>CM052077.1:19126492-20326492 GCA_020010945.3 Muscidifurax raptorellus | reverse complement strand
AAATGTCCGACAGGCGGCTCTGCATAAGGTATTCCTTTGAATGAAGAATATTCAACAGAGTTGAGAACTGTTTTCAAAATTTCACCTTGCACAGGTCCTGTTTTTGTGTAAATTATATCTGACAATTTACATTCAATTCTTATAAATACTCCAAATAGGATCATAAGTATCATCTTCTCCATTTTTGTGTAATTTACGATCGTTAACTAATAAAAATCATTAAAATTGGTTAAAACTTATTATAAGGGAAAAATTATAAGCTTCACGTCTAGCCTACATATATGATGGAAACTTATGAAATTTTAGTTGCAAGAAATTATGAATAATTCCTGTGTTTAATAATTATATGCATAAGTTTGACAATTGTTAGCACAAGTGAAGCGATTATTTCATTTTATCGGAAATGCTCGGAAGTGACTTCCAAAAATGAAATAAAAGAGTATTTGAAAGAACCAAAGAAACAAATAATTTAGATTATTTATATTGAAACAACTGCTGCACACATCATATGCTGATATAGGGGTTTAACCATTCAATACGGTAAGAATATGAATATACTGAGTTAATTTTGGCATTGACGTAAAAGAAACAAAAATGATAAAAATAGAAAATTATATAGCCAAGCAGATTTACATTTGTATTCTTTGCATTAGTATATTATCAAACATTGTCAACATTTCTAAATAAAAATGTTGCATTTTTTTCCTAATATAAAAGTTATCTTATTACCATTAAATAATCTATATCTTGTAAAACTTATAATGAAACATACAATTTTTTTAAACAAAAAGGAATTATATATTTACATATATTGAAAGACGAAATATGTTCTATACCACAGTTCATATGTAGATGTCTTAAGTTCTTGTGTCAATGAAGCAGAATGTTAAACTACCAGCAATTTTAAAAGTCACGTACTCAAAGTTAATATGTACACAAAAAGGCGTTTTATTTAAAAAATGAATGCACGTGACACGCTAAGTTGCCATTACTTTATGGAGTGTCAAAACACTTTAATATTTCAGATGTAATAAAAGAAGTCACGTATTATCCAGGTCTGACGTTGAAAATGCAACTCACTTCCTTATATTGGAAAAATAAATAACTTACTACATGTGTTTTGAAAAAGAAAGTGTTTTGTATTAATTAATAATGTAATTACTTACAATTATTTAGAATCTTTGGTATAATTCAGTTAACAAAATTTTAACCGTATCAACAATTTTGTTATGATAATAAATCTTTAATTTTAAAAAACCATTAGAAACATAGACTTTTTAAAATAGACCGGCAACACAAAGATTTTGCCTAAACTAAATCTTGAGATTTAACCAAATGCAATTTACTGTTTTTATTGTTGTTAGTTATAGTCAGGTCATCGTGGAAAATTAATGTCCAGTGCTGATTACAAAAATGCGTCAACGTTGATTTTCCGAAAAATATAGGAAAATTGTCCGCTTTTGCGTTCTTTGTAAAAGTGTAAGAAGAATGTCTTCTAAATACATTTATTTGTAAAATATATTGTTTCTTGTTGAAAAATGATTAAATTATTATTGAATTTCCGAAAAGTCAACGGCGTTCTAATACTTTTAAAACAATGCATTGTACGAGTAAATTTATTAGAACACTTTCGTCTTAAATTTTCAGAAAAAAAAAAATTGTTTTCGAGTACAAAAGTGAACATTTTTAAGAAAATCACTTCTGGCCGCATTTTCCGGGATGTTACCCACGCAATTTGTGATCAGCGGGTTAAAATATCTAGGAAAAGCTTTAGTAATTGATTAGATATGAATTTGACCATGAGGACCTCACCCTGGCTCCTAGACTATTAAGGAACTAGAAATAAATTACATATGTTAGATTACAATCCGGAATGTACATCTGAACGCTCAATCCAGAGAGTAGTATGTTTCCTGATTAATAACATTCTCCTATTAATCATTCTTAACTTACATATTCAGATTTCGTAATACACATGTATAGATATAAATTTAATACGGTAGACCATCATAGCAACCCTTAACATCAGACTGCCCTTTGGGCTTGTAATGAATGTTCCTAATTACTTAGTTGATGTAAAATGTATATACATAATCTTTATTTAAATAATTAGCGATTTTATGAAATATTGTCTAGTCTTAAAATGGAATATAATAAACTTAACATTGCCGAATATTCACTTATGTTTCGTATTTAGGAAACCAAGCGGCTGTACCATTTCATACAAAAATGTATATAACCAGTTGATTTGAAATGAAAAAGAATGTTCTACAATACATTTATATATACAAATGAGATATATTATTTCTAGCCAAAAATATTAGTTATTCCATCAATCACGTCAGAAATGATATTTTTTGAACAGTCGTTTAATATAGGAGATTTTCCAAGTCCCGCTAATTGATAAGCTGTTACTGAAACATCTATTGGACGTAATCCAACAGTAAGATCTTTGTTAATTTCTAAATGCCTTCCTAAAAATCCGGAGTCTGGCCACCTTACACCCAATACATTATCGCTCTTTGGAGTTGGATTTCTGAAAGACATGAATAATAAAAAATTTTAAAAGCAATACGATTCAAAATAATAACATTTGTAAACAAAATTTTTATATTTATCTCTCAACTTTGTTATATTTCTTCTAATATATATAATGTAATTAAATAATACCAACCCATATTTAGCAAAATTTGTCCATAATCGTACCATCCTCCTTCTTGTACGTTCCATCTCTGGTTGATATAAAGGAAGTTTTAGGTGTGGTCTATAGAATACATAGGGTAATTCATCTTCATGGCCAGCGCCTAAAAATTCCAGTTCTGTTAGTAACTAAATTTTATTGAGTTGTATGCAAGATGTTTTTTAATTGTCAGATTTAGTTTTTAAATTGCTAGTTATACGCATATATTATTTACCATCGAGATTTACACCGTCAGATCTATGTGCAGAATAATTTGAATCAAATGAAAATCGATAATAATAAATTGGGTATCGGTTGTGAAGTTGAAGCAATTGTTGTTTTGAATCGATTCCAGTGACAAACAGTAAATCCGATGTTTCCTTAAATTTACAAAAGTGCCTAATTAATACACAACATGTACAATTTCTTTGTCCGCTGCACATTAACGACGACATATTTTTCTTACCTCGATTAACTGATACAGTGCTGATTCTTTTAAATTTGCAATGCCATCAGTAGACATAGCAGCGATCTCACTTAAGAAAGGAAGGTTGATGTTAAGAGAAGCTGTTTTGATAGAGCTTAATGCTGCCTTAGCCATATCCAACAAATTACTAGGACCTATAAAAAAGGAATATCAAATGCATGTTCTGATTGTAAGTGGAAGTTTTACCAAAATGTCTTACTTCCAGCAAAAGCAACGGTTTCAGATGTCGTATAACCCATCATATGTGGACCTTTGTTGTAATTACCACTATAATATTTAATCAACGAACATTCTGTTAAGAACTTGTCTTGATTTTTAGCGATTGCTGTACTTTCAATTGTGGGTCTAAATGGAATCTATAATTAAATGACATAAATTATCGTATTAAAAATTATATTAATAACAATAATTTTGATTGGTTATTTAAGAAATTATGCATTGTTAGAAAAGCAAATTACCAATGGAATATCATTAGTTTTACTTATGATATCTACTGCTGAAGCTTCGAGAAGAGTTTTTAGTAAAGTATTTTTGCTTAGCGTATTTGTTCCTAATTTTGATCCAAGTATGAAGGCTGCTTTTTGTGCTTCCACAGACGTTTGGAAACCCCAGTATAAACATAAAGGTGCTCCACTCATAGATATAGATTGACTGAATAATCCTACATAAGTAATGAATTGTGACTAGAAGTCTTAACAAAAAATAAACTTCATCACTCAGTATAATCATTCTTACCAGTAGACATATCTGACAGAACGTGCAAATCAACAGAGACAGATCCAGCACTCTGACCAAAAATTGTTATTTTATTTGGATTTCCTCCAAAGTTAGCAATGTTTGCTTTGACCCATTTCAGAGCCAAATTTTGATCCTTAAATGCGCAATTACCAGAAGCGTCTTCGTGATTCAAATTCAGAAATCCTATAGCACGAAAATTCGGTAAATTTAATAACATTTTTTCATTGAAAAATAGAAAATATTTCATTACGTATTAAAAAGAAAATCTCACCAAACGGTCCAAGTCGATAGTTGAAGGAAACTACGATCACATCTTCTTCGAGAAGAAAATCAGGTCCATAATATGAGGAATTTGAATTACCGGTCCTATACGCTCCTCCGTGTATCCAAACCATGACAGGTTTGGAAAAGGGTACATTAAATTGTGTCTACAAAATATTGAGATTATAGTCGTAAAATTAAACAAAATAATACTCATATTAGAAATTGGAAATTTACTTACGTGTGGTGTGAATACGTTGATGT
Organism: Muscidifurax raptorellus; assembly: GCA_020010945.3. NCBI lineage: Eukaryota > Metazoa > Arthropoda > Insecta > Hymenoptera > Pteromalidae > Muscidifurax > Muscidifurax raptorellus. Next base: position 20,322,062 of record CM052077.1, on the reverse strand, counting down.
ATAGACAGTCCTCTGAGCCAACTACAGTCGAATCTGTACGATTAAATTGAATGCACATACTTCCCTCTGAAGTAGCGGTCAATACATCGTTCCATGCTTCTTTTTCTACTGGGGGCTACGAATATTGAGTAAATATAAATACATATATATTTATCTTCTGTATCATAAGTAGTATTTTATACATATCCTAAAAACTAACAAATTTTAATAAAGACAGAAATATATCTATCGTTGGATCGCATTATTCAACCCGCGAAAAATTGTATCAAATAATCATGTTTGCATTCTATCATAAGATAGCTTTACTCTGCCGACGATGACCTCATTGTACCTTGACCCGTATTTCACGTATTAATTCTTCCAAAATTTATTGTTTCTTGGTGATACAAAGAGAATTGATAATAATTGTTCACTACGAAAAAATACAGTATTGCTAATATGTTATCTCGCTGTTTCTTTACGTAATCAGTTTGATTTCCTCGTGATTTTGAATCTAATTAAGACATTTTTTCTGTAAGTTTTGGCATTAGAATACACCTTTGAATTGAAATATTCAGTTAATATAAAAGAGTATAAAGAATTAAATAATTAAAAATAAAAATTAAAAATAATAAATCATAATAATTTTGCAAACTATAAGAGATTACTCTAAGCTAATATAGACAAATTTAAACATTTATTTTTATTTAATACCTATAAGTTGTAAAAAAAATAAAAATGAGTCGTTTGAATTAGCGCAATAAGTGTATAGAAAAATAAATAAATTCTTATGAGAGTGTACATACATACATATATATGTGCGTGTATGTAAATAACTCTGACAGAATTGTACACTCTTTTAGTATCGATAAGTTTTAGCATAAAATGTCAGCACTACCTATAGTATACACAGTTAGGTATTATTAACAAAAACCTGGACAACTTCGTATAAGTTGGCATCTTATTTTGACGAACAAGATTTTCACGTACGAATCGAACATTAATCTTACCTTGAATCTCAAATAACCTACTGGTGGCTTGGCATATGGAATACCTTTGAATGCTGCAAACTCAAGTTCATTCTCTACTGTTCTTAAAATTTCCCCTCTCACAGGTCCTTTATTGGTTTGCACTACGGATGTTAATGCTGACTCTCCGTGCACAATTAACGCAAGCAGCGAAACCAGTAACGTTGCGGCTGACATATTATTAAATATTGTTATTCACACCACGAAACTATTATAAAATAAGCACTGGTTAGAACGTCATTTAAAAAAGTAATCAATTACTTGCTATTCATGCCACAATTAACGTAGCTCTACCTCCCACTCGTATAATTGAATTCTTTTTAAACGAAAAAGCCGGTAAAGTTTCAGGGTCAATGTATTATTTCACCAGAAGGTAGTATAACAGAATTATTTGATTAAGGATTTCACACACAGCTATTGAATTGCCAACTTACTCATAATTATCAGATATCAAAGATAAAAAAAATTTGCGTTACATGTAAAGGTGGAATATGAAACAATGATTGAAAAAGACAGAAATAGTTGATTAATAATTTACGGGATTAAAAATAATTATCAAAATAAAATGAAATCTGTAAAATTAAAATAGGCACATAAAATATTTATAATCTTCTGAAGTCTTGTATATTAAATATAGCTTGCATTGTTCGTTAAGTTGGAATAATAGCATTATATAAAAACAAAATTCTACTCTGAATAAACGAACGATACGTTCTATTGATTTATTTTCTACATTATTTTTTTGCAATAAATAAAAAATCTAATATACCCAAATAAACAGAGAAAAGGACAATTACGAAAAATGGTTGTTTAAACATCACCACTTTACTAACATTATAATAACACAGACCATATAAATAATTTGATATCAATGTAAACTTTAGTAATATTTGACATAGTTATATATATTTAGAACTTTATAATATCCTTCTTCATTGATCATTATTCTTCTTGGTCTAAAAAATAGATATCTTTGCAATGAAAAACTATTTGAACATTCCAAGTAAGCGGCGCAACATGCTAATAGTAAGAAAGAGCAGCAAGGTTATACTGCTGCTCCACTGTATTAAGTGCTAAAACGTGACAGCCTGTATAGGCCAGCCCTCGGCTTTTTATTGAAGCTCAATACTACTTGAGCTGTATGAAAGTAAGCCAGATATGCATTTCCTATATGCATGGTATTTTTTGTCACATATAAAAATATATATAATAAATATTTTTTCGGCTTAAATGTTTCATAAATAAGTACATAAAATGAAAAATATGAAACTCCTTCCAGTTTGGTCGTGGAAGAAAAAAATCTATTAAAATGTATAGAGTATCCACTACTTACCTATAGTTATATTTTCCTACAGCAAATGGATTTGGTTAAAATAATAATTTTTTTAAATAATTTTGTTAAAATAATAATTTTTTTACTGAATTAAATTAGTATTCCATATTCTAATTTAAGCTCCTTAAATTATTTATTTTCAATACTTATTATTGCTTTATTAATATGAAAAAGAGCACGTTGAATAGGAAATCACTTATTTTTCTGTAATTACAAATATAACAGGAAAAGCCAGAGACTAAAACGTTTGCAAATTGACTTTCATTTTTCAATTTCTTAAAATTATAAAAATTCATTTGTCTTGAAAATCATAATAGTATATAAGTTCGTAATAAAAGATTATTGTATAACTTAGAGCACTTATCATAAGCAAACCAAAATTCGTTTACAATATAGTACTATCTGTATATTCTTAAAATTTTAAGCTGGTGAAAGGAAAATTTTGCTCTTTAAAATGGTTTATCTTTATACTTACATACATACGTTTATGCTCTGATACATATATACATGTATGATTGCGAGAATTCGTTTCTTCGTCAATGACAATAATCTTGAACTTTATGTATAGTAATTCTGACTGATTCATCATCAGGTATAGTAATACCCATTTTGTACTCGGCATTTTAAATTTGGATAATTAGCTAAACTAGAATGTGTTGTCCTCGAATCAATCTCTCTTAGAGGTAATAAAATTAAACAAACAAATGAATGCTACGGAAACTGGTATATCTTACCTGAGTATCCTTGTATCAAGTATTTTCAGCCGTTGTTTCATTTGTTGAAATTCAAACGAATAAATATATAAAGAGACATTAAGGATTCTTGGAATACATATGGAATAAATAAGAAGCATTGATACTATTGATACATTTTTTCTACGTTTCTATTTATTATGAAAATATAATACAAAACATCCTATGTCATATTACATAGATAACAATGCTCAATCAACGTTTTTTTCCATTTTTGTCGCGTAACATTATCATCCAACACCGTCGGAACCATGTCAACATTGGTAGTCTTATTTTCGCTTTTTGCTAAATATATCGTACCATGTTAATTTCTTTTTTCAGAAGATAGACCTGATACATAGCGACAGATACAAGTAGAGAGAAGATTTGTAACCAGAGGAGACGAGGCCTCTAATATATAGATTGAAAAACAAATAAAATCGACGGTTGGTTGGGTTTTATTTCGAAAGCCTCGGTATTCTGCACAACTTTCAATTACAAATTTCATCATCTGCGTCTCACGGCCTTTCTCGTTTTCTTTTCTTTTACTGTTTCGTCTTGCGGTCTCTTTTTGTTATTATTTTATTTTTTGTTTTATTTTTGTTTGCATGTAACAGCGTCGATGCACAATGGAGTTTTGTATTAGAGCTAGTTACAAATAATACAAACGTATGTAAATATTCATTAATAATATAAATGAATTCCTCTTAATGAGAAATCGAAGCTTAAGTTTAATCATCTAGCGTCACTATCGATTCTTTATTTTTTTTGTAGTTTATGTCACACCGGTCTACAATACTTTTCTACACTTTTTGGTTTTAATCAAGTGGCACGCAACATTGTCTCTCGATTCGTCAGCCACATAATCTCTGTTCTCAGTTCGGTAAAAGGTGTATTTATTTTTTCGATTCAATCTACACTGTATATATATTATATTAACACGAAATAAAAACAATCGCGTTTTCATGCACGTTTATTTTTATTGAAAATGGACGGAAAACTCCAAAAGTATCTATATGCGTTCGTCACTTACAACTTCTCGTTTATGTGGCGATTAAGAAGAAATAACTATGTATATAAGTAGAGGCTCTGGGAGTTTTATGAAAATACAGCGAGAAAAGAAGTTTTGACAAATCGAGAGTATCGCAACCACTACATGATATATATCTACAATATATCTGATTAGCTTTCTACTTTTTAAAATTAGTCTACATATCACTACCTTGTAGGCCAAACTCCTCTACTCGAACTTTTTTCTTTTATGCATTAGTATAGCAATACGTAAGGAACGGCAACCCGCTCGTCATTAATAATGCAAAAAGTTGTTTCAATACAATCGAATCGAGAGAATACTGAACAAATATTTGAACGCGATGAAAAAAAAATTGTTTCTCTGACCTCTGGTATAGGCTTCTTTTTTTTCACTTTGTGATAAATTTTGTTTCAGGGCGAGGTAAAGAGTTTCTCGACGATGGAAAAAAAGCTTTCCATATTATATCTCAGCCTTGTTCGCGGGTAATGCGAAAAAAGTCCGAGTTTCCAGCCTGGAGCAGCGTACTTAGGCATTACAGTGCTTTTTTCATCTACGCAATTGCTACGTACAGTTAGCACTATACGGTTAGAATAAGTTGGTTTTTCGTTATTAGTTATAACCATAAGTTAATATTGAGTGGCTCACCGGAATACGAGTGCGCGTTAATATATTATATATATTTTTTTATAAGCGCACGTTTTTTACGTCCTAGCCTTTTAGCTCTTGCAGACTTCACGATCCATTTTATATACTGCATGCCCCTTACTATCGTTGCTCTGCAATGTACTACTGTACCTTTTTGTCACTCAAAATTTCCACTCGCACATATAATAAGGAATAGTTTTTAATACTTGAATTCATCGCATCGATTAGTGTACAGCATTGAATTTTTCCGTTTTACGTGTTTTATGCGACAGCTGCTTGGTTATCATTTTTCTTTTAAGAATAGATGAAAACTGTTATAATCTATATTGCTCTTTGTATTGCTTTACCGGCAGTATAGCCCTACGTTAAAGTCGCATGCAGTTATTATTATGGTTCCAAATGTTATCGTAAACGATTTACCTTAGACTCGACTGTTACTTTCGAGACTATACAGAATCGTGCATAGACTAACTATGCAAGCCGTCAAACGCCCGCTTGCGAAAATCACTGCTGTCAGTGACGATACGTCAATGTTTTAGGATAATTTTATCGTGTTTATCATTCTGCAATAATAACGGGAAAGTTTAAACGATCGATTCGTTTGATGAAGGACTGAAAGATATAAGTATCATAATTACTGATTTTTTAAAAATTTTACTGCATATTAATTAGTTTGTTATTTAAAATAGCTTTATTATATATCCTGAATGGAGATCGAATTGTTATTTTGCTAGATGCAACACGAAAAAACCAGTCTAAAAGTTATACATTTGTCATTTCAAAATCGCTCTTTTATGCAATACAAAAAATTGTGAACAAGTCTCCCGCGCAAGTCATTTTCCGTAACAAGAAATCAAAAAAATTTGTCTCGATAACAAGAGGTATCAAAAGAAAACACCTTTTCTTTAGCCGCATATCATACTTCATGCTACTTTGTTTTTCAAATATACATATATATATATATATATATATATATATATATATATATATATATATATATATATATATATATAGATTTTGTTATTCGACAGCAACGCAGTATAATAGTTCTGGCCCTGCAAAACTACAAATTGCAGCATAGCATATATCACTCACTCGCATGCACTTGTATATTTAATAACGTGTCATCTAATAATACATACGTTTAATAAATAACTTTGTTCCTATACGTATTTTTCCTGGTGTATTCAATATACATGCATGTAATTTTTATTGCATATAATTCATATATATTATTTCTTGAGGCTTATAATATATTTGTATAATGTATATATAATATAATATAATATTATCAATTAATAATTTTCGTCGCTAATTTTTTTATTTTTTCATAATATAATTATATATAACTCAACGTATCTTTTATATATAATAATATATAGTTAACTTGGTATTATCGTGCGTTTCCTCGTTTTCGTCGGTATCATTGTTCTGCAAATATCTTTTACTCTCGATCTTCACCATACCTCCCGTCATGTCTTTCGTCGCGTTCCTCAAAAAAAATTCGTCTCCCTTCATTATATAACGTGCACGTACTTTTGCTATTGCTTTTCACTCATTCTTATATATACGCTCGCTATATATTATTAATATATATATATATATATATATATATATAGATATATATCTGAGTGTGTGTATGTGTCCGTGTGTGTGTGTCTGAATATCATATCGTTTAAGTAAACGCTACAAAATATGGATACGTGCCTTATTAAGGTAATTCTACTAGAAAAAACTCGACATCCCTATGATGGGAACAGTTTAAATATACATCGTCATCATTGCTTTATTTATTCGTTCGAATTGCTTTTTACTTCGTTATCATACGTAGTTATTTATATAATAATATATATCATTTTGTTCTTTAGTCACATGTGCAACAATCGCGCATTCTTATATATTATTCATATTCGACACCCATTTACACAATCGCAAAACGGTTGTTTTGTCGATGCAAGCGCGCATTTAAAAATATTGAAAAATGTATTCGCTGTCACGAACAAATTATGAGTTGTATATTTATAGAGTTATTATAGTTTCAACGAACTATATTGTTACGCTTAAATAATGCTGGTACAAAACTATTTTTTTTGCCGCGAGTGAGCGAATGAGTCAGTTTACGCATTTTGGAAAAATGTACACATAAATATAAGTACTTATTGCACTGCGCTTATATATACACGCATTTGCTTCGTACTTTACGCAAAGTGTGCGTAGGGTGCGTTTTTACACATTATTCTCAACGATGCATAAAATTCTTCATTCGTACACTCATGGCAAAAAACTATGTTCTCTACGCAGGTGCATAAAGTGAAACTTTACGCCCTGTAGTAACGAAATAGTATATATATATATATATATATATATATATATATATATATATATATATATATATATATATATGTATATCGTAACAAGGGCGTAAAAGTTTACACCCGCGTTTGATCGCTAAGCATCACCCGAGGATGCTAGTTTATACGCACACGTTGCGAAGGATATACTTTGATTCTGGGTGCGTAAAATTGCAATTTCAAACATTTGAAACTTGCCTAAAGTGCAACTTTACGCACGCTGAATTAAAAAGTACTAATTTTAATTTGAATACTATAAGGTATTTATTATATATAAAAATTTGTATGTGGTTGAAACGGGAGGCTGCTCGATCAATTTTCGTTGGCTGACTATAACGAATCGTAATTTCTGTGTACACACATTAATTACCATGTATAGTAAATGTCACTATTGTCTACTTTCGTGGAATGTACTCGAAGAAGTGTCCGGTATATAAGAGCGCATAATTTTCACTCGTAAGTGAGAATCGACTCAGCCTCAACGGTTCAATGGGAAAGAAACGCAAACTGTAATAGTATATTTATGTCCCATAAAACTAACAACATTGGCTCGTTCGTTCAAGTATAGCTCGCGCTATACATATATCATATAAAGATCTTCTACGACACATTTGCTCACATCGCATCATTCCATTCCCTATAATATAATATAAAGAAGCAAATTTATTTAGAACGAAAAAAAGCTCGCTCCTTATATGTAATATACTATATTTTTCCCCTAAAGTTTAATATTATAGTTATGCTTCGGGATCGCGCGCAGCTCTTGTGCGAGCCGACGATCCCCCGCCCTACGTCGTTTATTGCTTTTGAATACCCCGGCTTCCTTGGGACATCCAGTCGGAACAATATCCTTGAAATATCAGTCGAGGTTCTTTCCTCCCGCCATCTTCTCCTCAATGTTCTTCGTCTCTTGCGTTTTATTATATATTATAAACTTTTGGTTCGATCCATTTGATTCGCGGTGACCCTTGTTCTGATTTTCTTCTTCTTCTTCTTTGGAAACATTGTTTGTTCGTCGCAATAATGCGTGTATGGGTACATTTTCTGGATTCACATGTACTATATAGTGAGCTGTTTCTTAGACCGCGAACCTCTTGCCCCCTTTTTGTATGATCGATGAGTTTTTGCTGTATATATTATACCGGTATACGTGTCCGCTTTGTGCGAAACGTCCGGCGTATATATAAGTAGTATAGTATAGTAGTTCATCGTGATTTCGCACTTTTTATTTTTATTTCCTTGCATTGATCTCGTTGTAAGTTATTTGGCGGACTTGTCTTTCGTTCCTTCGCTGACATTTTCCTTTCGTTGCTTAAACAATATATTAATAATACACTTTTACACGCGCACGATATCTGCGCTTCCACGTTTATTAATATAACGAATATCAATATTGCTTTTCGATATAGCCCGCATTTCGTCCTCGATTACTTAATCATTCAAGATATTGCATGGTTTACTTACGTCTTTAATATTGTATATATAATATATTGCTTGTGGCGTTTATTGTTCAATTTGGTTTCTTCGAAAAATATAAACGAAATAATATGCAGCGCGACGCGTTGTTTCTTCAACGATTTTATCTTGACATTTTCTCAATAAAGAATAATCTTTAGCAGGCCTATTACTCGAGTATCGAAGTTCATCGATATCCATTATAAAAATAATAATAATCATGAAATATTGTAGGCACTTTAGCGCGCGAATGGCATAATTGCTTTTAGTTACATCAGATCTTCCATCGTTATAATATACAACGCACGTTGGTGTTCATTGACTATATATTCTCTCTTCTCGAACCTACACAAGTTTGGATCATTGACGAATATCCATTGACGAATATCGCGTGGTTTGCCGTTAAATCGAATCGTTTTCCCATCTATACATAGGACTTTTCTTCAAAATTGACAGACCTATATCGCGTATATTTCACGTGCTTTTCGCGTCTTGCATAGATAATATATTGCTTTCTTTTCATCACTTCTGCTTATTCCGTAACCGAGAAATTGACGGTCACGAGAATCGACAGTCGACACATGCAGCATAAACGATCAACACTTATGAGGCGGAAAATTTTTACAAGAAAAATAAGTGCAGCTGCACAAAAAATACACCGAAAGCTTCGATTTCAAATAATTGCTTCGTCCATTCCTATCATTACAATATCGGCCGAACGCACGACTCGAGCACCCGCGCGCCAGCGAACGATGCGTATAACGTGTATTTGAAAAATGAAATCTTTCGATCTCGGTGTCGGTAGAAATGAAGTCCGGAAACGTAAAACGCAGCGGTTCCGTGCGTGATGTATTGGAAGCCTAAAATCATTCGAATTGAAGTTGAAGAGGCCATTATACGGCCCATTAGCCAAAGCAATTTCCAAAAACGGCATCAAGAGAATGACGCACGACTTCTCGTTTCTACGTCGCTCGACACAGCGCATCGCTGCAGGATAATATAGCACATCGTTCGCTGCGACTGGGCCGCGATCGAGCGGGCCTCGATTTTTCTCCAAATGCGCGCGATGTAGCTATGTACCCAGACGACACGACCGAACGAACGATCGGCGCGCGCGCCGAGAGGGGCAGCAGCTCCGGTATACAAGCCACCCCCTCAGCGGCTCGAGATCCCTACCCTCTCTCGTCGCCTGCTCTCGTCGCACTTTCGTCCGATCAATAATGGCAGTCACGTGCCAGGCACGCCTATAACGATGCAGCACGACATATTTTGTATGCAAGCGTGTGCTGCAGCGCCTGGGCCAGCAGCTCCGCCACGTACACGCGGGGATCGCGTGTGTGCTTGCTAGGGGGATCGATTTTTTATTTTCCATCCGCGCGCGCGTGAAAAATTTCATTAATCGACGGCGGAGCTCCCAGGCAATTATATCCTCTCTTCGCATCAGTGCGGCGGTTTTGGATTTTTTGTTCGCGGCCGCGCTGTCGCCTTTTAATTGCCGAAAATTACTGCGGCCTCTATATGTACGGCGAGAAAAGAAAACGAAGTTATATATTCCGATAATCTTGCATGCTGCGCGCATCGATCGTGTGTTATATAGCTCGCTGCTGGTGTAGTCTCGTTTGTTATGTGTAATATACGTCGCTTCCGGAAAATTACAATCGCCGCATGTATACGGTATATATATATACATGTATATATATAATACACAATAAAACGATTGGTATATATGCGCCTTCCGCGAACGGAAATTAGCTTCGCACACCGATATTTATTGAATATTGGCCCGCCGGTACGCCCAGCTCTTGCCAGTAATTATCGTTAGAGTTTATTATAAATCTAGTTTTTATTCGGTAAATCGCTTTGTTTATTTTTATATTTTATACGCTAATAGAGAGACGCAAAGTCAAACGCCGCGCCTTATTTTCATGTACTCGTTTTGCTTACAGAATATACGCACTCCCACATCATTTACCAGTAGAATTATTAATATCTCTCTCTCTCTCTCTCTCTCTCTCTCTCTCTCTCTTTCCTTTATATACGCATACTAAGCTTAATTTTTCTCACACTTATAATGTGACGCGCAGCCAAGCTCTTATCCCACTATATATCGGTTCTGCAATTTTTTCTCACCTGTTGATTATATTCTCTCTCTCTCTCTCTCTCTCTCTCTCTCTCTCTGTCTCTCGTACTTTGAGATCGCACGAAAAGAGGAAAAAATACGTTATTTGCGTTTTCATTTTTCCCCGGTACCCGACTATAAGTAAACGTTGCACTACTTTGTTGGTGAATTTGCTCAATAAATGGAGAAGCGTAATAATAATTTCTATTCTTATATATAACTCGCGGTTACAGGTGGTTCTTCGGCTGACGCGCAGCCATCAACAAGTCCATCTACGCGATGAGCTTATTTTTTGCGTGAGAACGCAGCATTTCAATAACAAATGTTTCCTTGTATAATAACGTATTATTTTATCGATTTACGTAGTTTTTATCGACTTACGTTCTTTTTTGACACACTGCATTGCAGTGTAAGCTTGGTATATTTGTATGATATTGGTCGTTACCGCTTTCAGAACTGATAAGTTATTGACTGTTTGAAAAAGCTGAATGACTGAAACATTGAAATATCTGTTATTAAAAAGTGGTTTCCATTGCATACAACGAGATATTTCTATCTACAAAACATTTTCTCCAAGCTACAATTCAACTTGTTTTTGTTGTTTAAAATAGCCTTTGCTATACATATAAATAACAGAAATATCCTCTTGAAATGAATCAATATATTTATACAACTTTAGTTAGTACGCTTGCATTTCAAAGGACGCAAAAGCATGTTGACTCGTTTTATATTATTTGTTTATTCATGTGCGATAGCAATCGACTTAGCATCTGATTAATTGAAGCTTATTTTACAATTGCCTTTGTAATTTTCTCATAATAACGAAAGGAAAAAAAATCAACATCAATAAACCGTATAACATTAAATCCTCAATACTGCAGTATAAATCATGAAATAAATACAAACAAGACTATATATTTAAATCTAATATTCTTTATTACAATAGCATGTAAATACATTATTTTTTTAATTCACAAAATATTTGTTTATTTTGTAATATTATTTTTATTGCTTCTTCAATTTATTACTTTGCACTCTATAAACTTTGGTAAAAAATACACTATCTTTTAACACTATAAAAACGTAATGGAGCACTTAAGTAAGTTTTCTTCAACGTCATCTAAATGCATCAGAAACTCTAGCAGTAAACGTAACTCTATTTGATTATTACAGATCAGTATATATATATATAGTATCATATTGTTATTCTAGTCGAACGTAAAATGTTCAATTGACTAATCAAACGACAAATTAGGATTGATAGATATATATATAAAATTCAAATTACGAAACATAATACGTGAAGCAATTGAAAAACATGCGCGCGTAATAAGCCGTAACTCGATGAATTATATGCTCGCGAATAATGCAAATTAATGTTAGCAAGGCGCAATCGGCAATTGCAAACTAACCTTAAATCCCAAAAAGGCTGAATAAACGTAATTAGCATTTATTCGACTGGTGAAATAAATTTAATCGGAATAATTTATATTGCTTTGCTTTTACGCGTGTAAAGCTTTTAGCGCTGCGTCAGCTGAACGTCGTATTTCTTTTTTCTCTCGCTATGTATATATAAAGGGAGAATTAAATTCTATATTGCATCATGAATGTGTCATTACCGAAATTGAAGTAATTTCGAATCCAATATATCTTGATGTTCCGTGATTATTATTGACTTGTCGGTATAAATGTTAAATTCTCATTTCGAATTATAGACATAGAGAGAAAGACTTATCGTTCAATTGCAAGTAATGAAACATTCATCATATTTAACATTATAGCATCATCGTTTTGTGCACGTCTTTGATACTATTTCTTCGTGTACTAAACATCTTTGAACACATCGTACAATAATATATTCTCTACTGCTCAATCGTACTTGTTTCTCAATAAGCGCATTTCGTCTAAGTTATATTATTTATATATATAGTTATTCAATTATTTATCGACGGAGTCCATCAAAGGTTTCACTCTTTCCATTTGTTCTCTCGCATACCCGCACCTCTAATTTTTTCTACACTACGTATGTAATATTATATACGTTAGCTAAGCGCATCGTGTCAATCGATCAACTTATACAAGTGAATTTTGTATAAATATATATGAAAGACAATAATCATTCAAATATATAATGATATTGAAAATCGAAGCAGCCAATGCACTTCAGTGAAGAAGTTTTGTGTAAAATTATTTCCAGCCGCATATCAAATTAGTCGATTTTATATAGTTTAAAATAAAAGTCGTCGTGAGAACGATGCGCTGCGGGTATTTTTATCTATATAACTATATATCTGAGTACACTTGGTACGAATTGGCAACCTCGCGGCTAATCTTTACAGTTGCATATATATATAATTTTCAGAATAAAGTCCATACGCTTTTAGACCTTGTCTCCCGCGCGCGCACGCGCGTATATATATAATATATATGTATATATAATATATAATTTCAACTCTAATTGTATATTAAGAATAATAATTTATGTTTATATCACTATTAATGCAGACTCTTCCGTTGGGTCGTTACATAAGCAGGCGACGTATATTTATAATAATATATAATATATGTTTTGTTTGTTGTTGTTGTTGTTTTTTTTATAAATATATAACTAACGTACTTAATCGAACTGTTCCCTCGCGTGCAAGATGCGCTTTGTTAAATCAGTCTGACGATAATCTCTTTGTTTCTATCGTGCTCCGGACTTCGAGAGCCATTAAATGAGGAGGCGATATATATCGCGGAACTCGCTCGTTTACATACATTACGCAAACACACACACATACACACATATAGCTATATAGAACAGGGTGATGTTGAAGATATTCACTCTAAATACGCATATAACTCTGTATATATATGTGCGTGAATTTCAGAATGTTAACGGCGAGCCCGCCTCCTCTTCGAACGGCTGTTATTATTATATAATAGATTCGAGTCCGAGAGATCGTCTTTCGAATTGTCGGAAATTGTTTTGTTTTTTTTAATATTTGTTGTGTTATAGTATATTATCGGCCCTTTAGGTCCCAAAAGGAAGGAGAGGATCGATGCATATACCGAGAGATAGAGAGAAAGTCGACAGACATACACAGATGGAAGAATAGAGAGAAAGATAATATAAGAAAGCAGAGTTGCAGGAGCGGCTATGTGTGTGCTATGTATATAATACAGAGAAGGAGTTAGAGCAGCGACAAGTCGAAGCGGAAGAAACGAGTGGCAGAGGCCAAAAGCTTAGGATAATATCGAGCTACGAGAACGACAGACTACATATATTATACAGAGCTATACAGAGGATACACACGAGAATGAGACGTTTGCACGAAAACGCGACGATAGAGAGTAAGAAGAGAAATCGCGATGCTCACCAAGCTCCGATGGTCAAAAATTCGCTAGTCTCAATAATGCTCACCGTCGGAGCAATGAAAACGCACGACGATTCTTTTTCTTTGTCATTAATTGCTAAAAATATAAGCTTCTTTCTGTCGTACATTATATAATTATTGACTTGAATACAACCGATTTCGCCTAATAATAGCACGGCTGTATATGACGAAAACCGAAGAGCTCTCGCGTATCTATGCGTTTATAATCACTACTATACTTGCGAATTCCATTATATACGTATATAATATAGTACTCTATATATGATACATGTTACAGCATCGTTTATAGCTTTAATATCAATGGTAATTGATCTGACCACCAGATGGCAGTTTGATGACGAGCATCCCGATCCGTACATATAATAATAGGAGAAAAGACATAGCACGCGTACGTTCGTATATCCTTAAAAACTCTTACAAGTAGTGTATGTACAGTTATAGTGCTACACAGCTCGGAAGGGCGCGGGTATATAGGAGATGGACTTATCGAAATAGTTGGGGGAAAACACACATACACACACACAGACGGCAGTCTTACAAGTACTGCACAAACGCATCCGTATAGTCACATGCGCGCACACACACACATATATATATATATATAGGAGATCGAGATAAAGTCGTACAGAGCGTGCCGTGAAGTTCGAGCTTAGATTAATTAGCGCGATAGAGCAGCACGCGCGAGAGAGAAGGAAAGGGGCGAAACTTGGCGCCCCCTGCTGTTGCCGAAAGGATGAGGCGCGTGTGTATATAGTCCGGGGAATCCCGTGTATCAGACTGTGTGCGCCTATACACATGTACGCGAGCTGCGCTGCCACAGCGGCAAATTTCATGCTGATGCGGCATTCGTCAACTCGCGCGGAAATGAAACTTTTGTCCCCCATTTTTTTTGTTGTTTCCACTCGTCAATTCCTAGTCGCGCTTAAGCGAAGTTTTGCTGAATCGAACTCTTGATTGGATTGATTATTTCTCAGGAGTAGATAGATATAGCAACGCATAACTTCGCTTGAGCGAAACTTGTTTTTGTGTGATGTATATATAAGAGCCCGAGTGTTCTAACAGAGGCTTCAAGCGATTGACAGATTATATCGTTAGTATCAGGAGAAGTGGAGATTCGCAGCGAGCAATGCAGAGCTTATACATTTACTTTTGTGGAAGTAGATTATAATTAGAAAAGCAGATCCGGTTGAAATATTTGGCGTGTTTTAGAAAGATATACAGAAGCAAAGAGGAGCTTTACAGAGCGAAAGTATATATAGTATGCACATTTATGAAAAATGAAGAACACCAAGGAGAAATTTTGAGAAAGTTTCGTAACTTTAAGCAGCCGTATATAACTATTTGGTCTCGACAACGAAATTGCCTTGCGCTGAAAGTTTAGTTACAGAGTATACAAGATATAATAAGATTCATTTCACGAAAGGATGATGTGGAAGCCGAAAAGTCGCCGAACGTACATAAACGTTGCGACGTCGTTGGAATTACTTACACTTACATAGCCACAAAAAATTTAAGGCCAAGGCTATGGGTAAACTCTTTTTGCGCGTATCTATAATTAAAACTTCTTGTAAATATATAGGTACCTCAAACAGTATCGCAAATATATCGTAGGATTTGTTTATTACTACTATTCGTTTATGTCGCTCTTCTCATATACATATAATAGTTTTGTACGCATGAATTTTTAAATCTCGTTATTCCGAATCTTTTTTTTATAAAGTCTCGAATCCACGTGTATACCTTACGAGGTTTCATAAGTAAGAAAATTAAGTCGAATAATAATTTTTACGATGTTCTCTCTGCAGCCTTTTCGACACCATTTCAGTTGCATACATAAATAATATACCGCAGAGAGAACGATCCGCTTTCGCGTCGTTGCACTTTGAGTTTTCACACTTGCGGAAAGCCTCGAAATGAGTTGTAGGATATTCGATTTTAACATACTCTTGACCTTCACTCCCCCCCCCCCCCCCCTCATAGACACGTGGATTCGCGAATATTAATTGGCTACTAGAAAAATAATATCGCACGTTCGAAGCACGAAAATTATGCGCACGCTTATCCCCGAGCTTTTCTCCACTTTTTGCACTCTATTTCCCCCCCTGACTAGCATACTACACAAGCTATATAATCTACATGTAAAAAAGAGGGACTCGCGCGCATGATATTAAACATGCTGCTCGCTCGACAAGTAAAATGGCAATCGATATTTGTTTTTTTTTCATAAAAAAATGTTCGCTATCATATCGGTCGTTGTATAAAATCGTTGTATTAGCACAAATATATCAATATAGAAGCACAAAAACAATGTTCATAAAATATATAGGTGTCTAAGCATACGAGCAACGAATGTATATATGTGAGATACAAATCAAGGATGGTGGTGATGTGAGAGTGTGGAAATAATAAAATGACAATGGTTTGTAATGCAAAAAAACATTGTTTCACATAAAACATCAATAATAATTAATTAATCGTAATATAAATAATAATAATAATAAGTGTTTTCGACGTAAATAAATAATAGTTATATATAAATAATGATATAGCAATGATAAATAATGTATATAATAATAAATATTAGAATAAATTAGAACGGGGTATTGCTTGACAATTATAACGTATGTTGCAGTGGTAGAATCATCGATCGTTTGACTGCTGATCAATGGTCCAAAAGTGTGCATCGCAAAAACGCGTAAGTATATAAGCAAACCAACTAATCAATCACACCACGACTCAAACAAACTAATGAACGGAATGTATGTATATTAAGTACGGAGCTGTCACGCTAGACTACTTACATCTAAGCTGGCACAGCGTGACTTCGTTAAATAAAGGTTTTATGAGCTATAATTGCTTAAATATCAAAATTTTGCATTTGCTTTTCGTTGCTTGTAATAATTGTGCTAGCGCACGAATAAATTGGTGTATGTAACACTTGATAAAATGCGGACGTTTGGATGAAGATGTGTCTTTGCTTGTTTCAATTGTTAGGTCTAAAAAGACGTAAAAATTGATATTTCAAGAATCGTTATGCAAACACGTATCTCAGTTTTTTTTATTTTAGAACTGAAAATAAAAATCGCATGATTAGGCAAATGCAGGCAAAACAACTCCATCCAAAAGCATCGCGCATAATACAGATCATTGCTTCATTTATTGCTCTACAATAGCTGCGTAATAGTAATCTAATATCGCTCGGCACACGTTTCGCCCCTTTTCGCATATTTTTTTTTTCAATCTTTGGGTTACTTTTCGACTAGTTTTTTTTTGTTTTGTTCTTTTGTATATCCTTAATCTCCTAGTTCTTGCTTCTAAATATAATACATCATGCTCACTCACTGATATACACACGCCAACTCTAAACGCTCGAGAACAAAAATATATTGCGTCAAATCGCCTACTATGCATGCACATTTCTTTCTACAGCCTTAATACGTCTTATCGCGCGCATTTTTGCTAATGACGCCCCGATAATTATTATTATTATATATATATATATATATATATATATATATATAATGTAGTAAAATTATCGTTTATTTATAAAAAAAGATTGCTCGCTCTCTCTCTCGTTACACTGCAGTGATACTCCTACACACGCGAATGAATAATAAGCGTGTAAGTATTCATCAATTTCTACGTTAACGGCAATCGAAAAATCTCTAAAGGATCGGTATATGTGTGATGGCTGCTCGCTCGCATCCGTCGAACGGACTACGCTCGAGCTCGCGCATGTAAGTCAACTAATTGCACGGCGCCTGAGACTCACTACTTATTACTCGCGGACGTTCTTTCGACACCCAAGTCGCTTCGGCGCCATTGTTCCGAATTTTCCGTTTATAATATTGACTAGATTCGTTAGCTGCGCTATAGTTGACTTTGTAATCGTTTAATAACGACCTCTCGTAATAATTGACCGCCGCGACCGTGTTATCTAAAAAAATGATAACGCAAAATTTATTGACTTGAAAGCACCTTTTTCTCTCCGATAATAATCGAACGCAATTCATTCTGAATTATATCCTCGAAGTTTTGCAACGGCTCCGAAGCGGCTCAGAGCCAGGTTTTGACTAGTTTTTCCTTTAAATATATTTATATTAATGCTCGACTTTTTGGTAAGCCTAATCACTGCATGCAACGCCACATATTCATATAATAACTGACATTCTAAGCAGTAGCATGCTCGCGATCATTCGCGCCGCACACGTGCTCGTTCACGAGGAGCGCAAAGCTTCATTTATATACTTACGCGAGTATACGGGAATCGTCAACTCTCGCACGCGGATATCACTCGATCGATCGGTTATTGCGGAATCGTATATGCGGATCTATATATAATGATATTTATATATAGGGGAAATATCGTTGAATCTCCTTCGAAAGGGCGTCGTCGTTATCTTTTCGATGTTCGCTTTTCTCTAGATTAAAAGTTAATTCGTTGTGTCGAAACATTGCTTTGACCGTACGTATGCTTATGTCGCGCCTCGCTTAATATTGCTCGCTAGAAAGTATAACAAAAAGGAGTTTATCATAATACGTGGTGTAATTTATCGACGATTTACAATGCTTGGCATATTCAACCGCATGCCCTATAGAGCCGAAGAATAGTAATAATAATATAATAGTCGCATATCTTCTTCCTTCTTCCGCGCGCTTAGTTACTTGGTGTTGCACTAATTTTTTATTTTATATTTTTTTTCAAACCTTAAGTCGTTATTGCATACGTGTTTAGGGTTTTTTGCTTCGTTAAGTCTTACATATTGCGTTAGTGTTTACGAATGTACGTGGGTACGTAAGTAAGTGTGAATGCATGACCTCTTATCCCGACGTCTCCACTGTTTCTCTCTCTCGCTCGCTTCCCGCGTTTGTTTTCGACGAGCAAAGTGACCGTAGTAAGCTAACGCGCAGTGACACACGCCGGGGAATCCCATGAAGCTCGAGGGCTGGAACCTCAGCAAAACAGATGGCGAAGTTTTCTAGCAGAGCAGCCAAACATTTTCGCTGATAAAGGTGCACGGCCGCGATTGTTCAACGTTTCCCATCCAACTATGAATGCACGACGATTGACGCGATCGAGTTTAGCGATGACCAACCGCTAATCGCAACAGCGTCAATGTGTGATCAAGGACCCACTTGTGCGTCGCGCTCGTCCAGCCCCGTTTGTTCGGGAATTTCATGGCGCGTCCGCGTATTTCCCCAAATTAAGGTCCGCACAAGAAGTCGCGGGGTCACCTTGTAAGTAAGCATATAGATGAATTCGTTCGTCGCGAGCCGCTACGCGGTTGTCCGGAACATCGTGGGTAACGAATTCGAACAAATAAACGAATCGATCTGTCGTGCCGTACGTGTGTGCGCACAACAGCTTGACTCGAGGCCTCGAGAAGGAGAGAAAGAGAGTGAGACGTTATTTACGTATCCTAGTAAATATAGACTATATAATAATGTATGTTTGAGTAATCGACTAGAGTGACTAGACTGCATCGTCAGCGTGGACTTGTTTCTTCTCGCTCTCTCATTCTTTCCGCGACTTGTTTATTTTCTTTTTGTTTTTCATTACGCTTAAACTTACTGGACGTTTCTTTAGTCAATGTTAAAGATAATCATCTCATCTACATGGTACTGGCACTTTTCTACTTATAACCTACTGCAAAACCTCCTCGCCCGCAGCATGTGTGTGTGTGTATGTGTGTGTGTGTGTGTGTGTGCGTGGGTGGGTGGGAGTGTAAACGTGTCATACGCCGCGCCGTAGCCGGGCTGCGAGTGTAGTCGGCCGCATGAGTGAGGTCGCATAAATACCTCTCTGATCGACGAATTAGCCGGTTAGGTTTTACAATAAACTACGCTAGCTCAGGCTCTTGCTGCAGGCGGTCGCGTCGTCCCCCGGTGCATCGGGTTGCGGGCCGCAGGACTGCTACAATCCCCGATTGGTGTTGGCGCTGGGCGCCTGGTGCTGGCCGCCTCCGGCACCGTTCGATCCCTGCTCGTCGTCGCGCAGACAGGCCGACTCGAGGTGCTTGTTCAGGTAGGACTTGAGAGCGAAGGTCTTGTGGCAGCGCGAGCACTCGTAGTTCTTGTCGGCCGAGTGGGTCTGCATGTGGGCCCGGAGGTTCGAGCGGTCGGCGAAGGCCTTGCCGCAGTGGGCGCAGCCGTAGGGCTTCTCGCCGGTGTGGCTGCGCAGGTGGCCCTGCAGGAGCCAGGGCCGCGAGAACATCTTGCCGCAGACGCCGCAGCTGTGGGCCAGCTTGTGAGTGAGGACGTGCATGGCGAGGGCGGGCATGCTGACGTAGGCCTTGCCGCAGTGGATGCATTTCTTGGCCGACTGCGAGTCGAGGCTCCGGTGGGTCTGCTTGTGCCGCGAGAGGTTCGACGAGGTCGCGTACTGCTTTCCGCACTCGGTGCAGGTGAACTTGGGCCGATCGGGTTGGCCGGCGGCCTCCTTCTCGGGGACCGCGGCGTTGCTGGAGCGTCGCTTCGAGCGGCCGTCCGACACGAAGAAGGCCTCGTACGTGTAGGCCACGGTCTTGTTGGACTGCTGGCCGGACTCGGCGGTGGCCGGTGACTGGGGCTGGGCCGTCTGCTGCTCGGGCGGTTGCTGCGGCAGTTGTTGTTGCTGCTGCTGCTGCTGCTGCTGTTGGGGTACCGGTACGAGAACCGACACAGGGATGGGTTGCGGCTGAGGCGGTGGTGGCGGCGAGAGCGTGTGTATGAAGATGGAGTGCGTGGGAGCCGCCGGCGAGGCGCTCAGGTCGAGGATGGCCTGCGCCGCGGAGAGGTCCTCCTCGGCGGAGCTGCGGATCTCGCTGGGCTGGAGGCTGTACGGTCGGTAGATGTCCTTCTTCTTGGGGGGCAAGGACAGGGCCGTGCCCGTGCTGGTGAAGCACATGGACAGGCTCTTGCGCGGCGGCAGAGAAGCCGCTTGCTGCTGCTGCTGCTGGGAGTGCTCGGAGCTCTCGAGGTGTGGTTCCGGCTGGTGCTCGTGGATCTGGTGCTGGTGCTGGTGCTGGTGCGAGGGCGTAGGCGACGGGACCATCGGTCGGGCGAGTTCGGCTGCCGAGCGCAGGGTGGCGTACTTTGGCGGCTCCTCGTGGTTTATCCATGCCTCGTGCGTGTAGCCTGAAAGGAAGAACGAGTCGTCAGTATAATTATATAGCTCTGGGCTTAATCAGAAGGAAAGCCGATAAATCATTAGCCGATGAGAGTCAAATCACGTGCCTTCAATCTTTCTCATTTCCTATCCGCGAGCGACAAACTTATCCTTTCATTTCTCGGGAGCTTAAGTATAGTATATATCGCGCGCAGATATATATATATATAGGGCTCTCCGATCATTTATCTTTTTCCCTCGACCATATATATATATACACCGTTCGACCCCCCTCGGCCGCGACCGTTGCAATTAAAGGCTACGTAGAATCTTAATTTGGGAGGCTCAAAGCGGCCGCGCAGGCGCGCGTCAGTTCCATCGCTCTCGGGACGACTCGCGGTAATAAATCACGGTAATCACCGGGAAACTAGCTGCTGTATAGCCCCTTGGAATATCCCTGTGAGTGATTAAAAATTTTTCGATCTCTCTGTAATATATATATATATATATATATATATAAAGGAGAAGGTTCGAAAAGCTGCAGCAGCGAGAGTAAGGAAAAGTCATCAGAGGATATTATGCGACGATCTACTCAAGGAAATTTAATCAAGTCGAAAATTCGACTGCGCGAATCATTCGAGGAAATGAAATCCGGAATAGCTCCGTCTCCGAGTATTTATGCCCGGCTGGCATTTTTATAGAATTACGTGCAAGCGCGGCGCGACTCGGATGAAATTTTACGTGCGCGATCGTCCGAATATTTGATAGTCTCTCTCATCGGAAGCTTAAAATATATGTATAATTATTCGGGCAAACATTACATAATTATAAGAGAATGATGTTGATCGAAAAGTATAAATGGGCTCTCTTATATCCGTCGGCAGAACCGATGAAACGAGGAATATACATATATATATATAGCTCTCTGTTGCATCGGGGGATTAAGCACACCCTCCGTATGAGAGTAATACTGTCTTGGGGCGATTCTCGAACTAAAGCCCGGCAATGTCTACAATTCGAGGAGTTTCGTAGCAACGCCAAGTATACTTCCCTGCGAGGTTATCGGGCGCGTTCAGCCGTGGCGGAATTGTTGACTTGTCTCTATATATATTTATATCTATAGAGTCCTATAATTGACATCAGCTGATATAAGATGCAAGACCCGGGTAATAATTTTCAGGATAACGTTTAATCCCGCACTTTGTATACGCTCTCTCTGTCTCGTAAAATCGGGCGCAATGAAAAATTAATTACAGTCGAAAGACCCGGAGATTTTAATCGCGAATCGGTACTATATTAATTTCGTTCATATATATATATAATATACGCTGCACATATCCCGCCCGTGCGTTGAGGGATAGCATAATATACAGTGATACACAGGCGAGAGGGCGAGTCGCGAGATATCGACGTTCATGAATCACCCGGTAGCCGCAGTATTTCATTTCCTGTAACGGACAGCAGCTGCTTGCGCGCCATGTGCGCGCCTCGCAAGCGTCGCACACGGAATAACGGCATAATCACTATATAGACCCCCCCCCCCGCCTTTTGGCTTTATATCTGTTGCATGTCGTGCCTAGCGGCGCGCGCGAGTTCTTTCTCGAAAAACGGGAGCCGACTATATATATATACGCTGCGGGTGAATGCTTATGTTCGTTCTTTTACGTGTTCTTCCTTTTTTTTCTTCCTAATCACGCCGACGCGCTGGTTTCCTGCAATAAGCTCGTCGCGTGCGCACGTGTGTATGAATATTTCATCAGAAGTATATATCGTTATACAGTTGTGTATAATACATGTCTTTTTTGTACATATATATAACCCGGAGTCATTATTCTTCGCGAGTATATAGCGCAGAAAGTTATTATTGCGATTATCGACACTTATTGGGAAAAGTTTGACGTACAGCAGAAAAAGTCGATTGAACTTTGAAAATTCCGGCGAGTCGTACATGCATATGCACGGCTCGCTGTATATATAGACGCGCACTTGCACGAGCTACGATCACCCCTCGCTACTGCACGTACAAATTGGATTGATTCCCCAAAGTATAATTGTCGTTCGTCAGTCGCGTCCCGTAACGAAGAGAGAGAGAGAGAGAGAGAGAGAAAGGGACGTACAAAAAAACTATCCGAATTACGTCAAGTGTGCCACGGCTCATATCCTTCGTCACTCGGCGAGGAGAGAGAAAAGCCAGCACCCCAAAAGCAATTTACGTATATATCCGAGTTAGCGCTATATATATATATATATATATATATATATATATATATATATATATATATATATTCACAAGTGAGAGAGAGAAGCGTGAATCCCTGCGAAAGCTCGAGGATTCCGCGTGGCGGGATCGATCAGAGCTCTAGCTGCTGCCGGCGTGCATTATTGGCTAAAATAAAAGAAAGTCAGCGAAAAACGGCAGGGGCCGAGGTATATACGTGTGTGCGAGTAAGTATACAGCGAACGAGGCGGATAAGTGCATTTGGCGAACGGCGGACGGGGAGAGGGGCGGGGATCGATAACGTCGAATGAACGAGCGCCGTTCTTTCTTTCTCTCTCTCTCTCTCTCGTCCTCTCTTTCTCTCTCGCAAAGCTCTCGCCCTGTTGATGCTTGCCGATGCTATACTATTCGCGCGACGAGCGTGAGAGCGAGCGAGTAGTAGTACTGCATGTACAAAGGGTTCGACCTCGAAAAATCGCTGACGATCAATTGTGAGCGTTCGCTTGGAAAAAATGTACTCTCTGTGTTTTAGAAAACGCGATCTACATATACATATACACGTTCGCGTGAAATGGACCGTGCACGCGTTCGCGCATTGGACAAACAAAGATCCGGGCGTCTAATAAAATATATGTGTATAACAATCGTCTCTGTATACTCGGACACACACCGCGGCCGCATTGTGCGCTCGCGACGGCTTTTGTGTATAATCATCGGGCTGAGGAATACATTTTGTTTGTTTATCTATACGTAACTGTTTTTTTTGTTTATATAGATGCGATAAGAGACGCAACGAGGGAATTAAAAGAGAGCCGCCCCCGCAGCAGACGACAAAGCCGGACATAAATTATCCCGCTCCGAAAAAAGAAAAAGAGAGCATCGCCCGTAATCAGCATCCCCCGCCGCACAGCGAGGGAAATATAAGGAACTCTATGTATATATAACTGGCGCTTCAATCAAGCCGTGTCTCCGAATAGTCCGCGTGCGCGCGCAAAAAGGACGCGTCTCTCGCAATTAGAAACGTGGGCGGGGAAGCGACGGAAAAAAGAGCGATGACTACAATCGAGAAGCGCGCAGCAATTTCGCCGTAATACTGCCGCGGTACACATATAGAGTAGTAGCTTAACCACTTGTTGGTCTTTATATACTCGCGCTCATTGATTTTCGGTCACTTTTACGAGGAAAGAGAGAGCGAGCGAACGACGTAAAGGTGCCAGCGATGGATTACACTACTATACGCCGCCGCGAGGAAAATGAGACCAGCGCGCGGCTCTCAAAGAGCAGAGTAGACAATGAATGTTTCAACGTCGGCGGCCGAGAAAATGCATCGTTAAAATTTCCAATAGCTCCGAGCGCGCGCGCGCGCGCGGATTGCATAATGCGCGAGGTCGAAATTACAGGCCATCTTTTATACAACAATTTTTTTTTCTTCTAATTTCGCATTATAACGGGGGGAATCTTGGTTCGTTATGTATAGCAATCAACAGTTTGCAGCCCGTGTGACGAGCGGCTTAATATTTGAAGAGCCGCGTTATATATATATATATATATATATATATATATATATATATATATATATATATATATATATATATATATATATATATATATATATATATATATATATATATATATATATACTATATATCCCTCTGCAAGTCTCAAGTCCGCATTAACGCGCGTTTATTCCATTATAAAAAAATGAATCACATTATGAAAACTGGATCGCAGCGGCAGAACGAACCCCTAGAAAGATGCATTACGTGGACATGCAGTGAGAAAGCGCGAGCGAATAAGAAGACAGCTCCGTGTCTTACTCTCTCATACCGCCGGACATTATTAAAGAAGCCACCTGTCGCCGGTAATAAAGATAAGCGAATTAAGTGTGTTACGTCGCTCATATAGAGCGAGTTATACGCCCGATGCTCGAATTGATAAAATCGCGAATATTTTCTAAATCACGCGTATTTGTAATATTTAGATATGCATCTCTACGCAAATCGCTGACGACTGATCCATTATTCAATCCGGGACGAATTATCGCTCCGCATATCGCCTAGGAAATTTCGTGCGATGCGTATCTGTAATAATATACGTATATACACGAAATTTTTATGCGAAAATCGATATGCTTTCTTCGAGGCTATACGACAAGCCATTAGCAGCTCGTTGGAAAGAAAATAAACTGTGTGTGTGTATAGCGAATTATATAAAGGAGAGAACATTAGATTCTGGTTAGCCCCGCGGGCGTAGCAGGAAGCAATTTATATCCGGCGGTGCGCACACACGAGTCATTCCCAGAAATAAAGACGAGTCGTTGTTGAGCGCGTCGGCGAAATTAAGAGCGATGCAGGAAATAAAGTTCAGCCTTTGAAAACGGGGCCATCGCGCGTACCCCTATATACACATACACACACACCTAATATGATCTGACAAATATACATACATGCTGTATAGCAACAAGTGTATTTTTATTCTCCGCCCTTCATTAATTGAGCGCCATTTCATATATATATATATATATATATGTATATAGAATACGCATCTACGTCAGACTGAAAGGATATACCATCCCTGCGAGGAAAAAAATTCGATTAGCTTTGAGAGGGCGAAAAACGTGTATCTGTTTCGGTCGGCGAGTGGTCTCAAGGACGTATAGGCTCGTATGTGCTTTCGTCGCTTATCTACTGTATAGGCGATAAAAAGCTCCGGAGCGTGACAGCCAATCACGCGCAGAGAGAGGGGGGGCGAGGGGGAGATTTCTACGGCACTTTTGGATCGTTCGCGTAAACAACCCCCGCTTTGCTGATACACGATATGTGGCGTATATATATATATATATAGAGAGAGAGAGAGAGAGAGGAACGAAATTTATTCGGGAAATCGGCCGCTCCTCTCGAGTATTAATAATCAATAAGCCTCCAAGTAATGGCTCTTTCCGCAAACTTTTTCCTCGCTCTCGAGGGTCATTAGGTGTATAACGTCACCGAGGCGGAATAATCTCGACTATCCACAGGGCGAAAGTATACGAGGGAGATTGTTTAAACTTTCGGAGCATCGTCATCGGCCTTAATGCATCTCATGAAAAATCAGCCGATGACCCAGATGCTATGCTGCAGGCTCTCTCTCTTGCTTCGGAGCGTAGAGTATATATATATATAGGTATGTATCATGTGTATATACGTCAGAGCTGAATCGAGGCCGTGTACGCATCGACTGGCGATTGTAAACAAGGAGATGCAGAAAATATTTAATAGTGCAACGAAATAGTCCAGTGTACATATAGCGCAGTATACCGCGGGGGCTCGCGTCGATAATACGTGTGTGAGGCTTCAGCTCTCGGGAACCGAGCCAATGTACAACTATTAGCCGCAGCTGGAGGGGTGTAGAGAGGTGTCATCTGCCTGTGCAGTAGTACCGAGCCTGTATATATAGGTGGCATCGCACCCGATCGACCTATACGCGCTCGGCTCTGAGAGAGAGAGAGAGCTTCGATCAGGAGGGTATATATATGTAAGGAGCGGCTCATGAGCATAATCAATCTAAGGATTTGACTGTCATCGTCGTTCCGGGAAACTAATGGAAACGGTACGATTACACGCGCGCGCGCACACACGCGCCACACGCACACACGTCGGGCTAAGTGCTCACGCACGTCACGCGTGCGTGTGTGTGTATATCTGTAGAGAGGAGGCATTCACCCCTGAGAAAGAGCGAAGGGTGAACGAGTAGTCGGCCGCCCGCGCGTCGCCGAGAGAAAAGCTTCGAGGGTATGCGTGTATATATATATAGAGAGAAATGTGAAAGAGAGAATATGACACCTGAAGATGCAGCGAGCGAGCCTCAACTCCACAAGTGTGCAGCGAGCGCATAGACACATACGCAAGGGTGTGGCATTCCTCTACGTATACGTCCGGCGGCATCGCAGCCACCCACTCGTTGCCTCTACTATATATACATACATACATACATACATACTACCCCCTTTCTCTGGCTGCTCGCGATGCAGTGTCGCATTCGCCCCCACTATACGCAGAGAGAGAGAGATAGAGAGAGAGAGAGAGCTTCGCGATTTATATATATATATATAGCGCAGATCACGGTAATCAAGAGATATTTTTATCGTCGTCGTCGCGCATGTGGCTACTACTCACCGTGATAGTATAGCGCTCCGGAAGCGTTGAGAGGCGGAGGGCTGGGCGCCGTGGCTCCGGCCGTAGGACTGTGCGGTCCCCAGCAGGTCTGCTGTGCCGCAGCGGCGTCGGTTTTCCCGCTGCTGTTGTCGACATCGCCCACGACATCGATCTCCTCGTCGTCGGTCTGCAGCGCGGCTGCCACTTGCTGCTCGTGATGGCGCGCGCGCTTCGCCTCGGGGAAGACGTCCAGTACCTGCTGCTGCTGCTCCACTTCCATAGTCTGATCTTCGGCTCTGTCGGGCCAAGGATAGGCCTTCCACTTCTTGGCCATGAGACACCGCGGCATCCTGACGACGATGGCTGATATACGTATATATATATATGTGTGTGTGTATATATATATATATATATATGCTCGCGTATGCAGCGCTGTCAATATGCGAGGCGTCTACTCGGCGCCGGCGATGCGGCGGCGTAGCCGTGTCATCGGGCCGATGTTGCAGCAGCGGCGCCTCTCATCCTATATCATAGCTATGGCTCTTCTTGGCTATGCTCCGTTATCCTCGCGATGTGAAATAATAATTGCTCTATATATATCTATATGTATATATATGTAGGTATTTACACACTCGCACACTGTCAGCCGCCGCCGCCGCCGCCGCCGCCGTCGTCGCCGTCGCCGCACTGCACGCACAGTCCGCTAAAACTTCCTGCAGCGGCCTACTCTCGCACACTCGCGCTCGTCCCTTGCGATCGAGCTTCGGGAGCGCTTGTTCGTCTGTCGCGACGCTCGCTCAGAGTCTGTCTGCGGCTCGTCGGTTGGCACACGCACACCCTCGACCCCCTCGCTCACTCTCTCTCTCTCTATCTCTGCGCGAGCGCACTCTCCCCTTTGGCTCGCGTAGATAGACAGAGAGAGAGAGAGAGAGGGAAGCAAGCAGTCGTTGGGATACGCGAGTGTGTGTGTGGGGCGCGACTAGTGGTCGCCCCCCCTCGTCCCGGCTCTGCGGCGCTCTTGCATGTGTGCGATATGCACGGAGGGGTGCAGGCTGTCCGCGTATATATACGTGCTCGCACACGTGTATCGGCGCTCGCTCTGTTGCTCCCCGCGGCCTTGCTTGCTTGTGCCCAGTGCATTTTGCTGTGTGCATATACATATATATATATATATATATATATTCCCGTCGCACGCGAGAGGGGGATATGCTGCAACTCGAGAGTGTATAATAATATATGCACCTTCTGAAATGAGCGTTGTATTGCTTTCTTTTCTTTGGTGACGCTCGTCAGCTGTTAGGTATATACAAGGCAGGAAATGCACGTTGAATTTAATCAAACATTTCGTATGTAAAAGCTCTCAATGCAGAGGCTGTATGCGATGTTGAAGAAAAAAAAAATAATGAAAACTCTTCCAGCGGGATCTCTCTCTCTCTCTCTCTCTCTCTCTCCCTCTCTCTCTGCACAGCAGCAGCGTTTAAATGCTCGTGCAATTCTCCCTATACGTGTTGAGCCTCCGCAACAGAGTCTCTCGCGCTGTGAATTCAAACTGTATATACAGCGCGCGAGTGCGCAGACCCTATATGTGTGTGTGCGCATATATACACTCTGGTGGAGAGAATAAGGCTGTGTAAGAATATCGCGTCGTGTCGAGGGAGAATAATATCGAGCACAGACACACACACGCACACACATATATACACCGCGGAAGAGCGAGAAAGAGAGGGAGGCCCGTACGCGTCATCCCTGTTGCGCAGAGGGGAGCTCTGGCATCATCAGCGAGAGCGAGCTCGAGTCGACTCGCGAGAGAGGGTGTATATAGGAGAACGGGACACAAGGAGGGGGATATCGCACATGCGCACGTGCCGTCGATCGACCGTCAGCTATATACTGCGTATATACGTATACACACTGGCGGCAACACCTGGCGAAGCAAGCGACCATTTCTCCCCACGTGCCCATCGGAGCTCGAATGTCTCCCCGATGTAGTGTTCCTTTCCTCGATCCTGCACCGCCGCCGTCTTTTCCGCGTTGCATCTGTCTACGCAGTACTCCTGCTGCTGCTACTGCTGCTGCTGCAGGGGGGCGACGACGCTTATCGCAATAAGGGGCTCCGAATGAAATTAAGGAAAGAGAGAGACAGAGGCCAGACTTTTCACGCCTGAATCTCGCGCAGTTGCCGAACATTTGTTGCCTTCGACATCGGGGGGCCTTTGTATATATATACCTTGCATTGCTTTTTAAATTCGCTGCTAGCCTATGCGGCGCATCGGTGTGCTACACACACACATATATATATATATATATGGATCGGGGCAGCTCGGAAATTATACACGCGTGACAAAACGCCCAACGGCGTGTGCCCTGCATTCTGTATATATATATATACACTCGTGAAATATCGGAATGATTTAAAGGGACGCGCGCTTGTGCCAGCTGTAAATATTGGAGGATTAAACGGGCATACCCACACGGCTTATTCACGCGACGCTTGGAAAAGAAAATGAACTTATACGTATAAGCGTGTACGCATGGAGGAGAGTAGAACGTTCCGACTTTGACGAAACCGTGTATATATATATATAGAGAGAGAGAGAGGGGTGGCTATGGGGATATGCGCGCGATATGCCGCGGAGAGAGGGCTATATTATAGAGGTGAATGCACTCTGGAGAATTCGGGATCGAGTATGTATGTATATATGTATACACACACGCGCACGATCGGGAAGTGAAATACTTAATCGTGCGCGCGATAACAACGTTTGACGATCGTCGTGTTTTTTCGAAACTGCGAGCTTTCGTGATTTAGAGGTACTTTCGCGAATAACGTGACTCTATACCATTATATGCACTTGGCTTTTCACGTGAGCACTTTTCAGCAAGATGTATGCGATTGCGGACTCAAGGTTGACGTTCCTTTTTTTACATTAATCTTCGCAAGTTATGTATATTATATATATAGAATAGCTGAATAAGCAGAACAGAGAGTATAGAATTATATAGCGCCCCTTTTTCCGAATCTCTCCTAATACACACGCAGTCGTATAAGTAGATACGCCATTACATATAGCCGGATGGGCTGATTCACGAAAACAACATTACCCAAGAAACTACAAAATCGATAGTATTCTCTCTCTCTCTCTTTGCTACACTCCTCGCGTTAGTGCGTGTATAGCCAGCCGAAACCTTTTTCAAATTCCCCGATACGAATGCACGAGCATCTGACGAATACAAGCCAATCGCGTTATACTCCGACCCCCGAACGTGTATTATATAGTTGGGGCAGCTCATGCGAGTTTACGCACGTATATATATATACATATATATATATATATATATATATAAGCATTTCTCAAGAGGGAGTCATGAGTAGAATATTTAACGCGCTCCTTTACCAGCTGTCGTTGCTTTTTTGTTCCTATACGACGAGACACACACATATGCATCGTGTATATAAATATACGTTGAATTCAATAATTTCTCTTCGAGCTCGATCAACAAGTATATAAAACTTTCGCGCAATCTATAGAATATATATATATCGTCCTTCCTCGGCGTTTGCGAGCGAAATTATATAATATAGCGATCGATGGAATACTTAAAAGCTATACATGTCGTGAAATAAAAACTAGAATTATATATTATATATAGTCATTTTATATATATACGCGAAATGATAAAAGCTATTGCAGTCGTGCGAGCTTGAAAAAGGTTTCGCGTTTATAACAGCGTCAAGGGCGCTTTTTACGGCGAAAATTTACATGAGAATAACCTATTGTTTTCTATTTTGCACTGTGCTACACAGAGTAATTTGCTGCTCGTCTCGCTTATACTGGCAATACTCCGCTCACTAGGGAAAAGCTACGACACGAGAACGCCTATAAACTATATAACGATGCAGAGCTATATAGGAGTAAAGTAAAAATGTACGTTCTGTAGAGGAGTATTTTTCTCGAAAAAATCCGAGCTCCGGGTATAAAAGCGTCTCCGACGAAAATCCTTGTTACACGCGCCAATCGCAGGACTCAAAGTACATTCGGATGCATATCGGCGTGTATATATGTATATACCCCAACCGCGCATCAGGGGAAAACTCGGAAAGGCTCTTCTCCCAGCGCGAAAATCCCATTTTTCTCTCCCAGCTCCCCGCGCTGAAATGAGCCAGGCAAAAAAAGGAGCCATAGGAAAATGTGAGAAAGCGACAGATGCACTCGATCGAAGCTTATGCCAGTAGTTCTCTACTTTCCGAAGCGCAGCAGCCGATCTTCGTCGACGCCGGGCGGAAGATGCGCACAGCTGTATTTGATGATCGAACCCAGAGAGCTGAGTTTCTGTGTGTTGGGGACCATTATATTAAAAGTTTCCGCAGAATTGCGGTGGGAGAGCTGCGCGCATAGAAGCGGATCATCCGGGGGGAGAAATTTTCCGATTACAATAACTAATGGTATTAGTTTGTATATTCGTTTCGGCGCGTGCGAGATTGACGTTCTGGAGGATATTGTTTACTGTTTTTACAATTTCTTTGGATTTATGTTACGGAGTACAATTCTTCGCAGAGTCTGTTGGTCGATCCTCGTTAATTATTTAACCTGTATCCTACCAGCTAAATAATACGTTATAAGATTTCTATTAGCTCTTTGATATTAGTTTTCGCTCGCGGTCTTTACGTATGTATGAATTTCCAACCTCAAAACGCGAACTTTCTCAATAATAGAATATTATATTCTGAAATACAATGAAACATCAACCTAAAAAGTGTAAATCGGGGCTTTTTTCACTAAAATTGACGCGGCATGACGACTTTAAAACTCTGCTGATTTTTCAAGAAATGCATTCTTTAAGTAAGGACATCAACAATCCTCTGCTTAGATTTCCTCATATGCATTTATGCTTAAAATACCTTTAAGTAGTATTTCCACGATTTTCTGTCGTTTCATTTACATGCATATATTCAATGGTATATTAGTAGTCTTGAAGAGTTGTTATTGCTTTATGTATTGAATATTTGTAGAAAAACGTTTCCTCAAAAATTGCACTTGGGTTTCGAATGATACTATAAAATATTTCTTAAATAACTTCAAGTTTTTTCTTTAGGGCTTAATTAACGGATAGTTCGATAAATCAAAATTAAATTACCTAATCTTCCGTGACGCATACAGGCACTTATCCATTCCCTCATCACAATCCGCGCATACGCAGTGGATACACATGGAGCGTACAATAGTGATTCATCTCTAGTATCACCGTGACAACAACGTCGCTCGAGATGAAAATCACTCTGCATCGGAAAAGCGTTCATAAAAGATAAATTGGCCATGCGATGACTATGGGAGCGTTACACACGTAGTCGCGCGACGTTCAACTAGCCGCGAGAGCTCCGAAAAATGGCTCTAACCGAGAGGAAAAGCGCTCGACTCACAAAAGCTAAAAAAAAAGAAGGCAAACAGCGCGAGTGTCCGGCGAAAAAGATAAAAAAAAGATGGAGAGCAAGCGAGAGAAAAGGAAGGAGAAAATGGTCGCTCGCGCGCATGAAGGGGCATAAAGTCATTACTACGATAAAAAAAATACAAGAAATTTTCCCGGCAAAGAACAAAACAGGCATCAGGCAAAAAAACGGGAAAGGGAGGGTGCGGGCAAAAAGACCCGATAAGGGTAGGGAAGATACGAAAAACTGGCGTCTCCCTAGTCTCGTGTCATTTTTTCGAGATAAACTTCGTCTCCTTGTCGAGCAAAAGATGCCGGTCGAGGGACAATAGGTCAGCGGGGAATTCGCGTTGGTTAAATCAACAGATAAAAATTATGTGCAGGCGATTTTTCCCTTGTTTATTATCAACGCAGCTTTCATCGTATATAAAAAAATCAACTAAATTGCCAGCGCAGTATAAAGAGGGCCGTACGAATAACAAGCGAGTATATATAATATAACCACTTTCGAGTTCTCGCTCGTTATAATATATTACACAGTATGTATACATTCGATCACAATTTGAGTAGCTGCACTAAGAATAGCCTTTGCACCGCGAATGTAAATCTAACTTTAAGCGAGTGCGAATCGTGACTCGAGAGTTTTGCCGTCTATATAAATTCCGCGAGTCGGTGCGGAGAGATAAGGAACAGCGTGGGCGTACATGTCCATATTACAGGAGAAAAGTGCACCTAATGGACGGCATCACTTAGCGTTAAATTGCAGTATAGTCGCTCTATGTATATGCGCGAGCCTCGGCAGTTTGCCTAATACTCAGATGTATATACATTACCGCAAACAAGAGGATGCGCATAAAAGTTGCCTATATTGAACGATAGTGTACATTTCCTCAGGCACGACAAAACTACCTATATATTGTACATCGTAGGCTACATATATATATATATATATATATATATATATATATATATACAGCGCGCGTTAAAAGTCCGGAGAGGAATAATAGAAACGTCGAGCGCAATGGTCGCGGTCGTTGAAGAAGCAGAAACGACGCTAGTATATATATATATAGCGAGCAGATAGAGCTAGATATAGAGAGAAGGCTCGCGTGCGATTACAGCTATAGCGGCTCGAGAATAGCGTATGGCGTGTCTCTGGAGATTCGCATCGTGGGCTGCTTTTCGGCCAGTGAGAGAGAGAGAGGGAGAGAGAGAGAGAGAGATCGCCCTTATACAACGCGCCGCGAAGCAGTGTACACACTCGCTATATATATCGGGGGAGGGAGAAAACGGCGATGACGACGCGAGCTTCTGTGTATATGTATCTGGGTCTCCCGAAAAGAGCTATCCTACTGGTGGTTGTCCTGATCTTATATACAATCTGATGCGCTTATTTTTCTGGAGCTATATAGCAAATACAAGTCCGATATTTTTAACACATACAAAATTCATAGCGATATATGCGCCTTGGCCACGGACGAGAGAACGGTAAAAATAATACGGTCGTTTAATGTATATACCTATAGCGTAAAAAATTTAATTCCCAAGCCGATTATACGCCGATAATGCATTATCAGCTCTGCGTATACGCACGTATATAGGAGCAAAAATCGAGTCTCTCGCGACGTTGAGAAAGCCCAGAGTTCACGCGTTAAATCCGCATCATGGCCGGTTACA
Organism: Muscidifurax raptorellus; assembly: GCA_020010945.3. Lineage (NCBI taxonomy): Eukaryota > Metazoa > Arthropoda > Insecta > Hymenoptera > Pteromalidae > Muscidifurax > Muscidifurax raptorellus. The sequence goes on along the minus strand of CM052077.1, from coordinate 20,287,469 downwards.
GGCCTATATAGCGCAGCAGGCTAATTTCATCCCTTACTCCCGGTGTGTATATATATAGGCTGTAGGTACGCAGCGATGCCCCCGGGGGGCGCCCGGATCGGGACCTACATCAGACGCACACCAAAACGCTATAAATTATTCCGCGCACCGACGGAACTAATGCCCCCGCGCAAGCTCGAAAGCGCGCCGATTGTCAAGCGCGCCCGTTATGTGTGTGTGTGTGTGTGTGTGTGTGTGTGTGTGTGTGTGTGTAGGTTCGTTAGGTGCAGCGGTGCTTGACGGCTTGTGTGTACACGGCTCGAGGAAAAGCTCGACGGATATTATACGTCTTTGTCCAGCCGGCTGTTTTATATATATCTACCAAATGCGAGGAGATCTTATCTGGGCTATAATGAATATTAACGTAGAACGCCAGCGAGAATGTTTTTTATTTATGCAGCAGGAATTAATTGCGTCGTTTGTTATATCACGCAGGTGCTGTTGCGCTCGACTAGGTCGAAAGCTGTCTGGGTTTTTTTTTGGCAGGGTCGCGCTGGATCGTCGCGTTATCGAATGTAATGTGTGTATAGTTTTTGACGAGACGATTATCGAGATTAGTGCGCTGTTATCAATTAGCAAATACTCGTGTCTGTGACCGTGAACGTAAACGGTTGGGAATCACCTTGAAAATAAATAGAGCTTAAGGCATTAGTTGTGATTGCTAATGTGAAAATAAAGTTTTTTTCCTCTAATATCGCCAAATGAAAAATCTTGTTTTATATACTTTACTATGTCTGTTCTAGATTTAAATTGCTAGCACACATCCGAGAGACTGTCAACCTTGCTTCAACTATATAAACTCTATATAATGATTTTATCGTCCCGACTTATATATGGACTGTGGATTTAAATATAAATTTTAACTCTATATACGGAGCTCTCTGTATAAAGAGAATTTATTTAACGTTCCTTTAGAAATAAAGTTGAAAAGTCGGAGAGATATTTCTATCTCAATGGGGAAACTCATCTTCTAAAAGCTTTCCGCACGCACCGAGTGTCTGTAACATCGGAAATTTAAAAATGTTTGAAAATCCTTGTATAATTCAAAAATATAGGTACATCGTTCATTTGTTTTACATTTCCACACTAGGCGAAACGTGCTTGAAAAAGTAAATTTCGTTCAGTACATAGAAATCAAACGGCGAGAATGGAATGTAGGAAAATGGGCTTATCCATTGTACGGCCAAGTCGAAAAACGCAAAATCATTCTTTTCATCCCCGCAAAACAATGACGCATAGTTTCTCGCTCTCTATAATCCCAAGCTCACAATATTCCAAATACAGACACACACACACCAACAAAGCCGCGGTCTTTCTGGCGATCGAGTGAACTTTATTCAGCGCACACGAAGACCGACGCTGCCAAAAAAAGCCTCTCTCTCCCTCCGGCGCCGCAAAGCTCGTGAATTCGCCGGGCGTATTATATCGATCGATGAATCACGCGCCGCTCGCGCAAATACAATCCGGCGCTCGGGGTGTCGCGCTACTTGCTGATCTCGCCCTTATACACAGGAGGCTATACTGTATATATACGTACAGGGCGCATTAATATACACACCGGGCAGACGCGTATAGGGCCACGACTTATTGTATGCAGCAGCGAAAGCAGTTAAGAAAGCAGCGGCGCATAAACAGAGAGGAAATGCGTTGTACGAGGGTGATCCGTTTCCTCGAGCCGGGCAATTTCCACTGACTGTACATATAGGTATACACACAAGACTCTTGGCGTGTCCGCAGCGCGGAGTGTGCGTGTGTATATCCGCACGACGCCGCGGCGTAGTATTACTGCACACGGCGGTGTGTAGTATAGAGAGAGAGAGAGAGAGAGAGAGAGAGAGAGAGAGAGAGAGAGAGAGAGAGAGAGAGAAAAAGTACAGCGAGTCGAATGCCAGGAAAAGAGGGAAGCGTGCAGCTAGCTCAAGGGTAACACCCTTCGCGCGCGCGGCGAGCAGGCCTTCGCCCTCTACGACATCCTCGCGTGCACCCCCCGGGCTTCTCTCTCTCTCCCTCTCTCTCCTTCTCGGCCCCCTTTCGTTTGCAGGTATATATATACACCGGGCTATGTAGCTGGCGCTCTCCTTTTCCGCGCGATAGTTGCATAACCCAAGCTTATACGTATACGTGTGTATATATATATATATATATATATATATATATATATATATATATATATATATATATACTCGGCCCGTGTGTCCTTCTTCTTATATACGAATCCTTTTTATTGATTTCTTTCGGCCCGCGGAGCTGAGCCAACTGCACTGTGTATGTGTAGTGCAGCGCTTACTCTCGCTCCGATGTTGTGATTTAGAATGTATGTACCTATACTATATATATAGCTATATATAGACGCGGACGATGCAGTCTTGCGAGTCGGCTGAAAATTTCTACGAGCTACGATGGATTTGGAAATTTTGTGGAAGGGTGTGTATACGGCCGTTCGGACAACGGGGGGAGGGGGAGAAAAATTATTCGGGGGTAGAAGTACTCGTGCGGCGAGCTATGTATAGTGAGAGAAGAGCGCGATGTGACGCTTACGGGCTTGCCGGGAGGAAAAATCATTGATTGCTCTGCTGGGAATGCTGCATTTGAGAGAATGTCAGTTTTCCCTTGTGAGAGCTTGTGTGCGTTTGTATTGCGTATATATATTATACGTAAATTTTATTCTGAACTTGGCTTGTTCTTTCGCCAGATGCATTAGTTTCTTTTCATCGGCTATAGCTTTCATAGCTGTACTGTATGTTATACACCAGGTCGTTTCAATATACATGCTGATACTCGCTTTTAAAATGATATGCTCTATTCGCAATGCATTTCAATTTTATAGAGTAGCTTTTTATGTTGTGACCTATTACTAGCTAAATTCAGATTTTCTTTAATTGATATTCAATGAGAAGAAAACAGCTTTTATGAGATATGCCGTAGCGTGTATGCGGTCACTATATGTATATATATATCTCGGGATAAAATGATCCCCTCCCCCACACCGTATGTTTTATTAAAATAAATATAATTTAAATAGCGAGTACATGAATTCGCGTCAAATACGATCTAAAGATACATCATATTATTATCACAATTGCACGTAATATTTCAAAAGTTAAAATTATATGTGTATAACGCATGATCCATGCATGATTCGATAACTTTTATGCATCTTATATAGAGTTGATTATTATTGAATTACCATATTATTTGGATTCGCAAAATATAATATACAATTTACACTTTTGAACAGTTATAAAGTGACTATATACATAATCAGTACTTGGGTCCAATGAGGCCTATTTATATACGTATATATCAGAATAACGCTTTCTTCCTTACCAGCACTAGATACCCAATCTTACAGAGTTTAGCCTATAAGGTCTAATATAGTAGTTTTATTTATCTTGCTCGTTTCCTCTTTCGATGGATTCTTTTTGATCTTAAAAACGAACGTAACCAATTTCGTATTTTTGAAAACGAGATTACCACCGTATATATATATATATATATATATATATATATATATATATATATATATATATAATGTTGGTTTAATGTATAATTTAATGTTGGTTACGGCACTGAAAAAGACTTGTAATAACAAGTGAAAATATGGATTGTTAATCAAAATGATGCAACATCATTATTACCATAAAGAACAGCGAAACGGAAATAAGATTCACATCTGCAATTATAGGAAACAAGTAGTGATTCCAATAATAACAAATAGCTTTGTTTTATACCTCGGCCAAAAGGCTACTTTTCGCCTCTGCAAATAGGGACAAAAGTAGCATACTTTTCACATTTTTTTTAATGATTCACAATAAAATATAAAAAAACGTATTGGCGCTATTTTTAGAGACAAAACGTGGCTTCGACCGGGGTGTAGAATAACGCACTACTACGCTGTATGTCAGGAGAGTTTTAAAATGCGCAAATATATCCAGCGAAATTGACGCGAGAAAATCAATACTCGAAGCTTATGCAGTCAAACTGCCTGTAACAACAAAAACATCCAAACACGTTTAACCTCTCATCTCGGTAGATACAGCCTAGCCATCACTCCGTTGAAAAAAATTCTCCCCCCAAATCCAAACAAATCTCGAAGGAAAAAAATCCGAGCATTTTCATCTATTATCCCGGTGGCTCGATGTTTGCCTAGCATTTCTCTATATACATATATAAGGCAAATGTTATCCTATACGGAGGCAGTGATTTTTGTAAAAACGTCACGGCGTTGTAAACACGCAAGAGTATATATAATAGGGGACACTGTAGGGGCGCACGTGTCTTCGGTGGCTCGAGTCTTTGGCGGATAGCTATTGTCTCTCTCTCTCTCTCTCTCTCTTACTCGGGGGCTACTTCGATTTCCAAGAGATAAGTGTAACGGCGTCAGCATCAGAGCGAGTGTCTAAGCCCGGGCTCCGCTGTCACGGCGACGACGTGCCCGTCGCGCATAACACGCGGCGCAATTGTTTTCCGCGCGCGTGTGCAGCTGCACGACCGGCAGCCTTATATTATAATAGACTATCGTTGCCGAGCAACGGACTCGCGCGCGCGCGCCGGCCACTAGAATGCGGAATTTCACCCCTTTTTTCCAGGGCCCTCTCTCTCACACTGCTGGCTCCTACTCATCCTATATACTTACTCATCGTTCCCACCCCCGCGCGCCCCATTGTTGCGCTCTATCTCGTTCGCCGCAGCGCCGAGACGCGCGAGAGCTTCTGCAGGCACGAATTGTCATGCCGCGAGCAATTACACTTTTTACACGGAATTTTGTGAAATAACGCTGGCCGTGGTATGTATATGTGTATACTCGTTGCGCAGAGTCGACTCGCCGCCACCGTGAGGGAAGTTTCACGAAGTGCGAAATCTAGAGAATGTCATGGGGCGGTGAATAATTTTTTTGCTCTTGCTGTGGAAGTCGCATTTTCGCGGTTGTATTGTCGCTCGATGTTTAATTGAAGATTATACCAGCGTTGAGGATCTTTCCCTCCATCAAGTAGTAACAAATTAATCTGAATAAAATGATAAACCCGTTTATTGACAGAGTATTTCCGCTTATTAAAAATCGAGTGTCTAACTGAAAACAGACTTGTACTACTGGATAGTTTGTTATACGTATATATACGCTGCACGCATTTTGCCGATTTTGTAAAATATATTGTAGTGTAACGTGAAACCACATTAGACACGTATTTTCTTTCTACGTGTAAAACTACCCCCTGAGAACACTTTCTTTTAATATGTAGAGAACCAATCGGATTTTGTTAACGAAACCGAATCAGTATCTAAGAAATCGCACCTATTATATAGAAAAGCAAGTAAATCAAGGTAAGATAAACATTGAGTGTATTTTCCTCGTAGGTAAAAAAGAGTAAGACATGTAATTTTCATAACAGGTATATACTTACAGTCTGATTTAATTATAACCGGGAATTCTCTATTTTTATCATTGCGAATAGAGCTTCATTCATTATTCAAACCCATACCTATTATTGCTATACCACCGATATAGTAGATCATAAATCGAACATCGATGATGCAACTTTGTTTATGTATACGCATATTCCATCATATCCACGTTTGACAGAACATAACCCAAATTCAATCAAAATCGTTGTACTCGTGTAAAAAAAGGACACTCTAGTTGCAAAAAAAAAATTTAAACTATCAATTTTCGTTGAGCGTAAAACGTCGCTAACGATGTAATAATTATATCCACAAGTATGTCTATTTATAATCATCAAGCTTGCATCAGTAGTCAATCTCGATGCTCTAAACCTACCCTCACCAAAACCATTATAATTAACAAAGTTACGAAAAGTAAAACCGAGTGCGACTGACAGTTCAATTAGGGTAAATCTGAAAGAGAGAAAGAGTTACAGACCTGAATGGAGCTTTTACCTCATGTACCGATTATCTTCCATCATTATATCGCGCGATATCTCTTTGGACTTTTCCAAGGCCCAATTATACAATAGCGGCGGCGAATCCGTCATACAATTAAAACAGCTCGACTTTGGGGGCATATACAGCAGCATCAGCATAGCATACAGTGTACATTAGCCGCAACTAGTCCCTCCCTCCTCTGGCGTCCGTCGGTGGCGGCGGCGGCTGCGACCCCCCAGAGCTTGATCTCCTATATACATATATAGGCATATATAACGTATATACACCGATGCAGCAATAACACTGGACGAGGAGAGAAAGAGAAGCGCGACAAAGTGAAGCAGCATAGATATATATATATATATAGAGTAGGGGTCGCTCAGTCTTTATCTCTCTCTCGCATGTATACATCCATACATAGATATATATATACCTATATAGCGCGACGCGAGAGGAGCTGGTCTGGTCTGGCTATCGATTGTGGCCTGGCCTCCCACCAGCAGCAGCAGCAGCAGCAGCAGCAGCAGCGGCGGCGGCGGCGGCAGTAGCAGAGTAGCTGCTGTGTATGCGGTAACAGGTGTTGGTCTGCGCGCGGCTGAAAATCGATGCGCGCAGCTATATGAGTAGGGGCTGCGGAGATCCGTGGGGTTATCTGCGCTTGCGCTACCGCCGGCGGTGCGCCCCTCAACCGGCGGCGGCTGCACCTTGCACGGGGCCGACAGTCGCACCCCAGCCACACCCGGTATCACGAGCCATGTAGTCGCGCTCTATACCCTCCCGCATACGGCGGACAATTGTTGCTTCTGCGCGCCCACAGGTGGTACTCGCTTCTTCTCTTCTCTCTTCTCTTCCTCTTTCTTTCCTCTTCTATCTCTCTTTCTTCTCTCCTTCTATCCTCCTCCTCCTCCTCCTCCTCCTCCTCATCGTCTTCTTCTTTTTCTACGCCTTTAGCTCCTGCTGTTCTGTCCAACTCTGCAGCGTAGTCGAGAGCAGCAGCTACATACGCTTCCTTCCTCCATCCATCCGTCCTGGCCTCCCTCCCGCGAGCGAGCGCGAGTGTTTCGTTGCTGCTTTACGACGCGCGATATCCTATGTGACACACAGTATCATCAGGGAGAGAAGCTGCCGCAGTGCGACTGGTACATCATAGCTGGGATCGAGTATACAAGACAAGAGACAGTGTGCGTCGCGCCGGAAGCAGCAGAGAGAGAGCAGTGTGCAGAGGAGGGCGCGCTCGATAAAGCTGCAGCAGCGACGACGGCCTGTGTAAAAAGCGAATAAGGGACGCGCGCCGCGCGGCAGTCAGCCCCCTACCTCTCACTCTCTCTCGCGCGCGCTCTTGGCTGCCGTTGCTGCTGCATACACTTTATTATCGACCGCAAAACGCGCGTGCGGCTTACATACATATATAGGTATACGTACCAACCTGCGGCTTCGAGGGAGAGAGAGAGAGAGAGAGAGAGAGACAGAGAGACGAGATAGGAAAAGCCGTCAGAGGCCAGGCTGCGCGCGCGCGGACCTGTTGTCCAACTTGTTGCTCCTGTATAGTCCGTCGAGTCGAGGAGTGTAGACACGACTGCACGCACCTACTCCGTCGTCATCATGCGAGCTGCTGCTGTTGCTGTGGCTGCTGCTGCTGCTGCCACTGCTGCTGCTGCTGCTGCTGCGGCTGATAATTGTTGCGGCGACGAGGGACGAGACGACAACTGCTCTCCGACGGTGAGGATGCGCGCGAGGATCGATAGGCGCCATCATCTTGTTATACGTTTTTACCCCCGTCTACTCGCTCATACTCTACTATTATAGGTTAGAATACCACACAACTCTATATAACTCACACGCAGCACTTCCAGCCACGTAAATACAACGAAAGCAATACTGCGACAAGGTATACATTACATAATATACAGAACGGACGTTACGAGTATGCACACGTATAGAAGAATATTTGTAGCAGAAGACTAGAGAAAGAGAGAGAGAGAGAGAAAGAGGAGAGCTTATTTACTTACAACACTCGCGCGGAGATAGAAGAGAGAGAGAGAGAGAGAGAGAGAGAGAGAGAGACTCGCGGGAAACAAAAGAGCGCCGGCGCCGAGCTTGTGCGCGGATATTGGCCGCTCGCCTCGCGCATATATACAAGCGCGTTAGTCGACTTTTTGTTTTCCCCCCGAAGCGAGAGACACAAGCCCGCAGCACGGTGGCTCGAGTCGAGGGCAAAATGCCGCGCTGCTACATGGTGAAGAAGGCGCTGTGCAACAAGTACATCAACAGCGTCGCCAGAGGCTTCGATGGTTGGAGCACGAGGTGTCGCAGTCCGACGCCGCCGCCGCCGCCGAAGCTCGCCGAGGCGCAAAACAAGCTGCCGGCGCCCAAGCCGCGATACGCCTCGCCCGTTACCTCAGGTACTTATCGTATACACACTTGTTTGTCAGTTGGCCAAACGGGCGATAACTCGAGTACGTTCATTTTGCCAAACTCAATTTCCAGGTCACCATTTCTCGTCGAAAAAGGATGACCATCAGCCGACCCAGGCTCACTCGCTGTCCAAGGACCACAGACTGCCGGTGATCGTAGCGACGTCCTCGCCGCTCAACAGCAGCTGCGTCGATACCGCCAAGACGACGACGAACAACTCGTCTTCGATCGCCAGGGACGGCAAGACCGGTGCCACCAAGATCATCAGTGTGTCGCCGGAGAGACCGCCCAGGTCGATCGAACAACCTCTCGCCAAGTCCGCGTTCTCACGGCCAAAGCAGTCGAAACGATCCCTCCACTGCTACGAGAACGAAACGCCGACGGACCACGCGGGAGTCCTCCTACCCAGGCCTTGCATACCTCCGAACAATGAGCTGCCACTTTTCAGAGACAGGTGGGTTTTTTTGCAAAATGAAAGCTCATTGTCCGACTGTGTAATTGTTATAGTAAGCGCTGCGATCATGCTGTTTGCAGATCGGCGGCGGAAACGGAAGCGGCCCACGACTTACTGGAGCTGTCGCGCTCGCTTCCGCCCCTACCACCGCCGAGCGTCGCGATCGGTCCGCAGAACGTGATCGAGCATCCTGCGAGCGACGTCCAGGAGATGACGGTCTACCAGCCGAGCGAACAGCCGATTTATCAGGTCAACACGATCGACCTTACGGGTGCCACCGCGCTGTATCATCCGCAGCCGCAACACCCCCATATCCATCAGACCAGCGGACCACCTACTGGAATTATCTACGAGCCTGCCACTCTGCTGCACGCGGTCAGCCGTGTTTTTGATAGATAATTATATATAGTTTCCTTGGCGAAAAACTGCTTTCTTCAAAATTGATCTCTACTACTTGCTCTGGTTATATATCGCTCTATATACGTATGTAGTAGAGAAACCTTATACGCATGTAACAGGTGGGAACCACCTGTAAAGAATAACAGCTCAGTAGTAGATGCTCTTTAATCGAGTTATCAGCCGAGTTTGAAATATACCTTCGCTTTCGAAATTACACAGCCAGAAGCCGTACAACCATTAACTTTAATCACCGCCTCGCTCAACTTGTACGCGCGCGACTAACGAGTTCTTCTCTCTATCCGCCCAATAGCAGAGTCACGGGGGCGTCTTCATTCCGCTGTCGCCAGTTCAGGAGATCCTCTTCTACAGTGCCCCTACGATTCCTGCGGCAATGATCGCCCAGCCGCTGCAGCCACAGCTGCATCATCCACCTCTGATTCAACAACAGCAGCCAACGCAACCTCAGGCTCAACCTCAACCGCAAATAATCCAACAGGCTCAAGTACAAGCGCAGCCGATGGCGATCGTCGAGTCGGCTCCGCCTCTGACGCCACCGACGTCCGAGTGTAGCAGTGACGTGGAGAACAGCAACCCAAACTCGCAGCCACCGAGTCAACGCGACAAGGAGGTGCAGACGGTCGTGCAGGACCAGACGGAGGTCAAGGCGGCGAGCTACACCTACGACACGTTACTCGTTGCCGACGGTAGATCGAAGAACCGCAAAGCACCGCCGCCCGCTCAACAGCAGGCTCAGCAGCAGCAGCAACAAGAACAACAGCAACAACAACAGCTGCAGCAGAGCAAGCCGAGTGAAGCCGAAATCGCCGAACAGCCAGAAACCTCGAGAACCGGCAGATACGTCTGCTGCGAGTGTGGTGAGTACGCAGGATGAACCACTTATTTGTTCTCTGATACGTGATTCTGGATAGTTAGATCCTACTTTTTAATAACAATAACTTGTGTCTAAGATCGAATTGTTCTTTTCGACTGCAAAGACCTCGTTTCACGCGAAGACTCGGGATTATATTTTGTCCGACGGGTGTCTGACTATTCTCGGTCTAATCTACTTGTGTAGTAGCATTAGATTCTTCTATACAATCCAACCGTCGGGCGTTCGACATTCATATTTAATATTCAGTTAAGTTAAGATATTCATATACATAGCATTACATCAATATAGGGGGGAAGGCAGTTTACAGTATATATACAAAGTTGAGATCCGAGGTACGGCCGCGCCGCGCCTGGCAACAAAGTCAACAACAGCTGACTACGGTTGCACACACTACTATACAGCCCGAGAGAAACAGCAGCGAACTCTCTCGACGTGTATATACGGCACTTTTTCTCGACGGAACGATCGATTATAAACTTTTCTCTCTCTCTCTCTCTCTCTCTCTCTCTCTCTCTCCGCGTTGATTTGCCAAAGATAGAGAGAGGGGAGATTAAACAATTTAAGGGTGGCGCCGTTTCTCTTGCCGCGAGAAAACTTTCGCTCGTGATTTATGAATCGATCGTATATTTCGGTCCTTCGCGGCGAGCTATATACCAACGACACTGTATAAGTATTTTCAAGCGCGCACACGTTCGACGGAAATTGTGTTTTTAGAACAACGTCCTCTCCGCGTGACGTCATAGCGTTTGCCAGGTCAGGGGTTAAGGCAGTTCATTCGTTTTCCTTGAATTTCCACGTTTTCCCGAGTATTATACGATTAATTCGTTCACTGCGCGCGAAAAATTAGTTGTTTAAAATGGAAGGAAACGAGTTACGCGCGTGAACGCCGTTGTCTGTCCCTATATAATTTAATCCAATTTGAAGCGCTTCGGATAAGCTTCGCGCGTGCCTGAGCGAGCGGCCGTTAGAAATTACGTAAAGGCAGTGTCCCGAGGCAGAAATGCTAACGTCTGTACAGCAATCATTGATTTTCATATCTTTTTCGCACATGCATGCAGACAGCCGTGAGATTCTCGCCGAATGAGAGCCGCTTGCGCGCAATCCGAGAAAATAATAATTTGTTTGTGCCTCGTCAACAGGTAAGCAGTATGCGACCTCGTCAAATCTTTCGCGGCACAAGCAGACTCACCGGAGCATCGACTCGCAGTCGGCCAAGAAGTGCATCCACTGCGGCAAGGCCTACGTCAGTATGCCCGCCCTCGCGATGCACGTCCTCACCCACAAGCTGACTCACAGCTGCGGCGTCTGCGGCAAGATGTTCTCGCGGCCCTGGCTCCTGCAGGGCCACCTGCGCAGCCACACCGGCGAGAAGCCCTACGGCTGCGCCCACTGCGGCAAGGCCTTCGCCGACCGCTCGAACCTCCGGGCCCACATGCAGACCCACTCGGCCGACAAGAACTACGAGTGCCCCAAGTGCCACAAGTCATTCGCCCTCAAGTCTTACCTGAACAAGCACCTCGAGTCGGCCTGCCAACGCGAGAACGCCGACGACTCCGGCAACGACCTCGACGCACCCACCTAAGCCCACCCCGCAGCCACACCTCGAGCTCTACAGCCTCGACTTTCGAGTGACCGAGATCAACTGCGCGAGAGGTAATGGCTGCTATACTATCTTATCATTCACTCGAGTACGGCGGTTTATCAATGGAGATCTTTGTGCGTCTATAGGAAATTATCGCTATTATACAGTCTTGTTGCAAGAACAAATGCGAGCTAAAGCTGCGAACGCGTCAATGGCAAGTATTATCACGCGAAGCGCAGACTATAACAGAGGACCAGGAAAGAAAAGGACGTCTCGTTCGAACTGTACCAATTATCTCCGCCAACGAATAACGAATTATACATTATATATATATATATATATATATATATAAATGTGTATTATATAATAATTGCGTAATTCTGTCAAACTCGCACGAGAGTCTCTTTACTGCGGATGCCTTGCTATGTAACCATGATTATGCTGCAGATTACGACAAAGGCACTTGGTCAAGCGAATTCGAAGCAAAAACTTATATCGAAACAACTATTTGCTTTCCTCCTTTTATAAAAGTATAATCAAGCAATATCAGTTGCAGTGCTATGAAATTATATGTATAGCATTATCGAGAGTCAACCACATACAGTTTATACGAGATTTTTACCACGAGTTTTTGAAAAACAATCGCATACTCCTCGTATAATTTACTAAATCAATTCGACAGGCGCAGTATACTTATGCCCACTACAATAAAATCGTAGTTATAATATGGTTAGTTTCGATACTTGTTTTTCGCGAAAGCATCAAGAAAGTCGCGTTGGCGACCGTGCTGGAGTCAATGCATTCGTTTACATATATATATATATATATATATATATATATATATATATATATAAATGTAATATTCGCGAGGATAATTTTTTTCGGGGCAGCACAGCCTCGGCTGAGGCTGGCCCCCAGCGGCTGAAAAAAACGCCGAATGTTGCGTACGACGCGCGGGCTGTATTATACACGCGCAGTTACTCGAGACATTGTAAAACGCCGAAAACATCGAATCTCTAATCAACCGCAAAGTTTTGCTGCGTCTCTCTATCTTTTAGGTAATATATGATAGACACTAGTGATTACTTATCTTGCATAAAGAGACAAATGGTTGCGAGCGTCTAACATGGCGTATATATCATAATATGAAACGCAATTAGAATCGTAATGAAAAATAAGGTATGCTTTCGATACGTTACGAATTCTTATAGTGATTTATGTTGTGCAATTTTATTTGGAAGAGGAAACGACGTTTTTGCTCTCCTCTCTATAATTATAGTTGTTATAATTTCTGTGATAATTTAGTCTGCTTGTTTTTTGAGAACGAGGAAACTACCGACAACTCGATTTTTTTTTGTTTCATCCCTTTGTATAATCAAAAGCAAATATTGTTGTCCAATATATTAGCGTTAATGATTCTACTTCAGCCGAACAGACCCTATAGCTTTCCAGAGGCAACATTTTGTTCGGTGCGCGTCAATATAGTGCGAAACTTTCCCTTAAAGTTCCATAACGTTTACTTGGCAAAAGTTCCGAGAACCAGAGACTATTTCTCAGCCGATAAGAAAAGTTTTTTTCAACTCGATCAAACTCCGAGATAATCTCGCGGGGATAAAAGAATAAGAACCATTGATTGTTAAAGGCAATTCAAAAACGTGATGCATCCATAATTTTTCGCAGCGATTTTCAAAAGCACACCGTTTTCTGCTAAATATAGTATCAACTCCTTTGCAAAAAGAAACAGCAAAGAAAAATAAGTCGATATAGCCATCGAAGATCGTGACAAAACTCCCAAACAACAAAGAGCTTGCAGCAAACTATGATCCTGCAAATCCTCATATATATGTCGAAGTCTCACGCGGCCTCGCCACGCCAAGTGGCCGCGCAATATATACTATTAAGGTGCAGCGTTTCTTTTCGGAAGAAGAAATTTTCGACCGTTGTATGTATACATATACACACCCACCCACACGTATACGCGTCTCTTGTAGCTAACGCAGGACGACGGGCTAGACAGAGAGGGAGAGAAGCCACCTGTTGCAATCTGGCTACTGTGTACCGCACACTGACCAGAAGTGATTCGCGCTAGCGAGAGAGGAGTCGACAAGTTGCGCGCCTTTGAATTATGGAACGTGTTGTGTGCAGCGCGCTGTCGGGGCTTAATGGCCACAGATTCACGACGCTGTGGCTCGCGCAAAAAACGCCGGGTTGAGGCGGCATTTTTGACAAGCCCGAGGCATGACACCGGAGATACGCTTATACGCGTTCATAGCGTTCTCGGAACTTTTCAAAGCGTAGATTAATTGCTCCTTATTGGGACTCTAAACATTTTTTATTGAAAGAAAATAATAGGTACAACAACGTTTTGTTTAATACATCTCGTTTTAGAGCCGAAAACCGAGAATAATCAAAATGCTTGAGAAAGTAATGAGTTTTTCCTCGTTCAAACGATTGTTTTTTATAGAGCTAAATTATATTTTTAGCGTGCGATCCGCGTTTTGGAAAAATGTAAGGGAAACGTAACGTCGATAGCATTTGCTTGTCAGCGCTTTTAAGAAATTGAAAGAAGTAGTAAAGTCAGTAAATTCACCCATATAAAAAAATGACAGTGCAATAATAGTAGACGCTTTTCAATAAGTGAAAACTAACATACAGTTATCTAGTCAGATCAAATACGAGATCCTTTATATATCCATATGTAAAAAAATCTAGTCATTTTCCCGTCGTAGTAATAAATATAAACGAATGAAAGATAATTAAGCATACACGAGCGAATGAAAGGAAGAACCAAGAAACAAACTCATTATAGTGATAAAAGTCAAAGCAGGGTCCTATGTCATTTTCGTCAGCACCACTGTTTCAAAACCAATGATTCTTCTGATATATCTGTTATTATACACAGTTACGTACATAGGTATGTACGTACAAACCTAAACTTTTTACTTGAAAAGAATATCTGACGATTGAGCGTCTGCATTGACTGTCATCGATGAACCGTCGATTTAACAGATATATATATATATACATGATAATGAGCAATCTTGTACAAGAAGGCCAGTAGTCCATTATGTACATCAACATTTTTGCATTTACACAGACGCGTACTAATTTTTAAGAACAAACTTATTATAGGCAAAAGTTATTTATAATAAGAGATTATACGATCGATTATATATACAAGTATCGACCTTTGAATCTCGAGTTTTCGTATAGAACGTCAAAAAGAAAAAAAAATAAATACATTGTATTAGAAAGACTATTTTTGTACTTCGACATAGATTTATATGAGAGGTCAATTGGGTTATACGAATTAAAGAAGCGATTCAATTTGCAAATTTGCCAGCGAGATGATTATTTTCGTTTTATTCTCCTCATGAGATGTAACATAGACACCACGATGAATATTTTTATAAGTGTAATGAAAATGCACTCTAAATTTTTTTCAAGTAAATCGTAGGACAATTGAGTCTGCTGAAATAAAGAGTTTGTTTTACGCGCCGTGTAAAAAAGAATGAAAAAAAGAACTTTTTTACATTTTCATTGGAAGTCGAGACATGAGGATAAACTCGTTAATTGAGGGTCGACACGTACATAAATAATACATAATAATTAAAAAAAGATAGGAGGATCATTAACGCGCAAACTATGTTATAGACAAATGATAGGCATTACATGGACACACAGCATAAGCAAATACAACACAAACTTCACACCTAGTACATTGTAAATCATACTCGCGTCTGGCCACACTAGAGTAATGAATTAATCTCACCTTCTATGATATTATTATACCAATAATACTCAAACAGTCAATCGATTATAATGCATATTACTTATAAGAAGATGTCGTAAAAGGTAGTCAATAATTAACTAGTATATTATATTATAACACGACGTTTTTCCTGATCCTGAAGTAAAGCGCAGTAAAACAGATACTTATACAACCAAACACCAAATATCAACGTATATTTTAATTAATTAATAGCGTATAATAATTCGCGATACCGCATTATATTCCTTTAAGCCAAAGTTATTAGGTATTTCAATAAAAGAGGTAGCATCATTTCAAAGCTAAAATAATATTATTCACATTGCATACCTGAAAGTTGTTTTATAATTTACACACAACTAGCATAATACCAGATAGCGCAGCTAGCGAACGTATTTGCTATGAATTTTCAAGCAACCTATTATCGATTGCCAACGACCACTAGCTATTTGAAATTTCATAGATTTCTATAACTATTGATGACCATTGATTGCTAGCTCGTATAAATAACAAATATAGTAACTCAAAAAAGACGTTAAAATTAAACGTTGTATACAGTTATTTTTTATAGTATACTAGCTTGCGTGCTTCGTGTTAAGAATTTTGCTCTCAATACAATATCATGATCAACCGATAGACACATAAAAGTACGTTCTTTCGGCACACTATTGTACCCGTGTACACTTAGACTATTTATATTGCATTTATTGTACGAAAATTTAGAGAAGTGATTTAATCTCTATGTAAGCAACCTAAATAGCTTTATTTCAGTATCCGGAAGTGCGTTTGCGTAAAGAAGTCATGACGCTTTATGTGAAAGATTGCGTTCAGTTATGCAAACTCAAAATAAAGGCGATTGCTTTAAAATTTGTACAGTGCATGTTTTTAGACTTTTTTACATAGCTTTGGATAGAATTCCATATTTTCAAATGACCAGGTGATAGAGAGACCTTTACACTTCATTGCCTCTTCGTTTGTATTGAAGACAAAATTTTATAGAAAATGTTCCAGTATATATACTTATGTCTATTGATTTACTATAATCGGTATTTCTAGAAATTCGAGAAATCAGTTAACTGAGCAATCTTTGACAAGCTTACTAATAAGTTTTTCGCATAAAAGCAAAGGAAAAACGAAAAAAAAATTTAAAAAGTTTTAAAACTTATAACCTGGAATGAGGGCGTAGGATTTAGATTAGTGTGATACAAGGTACGACAAAGCAATAATTTAGTGATTGTACGATATTTGATTAGTGATTAGCACTAAGTTGTATGGTAATACTTTCGGAATCTATAGATATTTACTCGATAAAATCAACATATAGTTTTGTAGAAGCTGAGAAGAATGTACTCAAAAATTCGGCGGAAAGGAGAGCACTATGAAAAAAGAACAGAGTGAAAAGAAAGAAAACTAAGTCAGATCAAAGAAAATCTCGAGGAGACTGTCATGGGATCAAAGAAGTAAATGATATATACAACATTACATGCAAATAAATCTTAATTTGAACATTATTAACTATATTCCACATCAAATGAATGTTTTGAATTTTAGTTCGTTGTCTCAATTTAATTTAACATATAGTAAACATTAACTAGTTCTTCGTAATTTCATAAGAACGATAAACGATTGAGGCATACTACAAGGTGCAAAAGAGATATCGCGCACTTATATACACTTTTAAGTGCCAAAAATTTATACGTCGAATGATATTGCAGAAAATTGCTGAACGAGCCAAGGAACTAATCAATAAAATGTCATTGCAAATATAACTTCGCTGTTTTCTGCACTAATTCTGAAAATTGACATTATTGCATGTATACTTACATGTTTTAAATATTAAATCCTTGACAAAAAAAACAGCTCCACTTTCCTTCAAAGCAATTACTTTGGTCCTTGGCTCGGTACATAGCACTGCGCAGTAAGAATGCAAAATTTCGTATCAAAAAACATTGTATCACAGCGTAATTGCATGGCAGACTTGGACTACGGAGAAAGAACGATGACAAAAGCTAAGTAAAATAAAATCGAACTTTGTATCAAATATAACCCCGACCACGTAGATATACACCGTGTTTTTTCAATTTTATTACGGATATCTCTGTACGTGACAGTAGCGCGGAATAAACGAATGTTCTGAAGCATTTGTCTGGTGTTATTTTTAATCTTGCCCATCTATCCTTTTTTGTTCCTTCCAGCTGCAGTACTAAATCAACGAGGTTCGAAGAGAAGCACACAAGTTAATCCGATGTTATAAAAGTACTTTATTACAGACTCCGTGAACGCATTGATGTAGCCAACAGTATCAGAAGCGAACTCCTTGTAAAGTTTTTGTTCAAAAACAAATTATTATTATTATTATATTATTATACATTCAAAAAATCTCAAGTGTAAGAAAATCAACGGTGCTCACAGTGTTCGATTTACATGAAATCGTGTATGCAAATTATCGCTATCTAAAAAGTATATTTTGAAAACTATCATACAAAGTATCGATTGTTACATTAGAGTGTATCTGCGCGTTCTATCAAACGGAAAGAAAGAAATATAATTACACTCGCTGCTCTGGCTGATTCTTTGGCGGATCCGATGACGAAACTGGCGGCTCTGTTGAATCACCATCTGATTTTGTGTTATTAGGATCCCTCACCTTGTTCCACTCCTTAAGACCTTCCGGTAAAGTCGTGTCTTCTTCGAAGGATCCTGTGCCTTCAACAAATTCTTCATACGTAGACTTTTCGGGGAACGGTCTTTTCCCAAGAAGCTCGATCATGTCGTCTCGACTTAAAATTTCCTGTTTTAGAAGCCTTTCAGCTACCTATATTAAAAAAAATCGAATTATTAGTTAATGCTGGAGGAAAATGAGGTAATCGTTTTTAACACGCACCTTATTTACGTTAGCTTTATGTTTCGTTAACAAGGCGGTTGTGTGCTTATGTGCGGTATCGATCATAATTCTGACTTCTTGATCGATAAGCTGAGCAGTACTTTCAGAATAAGGTTTGTCAAGGACCATGTCTCCAGGTTGCGGCATTTCAAAACTAACTGTGCCAACTTTTTCGTTCATACCGTAATGAACAACTTGCGCGTAAGCGCTCTGTGTTACCTGACAAAATAGTTTGCTATTAGAAATTTGAAATCTTATTATTTTAATTTTATCACCATTATTGAATTACTTTTTGTAAATCGTCCTGTGCGCCAGTCGTTATACGGTTAAAGAAAATTTCTTCAGAAACTCTACCACCCAAGGTCATACACATCCTGTCAAATAGTTGCTCTTTTGTATACAGGTACTGTTCACGTGGCAAATACTGAGCATATCCTAACCCTTTTCCACGAGGAATGATGGAGACCTAAACAAGACGAAAAGTTAATTATCTGTTGATTTTATATTATATAATTAAACTCATAATTACTTATAATTAAAGAATACCTTCAAAAGAGGATCTGCATGTTGTAGGAACCAGCCTGCTACCGCGTGCCCTGCTTCATGATACGCTACCGTTTTCTTTTCTTCTGGTTGCAATACATTTGTTTTCTTTTCCATACCTGCCACTACCCTCTCGATAGCTTGTTCAAAATTTTTCATTACTATGCTCTCCCTTTTATCACGTGCAGCTATTAAAGCTGCTTCGTTGCACACATTTGCAATATCGGCCCCTAATGAACAAAAAATGTTTACAAATAAACTGCAAATAAATTCACAAAATCATTTAAATAATAGTACGATGATTACCTGTAAAACCTGGCGTTAACGCAGCCATTTTCCTCGCTAATTCAACCTTATCTAAATTAGTTTTTAAATTCTGTAGATGTACTTTGAAAATAGAGGCTCTTCCTTTGATATCGGGTGCAGGTACATAAATTTGCCTATCAAATCTACCTGGTCGTAAAAGAGCTTTATCGAGAATGTCAATCCTATTTGTTGCGGCCAAAACAACCACATTTGTTGTCGTATTAAAACCTTGAAACGTAAATCATATTTTAACGCCTAATTTGAATATTGATTAAAAGTGAAATGTGTCTTGATTTACCATCCATCTCCACAAGAAGTTGATTTAACGTATTTTCCTGTTCAGAGTGAGAACCAAAACTTTTACCGCCTCTCTTTCTGCCCACAGCATCGATTTCATCGATAAATAAAATGCAAGGTGCATGTTTGCGAGCCTGTGCAAACATATCTCGTACACGCGACGGTCCAACACCAACAAACATTTCCAAAAATTCAGAACCAGATACTGTCAAGAAAGGTACATCTGCTTCCCCTGCGGTGGCCTTTGCCAATAAAGTCTTACCCGTACCAGGGGGACCTATTCAAAATTGTAAAATGTAGACACAATTCGAATTTTCACATTTAATTAAGATAGCAGAATGCAATACCTGTTAAGATTGCACCCTTAGGAATCTTTGCTCCAAGATTAATATACTGCTGAGGATTTTTGAGAAAATTTACAAACTCCATGATCTCAATTTTAGCTTCTTCACATCCAGCCACATCTCTGCAATCATAAACAACTTATTAACAAACTCTTGAAAACTGTTCATAAATTGGAAAAATTAATTTTTAAACTAACTTAAATCGGACACCAATTTCATTTGGATTGATTAATTTAGCAGTTGATGAAGTAACATTTCCAAACAATCCTTTACCGCGTCCTCCCTTACTAAACATACTGGCAGTTGATCTCGTGAAGTATAATAACAGTCCTGTAATTTTACTTTAGTTAACATAAAAGTAGACATCTGGAAATTTGTCAGAAATTATAATTTGTTTACCTATTGTAAGAATAGTAGGAAGATAAGACACTAGGTGCCCTGATTCTATTTCATTTTTGTACACAACTGGTATATGATTTTGTGGCTCGATGTTTAGTTCGAGTTGAGCATTTTCCAAATTCCTTTCAAAAGTATCAGAACTGCCGATGTTAAACCACAATGTTCCCTGAATATAAAACAGCATTTATTAAATAAAAAGACTATACTAAATAAAAAGTAATATCTTTACTCACCTCTGTGCTGCTGCCAGGTAGTAATCGCACTCGCACCCATTTCTTATTTATTACTTCTAACTTTTCTACTGTTCCTTTATTTAAGTATCTAAAAATATGGAAATAATATTATTTCTGTGAAAATTTGCTTTTACAATATTACAGTTGTAAAAAATCATGTTTTAATTACCCATAAACAAACTCTCTCCATGTAATTTCTTTTCCTCCTTCCGAGAACATCATGACTCCGATTATTCCAAGAGTTCCAATGGCTCCGAGAGTTAACCACTTATCATTACCTTGAAATGGTCCACCTCCTTCACCACCCATATTTTTGCCAGGATAAAAGCCATAATTGAAGTCTTTCTTCCGGCCTGTGCTTGTAGAGCCTGGAGGTTTCTGACTTGAACCCTCTGAGCTTTGTGAACTTTTACTGTTTTTTGCTGGAGCTTCAGCTTCTTTTGGAGCATCCTTTGTTTTCTGACCTTGCTTAAAGTACTTTTCAAAACCTTTGGGTGGCTTCTCGCAGAGCAACCTCCACTGCTGCTGAACTTGCTCGATCGCAGATATCCTAGGTCCATTTCTCAGTAACGATAGCTTCCTCCAGGTCTGCAAAAATATCCGAATTAAATGTTGAACGAATCTGAGAAAATGTTTAAAAGTAACTTGAATTTGTCGGATTTTAGATGGATAAGTAAAACCTGTCTAGGAAAGCGGTGATAAAGAAAAAACAATTGTTCAAGCGGATGACGTCCGATTATATCACCAAATAGCAGTCTCACAACATGATGAAACAGGTTATGTCGATAAGTATGAGTGAAGAACGCACCTGGAGATGATCCAATCGGCTGAGCAAGAACTTTTCCAACTTGCTCGCCGAGGACAGCAACTGGTGAGCCATGTTTCACTCATAAAACGGGTGTTAATTTAAATGCTGATAATTCGGCTGGCTCCTCGACGACAATGCATTGGACATACACATTACCGGCCGCTAACCATTTTTCCGTATCTACTGCTTACACCCTCTGCTTTACTGATGTGCATGCAGCTCTCCTAAGCTATAAGTATATGTATGTAAAAGTACACACATATATATTACTTATATATGTATCGCTCGTTCTCTCGTTCAACTCCGCGTGTAGCTTTCCTAGGTTGGCTCACACTTCATGATTTCACTCGCACTCGCAATACTTTTTTTTTATATACATCTGCAGTCTGTAACATATACCCATCATATATATATATATATATATATCATCTGTGAATGATGCGCGCGCCGGTACATCGGGCGCTGACTTTAATCTTTTTTTTTTATTTTTTGCAACTAAGAAGTGTAAATGTTGACTTTTTATATACTTACTAATTTTTAGACTATTTTTTCAACTCAGCCAATTGTTCATTTTTTATTTATCATGAGTGAATTTAGATTGCATCATTTTTGTTGTTATCTATATAGGCAACTATATTTTTTGAAAATATAAAAGAAATAGAAATGTATAAAAATTTAGTAATAGCAAAAAATTTGAAAAATTGTAAATTTATACGTTTATTTAAATCAACTATAACCAATGAAGAAAATAGTACCTACAATACAAAAAGAATTCTTACTATCTAAGCCAAATATTCTATTAAATATATATAAATAGCTCAACATATAAGGTCAATGTGATTGTGTATTATAATATAACGCTAAAATTATATGCTCGTGACTTTCTAATGCAGGCAATAATCGCAGGCAAAAAAAACTTTCTTAGACAAATGTACAACAATTTTTAAAAAATTACAGTGTACGTTTATTTACATTTAAATTGTATATATACAGTTTATTGTTTAGTCAATAATATTTTTGCTACTAAATCTAAAATTGATCTGTCTTTTCTATAATGTGTGAAGAAGCGGAACTTGGTAAAGCTTGCTGAGCTGATTTCATTCTATTTATTGATTCTGATACTAGCATTTCCTCTTGATGTAAGTTATGTAGTTTTATTTTCTCATCCCGGACTTGAGTTTTGCTCATAGTTTTTGTTTCCAGTTTTGACATAAAAGCATCTACAGCATCTTCTTCTGAATTTTCTTCTTCGTCTTTTTTGGTATCTTGGGAGGCTACCAAATTTTCTAAATTTCGTATTCTTTCTACAATTTTAGAATGTTTTTCTTGCTAAAAGTAAAAAAATAATGAAATAAAATATCATTAAAAAAATCAAAATAAAGTCTAGAGAAAAAATATACCAAAGAATTGCATGTTTCGTGTTGGAAATCTATCTTTCCAGCAGTTCTCAGTCTTCTCTGACGTTTCTTTTCCACAACTCCAGTTCTGTCAAAGAAATTATCTTCATCAGAGTCATAGTAGTCTACTTCTTCCCAATTTTTTGAAATACTCTTTTTTTCTTCTGCAAAAATATAATAAATACTTTAACTTCAAATGAAAAAGAAAGAAAATATTAAATTTTTGTTATAAATCACCATGAGCTTGCCGTAAAAGTCCATATTTATTCAAAACACGACATGCTTTTACAGCACATTCATTTATAGCTCTCATTTTATCTCCAACAACATGTGCTTCAACTGTTTCTGTGTTTCCTACTGCATCTAATGTTAAACTACAAACAAAGTTTTTTCTTATGCACTCCAAAATTTTTTTAAACACAATTATTAAACAAAATAACAATACTCACACAATCCAACAGGAATATTGTCCAAAACCTCTGTCTTCTGTTTCATATATTAAATCATACCCTTCCCATTTAAACCAATCTCTCAAAGCTTTTTTAGGATTTTCCACGAATAATTCTTCATTGTCACTTTCTGAATTTTCAGTTAATTCCGTAGAAGTTGAGTTTTCATTAATATCATCTGCAATTCCCCAATTGATTCCCTTAAATTCGCTTTCTTTTTTCAATCTTTCTTCATTTTCTTTTATCAAACGTTCATTCTCCAATCTCTCTTCTTCTTTTGCTTCAAGGTTTCTTAATTCAGTCAACTCTGCAACTGAAAGTTCAGCTTCTTTTTCTTCATTGTCTTTGGGTGTTTGTAAAATATATTTCCGTGGACTATCCCCAAAACTAATTATGTTCCCACCATGAAGATGAATATACATATTAGAGATTATACGATTCCCATTTAAAAATGTTCCATTTATGCTATTGAGATCATAAATATACATTCCCTTTTCATTTTCAGAATCACTTGTTTTTCTATATTGCAATACAGCATGAAATGGAGAAATGGTTTCATGCGTCACACAAACATCACAGGATAAAGATTTTCCAATAACATGATAACTTTTGGATGAAAGATCTAAGGTCTTCAAAATAACACCAGATTTTAAAATTTCCATTTTATACACATCTTTTGGCATACCGCTCCATGATGGTTCCATGTAGGAAAGTGTCGAGTCTTGCTTTTCAGTACTTTCATCACTTGTTTCTAGCAAAGAAGACCTAAATAATTTTGTCTTTGTTTGAGAAACTTTCTGATCTGTTTTAGGAAATGCCTTTGTAACTGAACCCTGCAACGTTTTTAACTTAGAATTACTCTTTTGTAATTTAAAAGCAACTGTGGGCTTTTTCAGCAAATGATTCGAATCCTTTCCTGAAAGCAAAACATGTTAAACATGTCAATTTTTTGTCTAAAATGTAGAATTTACATTATTTTCTTAAGTATTACCTTCATTTATAATCTCATTAAATGTTAATTCTTTAAACCCAGACATAATTCTGCCGTTTACCACTGCACTAACTTTCATTTTATCACTTTCTCTTCTAACTATTCGATGTTCATATCTTTTACTATATTAGGATACTAATTCTCCGATACACTTACATTTTCTGAAATTTTAACCTAATACAAATATCGCTCCATGCAACCTATACGTCGGGTATAAGTATATCTAAGCATAAGTATTTCCATCAAGTTCTCTAAAAAAACTACCTTATATATATAGTAAACAAAATAAGCAGCGCCTAAAAAGTGAAGCAAGGAAATGAGAATTCCGACTTTCTGACCGTTGTTAACTTAGTTCAAAACCGTATCTAAACCGTCAATTCGATCGAAACTCCCGTGTTTGATGCGATCGTCGGACTTTTAAAAATGGCGGTGCTGTGCAGGTTTCGTGGTTTCGCGAGAAAAACGAAATATTTTCAAGATACTCTGCTTCTAAACGATGTCACCTCGAGTTCATCGGCTTCCCGGAGTCTTTGCACATATGTGCAACAACCTAAGTCAAGAAGTATCCTAAAATTCAGTTTGATCGGGGCCGGTGTCGGTGTTGTCGTGGGAGCAGGTTATGCCTTCTCTAAGATAAACGATGCGAGGAAAAATTTGGCCTTAGAAGGCACTGAAGTCGAAGTAAAAGTCTTAAAATACAAACCTGACGTTAAGCCCTCCCGAAAGGTAAATTTATTTGATTTTTCTGAGGGTTCTAGGACGTTTTACATTTGCTTTATTATACATACACGTTTTTTTAAAGCCAAATATATTCTTTTTCCATTTCATTAGCGTTTGCAATTACGAAAACCATGACACCTTCTTGACTATCTCTGTTTATTATACTTATATTCTAAAAATAAATATGCTTTCTCATGAAGGATCATTCTTTCTTAAGTATACTATTTTAAGTATCCTTATTTATTCGTTTCAATTATGGGTTTTTGTAAGGTAAAAAATTAAGTATATCATGAAAATGTTTGTTTTTCTATGCACTATTCATCATTTGATGCAGAATAATTTACATAAAAAATCTATTTAAATGCACACTTCAGTCACATTTATATGAGGGAATGTTGCATTAAAATGGGCAATAATTATAAGATATTGTAATGTAATTATATAAACTATGATATAAAAATATTTTCAAAATATTCTGAAATCTTGTAGATCATTTCACCCGTTGATACAACAGGATTAAAGCTAACATTATTCCAGTATCAAACTTGTCCATTCTGCTGCAAGGTAAATAATTTATTTTTACCTTTAATTATATATTTAAAAATTGTATTTCAATAAAGTGACTTTTTTCATTATGTAGGTAAGAGTTTTATTAGACTATTATGGACTCTCTTATGATGTTGTGGAAGTTGATCCAGTGCTTCGGCGTGAAATCAGCTGGTCTGACTACAAAAAGGTGCCTATACTTCTGGCAAAGGTTAATAGAGGATACCAGCCATTAAATGATAGCTCTATGATAGTATCAGTTTTAACATCTTTTCTTCATGACAAATCACAAAAAATAGATGAATTGTCCAAGTATTACCCAGTTATTGCTGTACATGATGAAAATGGAGTGTTCAAACATGAAATTGTGAATAAATACTTCATTATGTATCAAAATTCTACACCGAAAAATCGAAACATGAATGATATAGTGTAAGTACAATTTATTTGCTGTTTAAAATAATGTTTATTATGAAATGATTTAAGAAAGAGCTATCGATACTTTCAGGGAGGAAAGAAAATGGCGAAAATGGGCAGATGATGTTTTTGTTCACACCCTTTCTCCAAATGTATATAGGACTTTGGGAGAGGCTTATCAAACATTTAATTGGTTTTCCGATGTAAGCTATTTATTAATTAAATTATTTTACAAATTTCTATGTGTAATTAGAATGATAAATTTATCATTTTTGTAATATATATATATATATATATATATATATATATATATATGTATATATATTTTTTTTTATTTATTTATTTATTTATTTATGTATTCAGGTTGGTCATTGGGAAGAATACTTTCCATCATGGGAAAGAGCAATAATGGTCAATGTAGGAGCTTTAGCAATGTGGTTGATTTCAAAAAGGCTAAAGAAAAGGCATCATCTGAAAGATGATGTACGAGAATCTTTCTATGATGAGATAAACGTTTGGTTGAATGTAGTCAAGGCAAGAGGTGGAACTTTCATGGGTGGTGCAAATCCTGATTTGTCTGATCTTGCTGTATATGGAGTATTAAAGTCAATCGAGGGCTGTGAGGCATTTCAAGATGCATTAAAATATACACAGCTGGGTACATGGTACAATGCTGTAAAAGAGAAAGTTGATTCTCATGCAGGTAGTGTTTACTTAAGCAATTAATAAGCTTATTACCATATACAGCAATTTGTAAATTTTCTTTTATTTATTCCTTTTATTTAAAAATAAATGATTGTTAAAAAAATATATAATTTTTAGTATAAAAAAGCTGTTTATTTTAAATAGAACATATCATTTGCTTGTACATGAGAGAGAAACCTTTGTTTTCTGTATCAGTTGTAACACCTACTTCAGTGTCATCAGTAACAACATATAGTGCAAATGGTTTCAGCGAAGCTGTAAAAAATATTTTTATATCATAAAACAGAATCCAAACAAAATACTTTTAAAAACTTACTAGTTTTTTCGGTAAAGCTAGAGCCGCAATATCTATCGACACCAGTAGCTACACCACTTTCAAACGGGTTTGGAATAATAATAAAGTCGGTCGTACACGCCGTACCGGAAGCAACCGTTGGTGTGGCTATAGAAAATATATATTTTATAAATTTATAAATGAATATAAGCCAAAATACTAACAAAATCATTAAAGAAATATTTTAATACGTACGAGTTGTTGTCAAATCGCCAGTTACCGAAAAATCTGTCGCTGACCACTTAAGGCTACAGTAGCCTGCTGCCATTTTAACGCAAACACCATAATTAAGGTTTGCCATTTCCCTTGTACCAATTCTGGTCGACACTACTCCAGCTGCATTTGTTGCTACAAATTAAAAATTCATTGTTGTAGCTTAAAATGCGTTAAAAATTTTCCTGGCAAAAAATATCAACGTACTCGTAGTGGTTCGAGGATTAGTTGTCATTCCATAATTGAAACTCATAACATTACCCGATACTGCAGTGTGATACTGAAGGCAACCACTTGGTGCTAAAACCGTTCAATTACATAA
The DNA here is from genome assembly GCA_020010945.3 of Muscidifurax raptorellus. NCBI lineage: Eukaryota > Metazoa > Arthropoda > Insecta > Hymenoptera > Pteromalidae > Muscidifurax > Muscidifurax raptorellus. The sequence continues at coordinate 20,260,131 of CM052077.1, read as the reverse complement.
GCTACAGTTATTCTGTTCGGCACTAGCTCGAAAAATATAATAACTTATAGAAAGGAATTTACCACGCATCGGAGAATCGCAAGCAATCTGTTGTATTCTTATGTTCCATCGCCGTTTCAAGGTAAATTCTGTACTGGCGTCAATAGACACTGTTATTGGATTCGATCCTTCAAAGTCCACATAAACTAAAAATACGTATTTATTCATTAATCTGACCGAATGGTATTTACTCAAAATTGAACGATTAGAAATGAATTAAAATGCCAACCGTGTTGATCGGTATTTTCACCGCAAATTCGTGGCACTCGAGATGCGCCACCAGAAACAGATAGCAAATCAAAATCACACACGCCGTCAGCCGTTGGTTGCGCAAGGGTGAAATCCAAGAAATCCAAGCGTAACTATAACATATATTTTACGGTATTTTGCACTTAAAAATACATTTTAAAAATATGATTATTTAAGAACTTACGCAACTCATCGTTCCCTACAAGCACAATTCTAAAAAGGCCTATTTTAATTTGATAGTTTTTGTGCACCGGCGTAAAATAAATTCGTCACACAGAAAATAATTCCTCAAGTTCATACTGGATAAGAGGCCTTTTTGAATTGTCTTAGTCCTCTTAGAAAACGACGGCATACGTTTGTAATTATAAATCGTACACTCAGTAGCTCAACTATTGCTGGTCTTGTATCACTACTATAGTTAATCTCTTAAAATTGTATTTTTTTTGCAAAATTACCTGACAGATATTACTGTTACATTTTTTAACTGATATTACGCATCGTTCTCCACCATCATAGGTCGTTGGGTAGGATGGATTAGTAAAATACGTGTTATTCACGCTTGTCGTGGTGCCGCATGATTTTTGAACTGCGTCATCGTGTAACAAATAAATAACAAAATTGACAATATCATTAAATATCTTAAGTTACAATATTATAGACTTATATTAAACTTGTATATTTACATAGACAACAAACGCCAAAGCCATTCGCACAGGTGCCAAAAGCAGTTCCTCCTTGAAGTGCGCATTCTCTTTTCGTGAAACATGTCCCGTTGAAACTATTACTTGCAGTGCACTGAGAATTGGGAAATCGCACTACGCTGAATAGCGGAAAAACTGTGGGAAAATAACATTTTAAAGAGGCAATAATTCATCGCTAAGTATATTGTTATTATCGATGATATGATTAATAGAAAGCTCGAAAAGTGATGTCTTGACAATGTATATAACTGTAAGAAATTTTCTTCAATCTGTACACTATAGAAAATACGATAAGCAACGTATGGACTACACGAGACTAGCTCGAGGGATGCGATGCGCTATATGGGGATGAATGAAAAAGAAGCTCGACTATTCTTGCAAGAACTTACAGCGCTTTTGCCGTTGCAAAACCGCGACATCCCTCGGCTCGTCTTCGCTCTTATAATCGAAAGTTGGCCAATGCTGACCCGAGGTGACGGTGAGTGCGACGAGAGCGACAATAAGCAGCGATCCAAACATGTCTCCGGACTCAAATGAACCGGAGCAGATTCCTCGATCGCTCGCGCCCCGGTCCAGAGATAACGGGAAGCATGTGCTCTTACAATCAGGGCAATTAGCGCTCTTCAAAGGAAATTCATGGAACTCCAAGTCACCTGTTGACGTAACTGTTATATACGCTTGGCGCGTCGTCGTTATCTACCGGTGATTTTAAGCGCGCAGTTGCAACTACAAGAAATATTTTATACTGTCTGAATATGACGTATTATTGTAATTTTTCAAAAGAAAATCGCTGTAGTGTAGCTTTGTATGAAACATTGTGATTATAAAGCCCTTAGTAGGGACCGTCTTTAGTATATAGCAATATTGCAAACAGCTTTGGATTAATTGACATTATCCTTTATTGAATTATAAATTTTGTCACCAATGTCGGTAACGAACAATCAATCTTGTAATAGTCGCTATCCTTTATTGGATAAACTTGACACCCAAATTCTGATATCAATATTTTTAAATTAGAGCATGAAAAATGTTCCCAACATAAGGATATTGAACTAGATCTTTACATGCATTTGAAATGAAAAAAAATTTATTGAATGGGCTACGAGTTTCGGTGCGTTCTATGACAATGCGCGACGCTTAGCCCTGATGTACGTAGAAGACAACTTGTTCATACATGCAGCTAGAATTGCAGTGTTATGCTATGCAAAGAATCCATATCTTGCGGATTAACTATGTGCCATATTTAATCATTTTGAAAGTTTTTTTTATTGTTTTTTATAAAATATATTTTTATAAATTTTTTGTTTTTTTCAACAATTATAATTGATTATTTTGTAAAAACTTTGTCATAATACGATTGAAACTTAACAACTATTTCTATTTCTAATAAAAATCACTTTCTTCGTGTTCAACTATTCTGATTAATTGTATTACTAGGTGTCCGGCAAAACGGACAGTGATTGTAACGAAGTAACGCCAGCTCGTAGTCATCTGTGTGGAATAACTGCAAAATTGTCTCGAATAAGTTTCATAAATACGAATTAAAAGAATAATAGGTTTATTAATAATACTAATAAATAAGTACTCACTTTCAGACAAGATTTACAACAAGTAACTTGTAAATCGGGCAAGAGATTTCTATAATATCTGGTAGTAAACGGTTTTGGCCATTTGACAATCAATACTGAAGATGAATCCATACTTTTCAAAACACTTCGACCAACCGTCACAGTGGAGCCACCAATCTTGTCCTTTACAATATTGAAATCGATAATTTATTTGAATATGAATTAATTAAATTTGTAAAACTGAAATTGAAAATTAATATTTACCTCGTATTGCACTAACCGAGCCATAAATAAATCCGTTTGATTTGTAGAAACGGTAAATTGGTTTTCTGTATCAATTGAGTTGTCAGTAGACTCAACAGGTTGTTCAATTAGTTTCTCCGCCTCTTCATCCGCGATGCCAGGTTCCAATTCAAACTCTACCAAAGGTAAAATTTCTAAAGCACAGAAAAAATTGTATTATTTACAAACAACTCGGCATCTGGTAGATAAAACAATTTTAAATAATCAATTACCAAACATAACAAATGAATATTGAAATTTAAGACCACATTGAGCGCAACTGCTACCGGACGCATTGTTAGCGGGCAATAGCGCGTTGTAAGTTGAACACCTGTTACAAAGCGGTAACAATTCCTCTGGATCTCTGTACGGATATGCTTTGATAGCTATCATCCACGTTTCAATTTGCGTCAGCAAATGTTTCGGTATTTTCATAGCTCGCAAACGATCGAGTAATTGCATAGCCAACTTATTTGCTCCCAATAATCGCGCTTGTTTCACGAGCGCATACATGATAGTCAGTTTTGAAACACCCTCCAACTTGGTGTTTTGAATTTTAGTTAACAAAAATTTGGAAATATTAAATAAGGCCTCGGGCATCAAGGCCGTGAATGGTTCTTCCTGCAAAATCATTAGTTAGAGTGTATATGTTGCAATTTAAAAGATTACGCGCGTATAATTAAGTACATAATAACATGTGACAATTTACGAGCTTAAACAAAAAATGAGGGCGACATACCAAATATTTATACACTTCGTGATAAGCATAATAGATGTCGGCTTTATCATAATACGTCATAAACTGAGCCTTTATTTCTTCTGCACTTTTTTGTAGATCAAGTGTTATTTGGGACAAAAGCCAATAAAAGTATGACGCATCTCGAAATCTTTTTTCGCATACAGCATTTTTTGCGAGTGTCGTTAAAACCATAATGGATTCTTCCGGCTGTCCAGCCATTTGAAAAGCTAAATTAATTTGTGTTATTAATAGTTAGAATATTAAAATACAGTGTTGGGAATTAAATCTACTTTCAAGAAATCAGTAAACACAATCACTACGTAGTTTATACAAATCTATAACACGTTTTAATAAGTTTTATTGTCTAAGTGAGTGTGCGCAACGAGCAATTTTACGCATCATGGAAAACAGTGTGCAAAGAAGTATCTTACACGTAGTGTGTGTGTGCGCGTGTGTGTGTACGTGCGTGCGTGTGTGTGTGTGAATGAAAATCTACTTTATACACTGATTTCAATGCGTAAAGTTGGTCGTTGCGTAAACGATGGCAAAAATTCACTTTACCTTTTTGTGCTTCCGAAAAACGCCCAGTTTCCGCTAACCATCTCGCATACGGTCCGTAAACTCTCGCCTTGAGTTTTGGGTTTCTCTCAGCAAGTTCGAATGCTTCGTGCCACGCTTGAGCATCTACGAGTACATCGGCCACATCTGGATCATCTCCCAAGCGGCTAAATATTTCGGCCGCTCCATGCGTTGCTCCCAATTGCCGGAGTTTTTTAGCAATTATGGACAGACTATCTCGCTCGGCTTTGTCGAGCTGCCTACCTACTTTTATCAGCATATCGATCCATCCATACTCTGATATTATTTTAATAGCTCTTTGCACATCGCCGGCAGACAAGAACATCTCAGCTGCAGCTCGTGGTTCCCCCAAGCTCTTGGCCCATTCTGCTCTTCTCCTGAGAAGTGTGGTTCTATCTTGAGTGTTACCAGTGGCAATAAACTCTTGCGCAATGTCAAACATTCTCAAATCGGAGTACATATCCAAAGCTTGCTGTTGTAGTCCAGCTTTCTGATAGAGTTTTGCCGCTTCGCGCAACCTGCCCATCGCCGCGGCAGCTGTGGCCATGCAAGCTTCTCTTCCCCACTCGCCAGATTTGAGCTTCTCTTCGATTTCAGAAACGATTTCGACATAGCGTAATTTTTTAGTTCTAGCAAACGCTTCGTAAGCTATGCTGAATTCCAAATGATCCAGAGCTGCAACACCTAGGGCGAACCAGTCTGAGTCTGCTACACCAAGACAAGCAATGGCATATGCTTTGTCAAACATTTCGGCTTCTAAATACTGATACATAGATGACGACAGTGGCATCTGAAAGTAAAGATTGTGTTCAATTTTACGTTCTACAGTATGATTATTGATGTATGTGTGTGTGTGTGTGATCAGGATAAGTAGATTATGTTTACCTCCATTGTGAGAATCGATGCACCATGTAAGCAATACATTTTTGAACCATTGAGACCCACCACAATACCTGAAAATTTTTGTTTGTACTCATTAAAATTAGCGACCTTGATAGCTAGATAATCTTGTCCAGAAAAACACATCATTTCTTCGAAGGCACTGTTAAAGGCAACACTAGTTACATCGTGGAATTCTTGTAATTTCTTATCGTTGTAAATGTCAAATACAGAGAGAACTCCCTGATCACTAACAACTGCCAACTTTTCTTTCATCAAACTAATATCAACACATCTCACTGCCCCATCAACTGTGGCTAACAGAGCAGGAAATGGATTGTCCAAGTAAATTTCCATTACTTGTCCATTTTTCAAACCAGCTAACAAACGTTCTTGGCCAGGAGGACCACCGACGACTTTAATGTAACAAACAGGACCATCAAGAATCCACTCTCTTTCAATAATGCCAGCAAATGATAGACTTTGAAGTCTTTTATCTAGATAGAGTATTAAATTATTCGTGGTAACAACCAACAGACTACATTCTAATGATTGAGCCAATTTATCTCGGATTCGATAGTGCAGGTCTTCAGTATTTCCTGATGGTTCATAAATTATAACTCTTTCTGGAAATTGTACAGCTAATCTATCTCTGTACACGGCTATTTTCTGAATCTGAAATTGTATACATAAATTAGAAATTATACAACAAATTATTTTAGAATACAATTTTAGTATATGAAATACCAACTAGATCTTTGCATTTAATTCGAACTTTCTGATTGGTAATCAAATGTTGAATAATTACATCAGTCATATTTTCTCTGTATGCATATCTATCTTTGTACAGTCCATGAACGACATTCCATGATAAATCTAAATTTGTTATTGTCCCATCTTGACATCCTATAGCCTAAATATAATGTACCTTTTTAAATTTTTTGTCAACATAAAAATAAATTGATTTTTATTTATAAAACTCACAACGTGTGATGATTCAGGGTGTACAGCACAACTCCAGGTCCATGAAGTGAACGTACTTCCAATTGTAGCCAACTGAATCCCATCATGAGATAATAGAAGACATTGTTTATTACTACCGGAAACAATAATGTATTGTCCACTGGAGAAATATGTAATTTTTAAAGGCACAAAGTTTAAATTTCTTTCTCGACCAATTAATTTTCCACTTATAGTGTAAAATGATAAAACTCCACTCCATTCTCCAATACAAATAATATCTGTAGGATCTTCTCTGAATATTGAAAACGTGTTTCGTATATAAATATTAATTTTGCGTTTAAAATACTTATATATTTTAAATGATGTTACAAGCAAAACTAAGTACCTTGCAGGACTCCAAGCTAGACTCCAAATAGGTGAATCACCTGAACGATCAATCCGCAACCGCTCCTCCCCAGCCTCAAAAAATATATATAGCTTAATTTAACTCCAGAAATATGAATATAAATTACAAAAATGTAAAGCTTACTTTATTTCTTATAGAAACAAAACCAGCTGCTAAGCCTAAGGCCATGTATTGGCCATCTTTAGTCCATGAACAGCAATTAACTCTTCCTCCAGATTTGTGCTTCTGAACAGCTTTTTGCTCTGCTGACCATAGTGCAATATCTGACAGAGAGCAACTTAACAATTGATGTGAGACTGGATTGAATTGCATAGACTGTACTGCTTCATTATGTCTGCAAAAATTCAGCATAGGCGTACATAAATAGGTACTCATTTGCGTGAATCAAGTAAATACTTACGAGTATTTTAAAATTCCTTCTAATTTAGAAGTCCATATAATAACAGTTTTATCTGCACTTCCAGATGCGAATTTTTTACCATCCCTTGCATAACAGACACAATAAACAACATCCTTGTGTCCTTAAAAATAGAGTAAACAAACGTTAATTATAAGTATTAGTAGCAAAATTTATTAAAATGCTTTGCGACACATGCTAATTACCTTTTAATAACTGAATTAAAGCACCATCATTGGATTCATAAACTAATACATGTTGTCCTGCAGCTACTATTAATTGTGTTCCACTTGGATTATAACATAAATCATATATACTGCAAAATAAAATATTTTAGTAACTATTATTACCATCAGCAGTTGCATAGTGATAACAATAAACATCAAGCGCTGATATACCAGACTGATCCTTGGTATAAAATACATATTGACTTAATATTGATAATTCGAAAAAAAAACGTAATTTCAATTGCTTACCATTGTTCAGATTTGCCTTGAACTTTATCAACCCAAGTAACTTGGGTTCTCATATTGAATAAACTTTTAGACTTGGGAAGCACTAGAAAGTAAAAAATACCTAAACACCTAAAGTTAATTAAAATAAATTCGACTCATTTGTTCTAAGTCGCGCGGGACTATTGACAATCCAAAGTTTGTTTTGACACGCACCCCTCGTTACCAGGGAAACGGATTCAAGATGGCGAACGTCCCCATTCGACCGGAAACGTATGGTACCAAGTCTCTATTTTGAAGGTCATATTACTATTATGATCTTGAATTATAAAGAGCAATATAATCTGATTATTGTATATTGTAATTCAACATCATGTTTCATTGATAATACTTGATTATAAATGAATTCTGTATACCTAAAAATATATTATTAAGAAAAAAGAAAATTTAACAAATTTGTGATAATACGCGCATTTTATAATACTATATAGGTCTATTGACAATAAATAAAAAACTTAAACATTAAATGAAAAATATGTGTTTGAACTATTCTAGAGATATACTTTATACTTATACTAATATGCTGATTAATTATAACATTTTAGCTAATTATGAGTTATAATATGATGATTATGATTATTACAAAAGCAGAACGTCGATAGCATACAACCTATTATACCTATGTATATAGGTATATATCTGTGGCACCCTGCACCTTACCATATATATATATATATATAATATACCCACACGCGCGATTTGACGGGTATATCCGCGCGCAGGATCAGCCCACAGCCAAAGCCGGCTAGCGATTCACGAACTTGCCTAAATGCCAAAACAGCCGCATGTCATATTCATTCAGAAGTCAACTGTTTAACACGCGCTAAAATAATATAACGTCGTTATGTGTTAGATTTGTATAAACTACATAGTGATTGTGTTTAATGATTTCTTGAAAGTAGAGTTAATTCCCAACACTGTATTTTAATATTCTAACCTGCAAGAGGTTGTAAATTAATACGCGTGAATAAATATTTTTATATATTTCTTATTTTTAATAATAATTTTGTTGATATGTTTGACGATAATTCTTCTGAGCCTGTTGGTTTTGAGCCCCAAACTTCAGATGAAAAGTTAGTATATTCTAGACAATAGGATCTTTAGTTATAAACATACTTGAAAATTGTTAATTCATCAATACTTATTTAGATCTCAAAAAGCTGCAAACATCCAAACTGAACACGTGGTTTACGAGTCTGATGAAGTTCAAGTTGTTGAAACTAAAAGTATTGAGGTAGTATATAATAAATTTAGTTTTTTACAAAATAAAAGTAATAACACTGGAAGATTCGCATGATAAAAAAAATTTGTTCCAGACACAAACAGTTAATGAACCAATAAAACCACCACAGTATAATCATGATAGTCTAGTTGAATTTCTCAATCGTATAACGCCTGGTATACTCCAATTTCTAGATGAACAACATGGGTCTAATGCTTTTGATGATTATGATCTAGGTATCAATGGGGAACCTACTGTCAATATACAACTCATCAATAGGCTAAATAGTTTAGAAATGTCAGATTTTAAGGTAAATTCTTATTAATGCTATCTTTTTTTCAATGCATAAAATTGTATACATAAAATATATTTTCAGGGAAAAATTAGTAGTGTAACATGGAGTACTGGAGGTGGAACTTTGGCAGTAGCACATAGTGCAACTCATCATGATACTTGGTGCAATGACCTCACAAAAATAGAGTTTTATAATCTTTCAAAAGACAATTTACTAATGTCTACACCAAGCAAAACCTTAGAAGTTTCTTCTTGTGTAACTTCTTTGTTTTATCATCCTGAAGAGCCTTCAATCATTGCAGCTGGTTTATTTAATGGTTTGAGCTTCTCAACTATCTTATTATTTTCTAAATTCTTTTCAAAATTATATTGCTTGTTCTTTGAAATACGTAGGTGATGTATTGGTATGGAATCTTAGGGATGAATCATCGATAACACCTTTACAAGTTTGTACTCATGGTGACTTGGTTTCACAAATTCAGTGGAATCTCAGAGTTTTCAACGAGGTATCAGCTCTTATAACTTCTAGTGCTGAAGGTTACATTTTTATTCATAAACTTTCAGTAAATTTTACACAAGCTACATTAGCCAAACGGTAATTTGCTTTTACAAGCTATATGATTTTTTTTAAATTTGCAACTAATAAAATATTTTTTATTTTAGTTATAAAATTGCTAAAGAAAAAAATCCTGCTGAAAAAGCTAGACCTCATAGTGCTGGTGGTAGTAAAGATAGAGCCGCAGAAGCTGGATTATCTATCACTTGCTTCGATTTCTCATCAAAAGAGTCAAACCTATTTGTTGTTGGTACTTTGTGTGGTGGACTTTATAAGTGTAAACTTGATCAAGCAGTTTCCATTGAAGGTAACAAATAAAAGCATTTTTATGAATTACAAAGGAATAAATTGCAGGCCGTATTATTTATACCATTTTGTTTGTATAGGCGATGAAAATATCTTTGATCCAGTTGTAAATGAATACGATAGACATAAGGGTACGGTTACATGCATAAAAAGTGCTCCTACCCAAAATATCTTTGTTTCGTGTGCGTCTGACAAGGAAATACGTATTTACGATTTTGATCAGGTATATTAACTAATAAAATTATCTTTAATTACATTTTAAAATTAATTAATATAAATGGAAAATAAATTTTCAGCTTGCTAGTTTGAAAGCTATTACAACAGAAAGTACTTTAGTACAATTAACTTGGTGTTTTGGGAATCCAGATATTTTCTTAGCTTATGGTGCAGGAGCTGAAGTAAAATTTTTCAATGTAAAGACTGGGCGACCATTGTCAAAAATAATGCTGTATTCAGAGAATAGAGAAAATGCTAGCTGTCTGAGCTTTAATCCAAAACGGTAATTAAAATATCGTCATAGCTAATTTCAGTATTATAGTAATTCAAATATTTTATTAAAAAAAATATTTTTAAATTTTAGTGAAATGGTGGCTATTGGAGATACTCGGGGAAATTTAGAAGTATGGAGGATGCCAAGAAAAATAACCCAATAACTAAATGTATACAAAAATGTTGCTAATAGTTATTCACTTAATTTATTTATACTATTCGAACGATTTATACTCGAATCATTAGTATTAATTTATGCACGATACTAAAAGATAATAACCATTTTACTATCTTTTTGCATTCCTATTGAATTTGTTAACGAACACACAAACAATTTTGTTTACAAATGTGAAATAATGAAATTTACGATATAAAAAAAGTTTAACAATGCTTATTTATTAATTTTATTATTATATTTAATATTTATATATATATATATAATTTAATTTCATAATTTTTAAAATAATGAGAATCTTCCAAATATTGCAAGCAAGAAAGCCATTTTTATGCTATATATTTAAGGCTGAAAAGTATGAATAGAAATGTTCAGAAAAAAGTGTTACTTAAAAGTCATTGCAATCATAGCAAAGCTACTTGCCACAAATTAACTTACTTTTACGTATTGTTACGTTATAGGGACATTTTTGTAAAAAAACTTTTTAATTTTAAAAGACGTTAAAAAGTTTACTTCAATATTGATACATAATGTTAATTGGCTATCTAAATCTATATATTCTGTCGGATATAATTTTCAAATAAAGTTAAATACATTAAAATTGAAATAAGCGACAGAAACGCTTGCACCTGATACTGAAATTTCGCATCATTATGTCAAGACAGAGATGAGTTGACAACTCATCTCTGGTCAAGGCTTCAAATACAAACATACCTTCTACCCGCTGCGACTTCTGCTGGCACATATATATACGTATACACAAATTATATATTATAGTTAGCATTGCATATTCGTTGTCGAAGAGCGACTGCGCGAATGCGTATATATATTAAGTATATATGTGTATATATATATGTATAGCCGTGTGATGTGTGAGCTCCTGTGCAGAATCACATTACGTTATTTTGAACAAAGTTAACGTGGAGTAGTCTTTGCATTATTTGTTTTAAATTTATTGTCAAATCGATTTACAACAATCTTCAGGCTTGTCAGTGACCTTAATATTAACTTTGAATACACAAAATAATTTATTTTAAAGAAATACGAATTAAATTGAATATACATAGGTATATTTCACGCATGTATAACCTAGAACAAGTCAAAGATAATTGCCGCAATATTCCTTCATAACTGACTTGGAGGTCATATTTTTGTGATGCAAAACGATAATGCTCTGAAAGTTAAAATATGGGATCCACTTAACGTTTTCCGATGCCCAGCCGATTATAACCACGCAGTAGTTATTTTGAACAGGCCTATTCGATTAGGTTACGATGTGGTCTTTCGTCTTTGGAAAAAAGGTACACATTTAATTAAAACAATGCTGCCATTAAAAAGTAATGTATGTACTTAATCAATTTAATTCATAGTAGTCACAATATGTAATGTATTTATGAAAATAATTTTTTTTTAAATGATAAGATTATAAAGTTATATCAGAACACATACATTAGTCAATATAGCTTTAATATAAGCGTCTTTATTCTATAGACATATAAAAATTCATGTCGTTCTTATTATACGTGTTCGTAAATTCGAGAGATTTATCGCAAAATTCTGAATTTTCTGTATTTCATAATATTTATTCAAAACGGCATATTTTACAGCGAAAGTTACAGTGACGGTGGACGGTGGCACGAATCGATGGATGAGTTACCTTGGCGAGGAACAGGCCGAAAACCTCTTGCGAGGAAAATGCAAAGACTATCTTCCAACGCTTGTAACAGGTATATTGTTGTTGTTGCGTTTTAAATGGACAAATAGACAAATCATAACCAATTCTCGTAAGTGCATTCTCACGCGTATGCACCAGCCAAACGCATAACCGTCTAACTGTACTTCCCAAAAAATCGTGCCCAAAATAACTGCTTAGGTACATTGATAACTGAAGTAATAATTATTTAAATGAACCGGTTAGAATCGGATCAAATCTTTTTTTTGTGCTTATGCGATTTAATCTACAAGCGTATGATAGTCAATCTACGAACACTCGGCAGAAGAATTTTTCAAAACTCGCCGAACATCAAAGAAAATTCTAATTTAATATTTTAATTTTAATATTTGGATTTTCTGCAAATCTTATGATTTCCTTTTCTCGGTTTTTAATTGCTAATTTATAACTTTGTACCATTTTTGATGAATTTTTTTCGTATCGAAGGTTTTTTTGTTTACTTTATACTCTTATCATCGGGAAATTGTTTCCGTATTAAAGTTATAATGACCGACGCAGTAAAGCCAATTTTGTTGGCTTTACATAAAAAAAGCGTAATATATATATATACAAAAACTGTCCTGCGGCTGATTTCAATTGTAGTAAAACGTATTTCTTCTTTTAATTAATCAATATAACAATAACAATATAGAAGTGTCCTTGCACTCATAATTGTAGTTTATTTTTTGAGTTCGCGTAGCAGTATGATGGTTTTACTACTTGATTTATCTATATTCAAAAAAATTGTTCTTCCGGGGAGCCACAGAATTAAACAACTTCAAATTTGAAATTAATTTATCCATTACACGCTTGGCGGAGTGCCGATGTAGAATGACTGACTATCGTTATACTCATATGCCATATGTATAAAGTAAAAGTCATGTTACTAATTAATTAGGGGACATGGACAGCATCAATCCAGAGCTTCTGCAAAAATTCGAGAAGATCGACGGCACTACGGTGATACGTACCCCTGATCAGAACCAAACAGACTACACGAAGGCGCTGACGCAATTGCACCTCTACGCGTCGGCGAATAATATACACGTAATCCTTTATCAATTGATATCTTGCATAGATAGCGCAAAAATAGCAATTAAAAAAAAACGAATGACCGCAATCATTACAGTTGGATGGTATTTTTGTTCTTGCCGACACGTCCGGCAGATTTGATCACATAGTCGCCAATATCAACACCCTCTACAAAACTAAAAATATCGTCGATCCTCACATGGAGGTATTTTTGTTTATTTCGCTGAAAAATGATTAATCTATATATCTAGAATAATGCTGCTAGTAAAAAGTAATTAAAATTTATAATATCACGAATATAGGTGATTCAGGTTGCAGCAAACTCGATGACATGGTTGTTGAGAGCAGGCAGACACAAAATACTTATACCTGATAAACTATTAGCCCAACATTGCTGGTGTGCTCTTATGCCGTTCGGCAGTTCCACCAGTCGAGTATCAACCACAGGCCTTCGATGGAATTTAAGTAAGAAAAGTACATTTTTACTTTTTTTTGTCTATTGACAAATGTTTTACGTCAAAGTTTATATTAAAACATACGGAGTATATATGGTATTTGTATTTGCATAGTTCGCGCTTTAGTGTATATGTTTCATCGATAATTTCGTTTACAGTAGACGACAAGCGCATGGAATTTGGTGGCATGGTGAGCACCTCGAACACTTATGACGGCAATCCAGAGGTCACAGTCACGACCAATGAAGATATCATTTGGTCTATGGGTATCGAGCCATTCACCAAATCTTATGGAAACTCCAACGGCTCATAATGTTTGCACGCGGCGCGTCGAAACGATTATAAGTACCGAAGACGCATTCTTGATTCTCTAATAAATTGCGACTTCATTCCATATATTGTACATGAGCCAATCTTATGAACCTGAATACCTGATAATATGTAAATAGTAATAGGGAGTGCTAAATTGTCAGTGGCTTCGAACATTCATTAGTCAATGATGCTAAAATCAAAATATAATAGTTTAAAGCGCCTATTTATTTGTAAAGAAAATAGGTAAATACTTCATAACTCCATAGATATTATAATAATTATTATACATAGAAATGTTATCTTTTAAGGCAAAATCATAGTGTTGTGTTTTTCTTTCTCGTCGCATGATTTCTTCAAACTTTCATACCTTTTTTATTATTTATAATAAGCTTAAGAAGAAATATTCAATAAACTGCACTTTTTCAAAACCCTTTTCCAAAATCATTCAATTAATTTTTAAGAAAAAAATGGAGTTTTACAACGTCGGAATTTCCATCGAAAAAATTGCGAGATTTTCGAATTTCCCGGGTAAGATGCGCGCAACTTTTGGAGAGGCACACGTGATTTAATATATATGAAAAGGACCTATCCTAACCTAGCGATTTTGGATGAGTATTATATATATATATATATATATATATAAGGCAGAACGACGTTACGACGACGGGCTAAATATACGCGAATAATGTATATCTATATTATATAGAGAAAGGGTTAGAGTGAAAGAGAAACGGAGAACATAGAGTGAGAGAACACTATAGAGACGAACCAATACCCGTCGGAGTAGCACAAACGAAAAATCGTCACATCGCGGGTGTCTTGCAGATTGCTGCGGGGGCAACGGAAAGACCAACACACTTACTCATCGAAATTTACCATTGCGCGAGAGTAACGACGTAGACAGACTGCTAATCTCTCTCTCTCTCTTTTGGTTCTCGCTCCTTTTTATTTTATCCCTCGTCAGTTCGCGCTCGCTCTCTCTCTCTCTCTCTCTCTCTCTCTCTCTCTCTCTCTCTCTCTCTCTCTCTCTCTCTCTCTCTCTCTCTCTCTCTCTCTCTCTCTCTCTCTCTCTCTCTCTCTCTCTCTTTCTCTCTCGCTCCCTCTCTCCCTATAGACCCTGCGCACGTTATAGTCTCAAGAGCAGTCCCCGTCTCTCTCTGCTCACCGACTTGTCGTGCTCGTGTGTCGTGTCCCTCGTCGTGTAGGTGGTGTATGTCAAAAAAAGTGCAAGGCTATCGTCCTATAGGTACAGCACATCCTCGGGGGAGAGTGCAGCGCGAGATTAAAGCACACCATCCGAAATAGATTCGAAAAAAAGTGTGTTGCTTACAGTAAACTGTGCGCGCATTAATTTGCCGTTATTCGCGCCAATTAAGTACTTATATGCCTTCGTAGAGTCGACGAGTCTCAGCTTATACTTAACATGATCAAGTTATTCTCCTTGAAAAACGCCAAGAAGGATGGAGAAAGTCCAAAAACGGGACCTCAGAAGAAATCATCTGCAGCTCAGCTGAGGATTCAGAAAGGTGGGTAGAGAGCAGTTGTCGGTCTATTATACTTACCTTATACTGCAACTTGAGAGCTCAGCATTCTCTTTGTTGCATCAATATTGCAAATATTACCTTTCATGTTTTTCCCTTTCTGCCAAAAATGTATAACTTGAAAATCTTATAACTTTTCTAGACATAACTGAGCTAAATTTGCCAAAAACCTGTAATACAGAGTTTCCAGACCCTGATGATCTGCTCACATTCAAGCTCATCATCTGCCCTGATGAGGTTAGTTTTAATCAAATATGATCTTTTCTTTTCAAAGAGCGATACTCTAATAATTGTTTGCATTTTAGGGATTTTACAAAGGTGGAAGATTCATCTTCAGCTTCAAAGTTGGACCCAATTACCCGCATGAACCTCCCAAGGTCAAGTGTGAAACACAAGTTTACCATCCCAACATTGATTTAGAAGGAAATGTTTGTCTAAATATTTTGAGAGAGGACTGGAAACCTGTTCTTACCATAAATTCAATTGTCTATGGGTTACAGTATCTTTTCTTGGTAAGCTTGCATTATACAATTAATCAACTTTAAAATGCTTTAATTTTTATCTTAACTCCACATTTACTATTTATGAAAGAATCGATTGATCTTACTGATTATTTAGGCAAATGAATAATAAAAATTACTTCTGTATGTGATTAATCTAAACTAAATTAGCATTTTTTCCATATCACTTTATCATCAGCGTTTACTACGCTAAGTAATTGCTAATTTCTTCAGTCCAAATATATAAGATAAATCAAATAAATGAATTCATCAATTTAATAAAATGAGCTTATAATTAGTAAAAAATTCGTAAATCCTTGGATTGAAAATTATTGTTTTATTCATATTTTTCAGGAACCAAATCCAGAGGATCCTCTCAATAAAGACGCAGCCGAAGTGCTACAAAATAATAGAAGGGTGTTTGAGCAAAATGTAGCTAAAGCAATGCGAGGAGGTTACGTTGGACAATATTATTTCCAGCGATGCCTCAAGTGATACACCCTTTCCTCTTTGCCAACACTATGCGCGCCTCCTCAAAGACTCACAATCAGAGGGAAGATACTAAAATATTGGAAGAGTGCAGGGCGGCGCAGTGTATTCGCCGTCGCCTGTGTGTCCACTTTATATATACTTACGTTCTTCACGTCTTGCCAAGCCTCCAAACACTTAATTCATCAAGTATTTTATGCTTTCGGCTAATAATAAATCTACTGAATCTTTGAAGTATACATAGTTCTATAATTTAAACAAATAAAGGGCCGAGCCCATTAGTAGATTTATCATAACAGCTGAGAGGAAGGATTGACAGGCGTGGGAACAGCGTGTATGATCGCTCGCTTGGATAGCTTTAAGTCGTTTCAATCGTTCGCGATACACGTGCAAATAATAAATAAAAATAAAAATTTCATTTTATATTACTCAGACCGTCAATGATTATATTCCCTAGATCGCGTAAACTTCAAGAGAGTATTAGCTCTTTTTTTAGTAACTTCAATGGATCACTGAAGGATTTGCATAATAATATCAAATGAAAACCATTGCTGATAGCTCAGTACGTGCAAATCCTTCACTGAAAAAGTACAAATTAAAATATGCTACTAAGTAAAACTTGGCACGAGCATTTATCTCTCAACAGCTACTGGGAGTCAGACAAAATAAATCTTGCACCAAGGCAGTCAGACTTGATGGTTGTGTAAGTTATAAGAAGTGTGTTCAACATGTTTGATTATTATTATCATTAAGAAGAAAACTACGCAGTACCTTAAATATAAGATGTCACCCTTCTTCACCACTTTCACACTTGTTTTATTACCTCTATCATTTTTTATATTTATCTCACCATTTTACCTGCCTTGGCGCAAAAGATTTGAATAATTAATTAAAAACAATCGTAACCATCGATAATGTACAATTATCTAATCTAATCTAACGATAATAAAGAAATCTGTTTGCAAGCAATTGTTGCTTTACTTAATCACTCGTGTTCGTCTTATACAAGAATGAACGTATTGGCGTTTGATTTGGTAAGATAATAAATAACAAACGCTACGTAGTATACTGCATTTCCAGTTTAATAATAATAATAATAATAGTAATAATAATAATAATGAAGTTTTTTCACGAACTTCTGTCTAGATATTAAAGCACCAGTATGGCCGTGTGTCTTTACCTTCAACTTGCATCTCATACACAGCATCGAGAAACTCAAGCATACGACTTTACATAATTTAAATATCGTTACAAAAACGACGCTCGTTATTACAAACAAGGGCTGGCCTCTATGACAGCTTGTATTTTAAGTAAAAAGAGCAAAAGAACAGTTCGCCTTATCCTCGCTGATATTTTTTATTTTCGATACGGTGCAGTACTGTATTTATTGAACTTACAAACTAGAGAAGTGTCCTGGCTTCAGACCGGCCTAATGTGATGAACAGTTCTGCCCATCATAGGTCCCGAATTTAACATCATTTCAAGGCACTTTTTAACGTCTTTATTTTTTCACTGTAAAAAGATCCATCGACGACTAAAGCTTTTTCACCAGTTCTCAATTTTGTTTTGTCTACTGTTATATATATTTTTTTTTAAACAATGCATAAAAAAAGGAAAAATAGATATTTGACACTTATACGGCGGTCTGGATATTAAATCAAGAACTACTTATGATTCTTGAACGTTTATTATTATTTTTTTTATAAAGAAATTCACTAGTACGAAAGAGTTGTCCATTTTTTTAAGTTAATCACAGCACAGAACACCTCTGCTTTGTACGCCTTTATCATTTCGGGCTCTGATACATGCATAATTATTTTTACTTCATTATTCACTTTAGTTCTCCTACTCTTAATTTTCAATTTTTCGTTTGACCACCGAGAGAAGGAGCAGCGCAACTTATTCTGTCATAAAAACGCTTTCATAAAAATAAATCTACTTTAGCGGCACGAGCTCCTTCTCTCATTGGAAGATTCATAATTAGTGAAAAAAAGCAATCGTTTAAAAATTATAAAATTGACCGGTAATAACGGGAGGACAATTTATCATGCCGGGTTTCTGCAAAAGCTATACTGATTATCTGCGATGTATAAACTAGGTAGCA
Organism: Muscidifurax raptorellus; assembly: GCA_020010945.3. Classification (NCBI taxonomy): domain Eukaryota; kingdom Metazoa; phylum Arthropoda; class Insecta; order Hymenoptera; family Pteromalidae; genus Muscidifurax; species Muscidifurax raptorellus. The sequence goes on along the minus strand of CM052077.1, from coordinate 20,241,631 downwards.
ATCATATCAAGGATACGTATTCTGACTTTATTATGACTATCGCAGACAGAAAATATTTCACGCAAATCACACATGTTCATGGAGCAGGCTTTGTATGTATGAAAAAAATATTTTTGGTTTCTTATTAAAAATTACGTTTGAATATATTTTACATCAACAATTTAACATATTCCTTATTTTCTTCTCTTTTAACAAATATAAGGAAAATTGAAAATTTTATACTTCCTCTTTTAGAATTGCAGTAGAAACGTCACTAGAACACTTTCGCATAGTAAAAGCCCCGATTATATTACTGAACATGATCTTCGTTGTCTGTTTTAGTAATTCTGATTGATAATGTGGGGCATAGTTTATAATTGTAAGAAATTTAGCTTGGCCAAAAATCAACGCACATTGCATTTGACTATTTTCGATACATTATTATGGCTTAAAAGTCCAAATACTTGCTATTACTTTATGTAACCGGGTACATAGCATCACTGAGCGACAGCGAATTTTATTTGGTACGGGTCGACATAACCGATCGACAGTGCAAGAGCCTCGTATTTAGATTAAAACGTGGACACGATTTTCTAGTATGTATACAAGTCCCTCCAATTGCCTTACTAATGTACATTTAATTTACACAAAAATAGTAAGTAGGAAATGCATAATTGTGTTGGAGGTGGTCACATTGCATTCGCATGCTACGAGTGTTCGATTCGCTTACCATACAATTTCTTTACTTACATCAGAATAAAAACGATTATATTTTTATCGGCCTAAAGGCGTGCCACTAAAATTAAACGAAGTGGGCACAGTCTGTGAAGTAAAAGCATAACCTGTGAAAAAAAATTTGATTAATGAGCAAAAGAATTTAAAATTAAACTTTATATAATATAAATATACGTAGTCAGCGATAGACTTGAAAATACCTCCACTTTGCTCAATTCGTTTGCTCTCTAAAGCTGCTTTACGTTGATCAGCTAACACTATAATTTCCGTTAATGATGTCTTTTGCTCTGGTGTCAGATGATTAGTTAAAGCATTATACCACGTTGTATCAGTCCTCTCGATGTCTGTTTAAAAATGTAATATTAATAGCATAGCCTTATCAGGGAAATATGATAGAATGTGATAAAAATTACTCACTTTGCATAACTTCCTTAAAAACAATATATTCATCTTGATTTGTATCGTCAGAGTCAAGTGGTGTGATATAACTTTCCAGAGCAGTTTCTTCGTTAGCATCGAATTCCGAATCATCATCGTCATCGTCATCTGATCTGTGATCGGTCGTTATTCCGCTTGTAATACCTAACATGTGTTGATTTTGATTTTTCATTACTTTGTCTCTAAGTTCTTCTAAGTAATCTTGACCCGCATCATCAATTTCATCTTCATCTGATGATAAAACTACAGATACAAATTAACATTTATTTATTTATAAGTACACCATATTTCGAAACAGTAAAGATTTCCAAATTACCTTCTTCAAGATCGCTTTCATCATCGCCGTTATCCTCGTCTTCGCTCTCCGCTACTTTAGCAGCATATGCTCTTTTCAGCCCATCAAACAGAAGTATCAAAGATGGAATGATTTGTTGCGCGCACTCGTTAACTGCAGGTGGTCTGTTTGGGCCCATACTTATTATCGTACATAATCCAAGAACACAAAGTTTTCTGTCGTGAAGTCTAAAAATTATAAGGATAAAAATGTACTAAGCCCTTAGATTAAAGAAATTTTTTCAATCGCAATAAATCATTTACCCTAGGAAGCAATCTGTGTCGTGAATCCATTGTTTAATAAAATGTGATGCAATCGGATCTGATGACTGTCCTAAAGTACCTTGTAGTCTATCCATGGTTTCAAGGCACAAGGTCGGATTGTAATACAATGCAGCGATAACGACTTGAAGACACATTGTCCTCAATTCCGAAGTTTTGACCTCACGCGTCAATCGTTCTAACACGAGTTGTATGAGTGGCGGTATACAGTTGTCAATATGACCTTTGCACTGTAAAATTATTACTTCAAGAAGTTTTGCTGCGTGACATTCGGGATCTTCTCCTGCATCGCCGACCAACACAGCCTTACACATATTGAACATCGCCAGAATATGATTTTCATTTGATAAAAACGCCGGCGTATCTACAGTGATATAGTTATGAAGAGCTGGCATCATATCTGTAAAGTAATCAAAAGCATCTTTTTGGAAAAGCTCATACATCAACTCCAACACTTTCCACATATCTTCGGATATTGATTTTCCTGTCAAATCATATACAAGCGACAAAGCTTCTTCGTAAAACTCTGAAAAATAAGAGAAAATAATTAATTCAATGTTTACTTGTAATTTCTCTATAAAATTTTGAGTGTCAAGTAATTTACCCATAACACCATGATTGAAAATGTGAGCAATAACTTGCAAAACTATCGGTTGAACTTGAGCTATTATAAGTGGTTGGTTCTCCATTACAGACAGCAAAGTCTCGATAGTATTTAATAATCCCATTGCTGTAATAGCCTTTTCGTCGCTACCTTCATCAGTTTCTAGCACCTGACTGAACGTCGTCGCTAAGTGTTCACACATTTCGACCGCAATCGGCATAAGTTGTTCAGGGTAAGTGCAAACAATTTTTTGCATCACATTCGTCAAATCATCATTTTCTGTTAACCTAATGATATTTAAAAGTTCTAACGTGATTTGCTTTATCCAAGGTTCTACGTATTTCTGCGATTTATCTTGAGCCTGAAGTAAACTTTGTAACGCAATTGCGGCTTCAACTCTAACAGGAAGATCTTGATCATTCAAAAGAGCATTAGTAGTTAATCTGACAGCTTCAATCAAAATATGTTCCTGCTTAAATTTGATTTCTGCAAAGTAATGCAATACCCAGCAAGCCTATAAATATTATACATAAAATGTCATTTGTATTCATCAACTAAAAATGCATTAGGAACTTTTCAAATCTTTAAAAATCAACATACTCTGGTCCTCATAAATCCCTGTGGACTATTGAATTCAGGAAATACATATTGCATCAACATTTTATCCATTTGATCTTTGAAAATTTTCTTCTTTAGTAGAATATCTGCTAATGTTCCAACCTGCAGAAAAATGATGCAACAACTTTTTATAAATAAAATAAAAAATATTATACCTGATAAATAAAAATAAAATATCAATTTTACCATGTGCAAGGCTCCATCTTTTTGTCTTGGAGTAGTGTTTGCACTTGTTAAGACTTCAACACAAAACTGCATAGTTTTTGGCAACATATCTTTCCGCTTTTTACATGCTGAATGCAACAGAGTTTGAGCTGCTGTTACAGGAGATACAAAATCTTCAAAAATATCTGTCAAGAAGAATAAATGTTTTTTAAAAAGAATTAAAGATACAAAAGAGAAACTGATTTATCTCAAAAATGAATAGTTTACCAAATTTCACCCTAATGTATTCATAAGGATCTGTGAGGTACAATTCTTCATCTTCTGCTGTATACGACATGATGGGAAATAAAACATCGCGAATGATTTCAAACATATGAGGCTTCAAAAACTTCCATGAATATGCATGACTCACTCTATAAAAAATAAATGTCATTTTAATTTTGTTAAAGCACATTAAAATCAGCAAAACTGACAAAAAAGTGAGATTACCCTTGGTCTATATAGTTAAGAGATTGTTGTAAGACACGTGGTAAGACATAAATTTTTCTTCTGTACTGATCCAAAATTTTGAGTAACACTTCAAGTATTCCTCCACTAAATGTTTGTAAGTACCATTCTGAAAATTCTTTGTAGTCTTTGGTGACTGTACCTGGACTTCCATACCTACAAATTGATTAATGTAGTCAATACAAACTTTTTTTATAACTCATTAAGAGTGAATCATTAAATCATGTAAATACCTTTCAAACATCCTTTGAAGTATATGAAGTGCCCATTTTTTACACTTCCACCATGGCAATTCTGCTCGCTCATCCTCATCTAAATCAGGATTGTTTGTTTCTGGTGGTACAGGTCTATCTGCTACTTGACGAACAACATCCATCCACTGAGTGAAAACTTGTCTGGAAATAAGATCTAGGGGAAGTGTGTACTGAGTCAGGGCAAAAAATATTTTGAGTATTTGCTTCTGAAGAAGGACAGACTGCTCAGATGCATCAGGTAGTAGTCTCAATATCAGTTGGTAGATCATAGGTAACAAAAGATTCATTGCCTCGTGAAGTGGTCCTCTTTCTTCTGCTTTTTTGTATCTTCATATAAAAATTAAGAGTATATTAAAAATGAACGTTTTTACAGAGAAATAAAAGATTCGATAAATTTTAAACTAACTCAAAATTTTTTACAAATTGGTACAAAGCCAAAAGAACACCAGGCCAGCAGGAAGCATCAGGATTTTGAAGGTATATTGTGATTTTGTCAACTATCTGTGTCCATCTTCCTGGAAAGTCATGTCTAACAATATTGGTAATGCACAGACCTAATTGTAACCTGAGGAAGAAAAAACAGACTGAGACTTGCAAGCTTATAGTGACGATTCTCGGTTTGATCGAAGCATGTATACCTAATGAGTTCTGGGGCATGCACAGTGGCATCGACAATGGCATCCCGAATCATGGCTCTGTCCTGCTCGTGAATACTAAATGGCACAACTCCATTCTCAGCCTCCTTATCAGCCCAATTGGTAACAATGAAATTTTTCAAGTAAATTACACCTGAAACAGAGTTGCGAATAAAACTAGTGCCCAGTCTGCCCAGTTGATCACAAAGGACAACTCACCAGCTTGTCTCACAGGCATATCTACATCATTGGACATGATCACTTGTAGGAGGCCAGGCGCAAAGCCAATAATTTTGTACATCTGAAAAGAAAAACCCGTTCATCTTACACTGCTCTATATCATATCGGTCTGAGCATTGTCTTGGCATAGCCTAGTAGGATAAAAATCACCGCGGTTTCCACCGCGCCGCTAAGCAGCCAACAAACTGTCGCGAGCAAGGGGCCGCGAGAATTGGAAAGAAAAACGTGGACGACATGCGGAGGGAACGGCATAAGATAGTTGTAGATGCTTAAGTAAGTAGAAAAGAGAGAAAGACAGTAGCGCGTAAGCTACAGCAAGAACCATAAGGGGAAAAGGTCAAGAACACGAAGCTGCGGGGGCAAGGACTCGAGTCATCAATTCGCTGGACTTTGCACGTTCGACTCCGCAAGCGTGCGAACACGTTTTTCCGGAGCCGTAGAGCGAAAGCGGGTTAGGTTCGCGGGCGGCGGTGGTTCACGACTAGGCGCCTCGGGCTCTCACCTGGTTGAGTTGCTCCTCGGCCTGCTTCTGCTGGCCTGGATCTATGGTGGCCCGGAGCAGGTCCGTCAGCTTCCGCGGGTCCATGATGTGCTCGCGATCTGCAGCTGCTGCTGGGGCCTCTGGCTGCCCGAGGGAAGTGAGAGAAGAGAGAGAGAGAGAGAGAGAGAAAGAGAGAGAGAGATATAAAGAGCGCGCGCGTCTCCGCTGCAGGTCGATCCGATCCGCTGCTGTATATATATATATATATATATATGTTGCTCTGTTCTTCAAAGGCACACGGCGGGCACACGATATACTAAGTACGAGAGAGCGACCACTGCGACCTGCGACCAGATAATCATAGTTCGCACACAAATTTGATCAGACAGTTCACGATGAACGCGCGCCGCGAAAGGACTCGCGCTATCCTCGTCTTCAGGTTCAGTGTGGAGTTGAGCGCGACTCGCTCCCTCTCTCTCGCAGTTCCGGAGCGCTTGCGCGCGAAGCGAATATATAATATGATGAAGAACGAGTAATGCGAGCCTATATAATATATATAAGTATATATAGGTATAGAGAAATTGCGGCAAATATATATAAGTATATAATGTACTGCACGTACCACTCCGCTTGAGAATTTGACTCGGTGCATCTCCCTCTGCTTCCTCTCTATCACGTGATCTGTGCAGATAATATATATATTATCAGGGAAACCTTTTGGCGCGCACTTTGATAATATGTCGACTTTTCCGATACTATACCTAGATTGTAAGTCTAATAAAATATTTTGGGCTTAGTATTACAATATATATCTAAGTAGTCTCAGTCGCGATACCTTCAGTAGTAACAGTCGCTTTAAAAAGGCCAGGATCAGTGTTATTTTATTAGTTACATATACGTATAACCGATACCGCTGGCTGACCGCTGCAGTAAAAGTATAGAAGCGAGACCCTGTAGAATACACATTTTACATAAAAAAATCATCAAAATTACCGATTTCTTATTTGCACTACAAAGAATGTAAAAATTATATCATCAAAATTAATTTATTAAAATGATTCAATTTTTTCTCTTCTAATTACACGAGGGAACTTAATTTTTATTGTTTTTTTTACATTAATTAAGCCACAAAATCAGTAATCTTATAAATGTTACAAAATCAAATGTTTTTTAAAAACAATTTGTTTTACATAATTTACATACATGTAATAAAAGCTTATCATGATTATTTTACTTATGTATGGTCTGGACTGTTAATATTCTGATATATTTGTTCCTTTTTTATAATTTTTTTGTTTTTTTACGTGTACTTTTTGCAATTAAAAGTTTGACTGAGTTATTCTTAACTGTTGATACGTTTGAGTCATTTGCTTGTAAATTTGGAAAAGAACAGTCCTCTTGGGTATCAACAACTTGCATTTTCATTGTAAAGTTACTACTTTGATTTTCTAATGAACAATTTGTAGTAAGCTCTGTTTGTACTTAAATGGAAACCTTATTCTTTAAAACTCATCTATTTGACGCATGATTAGGTTTTAATATGGAACTCTGTAAGAATAACAGATAGTTAATAAATATGCAAACAAAATGTTCATACATAGATAAGTACACCTGTACTTTAATATCCTCAAATTTACTACAAAGCATTTCAGCAACATAATTTCTACAACTACCGTAACTGCTTTGACATGTAGGACATTTTTCATTGAGCAAAGCCATACAATTCGAGCATATACGGTGCCCTTCGCTACACATAGCTATTATGCCTTTTGGCAATTCACAACAGACTGGACATTCTAGAATTTCCTCCAAATCTTCTGCATACTATAGAAGAAAACAATATTTGCTTTTGAATATATTTTCGTTTAAAAGATTTGTCACAATTAATATACCTTCATACGAATTTCTTGAAGAACATCATCTTCGACGTTGTCTATTATACAAACTGTTATGAGCGTTCCTGACTTGAAAACCAAGCAATTTCTGGGTTGTATGTAGCTATTATATGAATAAGCCTAGATACTATGTACTAAATTATTGCAAAGAAAAAGATAAGAAATAATCTTCATTGGGTCCGTGTCCCAATCATTTTAGTTCATTCGAACTTCGAACTAAAATGATTGGGACACGGACCAACGGACGCCGGACGGTAAAGACCGGTATAGACGCGAACACTGGACAGTCCTAGGTATGTACGTATATCGCCTACAAGTCCTATAGTTGGCAATGCGATGATGCCAAAGTATACTTTTCAAATAATGCATTAACAGTGGCCAGTGCCATGAGTGATTAGCATAGCTTTAACATTATAAGGCTGAGGTACTTATTCTCTCATTCTCGTAATTTCGTTCTCTTCGAATTCTACATCAGCTCAATCCCAACTGTGCAAGTGTGCATTGAAGATATTAGAGCGACGTTGCCAAGTTGACATATCTTCTTTCGTTATCTCATTTTCGCATATACCTATAGAGAAAAGCTAAGGACAAATGAAAGTAGGGTTTTCTGCTTTTTACCCGTCTTTGTCGTGTCCTCTGTCTAGTATAGTAGCGTATTCGTAAAATATAACTATATGCTTATATTATAATAGAAACATAAAGAATAAGAGGAACTGGACGCATTAAAAATTAAGGTAATACGCATATTTATAATCAAAATTTATTATTATACGTACTAAAAGTACAGCAAGTTATACATTCGCTCCTGCCCCCACTATCTTCAAGCCTGCGCGCATTGTCACGTTGATGTTCCGTCACCGGCACCAATAAACAGCGTGTGTGGCGTTGATGGAGACTAGAGTTGACTAGAGTGAGGTTAAAGTATAGAGATAGAACATTTTTTTCCCTCTTTAACGGTGAATGAGTACGATATTTATGTAGGTATATAAAAAACCGAACAAGTATTGCACTCGAGGTAAAATGGGAGGTGTTTGGTTTGCGCTTACTTACCTATAAGTTGCTATAAGTATATGTTGGCACCGCTTCGTTCAACCGACAATTTGCACGCAGGGAGCCGGGAGGGACCGCACTAGCCCACTTTCTTCCTTCGATGTATATACTTATGCCTATTACCACTTATTACTTACTATATTTTGCAATTTTGAGTTGCAATTTTGCACTGCCTATATAAACGCGACTTTATTTACAACTTGTTACGAAATATATATATATATATATGTACATACTATAATATTGTAACTATTATTACACAAAAGATTTTATTGCATATATGGAATTCAATTAAACTAAAATGAGAATAATTATAATGAAAATATTAGCATTAAAATAATTTTTGATTACCAGAAATGGTTATATTACATATGCACTCTTGAATAATATACGGGAAAAGGATTATTTGCGCCAGCTACACTGAGAACTAAGCCCAAAATGAACACTTTCATATAGCTTGCTGTATGTTTATACATAGATTGTGTAATATTGAATGCTCAGAGATAAGTAGTTTATACGATTAAGTATAAACAAAAAATGAAAAATGTATTTTAATAACAATCATTTCTAGCGAGGGTAAGATTATTTTAGCACGAGTTAGATTCAAGTGCCAAAATTATCAGCTGACAGACCTCCCCCTCCCCCGCCGCCGCCACGTGTTACACACCGTGCTTTGTTTCATAAATATTATATATAATAGCATATTTGGATGCAAGTGTAAAAGTGTTGATTCTAGCACTAGTGTGAGGTTTGACGCTTGAGCAAAGCTAGGGTGACAATCACACCAGTGCAGAATCAACTTTTGCACGTGTGTCGAACGATATTTTTTGATACAGGGGGAGTAAAAAGGATTTTAAAAATATGTAGAATGCGTAAAATTGCTTTTTACGCACGTTGTATCGAAAAAGCCTTTTTTCATTCATATATAGGACAAATGTAAAACTGTATATAACATTTTGAGTTATGCGTTACTCACTTACAAAATTCAATTACAATTCGGTCTATGCATGATTTTTTTACCAGTATCCATGATTAGTATTATAATTTTTTACAATATTCGAAAATTACAACATTAGTATAAGTTTCTTTGAATGCTGTCACACCTTTAGAAGATCAAAGGATACCGCATTTTCCTCACGGAAGCGGTTATTAGTTAAAGTTTACACTCGGTTGATAAATAATTTATCGAGAGAAAGTCAGTTTCAAGCGCCTTATAGCACGTTTTGAGCAGGAAATAAATTGAAAACAGACAAGATTTCTCGCTGCCGATTCTAGCTAGTTGTTAATAACCGCATCAAATTTTACCGTTGATGATGAATCAATTTTCCGATATTGTGACGATAAAATTGTCTAATCCATTATACTTACTAGGGGGGATTTCCCCTGCTCCCTTATTCGCTTGCCAGCCAGTAGGGGAGGATGGGGCTAGATTGGCAATATTTACTACTTGATTTTTCGTGCTATGAAGATAAATGAAATAATAAACAAATTAATTCTGTACGGTTCAAGAACTCAGTATCAAGTTTTTACTTAGAAATTTTCAGCTCTCTGAATTATCACAATTAAAATCCGCCTAGGACTTTGTAAGGAGTCGCAATTTTATCAACATTGAATTATAAGTAAAAAACAGGGTTTAAAACATTTGAAACAATATTCTGCTTATTGTTTTACAGCCAAATGTATCAATTATTGCACCTAGTATGCAAAAGAAGAAGCTTTTGATGTCATATTGTCGACTCACGTCTCTTGTAGAGAAATCTCTGATTTTTCCTTGCATTTTCGAGCCATTTTAAGCTTTTTATAATGTACAACAGACGTGTTTATCGAAAATTAATTTACAGCTCAAATTTCTCCTATATTAATCTTATGGGTTAACAGTATTACCCCCCAGGGGTTAAAGAAATTCAAACGTGAATATCTAACCTTATAAGTTACCTAACGGCAACCAAGGGGATGTCAAAGTCACTGTTTTAACTTGTACATTTCAGACTTCGTAGTGTTGCAATACTAATAATTACCAACAATAACGTGAATGTTATGAAATGTATCTCTATCCGTTACTTCATATTTATAATTAGTTATTAAGCCTGATACTATTTTTATACATAGCTGTTTCAATTTCTCCTTAGATTTTCGTTCACTGTATATTAGTTATTTATGAATATACACATACATACATACGTTATACGAGCTTGTATACACACGGTCCATAGATCGCTGTTAAGACAAAAAAATATGCAATTTTTTAGTTCTGAATTCAAAAGTTGAGGCTTGTCCTTATTTATTGTCCAAAAACTGATTCGATTCCATGTCTTGTTCGCTCTCGCTAGAAATGATGCTTGATGTTATAGTATACGTTTCTTATCGTTTTACTGTAGTCGAATATTACGATTTTGATATAAAATATCGCATTTTCGAAGGAACAGACATGATTAGTTCCTGCAGTTTGAACAGCATATTCATAATCGCATATGTATCAGAAGAGATATTCATTGTTGTGTTCAATTATTAAGTTTTTAAATCCTTATACTATAAACTCTATTGTTCGATAGGTTGACAGCACGAGGTGATAAGCAGCACAGAAATGTAATAAATTTGTAGAATTACGTATTATATAAAACTTAATCGTCAAGAAGAATACGAAAAAATCTGTACGATTTTTGGCCGATAACTTAAAATAACTGGAGTGAATTTTGTTCTTCAACATAAAATTGATTCATTTCAAAAACATCGTGATGGACATGGACGATCCACTAGTTACTATTCGCATGCAGGTAATTACTGTAACGCGTAAAGTATGATTGTTTATAAAGTTCTGTTTACAAATAGTACCGGGCAAATCCAATATAAAAATAGACGTTAAGTTTTATATTCAAAGATTTTTAAACAAAATAATTTAATAATGACGCGGCAGTTGAGTTTTCATTTATACGAGCAAAGATATTTCCGCATATCTTTTGAAATAATAAGTATAATAATACGGCTCTTATACGGTGTAATGTGAGTCAAATAATCAAAGGAATTTATAGAGTAGACCGAATTTTGTTCAGCGGCGTTATCGTGAACTATACGTGCATACTTTTAAAAGTCAAGGTCCTGTAGGTATTAACAAAACTTTATGAAGTGTTTTAAAATAAATTTGGCCACGTTATATGTTTACTTATGTTTATAGTACACAAATTAAATTATATTTTATATGACAAACTAATTTTTTTATAATGCTTACTGGCATTATGCCGCGTATACATCGAATTTATAATTTGCTTGCTTACAATCGAAAAATATAACGCTTATTATTGCTTACAAAATTGTGTTTGTTACTGTTATTAAAAATCTATATCAATTTTTTGCAGTACGTGGAAGACCTAGAAGATATTTTGCAATGCCCAGTGTGTTGGGAGTTGCCATCTGGGTTAATATTTACCTGTATAAAGGGGCATCACATTTGTGAACATTGCCAAATAACAAGCTGTAACAATGTATGCCCATCTTGCAGAAGTAATTTTAATGGCTCGCGCAATTACTTGGCTGAGAGCTTGTCTTCTAAATTTGACGATATTAAGGTAATACTTATAGTAAAATAAATTGTTTCTTTATATTTTTACAAAAGAAAGCTATTATAATGTTTCTTTTGTTTAGACATCAATTTTAGATCCTGCTCATCGTATTAATAAAAAAATCGTAAAGAAACACGTTGAAACGCAAACTGCCACGAATGAAACTATTTCTGCAAATACGCAAACTGAATTAGAAACCAATTCGATATTCACGCAAACAAATTTCAGTGAATCTTCGGTTGAAACTCAAACCGAGTTAGACGTAATTGATGTTGGACCGCAAACTGATCAGAAATTACAACCTAAACGATCGTCACGTATCGCCAAGGAGAATTGTAATGTTACCACAAATGCGATAATAAAAGAAGGCACGTCAGCTAGTGACAATTGCCAAATTGCTTGTCTACTGGAAATCTGCAACGATAAGTGTTCGCGCGATAGTATCGTTCGTCATATTATACTGAATCACAAAGATAATTTAATAGAGGTAAAACCCTTACTAAATAAAAATTATACGGCGTTTATAACATTTGAGAACACATATATAAGTATATGCGCAATTGTGTTTAAATAAGAATTATGGTATAATATTATAGGTGAATTTGTCAGAAAATGGGTTAAATCGTTCGGAATGGAATATATTGTACGAAAAGCGTACATCGTTTGATTATGCGATAAACATCCTAGATATGGGTTTGATTTTTTTCAAAGTTTTCATCGATGACAAAGGCGATTTGTATGGAAATATCGAAGTCATTGTTAACTATTGTAATGAGCAGCTTTATTATGTTTTGATGGTTACAAACGTTCAAAACAGCTTACTCTCGAAAGTATTCAAAGGATTTGTAAGTAACAATTTATTATTTTACTATGTAGCATATTTATATATGTATATAGTTAATAAATTTTGACAATTTTTAGGTACCATCTTATTTATCGAATGCGATAAGTAAAAATAATAATACGGATGATATTTTTATCTCCAGTGCGAATTTTTCACGATATTTATTGAATGAGAAAAAATGTTTCGACTGCTCTCTAACTTTGTACCGGCCCGAAGATTTTTAAAACTTGATTATGTACTTGCATAGAATATAGCTGATATTTTATTTTCGATTTTCACATAGTTAAGTATAGTATCGTAATGTATGTTTATTTTCCGAATAAGATATTTTTGTCATGCATTAATATTGGCGCATGCACAGAGTTGTTAACAAAAACAAAATTTCGTTTCAACTGCAAGAAATTCCAATGAAAATACTAGTATTGTTCCGTTGAGCTATGTAATATTATACCTTTTCAAAGATTTGTTCTTACAACTAAAAACATTTTTAAATGAAAAGTATTTTGCAAAGTGTATGATATAAGAAAAACGATTTCTATTTTGTACTTGCGTACGCGATGAGTAGTCGATCAGCTCACTCGTTCATATACAATACGTCGACATCGCCAAGTTTTCTTAAACTACATATTTATGTATACGTGAGAGCGCGCGTGTGTGACACAAACGATAATATACATATAGTATCCCGCACGTGGGAGTGGGTGTTGAATAAAATTCGCATAGACTCTGCGATTCATTGTTACAAACAACACGCGCAGATAAAACTTTTATGTAACTGAACAAAGTGTAGAGAGTTTTGATTTCGAGCAATAAATAATACAGTCTGCTTATTTTAAATAATTACTAGCATTTTTTGCCATATTAGAGATCTATACAAGTCCTATAGAATATGTGGGGGATGTTTTCAAAACGGAAACGGCTGCGGGAAGCAGTCGCCTGCTGTGCCGACTACTTACTTTCTCTCTCTCTCTCTCTTCCTTTATCCCCTCGCGCATGACCAGAGTACAGCTTCTGCAGCCGCGGCTGGCTCTCTGTGTGCATCGGTTGTGCACAGATTACAAATATATATAATTATATAGCCAGAAAGCCGCGTGTATACGCATGTGCCAATGTGTGCAAGAGAGAGAAGGACTCCCCGCCGCTGACTTTGCACCACTGCGTATGCATATATAGATATACACAATAGAATATATATAGGTGCATGCGCGACGTCGTCTTCGACTTGGACGACGGCAAGACCGCACCGGCGGCGAGCAGCGGAATCAGCAGCATCGCAGACATGATATCCTTCCTTCCTGCGCGCTGTATATATACACGTGTATATAGTACAGTACAGGTATATATATAGAGAGAAGTGCATATATACATAACAGCATATCGGTCTCACGGTGGGCGGCGGGGGAGGCCGATATCGTGTGCTGCCGCTCCACAATTCCCTCGGCAACTAAATAATCGACGTCAGAGTAGAGCCTGAGCGGGCTGCGGCCGGATCCGAGAGAGCGAGCGAGATAGGCGCGGAGCAACGGAGAGAGAAAGCCCACTGCTGCTGTCAAATATGGCGAGCGCGAGCAGTTGGTACAGCGCTGGCCCGCAGCCGCACCACTGCTGCTACTCCTATTGAGTCGTCCGACGAAGGGGAGAAACGAAACGGCTGCAGAAATACACACACACACACACACACACAAACGTATAGGTCCACACAGTGCGGAACGAGAGAGAGAGAGAGAGAGAGAGAGAGAGAGAGAGAGAGAGAGAGGGAGCGAGTGCAGCAGAAACGCGACGTCTAGTGCGGAGTCTGGACCGGAATATGCGGCTCCGAGCTCTGCCGCCACAGCCGTCCTCGTCCTCGTCGCTGTCCGCGAGGTCTGCCACCCTGCTGCTGCTGCTCCTCCCCTTCCTGCAGTGACAATCAACGAGAATCTGAGATCGAATAATTGCACATATCAGTGTCTGTGGACTGTGTGTGTCTCTGTCTGGTGTCAACATCTTCCTGTCGAGTCGCTCGAACCGTCGCAGCTGCAGCGAGAGAGAAAGTGCGCGACGACGACGTCGCTCCCTCAGTACAGTCCCGCCCGGGTTTGCAGCTGCAATATGTGACACGACTGCCCGAGGCCGCAGTGAGACAGTGCGCCCACCGGCAGAGAGGGCTGGGAGACACGACTACCCGACTGCTTATGGGGGTGGTATAGTGACACGCCAACGGTAATGGTAATCGGGGATGAACTATGGGGGCTCAACAGACCAAGGACAGAGGAGTCATTCCGCCCGGGACAGTCGTCAGACAGGCACGGAAACAGCCCAGGAACCCAAAGGACTCCCGGGCTATGGGCTCCAACATCTTCACCGAGCACAGTGGTATGCTATCCCTCCTCTTCTCTCTCTCTCTCTCTCTCTGTTTTTTATTCCTATAGCCAGTGTACTCATTCAACTGTCTGCTGACTGCCTCTGTGAATCAACTTTTATTTATCCAGGTTTATGCCTAGGTGCTCTCCAATGTCTTTGCAATAATTCTGCTTATCTTCTTCTGTTGTTCTTTTGCTGTTCTACTTCCTTGTAGGTTCTTATCACACAGAACATTAGATGATATCTCTTTAGTTTTGCTGTAATTTGTTAAGTCAAACAAGCAACGAACGAGACTACCTATCCCATGAATTATTGATTGTTTGCAGCTGGCTTTTATAATTAAAATTACACACTTTCACAACTGTTACATATATGTATGCGCGGATCTTGCAACGGCAATTACCTTATGTGGATTGTGCTCAGGTTTCACTATTGGTTATTGATAGCAAGCTGATCAGATTATGTGTAGCTGCAAGCATACATATTTGATATTTCTTCTTCTCCTCTGCCTATTAACTTCAATACATTGGTATTTGACAGAATTTGACAATTCAGCCTTCGACTGTTATAATTCTTTGAGAAAATAGAATGTTTCTCTGTACATATAAATATAAAGTTTTTGTTTTAGAGAATAACATTATCAATTAATGATTGTAAAAATTATATTAATCATTTATTGCAATTATAGAAACTATTTCTAATTGTTCTATACAAAGAAGGCAATTAGCGTTTGTTTTTATTTTATTTAGTACCTGTTCTTTAATTTACATATTGATTGTCTGTAAATAAAAGTTATTATCAATAATATGATGATTTCTTTTTTACTATGATGATATTAAAAGCCTTTTTCATAATTATTAATTCAATATTAAAATGTATTTTCAAAGTTTATAACTTCCAAAATTTCCCATAGTCACTATTTATCTGCTTCAAAAGGTTACTATTGATAAGATTCTAATTTTGCATATTGATGGTGCAATGTACAACTGAGAAAATTAGTTATGCACATGAGTTCTTCTGGACATGTCTGTAATACCTTTATCAGTTTCAATTTCTTCTTCCTTTCGTGTGCCTTTAATTAGAGAGTCAGATGTATTCAAAACACGAATGTTATACGTTTTTTATCTCTTACTTTTTTTTTAATGACTCATAGGTAAGTCATGACGTCAGGTTAGTCTAATGGCTGGTTAGATGCTTAGATTGCAGGACAGATGATTCCTAAATATAACGTATTTTGTGTGACTACATTATGCTCTACTGATGGATATAAATGAAACAATTTTTATTTTTGTCTATAAATATAAAAAAAAAATTTGAAACCTTTTTTTATAGAAATTGAAATACTTAAATGCATATAGTAAAAGCAAATTTTTATAGTGGAAAATTTCAAATTTTAGCATCAAATTATTAATAATTTAATCTAAATAATAACTTGAATATTAATTGTTTTTATCTCAACATTATGAATAAATAAATGATGAATGATTTGATCTTCAAAGATTAGATAACAATACTAATAAAATAATGTAAGATTAAAATAACTTTTGTCAAATTTAATTGCTATAGATAAAACAAATATAAATATATATGTTTCATATGATAATAATAAATACCTTCAAAATTTATTCACGTATTAAATTAAAAAATATTAAATTGTTTTTAGCACAACTTTTAATGTATTACTTTTCACATAGAAGCATTACTTCAAAGCAGACCACTTCCACATATACCCGCCCTACCAGAGGGTGATCCACCGAGTGGTTCCAGTGTACAGTCAATCTCACAGCAATCTAATTTAGATCAACATGTCTCTGTGTCAAGCAGTGGCCTTCTTGAAGCTGCAAACAGGTTTATCATTTATCAGTATTAATTGAAATAACAGTTATTCTATTTAAAATTTATTTAATGTTTCTTTATTTACTGTTTTAGATGGACCAGTAAAGAAAATCTTTTAGCTCAGGAAGAAGATGATCCACAACTTTTTGTTGCATTATATGATTTTCAAGCTGGTGGTGAAAATCAATTAGGTTTAAAAAAAGGTAAACCATTGAAAATAATCAATTAAACAATTTTTCCAATTTAGTCATTTACAGACTAACATGCCAATATTTCTGAATAGGTGAGCAAGTTCGCATATTAAGTTATAACAAGAGTGGAGAATGGTGCGAAGCTCACTCAAGCAGTGGTCAAGTTGGCTGGGTGCCATCAAACTATGTAACTCCAGTTAACTCTCTAGAAAAACATTCCTGGTATCATGGCAGGATATCGAGAAATGCTGCTGAATATCTCTTAAGTTCCGGTATAAACGGAAGTTTTCTTGTTCGCGAGTCGGAAAGTAGTCCCGGTCAGCGTAGTATTTCGTTGCGATATGAAGGACGTGTATATCACTATAGAATTAACGAAGACAGTGATGGAAAGGTAAAAAATATTCAAAATCTATTTTTGCAAAATTTTTCGTATTAAATCATTACTTATTATAAATTTTATCTCAGATGTACGTGACAACGGAAAGCATTTTTAATACGTTAGCGGAATTGGTACATCATCATTCCATGCTTGCGGATGGTCTTATTACACAGCTTTTATATCCAGCACCAAAGCGTAACAAGCCAACAGTTTTTCCTCTTAGTCCTGGTGATTACAGCAGTTGTTTATATCATTTATGTATTTCAATGCGACATACTAATTTTAAATTATTTTTCATTAGAACCTGATGAATGGGAAATTAACAGGACTGATATTGTTATGAGACACAAGTTAGGGGGTGGACAGTATGGTGATGTTTATGAAGCAGTATGGAAACGATATAATATGACGGTTGCAGTGAAAACTCTTAAGGTAGATAATATTATAATTTTTTTTTAATGATCAAAAATTTTAAGAGGCAATAGCACATTTTTTTAAATTTTAGGAGGATACTATGGCATTAAAGGACTTTTTGGAAGAAGCAGCAATTATGAAGGAGATGAAGCATAGGAATTTAGTACAATTAATAGGCGTATGTACGCGGGAGCCGCCATTTTATATTATAACGGAATTTATGAGCAAAGGGAATCTATTAGATTATTTACGTAATGAAAGCAAACACCAAATTAATGCTGTGGTTTTAATGCATATGGCAACGCAGATTGCAAGTGGTATGAGCTATCTCGAAAGTCGAAATTTTATTCATAGGTATGTATTATGTTCTGTTTTTCTTTTGAAATATTATTTATGTATGTGTGCTTGTTTAGTACAGAACATAATGTATAATGTATATCTTAACAGGGATTTAGCTGCAAGAAACTGCTTAGTAGGGGAAAGTCATTTAGTTAAGGTTGCCGATTTTGGTTTGGCAAGACTCATGAGAGACGATACATATACAGCTCATGCTGGTGCAAAATTCCCAATTAAATGGACAGCTCCTGAGGGACTAGCCTATAATAAATTTTCTACTAAGGTACACCATTAGTTTTCTTTATAATAATTTACACCTCAAGTAACATAATTTCATTTGTCTAGTCTGATGTATGGGCGTTTGGCATCTTATTATGGGAAATAGCAACTTATGGTATGTCTCCATATCCTGGTGTCGATTTAACTGATGTGTACCACATGCTTGAAAAAGGTTATCGAATGGAATGTCCACCTGGTTGTCCACCCAAGGTTTATGATCTCATGAGACAATGCTGGCAATGGTCAGCTTCAGAACGACCGACATTTAAAGAAATCCATCATTCTCTAGAAAATATGTTTCAAGAATCAAGTATTACAGAAGGTATAGTAATATATTGCAGTTTATTTAAATGTCAACTTTATTTAATTCTAAAATGTTACCCTTTCAATTTTGCAGAGGTAGAAAAACAATTGCAGGGCAGTGGTGGCCAAGTTCAATTGTTATCCTGCAATAAATCGCAAACTGGTAGCTCAGGAAATATTCATGGACTTGTACTTGCAGCTGAACAGCATGCTTCTGCAGGTACTCCAGGTAAGTCGCTAATACACCAAAGTTATGTTTTAAAACTGGTCAGTTTTTTTAAAAGAAAGACACATTTTAGAATCAACAAGTTCAGTTACCAAGTTAAGTACTTTTATGGGTGGCCTTTCAAACAAAGGAAATAGCAGTATGGTACAAATGAGACGATCAACAAATAAAAAGGGCAAACAAGCCCCTGCTCCACCAAAGCGTACAAGGCAAGTATTTCTTTTATTTTTCGTTGTAATACCTTTGCTTAACGTTTTTAATCAATAGTTTGATATTTTGTGAAAACGACTTGTTTAGTAATATGCAAGATACTATAGTTCCCTTTTTAATTATTTTTATTTATTTACTTTTTATTTAACCTCAAACGTTATTTTAATCTCAAAAACTGTAAAATTGAATGGCCTCTTCCTTTTTTATTTGCAGCCTTCTATCGTCGTGTAGTTCTTTTCGAGATTCTGCATATCAGGATCAGGATCATCAAAACGCGGAAATGCCTAATGTTGCATTGCACGATGGCACTGATCTAAATGGTATTGACAAGATTTTTCAAGGTATTCCGTCACACGAATCAGTCAAATCTAACGGTATTTCTTGCACGTCCAGTTTTGAGCCTTCCTTTTCGCCCCCTTCTTGAGTCAATTTTTAGACTCATAACTTTTGCATTTTGCATCGTAATACTCGTGTGACACCCATGCTTCCATTGTCTGTGGGTCATTCTCTCCCCCTTTTATTAAGATTTTTTTATCGAATGTTCGGTCATTGCATGTGCGAATCGTGATCACGCAGAATCATTCCGTGCATCCTTTAAGCCCTTCATTTGTAGAATTTATTCCTTGTATAATGTATTTTTATCTACGTTGTAAACTCGATCCAGACATATTCAATCGACCATTTAGGACTCAGGTCGACGAGTGGTAAATGTAAATTTACTTTTTATATCTCTGCATGGCAGATATCATTGATAAAGTAACATTTAAAAAGGTATTTGTACACATTACTAAATATACTCAGTTATAAAATTGATAAAGTAACACCGAACAAAATTCCTGTAGACTTAGAAAATGCTTGACCCTGTATATAGAACTTTAAATTAGATCAAAGATAGATTACGACAAAATGTTTATAAAATTGCAATAATTTAAAAAAGAATATGCTATTACGTAAAACATAAATTATTTATAGACTTTTTATGTCTGGATCGTTTGCGTTTTAAAACTCATCATCATAATCATCGTCATCATCATTTTATGCTTAATCCCTGCTCTTATAACATTCAGGCAGTGTTACATGATTTTACTAATGGAATTAATTGCATATTTCATCTTATTCTCCCGTTCACTTTCAAAATTCCGCTTTCATGCTTTTTAGGTATTTATCACGCAAACATCATTATTAAACATCATTCGCGTCACAATTCACACTCCGAGAATGACCCCTTTCAAACACGAGTATTCGATGATTAACAGATAAATTAACACACAACTGGCTAATTATGTAGTTGTTAAAAGACAATATCAGTAGAAAAAAAATTAAGTCTTTTTGGAGAATTAATTTTATTGAAACGTTTAAATTTGTGTGATTTTTAAAATGTAATCTTTTGAAATTGCTTTTATTAATTCACAATACTAATTAAAACTACTTAGGTAGTCGCACTATTCAGGAATTATGCGGTAGGGCAGAACAAAAGACATTACATAAGCTTTAATTTTCGGCGTAGTATATTTAGTATCGTAAAGTTCATTTTTAATCACTTTCTTAAATGTCAATACTTAAAACACTATTTAAAACCTTGCACTTACTTTGATAACAAAGTTTGTTGATACATCTCTGTGTACCCTTTTTGGTAAAATACTTTCATTTGCACATTACAAAAGCTAATTCTATAGAAAACTCACCTGATTAGTAGTAACACATCATGTACAACAAGCTTTTTTTAAATTTCTTATTGAGTTTAGTGAAAGTTAAAAAATTGTTAAACAATGATATTGAAAAATTATTATAATTAAAACATAAGCGGCCAGTAAATGAACTTTTGGGTATGAATATATACTACTTTCAATTAAAATATAAACGTTTCTAATGCTTAACATTGATTGGTTTGATGCAAAAAATACTAAAACACTCATACGTGTGGCAACATATTGAATTAAATTGGCAATGTAAAGAGTGTCACGTCCATTCCTCATGAAATTGACAAAAAATCTAGGGATGACACGTGATCTCGTGACAATGGCCACCCAGTCGAGTACTGGTGGAGGCTGGGACATGGAGCACGACGGCGACGGCTCGCAGGGCACAGCGGAACCGAATTTCCTTCCCCAGCCGTCGACTTCGCCGGAACCGCTATCCAACCATAAACAATTAAAAACACGCACCCACACGTCTAAGGATGCGCTGCCACAGAAGGTATTCCCGCCTAACCATTAGGCGCATAATCATCCGTCATTTGAACGTGACACAAATCTTTTCAGGATTCTCTTTTACGCTTCTTTCTCTGATCGAAACATTAATTTTGTGCCTGCCGCATATACGTGGTAAAAACGTTTAACACTGCTTGGATGCCGTGTTTTTTTTCCATTTTCGTAACTTATTTTCATTTTATTGGTTTGCTTTTTCTTTTAATTTTCAATTATGGTTACATTATTATGACATATTTTAAACAAGGTAACATTTTTAAATGAAATAATTGTAACTGAAAACGATATTTATTTTCATGATTTCTAAGAAATAGTAAAAGCACAGTATTTTATACTCTCAGTTAAATTTAAAATAAAAAAATTGAAAAATAAAATTGGCACTTTAAAATTTGGAGTACTTTTATGATCAAAATTATATATCAGTTATATGAACTAGTAAGTAACTATAGAAAATCCCATCTTTCTTCCAGCTGGTCCACGTGGGAGCCTTAGAGGTGCAAAATGTTAAGCGAGCAATTCATCGGTATGGCACCTTGCCAAAAAACGCAAGAATAGGCGCCTACCTCGAGTCCTTGCGACAGAGCGGTATACCTTCCAATCAGGAGAACAGCGGGTCGGCCGTATCCCCATCGATGTGCAACTCTACCATCGAGCAACAGCACCAGCAGCAATCATCAGAGGCGCCGGCAAGCATCGGCCTCGTGGACTTACACCAGCACCGCTCGCTTTCGCCCCGACAGAACAACTTGCGCAACCAGCCGCAGATGACTCGTAGCAACTCTTCGAGCGGCGTTGTTAACACTTACCAACCACCCAATTCTCCGCGCAGCCGCAACGCCATCGGATCAGTCCGCAAAAACAACATCAGCAGCGTCGCCAATACCGTCGAAACCAGCAGTCTCAGAACCTTTCGCGTGCCACCCAGCACCTCGACATTCCGAACGGCCAGTCCGCCCAGACCGGCTCAACCCAGTCTTGCTGACCTCGAGTTTCCTCCGCCACCGCTTGACCTGCCACCGCCACCAACCGAACTGCTCAACTCAGGTGACCAGTGCGATTTGCTACCGCCGCTATCTGTCTCGCCGGGAAGTCAGTCGCGCAATACCACGGGATCGTTGTCACCTTGCGCCCTTAGAAAGCCAGTTGCTAAGCCCGAGCGTCGATCTAGAGAGGAACCAATCAGCGACGAACACAATGACCTCAAGTCCGCCGAGCCATCGGTTAAGGAAGCCAGCTCTAGGTTTGGTGTCAATCTTAGAAGGCGGGAACAGCAGCAGCAGCAGAAATCTACTGAGCCCAAGGTCGCTGATGCGTCTGGTCAGACTTCGCCGCAGGATGAGACGACGAGTTCGCCGCTTATGGCACCCCCACCGCCGCCGCCACCACCACCACCTCCTCCACCCATCGAAGAGACCGAAACTGAGACTCAGGAGACGAATAGCAATAGTCTTGGCACCTTCTCCTCGAAACCCGGCATGAAGGAGATGCTCGAACTCAAGCTCATCAATGAGATCAAGCAGAGTTGTGAGATGAAGCCAGGCGGCACGCTCCGGAGAACGCACCCGCCAAGTAGTAGCGCGCCGCTGGATCCGGCATCGCAGCTGCTGTCCGAGCTTTGTGCGAGCTTCAGCGTAGACACAAGCAGACAAAACGAATACGCGATTGCCAATGTCCTGGCTGGTGGTATCAGTAACCTCGATCCGAAGGATCAGCAACTGCCCGCAATTTCGCCGCTCACCGATGCAGCTGGTCTTGGTTTCAAACTTAAGAAGGTCGATAGAAGAATGAATCCACCACCGCCCAAAGAGGACAACGCTGACAATCAGATTATCGATTTCAAAGCCCGGCTGAGAAAAGTCGACAACGCTATGGAGAAATCGACGACAAGCATCGATGACAAAGCTAGTGGAGGTGGCAAAAAGTCGGATGACGATAGGACAAGCATTGCAGATTCGCTGGATTGCCCATCGGACGAGCAGTCAGACGATAAGAGGCGGAGCACAGGCAGCATCAGTAGTCTCAAGAAACTTTGGGAGAACAAGGAAGTGAATGCAAGTGGTGGTGCTGAAACTAATAGTAACCAGCCGGCCCCTACCAGTCCTAAACTTGGTGGACCTGTTCGAGCCCCAATTGGAAGATCAGATGACGCGAGCGAAGACTCGCCAGAAGACGTCAGCGCTGCATCGACGCGTAGCTCGGCGACGAGCGGTAAAAGTGACGCTAGACTACAGTGGCCGCCACTATCTTCTACCTGTACGGAGGTGGAAAAACCGGTCGTACCAGCTAAACCAATCAAGCAACTCGTTGGCACTGGTAAACACTTTGGTTCGTCGATCTATGCTACGCCCAACTGCCATCAGAAGGGTGGCTCTGACGAGGAACAGCAGATATTGTTGAAACAGAGTAGCCCCGAGTCGGGAACAAAGGGCAATAACGGCAGCAGTACTGTCAATAGCAAGCAAAGCATCCTAGAGATCGCGAACGTCATTGAGAACAGTATCGTCAATCTGAAGGGTAGTCCCAGTATAGTAATGGCTAGCTGGCTTCAGCTGTCGGACAAGGTGGGTTTGTTGCACGGAATGTGTACGAACCACGCCCAAGAGGCGACTATACCGCCCCATGCGAAATTTCAATTTCGGGACGTACTCTCGCGGCTAGAGTTGCAAGCGCGTCAGTTGAGAGCAGCGGGCACGCGAAACATCTCCGAAAACACAAGGCTGTTGACGGACTTGCAGAACACAATAAAAGACGTGAGCAACATGGTGCAGAGATAAAAGCGCGTCGGGGCTCGCGTCTGCGAACACTTGCTCACGGGATATTATTATTCTTATGATCATTATTACTATAATTGTGGCTCTCACGCGCATTCGTCGACGAGAATCAAAAGCTAGATGGACAGAGAGAAATAGATAGGACTGAGCTGAGGAGCAAATGCTCGGGATTTTCACTTTATTTTTTCTTTCGTCATAGCTCTTTAGCGAGAGAGGGTTAGAACTTGTAATACTATATCACTCGACTCAAAGACATTATTTTTAAGTAAGGAAATAATAAAAAAACCATCGATCTAAGTCATTAGTAACGATGTTCAGAGAAAGCGAAGAGAAGAATGATGAAGAAGCAAAACATGTTTTTTAGCTTGCGACTTCTACGCCGTAGAGACTGCTTCAACGGTATTTTTTAATTGAACAAAAATATAAATGCGAGAGAAACTCGGTATATTTGGATATCATGAAATGAGTGCAGGAGTGTATGAGAACAAATGTGTGAAAAGGTTGTTTAAACTTTTTGATGAAAAAAAAGAAGCTTGCCATCATCCTTGTCTCTATCGCCCATACCTACCTTTCCCCCTTATATTGTCTATTAATGCTCAAGCCTGAGAATGTAATGGGCTACAATCCAAACCACCTATCACCCATTGTGAGAAAAATCGAAAAAAACTCAAATTAAAAAATTAAGCTCTAAGTTTATGTACTGCGTAAGAATGGCTTTTATTGGGAATGATTGTGGAAATACTACGGCGAAGCCGCAAAAAAAGCTAAAAGAACAAAAAAAAAAAAAAAAGAAAATACAAGAAGTATAAGAACTATTTATTCTCCCAAGTTGCTTAAAAGTATCGTACGTCGTCTTCATTCTTTCATCGAGTTTTATACATGAAACGTAAATACCGCTTAGTATACTATGCGCCAAGTCTTGGATTTAGATTATAAATACAAAGTATGTTTAAGTCATTTTATGTGTACTATGGGACAATATAACGATTTTGTATTTGTATAGATCGAGTCGGACGACGACTATCGTAATTGTACGCTTGCATAAATTATTCTCTCCCATCTCCCCCATAAGATCGGTAATGTATAATTATTCCAACTTAAAAAAAGAGATAAAATCGCAAAGTATGAAAATATTAAAAAACGCGTTTCCCTTCGTATAATAGACGGTACATGTTCTTCCACAATCAAAAAATAGTCTTGAATAGGATACGGTGTTTGATGTCTCACATGCATTTGTTTTTTTACTTATAAAATATAGAGAGGGAGAAGCAGCATGAGAGTTATCAAAAATCGTATTAGACGCAAGATTTCGCACTCGATATGCTTGCGGGGTCGACTAGAGCCGGACGAATACTCACGATTACGAATAAAATACGAAAAGTAAATTTTTAACCCCCATCGCACTGCCTGTTAATTAAACTATATTATTTTAGCGCATTTTACCTTACGACCTTAGGTTGACCGGTTTTTATTGTTTCTGTGATAGAGCGACACCAATACTATTTCGCCTTCAAAACAATTATTGCTTAACAGTGAATGCATTTTATACAAAATGAATCATGTAAAAAAAAGTAAGAAATTCACACCCTCTTCTTCGATGAATGCCGAATATATCGGCTAAGGTGGATATGAAATGACGATTTATGAAATGTGTATTATAGTAATTTTATGAATTATTTATGTCTATATTTATTTTTAATCTTCTCTTAGTGGAAAGTTTCGGCGCTGATCGATCAACAACGTACTGACTCGCTAATACAAAATTTTAATATTGCTTTATACATTGATATCAAATTGAAAATAAAAATACTGATTAAATTATATTGCTTACATCTTATTTATTATTAAATATTTATGTAGAAATTGTACAAAATATGTACGTGTCCTTAACAATTATTCTCTTATAAAATAAATCTTTCATGGAACTTAGAGAAGATTCCTAAAAAGGTTTGCCCGTAAGTTGTATTTGTTGCACGGAAAAATGAGTATTAACTTTCCAATGCTTCTTGTGTCCTAAAACAGTCGCTTACTATTTTCCATTTGTCGCCCAGTGCTGTTATTAAAAAATTCTGGTTGAATGTCTTTGAAGCCTTGTCTTGATATCGTACTTGGCCGCTAACTTTGACTAGGAATGTTAACTGACTAGCTACAGCAGGTCCTAAATAGAAATAATAGATTATGTATACATGAATAATAAAAATAAAACAAAATCAACTTGTAACAGGCAAGAAAATTGTACTCTTACCTGTAATAGGCTGTGCATCTAAAGTAATGACAGAATGATCCGAAGATGGTAGTTCCGTCCAAAAGTTCTGTATCTGATCTTTTCCTTCAATACCATTACCATTCCATATCAAAATAGCAGTATCCATGTATAATCTTGACATTAGCTGTCAGACCAAAAAACAATGAATCAATATGATAAAATTGTAATAAATTTGGACTACTTACATATCTTCGTTTATCCAAGCTTTCATAATACAGCTTTGTGAACTCTTCGGCAGTTCGACATGCTTGATCTATCTTAGTTCTTAGTTCCTGTAATTTAAATTGATTCTTCATTACCATTAATATTTAATAAAACAAAGCTACTTAAATACTCAATTTTTAGGCTATATTCATTTGATGGTGTATACAAAATAAAACGAATTTCAGAATAGAGATTCTACGGTAGAATTTATATAGAAACGTGTATATATACCTCTTCCATCTTTAATAATTATTTAAAACTCAGTGTGAGCAAGGTATCAACAAATCTCTGAAACCGGCACTAATTTAGTATCTTACGCACGCGTGTGATACTCTCGAGTTTGTACACAAGCGACACTGCGACACAAGGTATTGCGGTGCCGTTTTGGAGCCGCCGAGACGAGCGATGTCTCTCTCTCTCTCCCTCTCTCTTTCTCTCTCTCTCTCTCTCTTTCTCGTACGTCATATACTTATACGTATATACACGAAAATAGTGGGGGCAAGAGAGGGGAATATGTTTGAAGAAAAGTTCTATTAATTAAAGAGTTTGTCTCCGTGCCTGAATATATCCAATGTCCACGTGGAAAGTAAGATATTAACGATTTCCTACAACAGTCTGCAAAGTTCATATCCACATAACAATCCGTAAAATTTATGTATTAAGATACATATTATGTACAACTAAAACAGATGTATATTGCCGCCACTGCCCCCCCCCCCCTTATTTTGCGTGAGCGAGAGAGAAGCAGGGGTGCGTCTCGTAATTATAGGTATATGAATTTCAGTAAATTTCAGTAAAATGCACTAAATGTTTTTGTTGAGAGGGGGTTTGGTGATCGCGGTGTGTTAATTAACAAAGTTATTCTTTATTCATGAAATAACCATCAGAAACGAATATGCTTAATTTATAGTTTCCAATAAAGAGTCAAATTTTTAAGTGATTTAGGGCGTTCTTCACGGTAAAAGTGAAATGAGGCATTCTTAATCCAGCACTTTCGCCTGATGATACAATTACGTGCATGTGTAAATAGCGTTGAGAACGTAGATTTTTCAAAGCTCTCCAAGATGAGGTTTTAATGCTAAGAGATGTAATGATTCAAATCTAAACGATGCAAATATCTATTTTTTAAAGCAAACAGTATAATTATATAAGGGGAATTAAAACAAAAGGCTCAAAAATTGCCCAACCGCAAAGACACTATATGAACTACCCTAACAAAAAGCGTCAGGTGAAATCTTTTCGGACAAAATCTTATCTGACGAGATTTGGTCATACGGATGGCCGGAATTTC
Organism: Muscidifurax raptorellus; assembly: GCA_020010945.3. Lineage (NCBI taxonomy): Eukaryota > Metazoa > Arthropoda > Insecta > Hymenoptera > Pteromalidae > Muscidifurax > Muscidifurax raptorellus. Next base: position 20,213,758 of record CM052077.1, on the reverse strand, counting down.
CTAAATTAGAGCTATATAATTTAGTTTATTACAATTGTTGCCTTCTAGATAGTGAAGCTCTAGCAAATAAGTTAAAAAATACATATGTTGAAGCATTTTAGATTCACATGAGAATCACATGAGTTGAAATTTTAAAGATTGAAACACGACGGGCGCACATTTTGATTGCCGCGCTCGTCTTTTGCGCAAATATAATAAGATTTTGCGTTTTTAACGGCCCTTTATCGAATTTTGTTTTTGCGCTTTGCACTAATTATTACATGGGCCACTGCATTACGGAGATTTTATATTCGTATGTATAATGTACATATCCGCAATATCACGCAACTTCTAATATATGTAGTACCTGCATTAATTGTCTACATACAACATACGTACATATCATACATACATATGTATACAATATTGTATGTATATACATATGCATATATATACAATGTACACATATTCCTTACAGAAAAAACTCTCAAATGTTTACTACTGTTTATATATTATTGAACATACGAATATTAGTATACACATATTGTGTGTACCAAATGATATTCAAATGAGTATCAGTTGGGAGATATTCTTTGTTTTTATATATTTATGAATTTCGGGTGTTACAAAAATACAAAATATCGCAATAATCAAAATAGACGCGTACCTAGTGTATAATATAAAAAAACATACTATTTTTTAATTATTCGCGCAAGTCTCTATATTTTTAAAGCGTTTATCTAATAATAACATTCTCTATCCTGCTACAGCATGAATGTAAATTTGTGCAAAATATTGGTGACGAATGAGTTCTGTTGAAGTGACGGTTATCTGACGGTATTCAAACGACGAACGATATACTTAATAATATATCTGATTGACAGAGCGAAAGAGCGAGACAGAGAGAGAGAGAGAGAGAGAGAGAGCTGAATCCGAATAGCAGCCATCAGAGGGAGGACTGACTGAAGAAAAAGAGTGTCGGCGTGCGAGGCGAGAGAAGAACAGAGAAGCAGTAGTCTGACTGACGAAGACGCACGCGTGATTGATCGCTCGAGTGCGAGTGAGACAGATTCGAAAGAGAGAGAGAGAGAGAGAGAGAGAGGCCCGTTATTATGGGGGCGGCGGACCGCCGTCTGGAGGGGCAAGGGGGTGGGGGCGCGAGTCAAAGTTAAAGAGAAAGAGAGAATGCAGCGCGAGAGCGCACAGATCACGTGACCCGCCCCTCGCAGTCGCGCGTACTCGCGCACAGTTATTTTTTCAGGCATGATGGCGCCAAATAGCACTACTCTGGACTCCCATGTAAATACGACCGGGTTTTTGCGCGGTGCTGACCACGAGCTGCTGCAGGCCGAATTAGCGAGCGCGTGATGTGCTCGCTCTGCCGGCGGCCGCTCGCGCGCCCGTACCCACCTGACTTAGCCAAAAGTAAGTACCTGCATACGCATGAGAATCACTCGTCGCTCTCGCTCTCTCTCTCTCTCTCTCTCTCTCTCTCTCTCTGTCTCGCTCTCGCCTAAGAATACGCATACATACTTACACGCACACATATGCGCCATTCGCCATCAGATGCTGTATGATACGTTTATATTCATAATTCGCCAAAGCGTATTCCTATAGATATCAAAAGCACGCGCGCGGGTGAAAGAGAGAGAGTGAGAGGGGGGGGGGCGAGCGAATCGAAAAAACATCGCGAGACAATGCTCTCGAAAATTGATGAGCGTCCTCTGCTCCTCTCTCTCCCTCTCGTATTGTCTGCTCTCTGCGCTGCGCGAGTTGCTCGCCTACAAGTACATATATGTCGGTATACGTATAAATGCATATACCTATATGTATATGGAGCACGGAGAGGTACGCGCGCTTGCCACCCGCTGCCGCCGCCAGCGCGATAGACAGAGAGGGAGAGAAAATAAATGTACGTGCGTCGCACGTGTAGTCCTCGGATCCACCGCTGCGGTCCGCCCGTCGGTTTCGGAGCAAGTGGATCGCAAAAAAGGAAGCAGCGACCACCAGCCCGTCTTCCTGCAGCCGGATTCTCGTCCCGAGACCAAATTCCGTGCACGTAGGTATACGAGTATCTAGATGATGATCACCGGAGAATGGAAAGTGCGAGTGAGACGAAGATAGAACCCAGACGTCGAGCGCTAGACAGAGATGCAGCGTAAGTTGCGTCGTGCTTACTGACTCCCCAGTTAAATCGTCTATACGATGATAATCGAGGGCGGCCCTCTATCCGCGTTATATAGCTCTCATTCACGTGTACCGCGCCAAAATCACACACAGCTATAATAGATCAATAATAAGGCATTTCATGGTGTTTTCAGCGTGCGCGCCTACGTGTGTGTTGCAGGAACTAAGTGGAGACTCTGGCCGCGAACTCTACTGCGCTCCGAAACGGAGCGAGCGAGAGAGAAAGAGAGAGAGCGCGCGCGTAAGAGTGTGGAGTGGAGCGACGTCCGCGCGCGCGACGCGAGAACGAGAGAGAGAGAGAGAGAGAGAGAAATAGCGCGCGCGATCATTGCGCCGCTCGGTGTGCGCCGATATTATACACACGGGTACCCGACGAGTAGGTACAAGAGCAAGAGAGAGAGACCTGTGCTGTGTGCTCGGTTCGCACTGTGTAGTGTCTGAAATGCGCCTCTCGGACAATCCGTGGCGCCATCTGCATTGTCAATGTTGTTGGGCAGCAGCAGGAGCAGCAGCAGCGACGACGAGCAGCAGCAGCAGCAGCAGCAGCAGTGGTGCTGTAATGGAGCCGTAAGCGTTTTCCTGGCCCACCGTGTGCCCGTCGAGAACCAAGAGCGAGGCCCGCCGCTCGCCCTGCGCCCCGGACGGACAGCCTCCCCGGCAGCAGAGCGGAGCTCTGACGAGCAGCAGCGAGCGACCACCAGCAGTAGCAGTAGCAGCAGCATCACCACCACCACCACCACCATCACCACCACTTCCACGGGGACGAGCAACCCAGCTAGCGCGCGCGCTCGCTGCCACAGTATTCCCGTGAGTTTCAAACGATGCCCCGCCACCGCCAGGATTGCGAGTCTCGCTGATCGCACTCGACGCTGACGACTCGGGTCCAGCGCTGGCCCCCGCGTCTTACCCGGTCCGCCGCCACCGCGGCCAAAGCCACCCGCACTCATAGTCAAGGCGGCCCGCTGCGGCGCAGCCCTGCAGCGGAAGGAAATGCGCGCGCGAAATGCCGACCCGTGTTTACGTACGTGCGATGCCCGAGTCGAGGAGCCAACGCCGCGGACGCAAGCCCGAGCTCAGTGCATAACCTCCGTGCCGCGGGTGGTGCCCCCAGGCCGATAATCAATTAGAGTGAACAGTGCTGTGGTGCATCTACCCGTTCGCAGTGTTGTGGACTGTGCTCCTGGTGTCTTAAATACCTAGTTGCTGGTGCTCGATCTGACCTATGACAGTGTGCGATTGCTAGACCTAACTCCATATCTCTATGCGTTTGCTCCAGAAGTGCATGTTTACCTCTGATCACTGCTCGGTCTGGCCCCTAGTTTTAAGCTTGCACCTCCATCCTTCTGCCACAATAATGTGAATTTTTCTTTTGCAGATTCAGTGGATACTCGTTTTCCAGATAATAACTATATGAATAGCTATGTAGTGAGTATCTGCTATCCTTTACGGATCTATTTGAAGGATTGAGTGGTCATTATGTTGTATTTCAAAGAGGGTAAGCGCCAAAAATGATGGAGACACTGATTCTGTGCTGTAGAGTGAGGTATTTTACTTTTCAAATGTTGTTTAAGTTTCTGCAAACAACATGAATGACAGGTGCATATCGCGCTTCTTTGTTTACAACCAGTAAACTTTATCCTACCTCTGGCTCTATCAGAATTTCAACCTTTACATAGTTATATGTATATACATAAACTACGCATACCGATGTTTTACTTTTCCTAGTCTATATAGCTGAATTTTTGGCACTTAGTTACTTTGGGACTACATACACGATGCTCTTAAGTTCAACGTCAAGAAAGAACTGTATTCTAATATTAATCTATGGTATTGTTGCAGGATGCACACGGCTTGTCCGCATGTGCCACAAACCACTAGATTGCTTGGTGTAGTAGAATGGCACAACGAGGCAAGAGGATCAACAGAAACGACAATGACTCTGCGTCTTGCCCGGGCGCGATTAAAAGGCGCAAATGCAGAGTGGGACCAGCTGCTACGGATACTCCATTACCAGTGGCAGCGCTGGGCCCCTCCGAGGAGGAAGAAACGATGGCGTCGTCCAGTCAAGGAGGGTCATCCTGGACCCCCAGACCTCTCAGCGACATTAAAATATCTAGCATCTACAACAGGTCGGCGGCAGAACCGCCAGCCGAACTCTACCGCAAAGACTTGATTAGCGCAATGAAATTGCCCGACAGCGAACCGCTCAGTCCTAGTGAATATTGGCTAATCTCTGACCAATGGAAACAGGAGTGGGAAAAGGGAGTTCAGGTTCCTGTTAATCCTGATTCACTTCCTGAGCCAACGGTCACTCTTATCCAGACTCCGCCTATGAGTAAACTTTATGGGGAGTTTAAGTTGTAAGTAGCTCTTTGTATTTGTTTAGCTTGCATATCCAACTTAAAGGTAATTCGTGTTTAATTGCAACCTTCTATATTTCATGAAATATGTTGAAAATTAGCTATCAAATAGCAAACACTTCGCGTTGTACGATATATTCCTATAAAATAATTATACATTTTATTAGTCATTTAATCTATTCTTTAACAATTCACTTCTCGTTGCTAAACTAACTACAAACTACGATATAAACATTGTTAAGATAACCATATACAATTTTCATTTCAGACCAAAAAAGTTTTTGAGAATATCACGGGATGATAGTTTTAATACTGAAGAGCATTATTTAAGCAATACTCCAGCTCGAGCTGAAAAAGCCTGTGGCTATGACTTGGATGACACTGATATTGCTTGGCTAGAAGTGTTAAATGGGGAAAGAGCATTGGTAATGTTTTGATAATGTTTGATTTATGTTACAAAGATTTTACCTTGTTTTTTAAAAACTAACATTATTTTATTAAACTGCAGTGCGGTCAACCTTCAGTTACTGAATCTCAGCTTGAGCGAGTAATAGAGGAATTAGAGCATCGCTGTTGGGATAAAATACAAACTATAGTGAAAAATGAAGAAGGTCTTGGAATTGAGTACGATGAAAACGTTATATGTGACGTTTGTAGATCTGTAAGTACCGCAAGTATCATTTAGTAAATTTGTGTTTAGAAATCAATGTTTTCACAAAAGTAAGATGTTGGCTTTCATTGTTATTTGATCATAATAACTGCAGTGTTAATTTGATTCTTTTTAATGCAGCCTGATTCCGAGGAGGGTAACGAAATGGTATTTTGTGACTTTTGCAATATTTGCGTGCATCAAGCATGTTACGGGATCACTTCAATACCAGATGGTTCTTGGTTATGTCGAACTTGTTCATTGGGTCAGAGACCAGGATGTGTATTGTGTCCTAATCCGGGAGGCGCTATGAAGTCCACGCGGAGTGGACAAAAATGGGCTCATGTATCCTGTGCTCTTTGGATTCCCGAAGTTAGCATTGGTTGTGTAGAAAGGATGGAACCTATTACAAAGATATCCAGTATTCCGGTAATATTAATATAATCTTTCATAATAAAAAGTGCAACGAATTGAGTGTTCTAAAATTAGAGCTTTTATATATTCAATTTATTATATTACAGCAAAGTCGCTGGGCGCTTATATGCGTGTTATGTCGCGAACGCGTCGGTGCCTGCATTCAATGCAGTATAAAAACATGCAAAACAGCGTACCATGTTACATGCGCTTTCAAACATGGATTAGAAATGAAAGCCATCATCGAGGATGAACAAGCAGAAGATGGTGTTAAATTAAGGGTAAGTTTGTAATTCATTATTGTACAGAAGTATTCATTTTTGACACTAATACTTGGATGTGTCTGATTAGCAAATTTCCTGTCCGGTTACACTTTATTAGCCTAATAAATTTCGAAATAGAATCATTTATGTTGGTTTTTAAAGATAACATGATTTCTTTTCAGTCATACTGTCAAAAACACGGCAAAATAAATACAAAAGATAAGACCAGTGGAGGCGGTGCAGGAAGCGGGAGCGGTAAAGGAGGTTCTGACTCTGACGAAGGCGAAGTTCGTCGAAGAAAACGCAAAGATATGAGTTCCGAGGAGAAAAATCAGGCGCGCGCGGCCAAGTAAGTAAAATTCGTACAATTTTGACGTTACATAAAATCTACTTTTTTAAATGTTTTTGTTGTTTGATTTATCTTGATACAAAAAAATTTGAAATTCAAAAGTTCAAAGCATTGCAAAGATTAGCATGAATCGTTTATGCAATAAGTTTTCTATTTAGTAGCTTAACAATTAATTCAAAAATCAAGACATTTAAATAGTAGTTATAGGCCTTTATTTGTTTATGTGAATATTGATAATCAAACGCTTGTATTTAGAAAAAAAATTTTTAAAATTAGACTCCAGGAAATCGAAGCTGAATTTGACAAACACGTAAGCTTAAAAGACATCACGAATCAGCAGTTAGATGTGGATTCTGACGCTGTAGTATACATTTACAATTATTGGAAACTAAAAAGAAGGGTGAGTTACATATCTTTGTTTTATATTATAATTTAGTGTATGTATAATAGTTGCACTAAAATGATGCAAACATTATATCAAATTTCCTAAGATACAATTTTTTACTGATTAATAATCAAACGTACATATTGTCATTATTAACTTTTGAATAATTGATTAGAGCATGTTTAAATTTGTGTATCTGTTTGTTATATAGGTAATATCTTATCATATATCTATTTTTACGAGAAAGTTCACAAAAAGTTACGAATACTTTAAATAAATTGTATCATTTTTTGAAATAGAAAATATTAGCTATTAATGGAAGGCACAAAATAACGTGAACATTTATCTAACAGTCGGGACACAACAAGCCGCTGCTTCCACCTCGTTGTGGTGAGCTTGCAGGCTCAGGCGTCCGAGCGCAAGGACAGGCTGCCGACATCGAGAAGATGCGTAAATTCGTGCAGCTCCGCCAGGATCTTGAACGCGTGCGTAACCTCTGTTATATGGTTAACAGACGAGAGAAACTTGGTCGCACGTTCCTTCGACTGCGTGAGCAAACCTTTCATAAGCAGGTGCTTCTGATGTCGGGCCCAGCCCTGCCTGCTACGGCCGTATCGTCCATCCTCGAGGCCAATCACGGGCCTAGCATCTATGACCATCTTTACTCCCATCCTGACGCCGAGACGCACTCACACGATCTCGATTCGCTAGCGGCGCGGATCAAAGGTCATGAATCTCCTGGAACACCACTTTCGGGAGATGAGAAAAAGCATCAACCAGATTTCAATGGCGCTTTGAACAAGCGATTGCACTTCAATGGTTCGGTGTCACGTAAGAAGCTCTATGGCAGCGATCTCTCGTCTATGAGCAGCAGTGAGACAGATCAACCAAAGTCCACTAAGAGCTCAACTACGAATAAGATGATCGCCGATAAGAAACTGGTTAGTTTATATTCTTAATTTGTAAATCAGTAAATCAATAACTAAAAATCAGCTTATTGTACAATCCAATTTAAATTTAGTTCTTGATTATCTTTAAATTTGTATTATTTATTTTAATAACGCTATTTATTTTGACAGCAGCAGCTTAGCAAGACGAAAGTCACGCCCAAGATCGAGACTGATTCGAGTACTGAAGAAGAAGAAAAGCCATCTGTATTGACGGGCAAGCCAAGTAGCAGTAAGGTTAGCCCCCGGCGTAAACCGAAAAAGACGAGCGCACCGGACCGACCACCTCGTGGCTCGACTCGAAAAATACACGATGAGAGTAGTGAAAGCGATACGAAGCCTGAGACGGCGGCGACAAGGTCGCGCACGTTGCAGCACATGGAGCGCGAACTTGACAGTGCAACAGGCAGTGATTCAGATGAGCTTATACCAATTAGCAATAAAAGTGCAGCCACTCGTTTGGGCCCTGCCACCGTTGCCGAGATCTACTCGGACACGGACGACTCGTCTCTTGATCGTACCTCGTCCAAGTCAACACACGCGACGGCCAAGGGCGCCGCTGTCAAAGCCACGTCAAGTGAATCTTCTAAAAAGAAAGACAAGGATAAACACAAAGATAAGGATATCAAGGATGTTAAAGATATTAAGGATATCAAAGATTCGAAAGAATCGTTACTCGACGATACTAAGAAAGACACAGGTACAAAGAACAAAGAGAATCAGAAGACAACTAGCAAGAAGAGAGAATGCATAGCGTCAGCACTGATAGTTCCACAGCGACAAGCCGCAAAGAAAGCTTCCGAAATTATGCAGCGCTCACAGAACAAGAAGGAAACGACGTCATCGACGACAGCAAGCGAATCAGCGACAGATGTCAAACCACCAACGATAGAAGACGTAAAAACAGTTGTGAAGCCACCTAAAGAGACTAAGGACTCTAAGTCGTTGTGTTCCTCGTCCACGTCCTCCAGAAAACAAAAGCCAGATAGTAAGTCTTGGTCAAGGACTGGTAACGATATTTACGATTTTGAAAAGGAGTTTACTGATGGCTCTGAAATTTTGGCCTACGTACCGCAACGGCAAGCGGCAAAGAAGGCGGCTGAGCACATTAAGTGCAATATAAGTGCTAAATCTTCAGGAGCTCCAGCCGAAACTGAATTGTCTGACAGTAAACTAAAGAAGGAAACTACCGATGTTGTTACAACTGGTCCCAAGAAAAAACCGGAAATCAAAAAGGAAGATTCGCCTGTGGCGGAGGAAGCACCTGCGACGCCAAAGAAAGCGACAAAGAAAAGTACATCAAAGCCGCCTTCCGATTCGTCAAGTTCTAGCACTAGTAGCAGTAGCTGTAGTAGCTCAACTGATAGCAGTAGCGATTCAGATGATACCAAGAGCCCGGAACAGCCGTCGAGGCGCGCAAGTATTAATAAGGAAACAGCTTTGTCATCTTCGACCTCATCCGAAAGTGATTCGGGACATCATTCCAGTAGTCGCGGTAAGAGTAGCATCCCAAGAGGTCGAGCAAACCTGAACAAATCTGATAGTAAAGCTGAAAGTAAAACTGATCGCAAAACAGAAAGCAAAGTGCTCGAGGAGGAGGACAAGAAATCAAGCTCGATTTCATCTTCTTCGGGGACGGGGCGGAAACTTAAAAAGCTGCCCGACAAGAAGCTTAAAACTTCCGACGGGCGGCATGGACACGAGTTTCAGCCGCCGTCTACTGAAAGAGATGAACCGAGTAGATCCTCCTCCGCCAGTCACAAGGACGAACACAAAGACAGCAAACAACTTAAAGATCAACAGCAGCTCGCCGGTAAGCACAAACCTGCCGAGTCCAAAGACAGTGCCGTTAAGAAATCAGTTGCCATTCAGCCCGAGCAACATCGCCATCAGCAGCAGCACCAGTCACAAGCTGAAGCTGATGAAAGTCTGCTCAGTGGGTCTAGAAATAATGATGGGGCACGAAGTTTATCTGGGCTCAAATTTGCTAAAAAATCCGGTCAAGCCGCCAAGCAGTCCCATCAACAACAGCAGCAGCAACAGCAACAGCAACGTCAAGAAACATCGCCCGTTAAAAGCAAGGAAGATGTCACTACGACTCCGAAAGGAAAGGCCGCAGAAGCTCGTAAACGAAAATCTGGCGAAGTCCCGCAAAAAGAAGAAAAGAACAGTGGCAAAGATGCGCCTTCGGTCAAAAAGGTGGAGAAAAGACTGAGTGAGAGATCGAATGACAGATCAAGCTCGAAAGACAACGTTGAACGTGATTCAAGCACTTCGAGGGAGAAAGTTGCCACAGTAGAGCCCGTACAAAAGAATTGTCCATCGGCCTCTGAAAGTCCATCAACGAAGAGTGATAGCGGCAAGAAATCAAAGAAGGGCAATAACAAGAACGTGGCTGTCACATTGGAAGAAGAACTAAAGCAGCGCAAAGCCGAAAGAGATAGTCCGAAGAAATCGTGGAGGGGTTTTGATAAGCTGTTAGAAAAACGTGAACATCTGGACAAACTGTCGAGATCGAAGAACGCAGAAGCCACGAGGCAAGAAAAGAGCCAATCTACGATGGAAAAGCCTGCGAGATCAGATAATTCTGAGACGCCAGAAACGCACAAAGTTAGCGATCGTTCAAAGAGCGAAGATAGTAAGAGCAGTGTAGCCGAAACCAAAAAGTCTTTGCCAACAAAGGAGTCTAAAGAAAGTAGGTTTAGTAGCGAAACGGCCTATAGGAAAGATTTAAGTGACGCTCCACTCGCTGAACGACTTACCGAGGACAGCAGGAAAATATCTGAAGAAAGAACGGAAGTGTCTGCAAGCAACGTTGAACATATGGACAATTTGAAGCCTCAACACAAAGATGATATATTGAATAAGGGAGTTAGTGAGAGCCTGCTTGCTAAACCAGCAACCGACAAAATCGCTGTGATAAACGAGATCAGTGAAAAGGTAAACAGCAACAAACGACGACGGTCTACGAACCGCTCGATATTCTCACCTCAGCACGGTAGCAAGGACGCTGGTGTACCCGAATTATTTGACTTCGATCAGGATATCCTCAACGACGATATTAATGACGATGGATTTAGCATACCACGAGATTCCGAGGAACGAGCGGCGCCGCTATCGTTTTCTTTCAACAACGAACTTTGGTTCAAGGAAGACACAAAGGAAGATAGTGCGAGGGAAACTTTACATCTCGTTGAAAAACTCCGTATGGAGTTGTCAAAGAAGTCGAATTCTAGTCAGTTTGACCTGGAACCTACTATCGCAGCAGCAGCTGCTGTCGTCACCGATGATGCAGAAGTTAAAGGAGTGCGTGCTGCTGATCTGAAACTCAAGAGTCAGTTGCAGCAACAGGAAGAGCAAGCGCAACAACAGCAACAAATAGATGAACAAAACATGATTGAAGATACACCACCAGTTGAATTAGCGACAGCAGAACTTAAGAGCTCTAGCAACTCGCAAATAGTTGAAAATATCATACAGGCAGAAGCTCAAAGAGCCGAGGATAAGCAGAAACCTTGCTACCCAAACAACAGTGCGCCCATGTTCATGACTTCATTCATCAGCGAGGATCACGAGAATGGCAAAGTCGCTATGGCCGAGCGTGCGAAGCTGGATAGGGCCGAAGCCGACGAGCGGTGGGTCCCACCGAGTACGGATACCTTCAACGCAGCCGATCAATTAAGCGCCCTTATCGACAGCCAGGCTCAGCGCTACGGTGTTGCAAGCCAGCAGTACCCGAATGAACTCACTGCAGCAGTTCTTGCTGTAGAAAATGCCAATGCGGCAAGCCCCCTTTCGCAACTACACATGGACATACAAGATCAACAGTATATGATACGCGCTATTATGGATTCACATGGCGAACGACAGGCTCGAGCTGTTCAGGGACTGGCCTCTCTCGTTGAGCAGCAAGTCGGGGCGATTCCGACTCACATGGTCGAAGACATGACCCCCATGGAAATGGTAAATCGTCATCTAATCGGTCTGCCGGGTGCTGATGACGAGCAAAACAGCGAAATGGACCGAACTCTCGACAAGGACGAACTCGGCTCAGAATTAGCGCGCCAAGACTATGCTGTCGGAGGCTCACCTTACAATGATCTCACCACTGTTCGAGGCCAGGATACGAGGTGGGCTGAGAGTCAAGTACTACCATCACGTCGTTCGACCTCTTCGTCCATTACGTCGGCTTCGTCGGTTGACGATCACTCTGGCATCCCACCGTACAAAAGCAACAACACCGGAGCTGCGAGTACTGTTGGTACGGGTTCTGGCATACCACCTATGAATTTCCCATTGGAGGGTCCTTACCACTCATACGAGCCGTCGTCCAACAGCAACTTCACAGGTCCAGTGTCTTTGTTTCCGTCTCAGCCAAGTAGCGCCCAACTACCATATCCATCGCCTGGCACAGCTATGTTTCCTCCACCGTTTGGCGCACCTTTCCCGACGCCGCAATCCTTACTACCTCATGTATCAAAGCCACTGGATGAACAACAGGTCATGCAGGCTTCACCATGCACAGCCGCCTTCACCTCGTCTTCGCATAACATGGCCTTCACTGCGGCCATGGTTTCTCCAAGCAAGATGCCATCCCCACCACCTGGACATTCAGCTCTTGACGAGCGTGATCATTCTCAAGATCTTTATGAGCAACAGCCGCAACAGCCTCAACAGCAGCTCGAACACCAACCGCCAATCGAAGAAAGCCCGGCGGCTGCTGTGGCTACGGCCTTCCTAAACAGCCTCCCGGAAGCTAGTATTCCCGAACGGCCTATAGAGCACGTACACGAGGCGCCGCCAATTGAACAGCCCAAGAGTGTAACCGCTCCAGCGGGTAAGAAGTCGCCGTCCAAACCCACCAGAACTTCGGCCCGAGTGACGTCGCAACAAGGCAAGTCACCTGGTAAGTCGCCACGACAACAAGAGGCTTCGAAACCTGCCACGAGCAGTCGAGCTCGTGGCAGAGGAGGCAAATCTAGTCAACAGTCCAATTCCAGAGGAAGAGGTAGAGGTCGAGGAAGGGGACGAGGCAAAGCTTCCCATCATAACAGTTCGTTACACAATGATGACTCTATCCACAACAAGCTTGTCGGCAGCGTATACGACTTCGATTCTGATGAGGATTCTCCAGGCGAGACAAACATTGCCGACCTGCGAACAATGCGCGAGCGTAAAAAGTCGATCGAGCTCTCTTCCACCATTGGCAGTGAAAGACGTGATAGCCTAGCTATGGCCAACGACTCGCTTGCCTCTCAATTAGGTACTCTCGCAGATCAGCAGATGCTACATAAGAGCTATACGGAAAGCAAGAGGCTAGCGATGAGCTCGCCATCCATGCCAGGTGACGATTCAACAATGGGCGCGGAATCTGAATCTGGCGCTTGTCACGGTTTTAACGATTCAGTAATGCCGCTGCTGCCAGGTCCCGTGGACATGCGTACCTACAACTCGAGCGTTGATGCGCAGGGATCCTCGTTACACAGACAATCCTATACCAACCATCTACTAGGTTCATTTGCTGGCGTTTCCGCCGAGCACTCAATCCCCGACATGGAAGAGGACCTGGACAAGGAGCTGCACTCTGCTCTTATAGCGAAACAGCAACCAGATCTTGCGTCGAAGGGTATAACTACGTTAGATCCGGCATCTGCTGGTCTCGCGGGCGACCCAAGCAAGGTGTCGCTCATGGATTCGCGCAATCAACTGAAGGTGAAAATTAAAGGACCGTTTTTGGACGCTAACTACATGACGGCTTCTGCAGCGGCTATGCCTCTTGCCCAGCAGGTCAGTCCTATCATACCACCGACGAACAGCGTCTCCGTCGTGGCCTCGGGAACCTCCAACCTTCGCCGTATGCGTAAAAAAGAACTGCTGCGCCAATACTGTTCTCAAGACATGAACATGGATGACCCAGCGAGCGGAAGTGTACCTATGGCGACTCCCATCATGCCACCCATCAGTCGCTCCTTCATCGCGATACCGAAGGCTGTAGACTCGATGACGAGCATACCTACTCGGGAAGATTATAAAGCTGTTGTCGTCAACATCGAAAAGAAACGGCGCAAGGAACGCGCGAGCATCGGCAGTCTTGGCAGCTTTCTTGATGCACCCATTTCGGGCAACGAGGATGAACAACAACAGCAGCAACAACAACAGCAACAGATTGTCGGCACGGAAAGGCGGCGGTCCTCTAGTGGAGCTCCGTCTAGCACTGAACGTCGACGAGGCAGACAGCCCAGGCCATCGACGCAACCATCTGCTTCTGGTTCTAGTGCACAAGCGACCGCTGGTCCTCCCAAACTCAAGATCAAAATCGGTAGTGGTGCTCAAGAGACAACGGCGAGCTTACAGCAAGACGATCGCAGTAGCATTCGGCCGCCCAAGAAGCGCTTGAGTAGTATACCTAATATGCCGAGTATGGAGGAGCTTAGGCGTGATAGTATGAAGTACCGAAAGAAGATTGAAAAAGAATTTGAGGGCAGCTCTGAAAAGCCTGGTAAAGTCAAGCGCGACAAGAAAGACAAAAACGGCAAAAGAAAAAAGAAGGCAAGCAAAGAAAAGGGAGACAAGGAGGGTCGCGTACAACTGCTTGAAAGTGGTGACGCACCCTATAAGCTTATTATAAGACTGGGCAAGAGCAATCCGGATAGTGCAGCAGGCAGCGATGAGGGCTCCAGTGCGGTCCCTGGCTCTGCGTCGACGACGTTGGGGGCAGCGGCAACCACGATGAGCACAACAACAGAGACCTCGAGTACGACGACTGGCACAGGCGCGAACCAAGACAGTTGCGAGCAATCAAGGCTAGGTCCCCCTCCGTCGACGGCCGACGCCAAGGAGGAGACCAACACCACTGGAAACAAGTCGGAAGAAGCACCGCAAGAGGGTAGGCAGCCACCTGCGCAGCTTGAGCACTCGTCCGCGAGCACCCTGAGAAAGGTGCGCTGCGCCAAAGTGTCTCCCATCAGGTTAAAACTGACACGTTGTCAAGAGGGCTACGAGCTCAAGTCGCCGGGAGCAACTGCCGCAACTGGAGAGCAGCAGCAGCAGGCGGCAGGACAGCCTGACGACTTGGCGAAGGAACAGCATCAGCAAGAGCAGCAGCCCACTGAGAACAAAAAAGATAACGAGGAGGTAAAGGAGGAGGCGCCGTCTTCCATGGGAGACGAGAAGCTCCCTTTACTGGGCCAGTCCGCGACGGCACAGCACAGCTCGCCCGGCTGTCCGCCTGCACCGCTCCCACAAGGATGCCAAGTTAGGTGATAATTAATGATAACTGTATAATAAAAACGGGGAAACCAACACTAAATAATCTGGTTCTCACATAGACAATGACTATGTTATTATATTATATATTATTTACATATATATGTATATACTATATATACATGTTTCGCGCGTATATGTATATATAATATTCATATATACGTATATATATATATGTGTGTGTGTACGATATCCAATGTTGGGACGGAGAGACTCACTAGTTAAATGATAAATGAAGAATAAAACGCGTTGTAAGTGTGTATAATAACTTATTCGATTAATTGTAAGTGTAAATGATCTGAGGGTGAAGTGAAATGTCACAAAGTGCCCAAATTCACCATAATTATTATAGCATGTGCATTTCAAAGTGGAAGAATGCGGGAGAACTCGAGCGAAATAAGAGTAAAAAAAAAGAAAGAAAATAAAATAATATGTGGTCCCGATAACGTACACTGCTCATCGTTGAAGGTGTCACTTGTTCTTGATGATAAAGTCGTATTTCAGTCTGATCCGCGTCCAAGTTGACGAAAAATCTTCATTCTTTCAGAAATCGCAAATTTTATCGCAGTAAATACATTATTTTTAGTTTTTATTTTACTGAACTTAACTCTGTACCGAAAAGTTTCATTGATATTTTAACACTAACTATCGAAGCTACTCATTTTCTTATAAAGATCTTTGAGACCGAAATAATTAACAATCATTAAATAATTCAACTTTATTTACAATTCTTTTATGAGTATTCATAAGAGTGAAAAATAGCTATGCAATTATATGTATATTCTTTTTGGACAAAGCAAAGCATTCAATAATATTATTTTATATACACATTTTTTTAGACAAAGTTACATTAGAATTTAATTTTACTTGCTAAGACTAGGTTTCTTTCTAGTAAATCAAAAAGAGAATATGCATATTGATTTCTTTTCGTTAATAAAATTTGGTTTTTCATACAGTAAATTTCCTTTATCTCAGTTTATAAGTAGCTATTATTCACTTAAGTTTATTAAAAAATATCTTACTTGAGGAATGATACAAACAAAAAGTCCATTTCTGTGATATAAAATTTGAGATTTTTTTACGTTTATTATATATTAATGCAGTAAATATTTATAAATACAATAACTTAAGAGATTAAACATTGATTAAGCATACGGAATGTGTTTATATTGATCCTAAATAATTTAAATTTTACCCTTGGCTATAATCACTTTTATACATGTATTCATTTTTACTGCAATATTTATAATAACTATTAGCCATTCATCAATCTATGCTTACTTATGAATGACTTGAAAAGATTTGTATTAAAGAAATTAATATACACCATATTCAATGAACATTGTTTTTAATCAGAATAGCAACGGTTGATTCTGGCATGGTTCCATAAATTTTGTATCAAATTTATTCATGATAAAAGGTATACATTTACAATGAGATATTTATTCATTGATTTCTTTTCAATACATATATTTTATAAATACACGATTGTTACAACGTATTAACGTACAGTTTAGTGTAAATATTTGTAGAGGATATGTCTTCCTCTATTTGACTCAATTCTTCGATATTTTCTCAAAAAGACGGTGTTTAGCGTTTATTATTGATCTTCCTGAGGCAATCAATCTGAAGGGAGGTGGTAATAGAAAAAACTAGACCATGTTTTTCTTATTACAAAGTTTTGAGTTATTGACAATGATCTTCAGAAATGAATGTTTATCAAAAATTAAAGAAAAAACTTCGTTGATATTAAATTGCTTTAATTACGAATTGGATTTATTATTTTTGTAATGTGTATAATTGAGGTAAATTATTAAAATATCATAATATATTATATTATCAATAAATTATGCGTAGCTCATATATTTCAAATAATGACGCAAAGATAATATGATTTTGGTTAAAAAATCGGCTAAAAAATTTACTTCTCTGTACTTTCTCGATTTTTTATATTTTTTAATGTGAAAATATTATCATATTACCTTACAAAATTGCGATTTCTGAAACTAAAAGCCATAAACCAATTTTTTTATTTGTAGTGAAACGACGAAAGCGTTTTAAATACAATTGATGAAATTATTCTCATTGAACGATCGACACCTTAACGAGCGCCGGGACTCTAATTAAGGACATACATTAATATAAATATGACCCTGTACAAAATACAACAAAACATTACACTTCATGAATCACAGTTTAAGACGTGATTTTTAAACACTTTAGAGTAATGACTTTTAATAAAAAAAATTATTATACAAATACATTTCCAAAACCAAGTATCGGTAAAATAATAATAGTTGCACGAAGGAAAGAATCGCAACGTCGTATTCATATACAGAAAAAAAGAATAATACAACTCGGTTTTACCTTTTTTACCACACTCATTTTTCGTTCACTCTTTTATCGCATTCGTTGTTCCAAGAACGGCTCTTGAATTTGCTAAAAAGAAAGGAAGAAATAATACAACTAAGATAAATTTGAAAGATAATCAATTATGATACGATCAGTAACGTCTCTGATTTATCACAGGATGTAAACAAATATTTTGTCCGCGAGAGGCCTTTTCTGGTTGCAATTAACGTACACACATACAAGCAAACTGATCACCGGACACGTATTTTGTAAAGATGCACTAAATAAGGGCCGATCATTTTTTATCACTTTTTTATGTATAGATGAGCAGCTAAATGATGTAATACGCCGCTTCGGAAGATGCGTATATATATATAGATTTTATAATAGTTAAACAAGTTGTTAAATATCATCCTTTCGTTTGTAAGGTAAATAAAGGAGAATTAAAAAAAATATAGTGGTAATAAGAAATAAAATGAGGTAACTTCCTTCGTGAATCTTCGCGAATTCATTCGTTGTATGTAGAATATTGTATTTATTTAAATAAGTCATTCGCCACGCAAAAAAGCAAAAATACTATATTTATTCAACGGAGCGAAGCAAAATAAAAGAACAATTATCGCGGCGCAACAACTTTCAGAGAATTATGTGTGTTCTTTCGCACTGAACGCTGATACTTTACAATGTATTTATTTTCAAAAAGTCGTACAATGAAAATCGATAATATTGTTAGTAATTTGTCGTAATCATGGAACTTTCGTGCCATTTTTTTACCAGTGTGATTTGTGAGATATAACAAAGTGTATGTATATGTGTGTGCGTGTGCGTGTCTATATATATATACATACATACATACATAAATACATACACATATAAATTATAAAAGAAAAAAAGAAAAAATTTAAGTGGGCGAGAGGTCCATGACCTATATATTTTTTCGTTCAAAAGGCGTCGGAATATTATTTTCGTCTTTTAAATATAATAGTAATTGATTTGTGATGGCTGACAATGCCTCGGTTTATCTTGCCCGACTCAGCCCAGTGCTATAGATGCGCAAAGTGGTTACAATTGTTTAATCGTATATACAGATGTTTGATCGACATTAACAGAAATTCCTCGTAGTACAAGTTATCTAGTCTGGTTTAGAATGAAGTTAAAAATTTATGTTATGCTTCATTATATTTGGAATGTTTTTAGATTTGTACACGAAATTATAGGAAATTTTTCCCATTCATTGGGAAGCAGAATGTATTATATTAACGTGACATTCAGTTAATGTTACCTAATAGTATATTTGCACTTCCGAATTCATATGTATAATAACTACAATAAGTTTTTAAGACCGGACTTTGCGTTTCTCTTGTAACTGGGCAGACAAGACTTCTGAGGTCGAGAAAATTGTGAAAGAAAATAAAACGCCAAGTTGAACAATTGTACATAGAATATAAAATGTTTTTTGTTGAATTTTCACCTTTAGCAAGTTCGTAATAATGATGAAGAACAATCCAGAATTTGGAATTATAACATGTAAGCACAGCGATGTACGCGGCGCCTTGTGTGCGGATATGTCTGGGCGTGTATTATTAGCAAGTGCATGTGAGCACATCTGATAAGAGTGCGCGGTCATCATCTTCCAGCTTTGCGAAATTTTTCTATAATGGTTGTATAAGACGTTAAAGATCAAAATGTGTGCGAGAGCTCGTGGGGTCTTCGTGAAAGTGCATCTTCTTCCACTGAACTAACGTAACAATAAGTTCATTTTTTATTTTGGTGCCGATTTTATGTAAAGTTAAAACGATTTGGGAAAGCAACCAAGGTTGCAGGAAAGAAAGATTTGTACAATCATGTTTTCTTTTACATACACTGTATGCACGTACTGTATTCGGGATTAATCGAAAAGTCCGCGTAATGAACAGAAATTTTTTAAATAATAAAGAAAGTAAAAAGAAATGACATTAAATTCTTAAATGAAAGACAAAAAAGGAACATTTTGCTCATGTATTATTTTAACTATATTTGATTTTCGCAAAGTATTTTTTTATTAAAACAAATTATCCTTAAAAGGATAATGCTACTGATTTTGTATATTTTTTAGGAAATGTGTTAAATGTTAATACTTAAAATAAAAGATCAAAACTTTTATTTCAAATTTTTTTTTTTTTATAAATAAATTCATCTTTATATTCTGTTCACGACGACGAGACTTTTGAGTGATGCAATAATTTTGCTTAATGCATATAAGACTATAGATAAATAGTTTAATCAAGCAACTTTTTTACTTTGTAATTGACAGAAATCTCTGTACCCAAATAAGTTGTTATTTAAAAAAAGTATCTAGCGTAAATGGATATTTCTCTTAAAGTTTATTGCACACTTTTTTTTGTCAGGCTCATAGATTTTTTACGCATAACATTATATTTTTACCGTAAAAAACTTTTTATTTGTTAAATAGTCTTACTCTATGCAATTTGATTTACTATTAACTTCCCTTGATTCATGCTTCATACCTTGCATTGATTACTATTATATTATATATCATTATATTATATTATTATTGCGTATTGTACATTGTCGGTGATAAGAGATGTTTTAAGAGCCTATATATTGTACAGATTCGAATAAACACACGTTTAGTTAGTTTTAAATATTGTTTTTTCTTACTGAATTATATGCGAGAGGATACCGCTAATAACGACTATTATACAGAAAAAATAATAATGATAATAATATGAATTTAATATTATACGTATAAATATATACATAGTTTTATTATAAACACAAGATGAGTAATATGATATTTAGTTATTGTAAATAGTGTAAAAGAGAAGCTGGTCTTGTAAGATAAAAGATAAGGTGTTTTAATGTGCACATAGCCGCGTCATTGTCAATAATCATATTATTACGATTAATAATAATTACAGTTTTTTAAAAACTTTGATCTCTTATTTACTATACCCATGCATATAATTAATTATTATTGTGAATATCATTATGACCCTTTGTTCAAATCGTATCTTTACTTCATATCTATAAAGAAAAGGAATAACTATATTCTGTGATCATAAAGAAATTATGTATTAATTTAAGGATTGCAATCATTAATTTATATTATTTGGGAAGCGTAGTAAGTCTTTTACATTGTAAATCACTTTCTGTGGCAGTAACATTTTCCAACAATTTAACAAACTTATGCAAGGGACATAATTTATCACAACTGGGAATCCTTTTTACTTCTGCTTCCGCAGGAATTCCCTTATAATATAATACCTAAAAATAACGATAAAAATATTAGAAGATTATTCTTACGACAAAATCTTGCTCATAAAACCATTTCTATATACAATATTGCTTGATTCTCACATACCTTAACATAATATTTTCCATTTGTTTCATGTAGCTCAAGAATAACGCCACTGGAAAATTCAGGTATATGATTGTTGTACAGTCCAAGTGCATGCAACAGCATTACGACGTTCAATTCGTGTCCACTGTATATGTGGATTTTAAAGCCAGGCTTATCTTTTTTCTGAGTCGCTTTCGTCATGTCTCGTATTATTTTTTGTAACACAACGCCTGAAAAATTTTCCGAACTGTAAACGCTATGCTTTTTTCTTCATTTACTACTTCTTCATAACAATTATAATTATTAAAGCTTTTCCTTACCGCCCGAGAGTCTTTTCAACTTTTCGTTGTGTCCGTAGTGGTCGTACTGCAGAAGTGCACCATCTCGAAGTTTGCCATCAGGAAATATGCTCTCGGCCCAGTGAGGCAGCGACAAATTCATCGATTGTTCCGCAGCAAAAGTATGGTAGAGATGATTCATGTCCATCGCGCTAATTGGAGTGGTCCTGCCCATTTTTTTCGCGAGTTCTCTCATGAAGGGTTCTAGATATTCTATTTTACTCTGCAAATCGGGAGAGTTTCTAACGGTTTTGTATTCCTTCTGATAGCTGAATTAAGTTGCCAAATTAATATAAAAATTATATTAGTTTTCATGTATACATACATGCATCATTCAGGTATAATATATTATTACTAAAACTTACTCTTCGCAAAACTGCGGAACTAAAAGCTTATCTTCATACTGTGATTTAAAAGATACTAAAACAGGTTGCCAATTCGTATTACTGTCCCATTGCTGAATTGCAGAAGGAGGATACAAGCCGGCAAGGACCATTTGCAGAGACATTCGCGCTCTCGGTGAATCAGTGCTCACAGCTTCTACGTCGTCGATGAAGTATATGGGCCCCAAAAGATCATTGTAGCTCGACCGAAGAAACTTTCCAAAGTTGTAAACTCTTAATTTCCCATCCTGCGCATATGGTTTGACATACGATATATTAAACGGATGGTTTGTATAATTAAGCTAATATGTGATCATATCCTACAAGTTATACGTATACGTGTTTCAAAAGAAAGTAATAATAATAAATAGATGAAAATAAAAAAGCGCTGTCCATTTATTGGCACGCATATAAGAGCCCTTTTAATAACAGTAAATATTTACATTCGTGTTACAACTTATTAATTTATTGTAACGCTTATAAACAATGTACACAACAAGGTCAATGTTTAAATGTGTACAGAGTTACTTTATTTCTGATAACATTTGGCAGGGTGTTCCACATTCTCTCTACGCAGTCGAGAAAAATCCAGAGTTGCTAGAATATGTACGTTCTGAAAGAGTTCTAGGGTTCCTAAGATTGTAACTCTAATAGGTCCCGAACTGACTCAATGGAAGCTAGCGTGAGTTTCGAAGCCAGGTCCACGTATAACAATGGTCAAAGAACGAGAATGGATATTTGATCTTGAAAGAATAAATCTATGTCGCAATTATTCAAGTACAACAATAAGTTAGGTAAAACCAAGCTCTTTTATAAATAAATTATACAATTAATATCACGGAACTCCGAGGCGCTCCTTAAAATAAAGCAGCAAGGTGCTTATCAAAGGTAACGCCCAGGTCCAAAACAGCCTTAACTAAATTATTCAATGTTTAATCGTAGGTCCTTCTCGATCGACCACTCCACCAATGAGTCAATGTCTCTCTGCAACCTGCGGATGCATCCAGGACTGATTCAACTACACCAAAGAGCTTAAGGTCGTCAGCATAGAGCAGGAATTCACAGTTTTTAACACGATCCCCAAGGTCATTAATGAAAAGGACCAACAGTACCGATGGTCCAAGATAAGATCCCCGTGGGACTTCACAAGTATATAGCTTTGATCGGCGTCGATTTATCTTTTTTATTTTCCATTTTTTTACTCGCGAGAATTAAACTATATGGATCAACTTGAAATTTTAATAGCTCATATTATTATTGTGAATAGTCTTGAATTTTTTCAAATAATTCAAAATGTATAACTATTTTAATAATGTAGATAATTTTCTTTGAAACATAGGCATTGTTATATGCTATCACAAATCAAAAATCCACCGAACACATCGTTAATTGATCCAAATAAGCTGTCTTTTTTGGAATTTAAAGTCAAAAAACTAAACTATACATGCCATCCATACGGAAATTTTCTAAAAATATTTGAATTAAATTGCGAAAACACTGAAACACTTTTTCTAGAAATGTTAACAAAACTGGACATTTTACAATTACAAAGCTTCCTCTAGCAGGAAGTAAAATAAATAAAAATAAGAAGTCGGTCAGGTTACCTCTTATACCTATATTTTTATACAACGAAAGTAAAGTTCAATAATTGTCGGAAAGCTATTGTATTTTAAGCAAATATTGATCGATACAATATGATAAGCAATGAGTGTTTCATAAAAATTGGAATGAACATCTTAGCGGGGGTTCACTTTCAATGGATTCACAGATTTGCGCAATGTGTACACATTATTAGCTAAACACGTTAAACATACTTTTACAGAATCAATATACCTAACAAATTATTTATTTATGTATGTTGTCCAATAGAAATAAATCTTTAAAAATATATAGTTTTAATCAGATTGTCCACGATTACGTCATTAAATATATTATTATAGTTCAGAATCTAAAGATGGTCATTTTTTACAATTTATAATTTAAATATCACTTACATTTGTCAACCCACCAAGTCCTATTGGGTAGAAACTATTGTTGTGGTGTGGATCATTGGGAACACTTCTAATAAAATTACCCGGTGCTCGATCCCCATGCCTGAATACCTATATAAATACAATTAACGGAGTACAAAGGATTATTATTGCATGACTTTGATATTGATAATATCATTTATGCTCTGCTCAATAAAAATGGCCATTTTTGCCCTGGTTTATTACGATAAAGCCAATTCTCACACATTTTTGAACATCAAGCGCAAATGAGCTATTTGGTGTAACCCAATAACTATAGCTATATATAACAATACGCGTGTCTTCAAAAGAATAAGCTGGCAATGAAGAAAATTGTTGTATTATCCAAACAATTGGTTATCATTTTTTTATTTAATATAATAATATTGGATAGATTGATAAATCTATATATATAAATATGTTTGCGAAATATGTGTACGCTGATTCTATTATCGAAGTTACTGGGCTCTTTCGCAATATTATGATAAAAATTCGGCTTTTTCTTTTTTTAATAAATAAAAGAAAGATGTATATACGCAATGATTTTTTAAAAATAACAAGCAAATTTTTTCTTGAATAATAAATAAAAAATATAACATAATTAAGTTGCACTTACGACGCTGACTTGTTTTACTTCGCTCAATACTGTAGTGACGCTAACGCTCAATATAATTAAGCACAAGAATATGTTTAAACGCATCCTGATGATGTTTGTGCGATCAATAAATTTGAATAACTAAATTTAAAAATCATGCGAAAGATCAATTTATAGAAAACGGTAATCTCTACTTTTCTTTATTACTCATTCTACTTTGCATAATCGCCATTTATTGTCTTCATGATAACAATGTTTTATGAAGTGTGTACAAAAAATGATTTATAGAAAAGCATTTTTTTCATCTATTAAAAGATAATGCTATTATATAATATACTTAGAATCTAATTTCAATTTTATGAAGAAAACTTGAACAAGATATGGTTCACATGTGGATGGAAAATTTTTATTTGTTTCACGTGAGATTATAACTATATATAGTTCCTCGTGCTTCATTATTTTACTAGGTATAATCACGATCTTAGTGGACATCAAAAACCTATATTTTCGAAATATCTATTATTGCTCATACACGTTGGCGCAAAATGTGTTTCGTTTTTCACGAAATATAATATAATAGTAATTATAAAACACAAACGGATTATTTCATATAACGAAATAAAATTCACGACACGTTAGCCTTGACTTACAATTAGCTGATCTCGCGAGATCCTTTGCGTTATAACGACTATGGAAATCACACCGAAAATGTCGAAAAATTAAACAAAGAAAGACGCACATCCGAGTATAATAATTAAGTAAAGAGTAATTAATATATATATATTGTTGTATTACTGTACAGAGCCAATTAACGGCAGTGTTGATTATGATCATAGTACATAAACAATTTAAATGATAAAGCATAAAATGCGATTTTCTCTTTCTTTATATACATCAGAAATAATTCATTTTTTTCTGCTTTTTGAAAATCATTCGAAAACTTAGAAATAAGAAGTTAAAAAACTCATAAATCTATGGGATCGGCAGTGACCAGTTTAAGTCTATACAATAAAAGAAAGGTAGTACATTGCAATCACTCTTTTTATACCGGGCCTTTCAGAGCTTCCTTCGCAGAGAGGATGGCGCGGGTTATCTGAAAATTTTATATTTGTCTCTACTATATATAGTAATTACTACTTTTCATTTCATTTTTTATCACTAATTAATAAATTATTGTAGCTTATTGATGTCAAGAGCTCAAATTTACAGGTAGTCTAGAGTAAGAGCTGATCTACAGTGTCTTATTGCATTTCAACAATGTTGTGTGAATATTTCACTGAATTTATTGAAAAGAGCAAAAGCGCACTACTGATTCTTTCTTTTTAGCATTAAAATTTTAAATACAATATTATTTACAAGTACCAAATTTGATAAAATATATTCCTGTTGAACGTTTTTCCGATGTTAGTAGCACAGAACTCGGAAAGCGTGGGGTAAAGAGGTTAAAGTATTTTTATTTTACATTTAAAGCTACCAAGCACTATTTATAATTCAACTCTTTAGAGCTCTTGATATCAATAGACAAGGCCATAAGGATTTAAAAAAAAAAAAAGATCTCTGCTCTATCAGACCATAGGTATATAAAATAGAACAATCCTGCTACCGTTTAAAATTTGCAGAAAAATTGCAACAATTAAATGATCGAGGTTTATATTCGTTTTGGAAACAATTAATATTTAAAAATCAAGTTTAGACAACTAGATAATCAAACTTTTTTTAAACAATTTGCGCTTTTAAGATCAGTTTTCTCGTTATTATACGCTGCATATACGAGCTTTCACGAGTAAAACGAGCTATACAAATTCAATACACAGTTGGAAGGCAACTATAATTCTATATTTTTGACTCAAATTATTTATCATTCACAGTTAGTGGAAATTAAATAAAAATATATCAAAGTGTAGATAAAAATGCATCAAAATGTCTCGATAATTAAAAAAAGTGTCTAAACAAATGTTACTATTGGAACATTTGGAAATCCGTTAGTACATTCTGACCCTTTGATTTATACAGAATTTACTTTTTGGACAAATTAGTTATTAATGTAAGTAATAATAAGGCAATTCTTTTTTATAACAAAATGTTTATTTGTAAATGGCTTTATACAACTTTTATATTTAACCTGTACTTAAATCCATTGCATCATAATCACAGATTAGTTTAGTGCAATAATTGAACATTGATTTCGAACAGTTTGGACGTTTTGTATAAAAATAAAACATCTTCCATCATAGGTATACAATATGTATGTAGCATGATTTTTATAATATAAATACGGAAAAAACGCTCACTTCTGACAGATCTGCCTTGAGATTAAGATTGAATATTAGAATAGTCACTTAAACCTTTTATGTAAATATATTTATATAAATAATTTGCTAAAAAAAAGACAATTACTATTATAAGTTTGGCAAACAGAGAACATTGAGATAGTTTAGTACTATTTCTGTAGCGACAAACGGCTTTTTCTACAAAATATTTAAAAAATGCAATGCCTGACATGTGTGACTAGAATCTATGTATAAAAGGCAAATATAAAGGATCTTGTATGTAATTAACTCCTTGGTGGAAAATAAATTATAAATATCAATATTAAATTATTTAAGGTTGATGTACATTTTCAAATTATACAATGAAAGAAATATTGTTATATATTATAAAGTGTGCAAAATTAATTTAAGTCAAACTTTTTCCACCAGGATTACTCCAGTATCGATACCAGAAGAAAAACATACAAATAGTGCTATAATACTTTCACATAATACAGACAAGTGGTTTCCGTAACTTAACGTTTTTACAATATTTCTTGTCGGCATACAAAGCAAGATAAGGTATCCTTCCAGTTGAAGGCATAGTCAATTTAAATGTATATAGTTCATATTGACAAAATTCATATTTTTGATTAACTTATCTAAACATTAATTTGTTCGTCTAATAATTCCCGGTAATATTGTTAATGCGTGCAAATATTAACATTTTTTTTTTAGAAAATTGCTTATAGTAAAGCTGTCCGAAACAATTTTATACTTAATGCGGCGGCATTCACGAAGTAAGTCCTCTATGTTTCCGCTTCATGCGGGCATAAGGACCTATATCCGGATCCATCACAAAGTCATACAAAACAGATACCCAAGAATCATGATGTGGCAATGTGTCATAAAATTCTGCAGCGATTTTCCTTACCTAGCAAACACTGTATTGTAGATTTCATAATATTTACAATATTATTTATATGTAAACTAACTTACTTCAGGAAGTTTCGAACCCGGTACTGCTGGAAAATCGTGATGTTCATTATGATATCCAACATTGAATGTGATAAAATTAAGAGGACCATAATAACTGTATGTTTCATATCCCTTTTTGTACATATAATGTTCTGATATAAAATGACCCGCAACAGGATGTAGTCCCATTGCCATTATACCTCCACAAATGAAATATACCAAAACTTTACCACCTGGAAATAAATAATGAATTGAAAAAATATTTTTTGCTATAGAAATATTTTAAAATATCAGAGAAAGTCATAAGTAGCTTACCAAAGAAGTACCATACAAATGCATCAAAGGCAAGTTGTATAACTAAATTAATATATTCTAGAGAAGTTGGGGGCTTAGGATAGGTAACCAGTGGCCGAAAAGAATAAAAAAATGGTTGAAGTAATACCCAACATAACTTTCCTAGTGTTGTGCAAAACAATTTTGCTTCTAGCAATGTAGGCAAATCAGTATCCAACTTTTCATCTCCTTGATACTAAAAAGTAAATGTTATGTTATTATACAAATAGTATGATAAATAATATACTTGAATTTTTTAGATATACACACTCTGTGATGTTCTAGATGATACTTTTTAAAACTAATTGAAATTGGAATGCCTATAGGAAGATTTGCAAAAAATCCAAAAAGTTTATTAGCCATTGGTCTAGAATGACCAAAGGCAAGATTATGTGCAATTTCATGAACAGCTGTGAACAAAGTAAAATGATTTTTATACATGTGTTATATTAAATATTAAAATGTGTATTAATTTTTGTCTATTAAAATTAATATTGTGAGATTGAGTTTCTTGGAACTAAAAAGATAATGAAATACCTTGGAAGCAGTTATTATTTTATGATTACAGTATTTCCTTTATAAGTATTTTTAATAGATATTATCAATCAGATTTTTATATCGTAGATAAAAGTATGAAATCAAAAGAGAACTTTAAAACTTCATCGATAACTTTATCAAATAACATCGCATGTTGGAAATAGCAAGGAATGAATAATCAATAAACATACCGAGCATGAGGGAATGATTAATCACCCCGCCAAAGCAATAAGCCATTAGGAAAAGCATTGGATAACTCAAGTCCTTTACGATGAACATGGATGCAAATTGCACCAACACCATGCCAGTTACTACCCATTTGAAGTTAGGATCATAGCCAAATAACTCCTTGATTTGTGGATATTTTTCTGAAAAAAAAAAACGGTAAAGCAGGGTAATCTTGATTTGTAACTGCAATGACGTCACCTAACCAAACAGGTACAGAACGAGCATTGCAGAATAAAATACAGGTAGTAAGGAGACAGTAGACTTACTCAAAATGATTTTTCGCCGGCTTGCATGCGGTTCCTCGTTGCACGTCCATTCGAAATCCGTCCTGGAAACATGCTGTCCCATCTTCGACAAATTCCGCGTTACTTCATGTACAAAAAATTAACAAATATTGGAGCGTAAATGCGTGCCGGTAAGCACACCGAGCTCAATTACTTATAGACGAGGCAAACAATGTGATTCACGTGTGACCTTAGTTGGGGTCGATTCGAGGCACTGAGTTTTCTTCGAGTATTACAGTTGGCAGAGGAATGAGCGGAAAACAGATAATAATTCTAAACTCTCAACTTGCTATTGGGGGATTCATGCAACTGCTGATCACTACCTATACACGTATACACCTCGCTGTACTTACTATGTATATAGATATGGACTAGTTGTCAGTGGTGGGTAACGACACGTAATTTACAATTTCTACACGACACGCGTCGTAAATGTCATTTATGTCGTAAACGTGTCGCAAATGTCGCAAATGTAGTAAATGTATAATGAAGCGAGGTCTTTTCAAAATTCCAACTCATAAGTTTCTGTATAATATAAGTAATTTGTACATACTACTAGAAAAAGTTATAGTTTTAAAGTTTGTCCGTAAAAATGGACAATGAAAGGTAATTTCATTTAAAAATGAGTAATGAATGAAAAAACGGTTTATCTAAAGTGATGTATTCGCGTATACACGAAATATTGAGGGGTAAACGAATTCAGAATTTCCCAATAAGGACGGTATTAGGGTTAGTTAACTTTTTTTAGTATGCTGATCTAAATTTGGCAAGAAAAAGTTTTAAAATTTGTATTTAAAAAAAATATATAATTAAACAAGAAGTTCAGTCGTAAAATAAAGAGTTTTTAATTCACAGCAACGATATGAAAAATAGCCTAACTAACGCTACTGTCCTTCGGGATGAGCTTCGAGCTCGATTTTTCCTCATTATTCCTCGTTATTTTATACAGACCACGCGAATAAAATATATAAAGCAATTTTATTTTGATGGTTCTTATTATTACAGCAAAAATAGGATAGATAAGCTATTAGCAACGTTCTTCTTTGGATGCAATATCCCTTTTCTCACTGTTGAGTCGGAACATTTCAAAGCTTTTCTTCAAGCTCTAAATCCACATTATTCGCCGCCAACACGAAAAACACTTGCTTCATCAATTTTGAATAATCAATACAATGAATTGGTTGATTCTATTGTAAAAGACGAACCACAGAATGGAGTCCTCTTGATAGATGGCTGGAAAAATTCAACCGCAAATACGAAAAACGTTGTGTCTGCAGTATCTCTTGCAACGGGTCAACATTTATTTTTAGATTCGTGGAATTTTAGTAGTTCAAAAGAAACCGGGGAAGCTCTTTCTGAAGTAGTTAATAGTTGTATTGACATAGCCAGAACTAAATATAATATTAACATTTATGCCGTAGTAACCGATAATGCTTCGAATATGAAAAGTATGGGACGAATAGTTAATATTTGGCACACAACGTGTAATAGCCATAGTGGCAATTTATTGTTCAAATCTCTAGGCAGAGATGCATTTGATCAACAAATAGACGTTGTTATTAAAGAATTTAGATCTCCCTATTTGCAAAGCGAATTATTATCGCGAGGCGGAAGAAAAATGATACTTGCAGGAGATACTCGTTGGTGCAGTAGAAGAGATGCATATAGAAGATGCGTGCAAAATCTTCCAGTAATGCGCGAAATCATTTTGGATAATCTTAATAAAGCACCAGAAGATCAATACTCTTTCAAAGTTGAAGTGGTAAACCTTTTACAAGATCAAATGCTTGAAATGAACTTTATAAATGCTCTAGTATTTTATGACCCTGTGTGCTCTTTAATCAATTCGTGTCAGAAAAAAAATTACAGTATTGCTAATGCAACTGAGAAATGGTTGAGCCTGGAATTTCCAGTTAATAACCCAGAAGTGGAATTGTTATTAAATAACAGATTGACTACTGTTATCAATCCATACGGATTAGCTGCTAATTTTCTGCATCCACGATATCGAGGACGTAGATTTGAGAACAATCAGAATTATATGCGTATGATGAACGAATTCTTTGAAAATGAATTGACCGAAAATGGTTTACGAGATTTACAAAATTATATCGAAGGTAATGGTTTATTTAGAATTCTTTTCGAGAGAAATTATCAATCAGCAGCAGTCTTCTGGAAAGCTGCTAAGATTTTTTATCCAGAACTCAGTTTATTAGCTGAAAAGTTAATAAATCTACCTGCATCTACCGGAGAATTAGAAAGGTTGTTCTCGCAATGGGCTTACGTACATTCAGTAAAAAGAAATCGACTAAGAGCAGACCGATCAGCTAAGTTAATAGCTTTATACTATTCCCTAAAATTAGGGGAAAATTTTTGGATCAATAACATTGACAGTGATGACGACGAGGATGATAATGTAAATAATTGTTAAATAAATTCAAAATGTAGGTATATAGGTTTTTCAATGAATCAAAACATGTTACATTAAAAGTCATTTTTATTTAGAATTATAATCACAAACTTTTAAAAACTCAAATGTTACATTTTTAGTTTATGTATTAATAAACTTATAATAAACTTATAATATTTATAATAAACTTTATCAGTTTAATGATCACTTTCTTTATTTGATCCTTTAAACTATGTATGATATTTTCTTAACAAAATATAGTTTTATTTTAATAGTTATATTATAAAAGTTTTTACTTTGTACATACATTAATATTTTTTAATGATTAAATTGCTCTTAAAATCTCAATTTTTTCCCAAATAAATACTAGTGGCTAAACATTTTTTAAAACAAATATTTGATACCTGATCAACGTCTTTACTAATTTAATAATAGTACATTGTGTAACTCCTCTATCTTTTCTTGTTGAATATTTCCAAAATTATCGTTGAATCCTCTGGTCATTTTAATTTTATTTGTAAAACTAGGTATTTTCATTATTTTTAATGCAAATTCCGCTAACTTTGGATGTATTGATTCACATGACCGCCAGAATGTATTAGCAGATTGTACATTTAAATCCACTAAGGTTTTGAAGATATTACTTTTATCGTAATATTCAAAATAACTAACAACAGTTTTTTCATCTAAATTTGTTAATAAAAATGGGATGATTTTCTGAGCATATTTGTCGTTATGTCTTACAATGAGGTCACCATAAACCGGATGTAACATCGTTGCTGTCAATGTAAATGGATCAGTGAGACAATCAATTTGTTTATCAATGTGCATTTTGATAGATTCCTCTTCAATCTTATTAAAAAAATCAAACCAATCGTGCAATTCTTCAACTCTGGTATACGTTACATTTTGTTTATTAATATATTTGTCATTTATAAACTGTAAAATCATAATATTTAGATTTAATTTGATTTCTAGTTGTTTATCAAATAATAATGATAAAGAGTCCACTGTCAACTGCAATTCACCAATACTTAATAATTGTCTTATTGGTTTTATGTTCTGCATAAACGAATTTAGCATTTCTAAGTAACTTTTATAATTTGCTTCTTTTATTGTAACTATTGTCTTTCCATCTGATTTGATCTCATCTTCAGGTATACAAGCCTTAAATATTAATAAAAGGTTGTTGATTTCTTGTAAGAACGTTTGATCCACTGCATCTTTGAAAAAGTCATCCAGTCGCTTAGACATACATTCAAAATACTGAACATCTTGGACAATATTTTCAACTTCTATATCACAGTTTGAGACTACTGCATATACTTTATTCTTTGACTTTTCGTTAATTTCTGCAATCATACTATTTAAGCAGATATCTGAAATATTACCATTCTTTAAAAATATTATTGTTTCCTCTGAACTAAATGTTGTACACATAAACTTGTCGTTTTCATGACTAGTAATTGATAGTATACCAGTAGAATTAATCGTTGAACAGTTTTCAACATGCTTTTTGTACGTTTCATTAAAAAGTATTTTTAATGTTTCTATTGACGGTAAATTATAAGCAGGTCTTAAAAGATGAAATAAATGTAAACAATACTTAGATTGCAAAATATCAAGAGAGATTCGATGTGCTATAAGCATCTCTATTAATGCTGTACTTATAGCTATTTCTTCATGTGCATCAATGCGGTCCAAGAATGATTGCACTTTCTGTCTCTTCGACATTTGCTTAGATTTGATTCCGGAATCACATTCTCTGGTATTGCTATTATTCTTATAATTAGCATTTAATGTTGGTAATATTTTACTCTCTCTGGCATATTTTGCAGTAGGCTACATTTTCATCTTTTTGATTTTTTTTCTTAATAAAACCCAAACGTTTATACTCCGTGTGCTCCTTTCTTCCACCCATTCTTCGAAATCACACAACAGCTATATATAGACACAAGGCACAACAGTACACCACAGCGTTTTTTCTTCTTCTAAACTTCAACTCCTCAAAGCTTACAACCTGCTTACAATCTGCTTACAACCAGCTAACAATACCTGGTAAGGTATAGCCGTTTCGATTCAAATAAGTAATTTCTTGAAATTGAAACTAAAAGTTGCGCTTTTATTTACGACATATAGTACACGTATAAAATAGATTCAAAAACGACAATACATACATACATTTACGACACGTCGTAAATAGCATTTACGACACCGCGTATTTTACGTACCCACCACTGCTAGTTGTCCAGTTTGATATCACAATCACACGCGGTAACGTAGTCTGTTCGACTTCAATGTTCGATGCCAATTTCATTGCACAAATTACCCCCCCTACCCCAGCCTATAAAAGTATATTTTTTTAAATAATAAAAATACTGACCGATGTATTTTAATTAGCTCTATCCAAAAACATCGCCAGATTAAACTGCTCCACCTTATATTTCTAATAAAAAATCAATAAAGATTTGGGAAAAAAAATTAATTATCTTGATTTTGATACTGCTATATCTTTTTAAATAAACAATATTTTAAATTGCTCCAAACTGCTCCAAACTGCTCTACATCCATATAATACTGCTCCATAGTAATTTTTATCGGCTCCGCTATAGTTAACTGCAAAATAAATAAAATTCATTTTGTCAGACATGAGCTGATTGAAGCGCGTAGCGCGCAGGCGCGGCTCTCATTCATTGCCGGGATAAAGTTTAAATTACATGCCAATGGTGTTTAATAACGTATTTTATTTTCGATTCTGCCTTAGGTGCCACTGTATTGACTATTAGAAGGAGATTTTCAGTCAAATAATCTGTGAAAATCTAAGAAACAGCGATGGTAGTTTTATAATACTAAAAGGTAGCGATGGTAGTTTTATAATACTAAGGTCGCCAGTCAAACGAGTGGGAGAGTTATGTTTTGCACGTGCATCAAATATTGTTTTTCAATTCAGGATGTGTAAACTGCGACTGAAAATTCGTATAACGCGTAAAGCGGCACTTGACACACGCTGCATCGAAAAGTATATATTTTCAAGTTTACTAATATCAATACAGTAAAATAAATTTATTCAACTTCAAATTTCTATAACTTAGAGAAGATCGCGATCCTGATCTAATTATTCGCGCGAATCACTCCAAAAATAAAAACACTTTAGCACCGGGATATCCTCGCAGGAGGTGTACACGTCACTTTCGGAGTCCTGGATTCGGCGTTCATTCAAATGTAAACTTTACGGAAACACGCGTAAAACCAAGAGACGAACTATTTTCTCGAAGAAAGACAAAATAGCGTGTAGCTTATGTAAGGGGCTGATTATGACTCGGCTCATTGCGACGCTATATCAAGCATGCGCAAATCAGCAGGGAATCTCGATCAGGACACGAATCGTTTCTGGAATCCCTACAGCCTTGCTTTTTTTCTTCCTCTAATTTTGGATTTTCCTACATCTCGAGAAACTCGCCGGATGAGCAGATGCGCGAAAGATTAATTAATGAAGCGATGCGAATGACGCTATGTGGATTTGCTTACAAGTTGTCCCGTCGCGCTACGGAATGTGGGTGACATACTGCGAGAAACGTACAAAAAGCTTTTTGCCGCGTGTTTGTAACTTTGAAAACGGCAATTTGCTTGTTGTAAGCCTCAACGAACTATAGGAAGATACAGACATTTGGAGCAGTCGATAATGAAAACTCTTTGCATTTATAGTTTATGTGATAAATGGTTTTAGATTTTTCTTTTATTTTACAATAAAATTTACAAACTTATGAACAAAAATTTCATGATAAGATCCACTGACTTCGAACTTATATCGTATAATATTATAACACGCATCGGTCTTATAATATGGGCCTTATTTATACTATTTAATAATTTAATACACGTTCTAGTAATGATTATATATTCTGTAAACACGGTTGAGCCCCTCACTTCATTGAATCTTTAAGCATCGAAAAACTGTGCTAAAGCCGTTTTCACCCTAGAACAAAGAACAATAGGGTACACCGTTGGTGATCGATCTACAATTCGAATTTTTCGAATCATTGAAGCAGATACAAAAATCGTTCGTGCAGCTATAAATAATTTACAGGCATGTGAAATGGTATCAAACCGAAAAATTATCGAAAATCATAAAGATAAGTATCTTCATCATGCTGAGAGATGGCGAGACAAAGTTTCTATAGTTTTACCAGAAAAATATTTTCAGAAGGAAATATGTGTTCGGGTGCTTATGAAACGTAAGAATATTTTTACAAAATCAACAACAATAAAATCATTAAGTATTTGTATTAAGTTTCTTGGTTTATTTATTTTCCATCTCAGTTACCTACACTATTTTCTAAACTGTTTAATCTTGTCATATAAATTAATAGTTCACCTTAAAATTGATTCAAACTTTATCCCGGCAATGAATGAGAGCCGCGCCTGCGCGCTACGCGCTTCAGTCAGCTCATTTCTGACAAAATGAATTTTATTTATTTTGCAGTTAACTATAGCGGAGCCGATAAAAATTACTATGGAGCAGTATTATATGGATGTAGAGCAGTTTGGAGCAGTTTGGAGCAATTTAAAATATTGTTTATTTAAAAAGATATAGCAGTATCAAAATCAAGATAATTAATTTTTTTTCCCAAATCTTTATTGATTTTTTATTAGAAATATAAGGTGGAGCAGTTTAATCTGGCGATGTTTTTGGATAGAGCTAATTAAAATACATCGGTCAGTATTTTTATTATTTAAAAAAATATACTTTTATAGGCTGGGGTAGGGGGGGTCACATGGTGCGAAACGATCCAAACCTTACCGGTTTCTTCTTTATTGAATATACTTTCATACCAATGATCTAAGCATACTAACTTGATTATCATCATAGCATCTCTATCACATTAAAATACTTGTCTTTTATTTGATATATTGTTGTTTAAATGTTTCATATCACGTGACATTGGACCGTCCAATGACCAATCCCACAACGCGCTGCTTACTGGCGACATCTGCTAGATAAAAAATGAAACTTGTTTGTAACAGCTGGCAAGAATGCATGCATTAGTTATCGACCATTTATCGACAATCGATATGTTGATTACCATCGGGGACTTTAGATTCGAGCAATGGCGACCAAACTGACAAATTTTTCACTTTATACAATTTAACAAAAACGATAATTGATAGGCACTTGAAATTTGACATGCTATTTTGAACTATTTGGTACTACATTTTGCTAAAATACCAAAGTACAAAAATTATTTTTTCAAAATTTATTTTTAATTTACGACGAATTTTATGGGTTTTCTCAAGTTACGAGTGAACTAATAAATTTAGAGGAGCGCCTTCACTGACCTTTTTTGTAGAAAATTTAATAACGAACAGCTTTTATTCGCAACTTTTTTTGCTAAAATCAGCACTGTTCAAACTGCAGAAATAAATATGAAAATAATGCTAAAATCCGAGTTTCATTATTTATTATCAATTTAGCGTACGCAATCTGTAGTTTTTGCTCAAATATTATCATTCTACATACTTACTAGAAAGTGGGGTTTGCGGACGCCAATTTAATTTTAGATTTGAGTAGCTTATCTACACTTACATGTTATATATAGATACATCATGCATTGACTTACATAGGCACCAAAAAAGGATCAGTTTATAATAACTGTTTAATTTTAATAGTTATTCCCGACATCAATTATTTTTTCGTTAAGAACTAGAAAGAGTCATTTTTAACAGTTCTGCTTTAACCCCGGGGTGAAACCGTACACACGCGTATTTAAAATGGCAGATGAAAACGGAAATTTTTTGCATTTTTATTTACATTTAATTTAATTAGATAATTAATTGAAAAAAATATAATCCGTTAAAAAAGTGAAAAAAAAATTGTTCAAGTCGGGATGGATGTACCATATATTTTTTGCTTAAAATTTATCGTATAGCTATATCAATCTTTAAAATTGCCTCTAAAATTTGTTCTGAAATGGACACATTTTTTATGATCCTATTTAAAGATTTTGAAAGTAAACAGTTTTACCCCCGTTTAATTACGCCCCACTCTCCCCTATTTGCTTGCCTATCATTCTTGTGGTCTATATATATCACATATATAGCGGATGGACATCAGGTACGATTTTAAAATAAGAAACAAAAATAAAAATAGTATGATTTCCTAGAACTTAATTGTTTGTGTGCAATTTTCGTTGTTTCTTCTACCAGAACATCCTATTTCTAGCAATGTTTTCAATTCATTTATTGAACAACTGCAAAAAGCATTTTC
Source organism: Muscidifurax raptorellus (assembly GCA_020010945.3). Lineage (NCBI taxonomy): Eukaryota > Metazoa > Arthropoda > Insecta > Hymenoptera > Pteromalidae > Muscidifurax > Muscidifurax raptorellus. Next base: position 20,176,655 of record CM052077.1, on the reverse strand, counting down.
ACTAATTTTTCTTGGTATACACGGTATGAGTGCTTAAGTCTCAATGTTCGCGACATAACAACATGAAATATTTACTAAATAAGCGTAATGAAGTATAATATTCGGCGTTGCTATATTTTGCAACGATGTAAATGCGATTTTCTCGAGATCGCAAAAAGTGGACTTACGTCGTTATGCTTCCAAGCGACACACAAACACACTCGCACACAAACACACACACACACACACACACATACATATTTATACATATATTATAAGTTAGTAATTATTATATCCATTAAGAAAAAAGTGCACACTACTTATAAATCATAATAGAATGATACTTGATGTTAGGGAAAAAGAATAAAGCTAATATAATAATAATTAAGCTTTAAAAAATGAAAGTATTATGCCTTTTGTAATACTTACGTAATATGGAAAACAGTTGCATATACTCTCATACAGATAATTCGTTGTATCATGCATTTAGAGGAAAATCTCGTTTATTGATCATTTGTTAACGTTTTTTAAATCTAATTACCATAATCAGGATTAATCATGCCTCTGAATTCGTTAACATGAACGCGCCCCTGTGAAAGGATTGGTCGCAGTTGAAAATGTAACATTCTGACTAAAATTTACAATCTGACAGATACACGCATGCAAACACTGTGCGTGTATACTGAATTGCGTTATTTTTTTTGTAATATGTGCCGTTATATCACTTTTTTTGCACACTTTTTATCGATACAATTACGGAAATGTTTTCAACTGTGATTTCGTAATTCTTTGTACCATGACATAAATGAGCGCTATTTAATTTTTGCAAAAATGAAATTAAGCCTTAGATTGCTTATAATTAAAAAAATGTATATAGATATATTTGTACTTATAATAAATTAAATAATATAAATCCATGGGATAGAACGGTAGGAAATTTTAGCTATCTAGCTTCTAAACAATTGTACAATGTTTCTACTTTTAAATATCAATAAAAATTGCATGATTTTAATTTAGAAAAGTATAGATTTTGATGAGAACTAAAATGCACGCATAATTGCACGGTCTCAGTTTTGCTCTGGTTATTATTAGATTAAAAATATATTTTTCTAAAAAAAATAGTATTTATAACACGATTGCCGAGATAAATGTTAAAACAAAAATGATTTAAATAACAAATAAAATAATTGAAAAAAAAACAAATCTAGCCATTAAATGTGGCTAAATAAAATTGAGCATTCTCCTCGAAGAATGCACAAAGAGTTAGTTTTGTCATTTTTAAAATAACATAGAATGTTAAAATGCTATATCGATTCTAGTCAATATTAATGTATAGAGTTTCAACTACATAATCAGGGATGGTACAAATTATTGTATACGCACGCAACTAATTGTTTAAAAAATGTCGTATCCTTAAAATAATATGTGACACAACAACACAATGTTGGTAGAGTACGGCTCAATCAGGCACATTGTGCTAATAATGTGCCTGATTGAGCCGTACAGTACCAATATTGTGACCCTTCAAACTGTGCCAAGATGGTACGAAACGGTGTCAAAATTAGGATAAAATTTTATTAATTTTGATTATGCCAAATTGTACTGAATTCATGCTAAACTATCCCAACTGATTATGTTCTAATGATTTCCATGATTACATCAAAACTATTGTAAAATCAGCTTCGATTATTCATAAATTGAAATGTTGATGAGATATTCAACTAGTTACGGATGCTAATAAAAAAATAGACCAATACAAATGACAGTTAACATTTTTTGCAAAATAATTCACGTATAAATACCAGACAATATCCTCGTACCACCACCATCCACCGGCCTAGCGTAAGTATAAGCCTTCCAGAGCCAGTCGCAGTCTCACTCCTGACATCGCGGGGAGTAGACGTATCTCTCCGGCACATAGCAACAGATCGTCAAAAGAAGTACTTACGTTTGCAATTTAATTCTACATATAACGCACAGATATTTCGTAGTTTCACACCCACTTTTTAGCCAACATTGTGTACAAAAGCAATCGCAGTATCTTATCTGTTGCATTTTTATAAACGCGGAAAGTTGATCAAAGTGACGTCCGTCAAACGTTAGTCATTCGAAATTATTTTTATTTTCAGTTGGTTTTGACAATCATGAGAGGATTTTTATATCTCTTATTCAGCACATTTTTCCTAGCGGATAGTGCGCTAACCTTCAAGCCGTTATCGCACATAAAAAATGGCACGTTGGAAGGTACTGTTATGAAAAGTCGGAAAGGAAGAGAATTTTATAGCTTTAGAGGAATACCGTACGCTTTGCCACCTCTAAGTCAACTTCGTTTCGAGGTAAAATAATAAATTAAATTTTTTTACGACTGGTACATGTCAGAAACAAATTAAAGATCGATGATATATAAATATGTGTTTTAAAGAAGTTTACATAATATGCGGCGTGTATTTTAAAACTATCAAAAGTAATTTCTTTGAATATCTGAAAATATCTCATCCGTAGTCATATATCATAGTTAGAGAGTTCTTGAGATAAATGCAATTTTTCGTGAACAGATAATGTTACCCCAAGAATGTTTACCAGCTCTCACTCATTGTTCATGAAATTCGTTATAAAGTTTGATAGACATATACACTTTACTATTATTTTTAATTTTTATATTGAGCCGTATTTTTTATGCGTCGCGCAGTATAATCTGTATAGGTATATTAAAATAGTAGAGAGGTTCACGCACATAAAGGAACAAAAATATGATTGCAGAATTTTCTCAACTTTATTCCGTTGCTCATCGCATATACATATACGATAGACTTTGAAATTGCAATGAGTTATCCCATAACTGCCATGTAACGGCATGATGGCACATTCCATTTTTCTTCGTCCTCAACTGCTTGAATGAAACTCAAGCGAATGGGATATTTCTCGAGACTCATTTAGTGCTAATTGCAGCCTCCGAAACCGGCTGCCGCGTGGACCGGTGTCCGATCAGCCAAACAAGATGCAAACATCTGTACACAAAGAAACATATACACGCATCAGGAGGAAATAGTTGGCAGCGAAGATTGCTTGTACCTCAACGTCCACACGCCTAAGCTTCCCGGTAAAAACAAGGAAAATTACGGCGCCTATCCCGTCATGATTTGGTTTCACGGCGGCGGCTGGGTTACCGGAGCTGGACACTCCGAGTTTTATGGGCCTAAATTTTTACTCGACCACGACGTTATTTTGGTCACTGTTAATTATAGGTAAGTATTTATCGAAAACTAGATTTTCGTCTCTCCTAATCTATAATATGTAACACATATCGAAAAATGCTTGTCAAGATCCGCAGTCGCTTGTCGAGTTAAAAACTACTACTTATTCGTCGAAAATCCTGAAACTCGGTATCCATTATTTATTAAAACGAGTTTTTTACAACTCGGTGCACCAGCACACACGTCATCAACTTCCGAACCAAATAACATGATCGTCTCGGAATTTGCTCAGCGCCCGCCGAAAAGGCATATATAATCCTTAGCGCATCGATCATAAAATGCTAATCCGAGCTTGCATATTAAGGTTGGGTCCGCTCGGATTCCTGAGCACCGAGGACCTGGTCTCTCCGGGCAACAACGGCATGAAAGACCAGGCGCAGGCGATCCGTTGGGTCCACGAGAACATCGCCGAGTTCGGTGGGGACCCGAATCGCGTGACGCTGTTCGGCGAGAGCGCTGGTGGAGTCGCCGTCCACTATCACATGATTAGTCCCCTGTCAAAAGGTATGTATGCGTGTATAGATCGATTTTTTCGCCGAGACTTTTTGCTTTTCAATTTTGCCTCGCGCGTATAAAAAAATATTAGCATTGCAAATGGAATCACTCGTGTGAAACTGCGTGCATGTACGGGAACCCGCTTGCAAAAACCTTTGGAGAGCTTAACGCACGAGTGGACTATGATCATTGTGATGTTATAAAATTGCTATAAGCTCGCGCTAATTGGGATAATGAAGTGAAAACATTATAATTTATAATCAGGATTTCTCGAAAAAGTTTATACCGATTGTCGCGAGTGTCTATAGTGGTATGAAAAAAGCTTACATCACGCAGAAATAGTATATGTATATTTGAGTTTCCAACAAAACGAATCGAACTACGAAATTCATGAATATAGAATCTCAAACGTGTTTTTGCTCGTTAATTCCGCGCTAAAGCGACTTCTGCTTCCGAGATCGCGATTACATCTTGATTAATTACCGATCCGAGACGAATTTATCTGCGAAAAGTTCTTTTCCCAAACGCGTTCGTATACACTCCAGCGAACTTGGCCCTGTCTAGAAACAACGTCTATAATTAATACCAGTTTATCAGGTCTTTTCCAGCGCGGCATATCTCAGAGCGGCACAGCTCTCTGTCCCTGGGCCCTGACCCGCCCAGGCCTGGCGAGAAAGAAGGCCCAGCGTGTGGCCGAGTTGCTGGACTGTCCGAAGGACAACTCGCGCAAACTTATAGACTGCCTGCGCACCCGAGACGCCGTTGACATCATCGGCACCGATCGGGCCTTCCAGGTGAGATCGTTTATTATATCCATATATATATAAATAATAATGTGTAAGTATAGCGATAATCTCCTGCGAGACAAAAAACTTTGCCGGAGGGTGTGTCTGTACTTTATGACGCGAAGTGTAGTATTCAAGCTATAAGATTGTGCTCCAAGTGTGGTAACGCCAGCGAGCGGCTATGGATTGTAAAATATCTGTTTTTTTATTATTTCATCTAATGAGTTTAATAGACTGCGCGTATATGATTATCGCTTTGAAAACGAGGAATTCGCACGTATACAGTTAATTTATGCTGCGATGGCGCCACACATCAGCATTAGTATAGTCGATAACGCAAACTTCTCAACTTTGTACTGATTTTCTTAAATTAAACCGATTTTATTAGAATACTCCGGCTGTGAAAATAAAGTACCGATTTTCCTTACGTAAACCGGATGTCGATATATACCATAGAGGATACCTTATATATTTTATTATATGAAAACCGAAGAAAATTTCAGTGCGTACGCGCGTATACGATGCACGCTCCGTACTTTATAATTGGCCTGAATTTCCTGAATGTAGTAAATGGTACGAGATTCTTCGTATCATTTTATATGCGCTTGTTAAATTCTTAAAACGAATAAATCATGTTTCCGCGCCATTAATTACCAGTATAGGCATATTATATACGACAGCCGCGCTTAGGCTTATGAGCGTCGGGCAAATCTTGCTGGAAAAAATTCGCTAAGCGTTCTGGAGCTCGAGAACGTAGAACGGAAAAAGCGTAAACAAAAACCGGCTTATATCGAATGATTTCACTCGTTGTATATACATATATATATCAATGACGGTTACGTTTTGCGCATAGACTGTATGCTTTTGATGCAATACGAGTAATATATAGAGATCATGATTTCCGGGAGATGCGTTACAGGGAATACCATTGCTTTATTCTATTATAACAAATATTATTCAAATATAGACTGAATTACTCAAGTTAATATAACGTTGAACCCGCGTGTCCAGTATATCTAACCGGTTTCTATATTTTGCGTTTCTGATGTTACCGCGCGATATGTTATAATATTAAACGTTCTATTTAAATGTATACTTTAATATTGCTATGAATTTTATATTTATTAACTTCAATATTTGTTGTCTTAAAACATTTTGTGTCATAATTTTTCTTTTGCAAATGAGAATAACGTTCTTGCTTGGTATCAATTATAATCTTCAAAACAAATTTCATTGTATGTGAAATAGCTCATTGTATCATTTATAAGTCAACATAAATAACATCAGTTGATATTCTTAATGAGATAATCAGTGACAATTATTAATTCTTTTCATAAATATTAATAAGTCCAACATTATGGCTTGAATCATTATAGATGTGGCTCTAAGTTTTACAGCGGATATAACAAACTCATATAATAGTGAGAATTAATTCAATCTACTATAATACGTGTTCTCTAAGAGTCGCGTATTCAAGAAAAGTCAACACTTCCTTACTATTTACAATTTTACTGCATTTTCAAGGAAAAACAAATTGAAATAATTTTTGCGATTGGAGGAAATGACGTCTCGACAATATTTTTCTTTCAACATATCTTTATATATTCTAAAACAAAGATATTTCGCGAAATGTCCGCATCCAATCATCAGACGAATGAACGTAGCCATAAGCCATAAATTAAGCATTGCGAAAGGCGTTGAGCAAGAAATTTGATGCACTTCGCAATACGTGAGCAAACTACTTGCGGCTCATTACGCGTGTAAAAGCAAATCTGCGAAATTGATCAAGCATGTAGAAAAGAAACGTCGCCGCCGGTTATTTGTTTATAGCGATAGTAATCCTTATTGAAATATGTCGAAGTGATGCATATATAACTGATACCAATTTCACATATATCAATTAACCAATCCACTGCATCCGCTAAACGTTGCATTGCATGTACATTCGATGCACTTCGCTGGATTCAAGAAACTATTTCCACCTTCTTGCAAGAGCTCGTAAAAACTCTGGTGTTCAATATGGCCTATTATGAGAGAATTATTTATTATTTACTATTATAATTATCTATCAGATAGTACTGAAAACCTCATATGAATGAAGGACATTTATACAATTCAGGATATGTTTATTGCAAAATTCAACGATTCAATTTTTTATCATAGATATTTTGAAGTTAATTAATAGTACGATGCACTATATCTACGGTCGAGTAAATCAGCGCGTGTTTGCCGCAACAAAGCTTGAGACAACAATTTGCATCTGGGATTAAAACTACATAGAGAAATTTTCAATATCAATTCATTTGAGTTAGGATCTTCTTCAACTGCGCGCCTAGTTCCTCTCCACCGTTCATATATATACTTTATTTTAAAGTATATATCAATTGCGCTGATTTTCATGCCGAAATTAAGTTGTATGAACATAAATATTTTTTTACGTGATAATCGAATATTTATTAATTTTTATTATCCATTTTGTACATTTTTTCTAGTTTATTAATGATTTTGTTGTCACTGTAGCAAAACATTAGGGTTTACAATAGTTCAACAGATTACATTCGGTTAGTTCAATTCAAGTCTTTCATCATACAATCGGTACTATTTTTATGGTATAAATCTTGTGTTGTCTATATCTTCTATATAGATCTTCATCATGTAAACTTACAACTGCTCAAAATTGGCTTGATTGGAGGCTACATCTTGATAGTTTGGTTCATCACAATTATCTATATAAGTTTAAAATTCACATTATTATAATGTGAATTTGAAACTTATAGAACTTATTCTGAAGAAATAATTATGGTCTTTTAATTAAAAGACCATTTACCATCTATTTTACCATCAGTTTGGCACATTTTTCAGGCTTAGTATTCTTTGAAATGCAGCTATATTCGTCAACCAATTTTTCAAGTTTCTTAATACAATAATATTCCTGTCTCACTGGAAGTTTTGCATACTTCCGAAAAATTGCTACTTTTCTAATAACAATAGTGATAGCACTTTAAAAGGTTTTCTTGTTCGTTCTTACTAAATAATAATAATGCTGCAGAACCTCTCTATTTCCCGGCAATTTTGAACCAAACAAACTTTCTTCTTGGTAACCAGTCAGCAAAACTGTTGTATTTTTTCTTTTAACAGCCACAATGGCAATAGTTCATTCGTCAATTAATTTTGAAAGAAATCTCAGTTAAAATTGATAACAGAAAAAGTCACCTATCTTTAATTCACAATCTCTAATTTTGCACGTATCTTTAATTCCCATTTAAATGTGACGTATTGTAACTAATTTTTTAATGTTTGCAGGTATTTGACTATTGTCCTATGATACCATTTAGACCCGTTATTGAGCCAGATCATCCAGGAGCATTTTTGAAAGAAGATCCAGCTATTTCCTTGAAAAATGGCAGACTTAGTGACATTATGTGGATGACAGGAATCAATTCTCAGGAGGGTACCCTTAGAGTGCCTGGTAAGTGTAAAAAGCTCATATTACTACAATAGGTATATCAGTAGCAAAACTTAATGTGGTTTGTTGTAGGTCAATTAATTAAGCTCTGAAAAGTACTTATACTTTAAAAAATATTTTTCACGTAATTTGTGTCACCTTAATGAATAGTCTTTAATGAATAGTCTTTCTCTGCAGAACCAGGGGTCTTTTCCAAAAAATATCAATGTAAAGATTAATTAATACATGTTACTCCAAAATTAGAAATAACAAGCTCTCTAAATCTGAAAGAGAAAAAAATGACTCCTTAAGAGGCAAAGTTGAATCACTCTTTTGCATTGAGTGCTAGAAGGAATATATAATACAGATAAAAATTAAACTATTTATTTATTATTATTTTATTATGTTTGGTATTAATCAATCAAATCTTGCCGACAAATGCTTCACAATTACTTTTTAATTAGAGAATTAAAAAAATTATTTATTTAATTCAATACTAATTCATTTGAATATTTTACAGGACTTTACGGATTAAATAATGGTGAATTAATAAAACGTCTGGATAAAGACTTTGAGAATCTTGCACCTACAACTCTATTATTTGAAGATACATGCCAACAGCAGAATTATAAAAATGTATCGAAAATGATTCGTGAATTTTATTTTGGTGATAAACGTCTTGACAAATCCACCAAATTTGAAGTTATCGATGTAAGTTTTTATTTATACACAACCTATATTAATTGTTTTATATGCATCATAATTTGCAATACATTTCTTTTCAAAAGATGTACTCTGATGCTTGGTTCAACTATGCTGCCGATGAAGCTGTACGTGACCACCTGAAGTTGTTTTCTTCGCCGATTTACTACTACTATTTCTCATACAGAGGAAGTGCTTCATTTAGCAAAATTTTTGGTGACCCAACAGAAGATTACGGAGTCTCTCACGCAGACGAATTACAATATCTATTCCCAGTAGGCGAACAGCTTTTCCAAGACATTCCACTTAGTAAGGAAGATAACCGAATCATCGACATTCTCACGGCTCTTTGGTACAATTTCGCTAAATCTGGGTACGTGCAAAATTTGGATATTATTATTGTAAAATTCCTATAGTTTACTCATCATTTTAAGAAATAATCAAATATTCTGTAATAGAATACATATTTACTTCATACAAATATTACTATAATATTATACTTCCATAAAATCTTTCGAAGAAATTTTTCTTTATATAATTGGTGTCTATAAATTACATAATAATTGTTTAATTTTATAATTTTAACATCTATAACATATTCAGTGATTCAAATATTGCTCATTAAGAAATGCTTAAATGATTATTCTTGTTTTTAATATTGTTCTTTCATCTTCTGAATATGTGATATTTATTGCATAACGGGATTATTATGTGTATACATTCTTATAGTATTAAAAAATACATGATAATTTACGCAAATTCACTGCATAGAACATAGTACACTATTTTATATACTAACGTGAATATTACATACAAAAGCCATTAAACAATTGGGATGACACTGTGAAAAAGAAAATACTTAAGAAATTTTGAATGTTTTAGAAATCCTACACCTGAAATAACTCCTGATACACCAACCAAATGGAAACCAGTACATACACCGGCTTTGGAATATCTAAATATTGGCAACTCTAAGAATATTTATATGTCGAAGAATCTCTTCCCAGAAAGATTTAAATTCTGGAGTGATCTGATGCCTTCGATTCGTGATATAGACGGCGTTACATATCAGTATAAACCAATAAAGGATGAGCTTTGAATAATAAATTGTATTCGGATAATTTTATATGTTGCCGAATCAATTAGAAGAAGCGATGCTCTATTATCATAATAATTACAACAATTATAACATCATATATTGATTATAATTAATTACAATATATTGTAGTACTATAGTTAATATGTAAATTAATAACACAACTGACAAAATGTGCAGTTAAAAAAAAGTGATATATAATTATAAATTTTATATTAAAATTTATACATGTAAATATAAAATGATCCGTATAATCACGTGGATTTATAGAGACTTAAAATTTGTATATATTGACTTTGTCAGAAGAACAATAATTTGTAAATGTTCGTCAAATTGTCAATTGATAATGAAAAAATGATTGTTTATAATATTGTGTATACATATTTTTTATTAAGATTATTTGTGATATATATTGAACACCTGCCACATAATTCAAATTTAATTATAATAAATGTTAAACATTATGAGCGTGTAATTATTTAAATAACAACATATGTATACAAACATTTACATTTCCAAAATGTATGACGTCTTTGTTGCTTCGTTTTCAGATTTAGCTGAAATATTAATATTCTTTTTCGACTTTAGCAATAGTCCCATGCACGTTACAAAGCTGTTTTCTAAAATGGGGGAGTCTACATGTGAATGATGGTGGTTGCTTTTAAATACTTTTACGTTAATCCATGGCATTTCTGCTAATATTTCGAAACCAAATCTTTGCGCTGAAACCATAAATTCTTATTAGATCTTATATTACTGAGAAATATAAAACAAAAATATGCACAGCTAGCTGATATTAATTGTAAGTTATAAAAGTCATATATATACCAATAGTTTGACTTGGTCCTGCAGGAAATATTCCAATGCATAGAGGGCATTGGTGTTTCTGAGCTTTTAACAAACAAGCTTGAACTAATGAAGTTCCAATCCCTTTTCCGTAATATTTTGGTTTAACGCATATAATATGTATACAGAAATAGTTGTCAAATTGATACATTTTATCCAATTTTGCTTCTTTTAATAGTGCCTTTTCAAACTTTAAAACGTTAAACACGTCCTTACTAGTTAAAACCTATTAAAAAGCCATCGTATCACAAAAATATCTCTAATTAATAAGAGATTGTTAAGAATAGTTGTAAGAAATAGTGCAAGTTACATTTTTATCTTTCTTATTTTCTTCTGAAAATGTGATATTTGCCATCGCTACTCCAACCATTTCTCCAGTGCCTTCTTCTATTGCACAAAAACTATTATAACTCGATAGTACATCTAAAATATATTTTTGATATTTATTTATCGTGTTTGAATCTATGTACAAAGCTGTTGCTGCACACGAATAATTAGAACAAAAGTAGTGTGCCTACAAAATATAATTAAAAATATGATTATAGAATTTATGAATTTCTTTGAGTATAACGCAGTGACTAGTTAGCTTTTTAATACTTTCAAAAGTTCTAGTAGTTCCTCTGTTCTATCAACCTGAAAATCAACAATTCTGTATCCTGTAGAAAGTCTTTCCCATGTTATTGGTGCATCCGAAACTGTAAATTCTTGTTCTTGGTGTGACTGTATGAACGTAGATAACGATTGTTTCAAAACATCATCATCTTCCAGTACAGGTTTAAAAAACGACGATCTTCTTTTAAACAAATTGATATCAGAAGAAGGATTTAGTGCAAAGCCGTTCATGATTTAGGTTATATTACTATCACACAAAAAAGTACTTTCTATTTGCCTTTAAATTATTTTAATGTCAGCAGTAAATTTTATCAAATACTTGTAAATGAGTAATTAAAAAACTTGACAATTTATTATAAATAAGTAATTTAATGAAAATGGAAAGACCGATAGATGATGCAGCTGTCGCTATTGAAACGAAAATAACAGCCCCAATAACATGGATTTCGCAGTCAAAATTTAAAATTCAAGATTTACAGGATAATCAATATGAAGAAGTTCTAAAACTTATCAAAGTTACATTCCTCTGCATTTATGAATCACATTTATGAAACTGTATATATTATACATATCTATACCTTTTTTAGAGAACCGCAAAATCTAAAAGCCTTTAAAAATATAAATTTGATTAAAATCATATATTTTCGAGTATATATCTCAAATTCATTTCTCCATTCATACAATTTTCTTTTAAATATATAGCGCTGTTTTGATTTGGCCTCGCATAATTTAATTCACTAAATATATATGCCGATTGTATAAGCATAAATAAATAACAGCATCACTATTTTCGCGAGGAACCTATGTGTAAATCGACTGAATTACTCCAAGATTCTATCTCCGTGAATGGATATTTGGATTTAATAAGAACATGGATGAAGGATACAACAAGTCTGGTCGCGATTAGTGCTAAGTCTGGGCGCATAATCGGGGTTGCCATAACTAGGATCAATAGCTTTCTCTACAAAAGTAATACCTACAGCCGTGTACAGGTATGCTAATTTGTGTCACAGAGTATATGTAAAGGTTCTTCAAAAATACGATGAAAAACCGAGTTCAGAGTTCCCCAAAAAAGCGATATAATAAGATTAGTTGGGTTATTATTTAAATATTTAAATAGTACTAAAGCAATAATATGCAATAAGTATGCATACAAAATAAACCATGCAACTAACCCTAATATCGCCTTTCGGAAACCCCAAACTCGGTTTTTTCCTTCGTTTTTTCATGATTTTTTCATATGTTTTGAAGTACTTCAAGCAGGTTTTTCGCGTACCTTTTCACGTACGCGAAGAAGGAAGGACCTTTAGATACACTGTAAGAAATTTCAGGAAAAAAGTTATTATCAAATATTTTATTCTATGTATATAGCTTATATATTTTTATGTAACAATATTTTAGTGGAATTGATATTTATTTCACAAACAGTAAAAAGCCACGAATTTGCCTTTCATAAAATGTTCTTATAGATATTCAATGGTGAAGGTCTGGAAGCAATAATGCAATTGAAAAGTGTTTTGGTAAAACAAGCAAATGTTTATGAAACTACGGGCTATGATACGTATTTTCGCATCTACATTCTTTGCGTACATCCTTCTTACAAGAATAAAGGAATCGAAGTTGCTTTACTTCACGCTTGCGGCCAAGTTGCTTCAAATATGAAGGTTAATATAACAATGTTTTTATATCAATAATTTCGTTTGTTAAATAGTTCTTATAAATAACAATCTTTCTTCGAAGATATCCGTACTCGCTGGAATTTTCACATCAAATTATGATCAATCAATTGCTAATAAAATGGGCTATTCATTGCTCACACAAATACCCTATAACAATTGGATAATAGATAATAACGTCGTTTTCGATAATCCGGGAATTGGAAATTACTCAGCTGCATTTATGATTACGTTAAAATGAGAAACTGAAAAAAAATCAATGTGTGATTATATTATGACGCAATGTAACATATTCAAATATTAAAATGCGATTTTAAAATAAATACATTTATTGCCGAGAAAACATTCTTCGAATCGAGAGTACGTATAGTAAATCAGCTTTCTACTCTATTGTGTGATTCTATATTATACATACATATATATTTTTATATGTAACATATATAGTAATAATAACGATCGAAAGGTATGAAAATTAAGTAATACAAATTTTGAGGGATTAAATAACTCTCGGGAAGGTCGCATTACGTATGGCGTTACGTTTATTACGTGACTGTGTAGACTTCCTTCCTTTTCTTTTTTCCGCTCTCACGCCGTTTTTCGGCTATACCATTCGACTGCACCTTTCGACTGCAAGTAGGCCCACTTGCGAAAGAATTTTGGGCACCTGCATTACGAGCTCCAGGGAACAGCAGTATATAAGCTCCAAAATCCACTCCAAACAGCATCAGTCTCATTCCAGATCGACACACAAGCAGACATGGCTTTCAAGGTGAATTTTGCACAGATTTTATTTACTTATCTTCTATTCCGAAACTCAATGAAAAATTCAGCAAAATTGACAGTCTTAATTGCTTACAAGTCTCATAAATTTAAATAATTTCGATCAATTCATATAACATTATTTCCTTCCTTTTACATAGTTCATCATCCTTTCGGTGCTCGTGGCAGCTGCGGCCAACGCCGCTATTCTGCCGGAATCTTACGGTGGCCACAGCGCTCAATTAGCCGAGCACCACGTCGATGAGGATCACTACGAGCACCATCCCAAGTACAAGTTCGCGTACGAAGTGCACGACTCGCACACTGGAGACGTCAAAAGTCAGCACGAAGAACGCGACGGAGACACCGTTCACGGCAGCTACTCGCTTATCGACGCCGATGGATACAAACGTATTGTCCACTACACCGCAGGCAAGCACATCGGATTCCACGCGACTGTTCACAGGGAACCGATACATCATGAGATTCCTATCAAGACTATCTCGCATCACGATGAACCTCTTGCCCTCGACGCGCATTACTCGTACCATCATTAAAATTTAGATCGATTATCCGACATATACAATATTATTTCAAAAAGTTGTATAAATAACTGCGTGAATGTGTTGCGGCTATATTTTGCCTTGTAAATATTACAGATGTTTGTGTTTAGCTCAAATTTTTAGATATTTTAAGTTGTATTGATTTTTTTAGTTGTATATTCAAACTATTGCAGCGACAATAATAAATCAATCCATTTGTACAATGATTTTTTGTTTATCTGTTTGCATGTGTTAAAATATTTAGTTAGAGCATTTATAAAGTTGAACAAATTGAGAGCTGTATATATACTGCTGCAGCAATTTCTTTCTTAGTCTATCCTAACACACTGTTTTTCGAGCTGTACAGAATCTTTTATGAAAATGAACAAAATTTCATTGTTTCACAGGACACAATAAGTGAAACCAGTTTCACACGCATTATAGGGGAGATACGCTAGTACGGATCTAGTAGGTGTCCTATGGTCAGTTAAAAATTCAATTTCGCGCTACACAATAACAGACAGAAAAGCAACTTTGATTATAACATATAATAAGAACCAAATTACGATAAACCACAACATACGTATAGTTAGCCTCCGCTATGTAATTATCTATCATTTTACAAAATTTACACATGGCTGGTAAAAAATCGTGTCAATTTTCTTACGGTGGTTCAGTACCGGCTGGTGGACGGATCATAAAAATGATGAACCCATAATTTTTGGTTTATATTCTGTACGTCTACTATATCAGATATATAATTTTATACAGAAAGACGTTCAAAAACAATTAATCTACAATAATAATTCCAGTATAGATATTTGTACTCAACTTTATACTTAGTTAATTTGACACTTCAGAAAAAGTATATATAATATCACTAATACAAATAAACATTTTAAAGGTTTATATATAGATAAATATTGTCTCTGGTCCATTGAAAAAAAATGTATATTGTTGTACATATGAGGATATCACTACAGTAGTACATCCTCAATAATGTTTTTTAATTGTCCAGCTTCCAATCGTGCAACACTAAACAGACATTAACTATTATACCTAGCCTGCTAGAATATGCAATCAAAATAAAATTTTCAAATTTACCATTGTTAAATGGTGGCTGTGACTGAGCTATTAGCTGCTGTCCACAAAACCATGGCCCCTTGTGCTGCTGCTGATGTTGCAGTGCCATCTGCGGTGTTAAAAAGTGCGGTATGGCGTGTTGGCCCTGTGGAAATGACAGCGGGTACATAACTTGCTGCTGAGCTAGCTGCATTGAAAATGGCTGCAATACCTGTTGTGTTAATATCTAGCGTTGTTGTGGCTGCAGTCCTTGTTGAGGCTGCAGTCCTTGTTATTGCTCTAGCTGCTGATGGACGTGCTGCTGCTGGCCTTGCTGTTGATTGTCATGCTGCTGCTGCAACCCATATTGCTGGACGAGCTGCTGCTGCAACCCATGCTGCTGAACGTGCTGCTGCTGGCTTTGCTGCAGCCCATGATGCTGGACGTGCTGCTGCTGGCTTTGCTGCAGCCCATGCTGCTGAACGTGCTGCTGCTGCTGGCTTTGCTTCAGTACAGGTTGAAACTCCTGCTGCTGGTAAGCCGGTTCAGCCTATACTGCAACTATTCCTGCTTGGGGAAGTAGCGGTTGCAGAACTGGCTCCTGGCCTTGCTGCGGTGGTGGTGGTTGTAGCAGCTCACCTTGTCCTGATATTTTATTATCAAAATATTGTTTTTAAGTAGAAAATATCGCTGGTTTATAGTCTGAAACCCGGGAAGACTTTAACAGGATTATGACGCACTGGAAGTATGCTACTTTTTGAATTTTCTAAATCAGTGCAATCTAACCAATTTTTGCAAATGAAGCTTTTTTCAGTTATGTAACATATAATGTAAAATGATCAAGACATACGTTTTTACTTTTTACTTTACTCTTCCCGCGCTCGAGCGCAGAGGGAAAAGGCCGCACCCCCCGCCCCCCCCCCACTCCTCCCATCGAGCGGTGCAAAGGAATATAGCCTACCCCACTCTTGCCGCGTTAAGGGGCACAGGGAATAAGCCGGCACCACTTCCCGATCAGAAATTACAATCCGGTTGCCGAACCGGAACATAAGGGCCTGATCAGGGGGAGTTATAGAAAATCTTCAGGTACCTTAACAATGTGTAATACGGCAAAGCATATGGCCCTTATCAGGTAACCTTATTTGCAAAAGAAAAGGTGAGTGGGGAGAATTGCTCCGGAATGGAGCCGTAACAGTGCCTGAACTTTTACTGAAGTATAAGGCGTGTATCTGGAAATTTCTCATAACCGGAAAAAAAACATATGTATTTCGGCTAGAAGTAAAACTAAATTTACAATCCATAGCTGAATTTACAGATTTCAACAAGGACATAAAAGAAAATTCCGATTTGAAACAGGATTTAGTAAGTGCAAATATTTTTTAATAATTTATTATCTTTTGAAATCTAAAAATGAGTGGTAAAATCATGATTAATTCTAGAAAAAAGTACTCTGTTCCAACATCAATACTGAAAACAGTATTAAAGTCAATTTGACTACAATCCTCAAGAACTTTGCATCTGGCGCACTCATTACACAGCATACGGCTCAGAAAGAAGTGCAGAAAAAACCTGTTTTGAGCTCAACTACGTTATTCAGATGCATAGAAGGTAATTTCAATTCATTATTCTAAATAATTACATTACTATTTGATCTTTTATCTAAATCATCAATTAAAATATATTGTTTATTACAGGTGCAATATTGGAATGTTATAAAGAGGCGTTCAAATTACAAAATAAGGTTTTTAATGCTGATGCTAACTTAATTCCACAGGCATTGGGTACAGTAATAAATTGTGCTGCTGATTGGGGTGGAAAACGTCAAAAACGTACCAAGAGGAGCAGAAGAGACTCTCATACTGATGATTTAGAAGAATAAATAATGTTTAGATATTCAAACTTGTACCGTATTGAGCTGCTACAACCACCACCACCGCAGCAAGGCCAGGAGCCAGTTCTGCAACCGCTACTTCCCCAAGCAGGAATAGTTGCAGTACAGGCTGAACAGGCTTACCAGCAGCAGGAGTTTCAACCTGTACTGAAGCAAAGCCAGCAGCAGCAGCACGTTCAGCATCATGGGCTGCAGCAAAGCCAGCAGCAGCACGTTCAGCAGCATGGGTTGCAGCAGCAGCTCGTCCAGCAATATGGGTTGCAGCAGCAGCATGACAATCAACAGCAAGGCCAGCAGCAGCACGTCCATCAGCAGCTAGAGCAATAACAAGGACTGCAGCCTCAACAAGGACTGCAGCCACAACAACGCTAGATATTAACACAACAGGTATTGCAGCCATTTTCAATGCAGCTAGCTCAGCAGCAAGTTATGTACCCGCTGTCATTTCCACAGGGCCAACACGCCATACCGCACTTTTTAACACCGCAGATGGCACTGCAACATCAGCAGCAGCACAAGGGGCCATGGTTTTGTGGACAGCAGCTAATAGCTCAGTCACAGCCACCATTTAACAATGGTAAATTTGAAAAGGCATTATTCGCCTTGTTAATAAACCTTCATATATATAGATATACAGAGCAATGTATTTACCCCCATTAGCTCAGTTCAAATTTTCTCCGTTTCATTTAATTTATACGTAAAGATTGGTGCCACCACTACCTTGAACAAGGCGAATTACAGAATTACGGACCATGACCATCCCAGAACATTCCTAATTCCGCAATCTAAATTTATATATGACAACAGAACGGATCGTCCTCTTATTCCACTGAACTGAAATAGGTTTTTAGCGTGCGCGGACCTGTAGAGCTTAAACCGAGTCACTTCTATCATTTATGACTCGCAAACAAAGGGTTTTCAAAACTTATTATTACTTATATATACGAATCAACGTTTTTATACGAAGCAATTTATTTATTGTACAATTTTGTATATATAAACTTACAAAAGTATAAAAGTACAATATTATAACAAGTTAAATCGTGATTTGGTGATTTTCAGATTTTATAAAGAACATAGTGACACATGGTATAGATATATCTATATATGTGTAGCAACAGTTCATACTAAATATTTTTATGACAAAAGTAATTAAAGTTAAAAGTTTTATTCTTAAATTATGGCGCAATTTTTTGCTTGTGTCAGATTTACTGACAATTTAAAAGATGAGGAGTTCGTATCATGTACAGAAATCAAATATCATATAGATGGTCTTGATCATATAAAGCCTGATACAGTAGATGACTTTGATTATCAACACGAGTACGAGGTGTTATGGTGTCTCTATGAAACCAACGATTGCACAGATGAAGATAATAAGAAATGCGTATATTATAAAGCATATATTGTATGTCTTGCAGGTTAGTTAATTTTTAAATCTTATTTTATGAACAAACAAATTGCACAGCAAATAATATGCTTCAATATTAATATAAATTATTATAAACTAAATAAAGCTACAGTCTTTTTTTATGATCAATCAGTTATTGTTTAAAATTTTTTACTTGTATGTTATTAAAGTACTTGTTTTATAATTTTTTTTATCATGGTCTATAGTAACTATAGAAGATGTTAAAGAGAAAAGTAGTACCAAGATTCCGATGCCCGAAAAAAAATTTTTCACCGTCCGACCAAAAACTACAGTCAAAAAATTCACTTGCCTGTGGTACAAGTGGTTTTAAGGATAATCTACAAATAAAATTAGATAATGTAAGAATTATTTGTTGAAATATTTGGCAGAGTTATGCAGGCAGTAAAGCAATACACCGGGTACAAGATAAAAGTAATAATATATTGTCTAAATAATACAAGTTTGGTTTACAAGAGAGAAGACCAAGCATAAGCGCTTGCCGACAGCGACTGCTCGCCCCGCGAGTAAGAGCACCCAAAAAGCGTCTCTCACACTCAAACACACACACGCACACGCAGACACAATAGTCCTATCAATACAAATATAAGGAGATCATTGGAATATAATCTCAACATTATTCAATTCATGCGCTTATAATAATTATTTTCTATATTTCTATTTCAATCATAATAACATGTATTATAGCTATGCCACACAAGGCCTATCGAAGCAGCAAAACTAAAGGCTGCAAATGATCAATTAAGGATATATGGACAAAAAATTTTTATCTCTTCTCGAAAAACTTTCCAAGAAAGCCCATCTCATTTTGATAACAGAGTTATGAAAAGGAAGACCAATGAAAACATAGATGTCAGTGATGGCATAATTAAGAGAGCCCGAACAAGCAAAGGTACGTAATATGAAACAAATATAATAAATTAATGATATATTTATAATTTACATAATTTAATTTATTTTATTTTATGCAATACCAGGAAAAGAACAATTGAGAGATAAAGAAAACAGTTATGAAGACTTAGATGACAATGAGCAATTTAGTTCCATAGACGATGATTTACATAATCAAGATCCTTTAAGATATAATACTCCGGAAGATGTTCACTCGGATATTTTGGATCCAAATGATAATGATTCTTTGCAAGGTGTTGTATTGTCAATTAACTATTTGAATTATTGTAACGGTTGCTCTCTAAAGATCAACACGTATGAATTGTTATGTACACACAATATATGTATTGTAGTCAATCACGATTAGAGCGAAGGTAATGAGTTAACAGGGCTGTCGTGGGACTCTCACTCTCGTTTCCAACGTTCTTAAGTGATAGACTAATTATTCTCGCCTTCTCGTCTCAAATAAAGATAAGTAAATATATATATTGCCCACCGTTTATTTGCAAATAATAACACAAGGTAAAGATGAAAATCCTTCACGAGTCAGAAGAGAAGTTGGAAGAGGTAATTTATAAATTATAATATTAATACATATCTTAACCATGAAATATATATTTACATAATGCTTTTGTCGCATCTAGATCCATTCATTCGGAAGCAACGTAGAGTAGTGCGACCACGAGAAGTTGAACCTGTTCAAATAAATCCAGATGAAAGAGTAATAAATTTGTATATTACGCCCGAAGCTGTGGAAGTTGATGCCCGAGACAGACAGAAGTATCAAGTATTCGATAATTTGGTAAATTTAAGCGTATTTTAATAAAAATAAGTTTACATGAATTCTCTTACCAGTAAAATTAGTGTATCAAAACAATATTTTATTTTTAGATTTATTTAGGAGAGGGCAAAGCGGTAAACAAAGACTTCTGGGATTTTTTTAAACTTAGAGGAGACTCCCTTTTTTTGCGAGAAACAGCAGAGTTGATTTGTGACAAACAAGACTTAGTTAATAGATGTATAAAAGAAGGTAAAACGTCAGTTATGTTAGCTGATCATGGTCCTCGCCAACCTATACCACTCAAGAAATATTTTTTAATAAGAGGTTTGTTTGTTGTTTCTAATTCAATTTATTATTATTATTATTATTATTATTATGATCCTCAATTATTTTTTTATTTTCCAGAATTATTTCAAGATTACATGAAAGAAAGGGAGTACGACAAGAAAACCAGAGATAGATTGTTGTCTTCTTTTAATCGACAGTTAGGTTATAAAATCCAAGATTTGAGAAAAGCTTTGTATCATTGAGTTATTCCATCTCAAATTAGTATTTCGAAAGTTAGTTTCAAGATTAGTCGGTTATAAGTTCACTATAAGAACTATTCCATTTCCTAATCAAAATGGTCAAAGCCAACGGGATAGTTTATTTTTTGTATCGTTAATCATAATCCAATGTGATATGAGAAAGTTCAAATAATTTCTTTAATTACAATTTCAAAGTTAAAAAGTGATATACATTTTTCGTATGGGATATAATTAATCAGTTATTTTAATTAAAAAAGTTTATTCATGTTTATATCATCATTCATGTTTGATGAGGCATGAAAGAATTCTTCGAATATTTGTTGTTATTGAATAATGGAATAGTATTCATAATATATTTAATAAAAGTTTTTTTTTCGAACCTATGCAGGATATCGGTTTTGAGAACTACTGAAATATTATAGCACATGTTATGTTACTCAATTTAATATTAGTATTGTAGAAAAGCTTTCTTTGAATTATTCCACCTTAAGGGAACCGATATACACACGTTCAATTGTTAAGAAATGAAATTATATAAAAACAATAAAATAGTATTGTAAACTCAGGAACAGTATAAAAACATATAATTTTTGTATGATATATTCAAAAATAATTTTTGATTGAAGATCAGAATTCTTAATTTCTATTTTTCAGCTACAGCAGAGTATATTTGGTTATAGGTATCAAAGAACACTTTTACATTATCAGATCTATTTTATTAAAAAAATTATAACATGTTTTTACAGTGTTCCTGAGTTTATATTATAGTTAAATTATTTTGTAAATAATACAGGATAAATATGAAAAAAATGTTCATTTTTCATTTTGTTACATTGAAAGTATATATATATATATATATATATATATTGTAACGGGCGGCGAGACGCGCACGTCGGTGCGGGGAGCCAAAGCGCGGGAAGGCCGGTAGAGATCTCGCAATTCGAGGGAAATTCGAGACAGTTAACTTTTGACCGCACTCGCGAATAGTACTGACGACGCGCGCCAAAAGTGATAGCTACAGCAGCAGCAAAGAGAGCAGCCCTAGCAGCAACCGCAGCACAGCAGCCCTAGCAGCAACAGCAGCCCTAGAAGCAACAGCAGCATCTTGAGCAGCAACAGCAGCAACGGCAGCAACCCAACGCTACCACAGCCCAAGGATACGGCAAGGTCGAGCAGAGGACTCCCTGGCCAAAGTACAACGAGGATCGTCGTTATAAGATAAAGTAGGATCTCATTTTCCTTTTATTTATACGCGATCGACGGGCGAGGCATTTGGCCCCAGTCGTTGTTCCGGTATATTTTGTGGCCTTCTCGCGACGCGAATACACGCAATACGGACGCCGGATTGTTTAACTGAATAAACGCCTTTTTATTAGAATCGGTAGTGTGTTCATTCAATCGTCGTCCCGATCCCTCTTCCTATCTAAACCGCCGAATACCGCCGCCTCCGCGGGCACTACACAGGAGTGTAGTGCAAACTGAGCACCGGGACATCGCCGCAGGTAGGCGACCACACGAGCGAGTACAGCATCTCGCAAAAGCAAAGTACAGGAGGACTTTGCATTTGTACGGGGTACATAGGCAGATAGCCGCCTAAAAACCACCCCGTTACAATATATATATATCTGTCTCCTTAAGTTATACATTATGACAAATTATAAAGACAGTAGCGTTTATTTTGTTTATTTTTTCTACTATATCAATTACCGTAGATTATCGTATTAATTTAATAGGGTTTTAAGTGTACTTAACAAACTGTTCCTGTCCTGTTTAAAGGGACCAAAATCATAATCCAAAAGATTATTTATAAAATTTAAGTGCAATATGAGAAAGTTCAAAGAAACACAGTATATTACGTTATTGATATTTATTTAATAAATATTATATTTATTTATAGTTTGTACATGGGAAACAAGTCCCTTAAAATATTTATTTTTGTAATCACAAGAATAACAATGTTTAAAAAATGTGACGAATTGTTTTGTAATGATTGAAAAAGTTTGCTTGTTTTGCTATCCTTAACAATGTTAAATGTGACATGAATTTCTGTATTGGCTATAGATCTTTTTAAAAAAGTTAATATGAAGATTATTTTTGTTAGATAGCCTGTTCTATATTACACAGAAATGTCAGAAAAAAACAATTACATTGTATTAACAAAAGATTGGTTTGTGAATTTTTTAATAAAAAAATCTTTAATATCCATTTTATTTATGAAATTAATCTAAAAAACCTACATTAAAAAATAGATGGAACTCGTGTAGTATTCTCGTGGGAATGACATAAGACTTACGTAGAAACTACATGGTAATTATGTTGGAACCATGTGGGAATGACATGGGACTCATGTTGGAATCATGTCGGAATTACATGGTACTAACTAGATATCACTAACCTTCGTACAAAATGAATTATTCGAATAACATGCAGTTCGTAGAATTCTTGTAGGTACCACATGGTTTCTTTGTAAATGTTATATAAATACCATATAGACACCATGTGGGAACAATGTTGTTCCAATGTGGGAATCACGTGGAAACAACATAGTACCCATATGTTAACCAGTTGGATGCAATAGCAAAATTCACATGGGATCCATGTAATTCCCATAAAGAATTATATGATTCCTTATTGGTCTCACGTGTAGTTCCCACATGAATTCAACATTGCTCCCACATGGATCCCATATGGGTCCCATGTGGGGATTTTTACCAGGGCGGTCATGGACATAACCATATCAGTCACCAAATTTTTATTTCTAGAAGACTAGAATGCATTGCAGTAATTAGTTGCTAAGGATCAGATAAGTATAACTATTTCAAGTTATCTTGCGTAAAAAAAATTTTTCTGAAAAATTGATTCTTTGTGGGTTTTTTGCATAGGACTGCATCAGTAGTAGCCAAGAGAGACAACGAAGGATGCAGCTATTTCTATTTCAACTATGCAGTTCTCGCTGAAAGAAAAATAACACACCAGGTATCTGTCTTCCATTTTCAAGTCATACATAATTAGATATATCACTCTAAATGCAATATTTTAAAGTGATTTTAACTTTTGAAACGAAACACTCGTTATTTTTCTAAAGTTATGCTTTTTTGTTTGGTTTGTGAAAGGATCTTCATATGCTCAGATGATTGAGGCTGCTGTGTGTGTAACTAATGTTTTTTAACATCAGTGTATTTTATAATACCTCAAGCTAATTTAAATTATTTTAATTCTTATACTACATCAATTTCTTTGCACAAAGGATGTGCATGTACTAGTTGCATGCGTTCTTCTGTGCCACAGCACATTCAGACCTCTAAAAGCTATTGTTAATAATGTATAATTTAATAATCAAACAGGTATACAACTAAAGCAGCCCAATCAATTACACTGTCTATTGTGGTCAATGCACGTGTGGCGTTATACAAGATTTGATAAGAAAGACCTTCCCACCTTTTGGTAATGTACGCAAGATATAAGAGTATTTAAGGACAAACGTTGCACTTATCAAATCCAAAAAGTGTTGGACCTTCGACGTGTCAATTATTTCAACAGGTAAGCTTTTATGACAAATTAATCAAATCTATTTATTTATTTATTTATTTATCTAGATTACAAAAGTTTACAAAATATTTTACAAAAAAAAAAACACTTTGTAACCCTGCAGAGATAAACATAATTATCTGTTCGCAGGTCTGGGTTTAGATTATAACTGTTTAACAACATTCTATAAATTGTATTTTTGTAGCTATTACAAGTGGCTATTATTGCAGTATCATCTGCATACGACAAGATAGCCTGAAAGGGGATCTCCTTCAAGGAATCATTAATGTATAGTATAAAATGGATTGGTTCCAGGATCGTGACTCGTGGAACACCTATAGCTATTAATAAAATATCACTTTCTTTTCCATCTACTTTAACTACTTGATATACTTAAATACTTTTAATATTAAGATTTATATACTTTGACTATACAAAATAAAAATTCAATAATTAACATTGCTTTGCAGGTCACATCAAGAGCAGAATAGTATGCGTATGGATATGAACAATCAATGGCTAGCTATTGGTACCCGCATAATTATCTTCAGATGCAGGGACAGTTTCTGCAGCCAGCTTACTACTATGCTCAATACTATGGCCAACAGTAGGCTTGGTACATGAACAGCATGCGAATGCCAACACCAGCAGGAGGATGGTTCTGGTAGCTATATGAGGTCAGGGTAGTACAGTCCAACCGATAACTGTTGTACCTTTGTCATCGGAACAGCAGCCATTAGTGACTTACACAATTTCAACGAGTATTTTTTTATATTTCTTCTCTTTTCTTTGTTCTCTGCTCTGCAATACCTGCCTATGCCTATGACATCTTTTGAAATTCCCGTTATTCTTAGTTCAGTCGTAAACTCAAATAGTCATTTTGTGGCTTGAGTCTTTGAATAATAATCATAGGGATAGGTAGACACAATGCCTGTGATGTAGCTACAACTTTTGGAAAGTACGTTGTAGGAGTACGTATGCAGGGCCCTCGTCAAGGGTAAAATCTAACTTTGCAATGTTTTGGCTTTATGAACTCACCTTATCGCCAGTAGCTAAACAATAAATTTAATCATAAACTTTTTTATAAAATCTAACAAAAGACAAAAATTGTTGATCAGATAGCATATATAAATTAAAATGTATTTGATTAAATATACTAAGAAGAGTTCAGAAAAATTTTTCTTTATTTTGAATTTTGTTTGATTTGATTAGGGCTACTGGCGATGAAAATGTACATTGTTATTCCACAATAAGTTAATGACAAAGCGAGTGTAAAAAATATCAAAGTTAAAAAATTCAAATTTGTATAATATGATAAATTGTAATGCAGAGCAAGGTATGTCAAATGAAAAAATAGATGTATGAGGCAATAGGTGTAAATAATCTGTCGATCCTGGTATGAGGCAACTGATTTATTAAGTTAAAGTCTTTACAATGATTCTATAGCAGATATATATAGAATTGAAAGCGTTACCATCAGTTTCACTCTATGACGAAGTGTCAATTAGTCACACCTATTTTTTTTAATGTCTGCATAAGTTTTATATTAATGGGAATGGTTGGTATGTCAAATGTATATATAATAATACTTATACTTTGGAAAGTGCTTATACTAAATATACGATTAAATAATTACTGTAAATAATTTACAAACAACAAATATGTGCACTGTAGATATTTATTTTTCACCTATAAAGTAAAAAGTTGTATAGAAAATAAGCCTTATTATTACAATGTTTTAGAATTATACGCTATACTATAAGATAGTTATACTGCTATACTAAACTTGGCCTCGTTACAGATAATTATTACTAAATTATACAAGTCGTTTCATAAAGGAACGTTCACATACTTTTGTATAAACAATTAAAGCGATTCTTTCTATTGGAGGTATATATAATACTGTTACATTTGAGGCCAAATTATTAAACATTATCCACTCTTCATTAGTTGAACATATGTATGCTTTATAATGCGCTAGAAAGTTTGGATTTTTTGAGTCGCCTTCAAAATCAATTGCTCCCTTAAGCTCGAAATCTTGGTTCTTTAACTCTAGTATTTTTGGTATTTTTTCAAAATCTGTTTTTATAGTTATTTTATAGTTGCAGATAATTATTACCAAATGCAGTTTACTGTAAAACAATGTAACCAACGCATATCAGCAAATGTTATCGTATGTGAAATTCGTTTGACATTTGTTACTGCATGCGATTTTGTTTGATACATTCTGAAAGATAAAGATTTTTATAAAACCTATATTATATATTAATATTAACTAGGAAACCTATAATAGAGTCTATACTGACTTTTTTTTCTTTATGCCTTGTTATCGTATTCAATATAAATTAATATTGCGCCGTTTATTGTGGCTAGATTGGATATTCTAATAGGTCTACTTGATTATTCTGTATTATCATACTTCATCCAGAAACCATGAATACTTCTACAACAAGCAAAGTAATGCCTAGTTGTCTGATCTCCTATGGGCTGTTCGAAACCGACTACTCCTATTAAAATAAATTTTTTAAATCTTAATTCATTTAACTTCAAGGATTCATATATATTCTTTGTATCTTCAACGTCAATGGCTATTATATTTTTAATACTGATATCTGCTATAAAAATAGTATAGCCACAATCATTGCACCTATCTGTATGTGTTTGTGAAGTATCTGTACTTTCATCTTTGCAAATCGAATCTATAAATGTACTGATACTCAAGTTTTCCTCTTCGAAATCAGTACTATCACTATTATAATTAGTGTCCTCTTGCATACCTTCATCATCAGTAGTACTATCACTATCAGAACTTGACGAGCTTTTATCAAGTTCCTTATTTGCTCTAATTCGATAATTATTCAGACCCATCCAATTTTCTTCGTGCTGCATGTAGCTGTAATCTAAGCATTTTTTTTTCAATTGATTTAGTTGCGTTTATATTAACACTGCTTCTAAATTCTTTCAACTGATCATACTCAAAATCAATATTTTTTAATAAATATTCATTTAACCTTGGCGTAGATTCAAACTTCAGTGCCAAATATTCATCAAATTAACTTTATAACTATCAGTTAATGTATCAAAATCAGACAAATTATCTTTGATGTTACTTTTTTGTTGCATTACACGTGACCAAAGTATGAATTCCATGCAAAGCTACATCAATTCTTCGCAGAATTTTGGATTATAATATGCATTCTTTTCAAATGTCTTATCAATTCGTGTAATTAATTTACAAGATTCAATAAAAACATTCTCGATAAAGTCTTGAATGCATTTACACTTTTCATAATCGATGTTTACAACATTTTCAAGGTATAATATTTTATTTAATTCATTTTCTGTTTTTGTTATTTTTTCATTATTATAAAGTGTTTCCACATTTAAATCTTTAATCTGCGACTTAATGAGTTCAAAATGCTTATGTGTTATTGCATTTTGAAATTCACTGTAAAATATAATAAAAATACTTTTCAAGACTTGATGAAAATCATCCAAGTTTTCTTGTAAACTTAGCACAATAATACTGTAAAGATGAAATTTTTTTACAGGTAAAAGTTGCACTTCACATATACTTTTCCAGTGTTTTATTTTAATTACCAAAAGTTTGATGTGCGTATTAATAATAACTTTTGGTATTGTCAAACCTTTTTCACTTAAATAATCGTAACACATAACTAAATAGTCTTCATATGGTAGGTATGCATTGAAAACTTCATTTGCTGTAAGGTAATAATTCGTATAATAATCTAAAACCAAAAAATTAGGAATTGCTAAGCCACTGCGTATACATTCACTAAATCTGTTAAATAAGGATAAGGAGGAATCTTCGGTCGAAATTTGACATAAAGGTACAAATGTGTTAGAGATCTTTGTTCCTAACGCATATAAATTTATCGTTTCTCCAACGAGCCCAT
Organism: Muscidifurax raptorellus; assembly: GCA_020010945.3. Taxonomy (NCBI): domain Eukaryota; kingdom Metazoa; phylum Arthropoda; class Insecta; order Hymenoptera; family Pteromalidae; genus Muscidifurax; species Muscidifurax raptorellus. The sequence goes on along the minus strand of CM052077.1, from coordinate 20,148,438 downwards.
CTGGCGCCATAAATGGCTTGCAAAACGATCCTATTAGAGAAAATATATAGACTCTACTATTTTTTGCTAAATCTTTAGAAAAATCTGTTGCTTCTATTGTCTAATGTAGAACCATCAAAGGAGAAGTACACAATTCCCTTATTGCTGGTTTATAAAACACTTTTTTTTGCATTCCAAGTAGTATAGATTCTTCATCTCGTTCATCTGTATTAGAGGAACTTACCGTGACTTGTGCAATATCCTCTATCGTATTTGCAATGTTAATTTCAGCCAATATTGTTTTTAGATTAATTGTGATATATCGATATAGATTGCGCACATTAATAATTTTTGTGGAATCTCTTTGTTTGATATTGTCACATATGAGCTGCCACATAGGGTCACTTTCTTTTTTTAATTTTCCATCTGCAGTACAAATTTGATGTCTTCTTACTTCTTCTATTCGTACTTCATGTAGTACTAAACATTTCTTTCCTCTCTTACCTATTGTTACAACAAACACACTACTTGCTAATATTATAGACATTTATTAGATCGGATGTAATATTGAAATGCAAGCAACACAGAATTAAAGAAGATTTCCTGCTTTATACGGCGGTATACATACAGTCCTCAAAGTCTAGTAACGTTACAGACCTTCTGCTGTATAAGTTGTTTTGCAGTTATTAAAAAGATATAGATGCCTATAAGACAAGTTATTTTAAGAATTTTTCAACCTTAATCTGTAATAATCGACAGTAGTGTATTATTACACGTGGATGAGAAACGATCAAGGATTGCAACATGCTGTATACCGCACCGAAAACTGTATAATACAAAATAATTAAAGTTGTTTAACGAAAGTGTGATCACTCCTTATTAATCGTTAAAAAATAAATTAATTAGACAAATTGTATTGAGTGTTCGAACATTCATCTGTGACAACTAAGGACAGATATATATTACACGTGGATGATAAACAAAAGACCGACATGCTACACGAAACCTGACGCCTTTTAACGTAGACAAAGAAGTCGAAACGTTCCGCTAAAAGGTAATCAAGCCTATACCTGTTTATCGCCAAAAAATAGATGTAGTTACTGTGAAAAGTGTAATTTGTATGTGGTTTATATGAAACTAATATGAGTATCGCATCAAAAATATAAAGACAAGATGCCGCGAGAAGCTGAGGTACCGGCAGAGTTCTTGGAAAAGAAATTAAAAGAACGGGAAGTTTTCCATAAAAATGGAAACTTAAAAAGTAAAAGTGATCCAATATGGAATGAGATTAAGAAATCAGCTAATCTCAAAATGACTGCGGATTCATTATATTTATATGTGTATGTAAATAGGCATAATATTAGGACAAACTTGGAACGTTATTTTAACGTATCGAATAAAAAAAGAAAAAAATATAAAATGGAAACAGATCTCGATTACTGTGATGATGAAACTTGCGAGAATCCGCACAACTGTGATATTTTAAATTTTAAAATCGCAGTAGAAATTAATCAAATAATTGATCTTGATACAAGAAAAGAGCAGAGAGAATGGGCAGAGGTAGTTAAGAATAAGATACGCGATTCGCAAAATTTGCCTTGCATTTACAATTTAAAAGACAGTTACCTTACAAAACAATCTTTCAATGAATTCATGAATTTATTTGTTTATTTAATTATTTTATCTTCGACTGTCGAAATTATTTTATAAAATATACATATATTTGCTAGTCAGATTTTGTTTTAAGACATCGTTTATGTGAAACAATTATATTCTTATGAAACGCTTTTAAATTTCCTCAAGTATCTATAAACAATAATATAATGGAGATATATTCTGCATTGCAGATACTTGACTTGATATTTGCGGCAACTAAAAATCTGAATTACCTCTGCGCTACACTTTCACTGGCTACAAAAAATACAAGGAAGGCAAACAATTGGAAGGCTGGAGACTCAACAAAACTCTTTTTTCCCAAAATCATATAGCTAAATGTGTGTTATTATCACAAATTTGCTTCTACAATTGATACTATTTGATATACTATTATTATGGCATGATATCTGATACGATTATATTGCACAAAACACGTTATTTCAATAAGTCTTATTATATTTTTTGTATTTTAAAAATTATGAAAACCACAAATACAAATTATCATGTTATACTTTTATTTCATTATATCTCATCAGAGTGTCAAAAAGTATGATAAAATTTAGTTTACATTATGAAAAACTAAAAATAAATGTTCACATATTACATGGTTGATGTTGTATGCGTTAAATGATTGCACAATTTTTAAATATAATAGTAAAAAGTAGATTCGATGATTTCCGGAAAATTGTCATAATCAAAGAAATAAAAAATAAAAGATAGTATAAATATACTGTAATTTAGACTAGAGCCAACTATAAATATTGTATTAGCTACATTACGAAAAGAGGTAAAATGTACTATAAAAATATAAAAAAAATTATTTAAATATTGTTACATTTACGTAGATATACATATATTTTTTATATGGAAAATAGAACTTTTCTAGCGTCTTTAGAATAGCGAGAAGAAAAGTTTAGTAGTGGGAGAAAAATACTCCCTTGAGAGGAAAAATACTTTTCCTCCCAAGGAAGTAATTCTTTCAGGGTACGATTTCTTCAAAATTTATAACAATTATAAAAATTTCTCAAAGTTCTAAAAAATTAATTGATAACAACTTTTGGTATTTTTCTAATAAAATATAAAACATGAAAGTTAATAAAACAATTTATATATTAATTTTTATTGAAATGGTTGACGACTTGAATTGTCCAATCTCCGATCCGCTTTTCCGTGCATGAAAAAGGGCCTATTTATGCCCGCATAAAAAAAGAATCGTGTGTAAGAAGGGAGAAGTGGCTTTTTCTATCCAGGATGATGTCTGAGGACTCGTGTCCGTCTCGGGTGCCTACGGCGCCTTCGACTCATACTCGTGCTCAAGCATCATCCTCGCTAAAAAAAGCCAACTTTCCACCTTAATTGCACAGTATACTAATAATGTAAATTCTATTATATGTTAAATTTATATCGTATCTTTAATTTGAAGTACTTTAAATTTTAAACACTGTGTGTATGTTGTAAGTTCAGTACAAAAATGTTTCTTATTGTTTTTCATACTTAAAAGCTTACCTTGTTTTACAAATTTTTTGTAAATATCAGAAAATTTTACAAAAAGAATATTTTATCAACAAAAGTTACCATCTTAGCCACTCTACCATTTTGGCAGAGAGTCTTATGTTAACAGTTGATTAAAAGATAATCTCCACAATTCTCCTTGTAATGATGCTATTGACATGTTGTTTCTTTTACTAAGATAGAATCATTGTTTGACGTCGCAATAAAAAGACTTTTAATTGGCTTTATTCGTAATAATGTTAGATTGTTACTTGCGTTCCAGCACAAGTTTAACATACTGGTTTGCAGTAATAATCCATATGAATTGATTTCATCGCGCCAATAACAATCCGAGATAGCATCTTTTTAAAAAACACCAAGCACCATCTTCTAAATTATATTTAAATTTATTCGAATTATGATCTGGTGAAAAAGTAAAGATAGTATTTCGTGACACTATATTTCGTGAAAATTAAATCATTTTCTAGTGTTTCTCTCAATTTTATTTTTGCAAAAGTCGATAGAATATAGTTGGTCTATAAGCTAATTTAAAATGTAGGATATACAATGCCTTGGCTACAAGATTATAGGATGAGTTGTATCGCCAACCTGTAACATCAAGAGTTAGATGTAAGTGTAAGTATACACTTACATCAGCGAATAATTTGTGCTTAATTTGGAATATTTAATATCTAAATGGGTCGTTTTACAATTATCTTAAAAGCCCTATGGACACTGCAAAATACGTATAAATGAATTAATAATATTTCATGACTATGGATAATTTTCTTACTTTCCATCATACTCTGTATTGGTTTTGAAGATGTTCAAATACGGAACAAATGTTATCTTTTAAATAACAATCCTCTCGGTGTTTATAACAGCTTAAATACGTAAAACCAAGTAGAAAAAGTAAAGTGCATGCATATAATAAAATAATTGAAAATTGAGATGTTGAACAATAATTTGGAATAACGGCAAGACGTCAAAATCTTATATCCTGCTTTGATCGGAAAATGTTCTGTAATGTAGCAAGATATAAATTTATTCTCAGATTATATTAAAATTAAATAAATGAGTATAATTGTATATAATTACTAGATAAATTATTATCCAATAATATTAGGTAACTAATATCCGTAAACTTGTGAAAAATTTAAAAGATGTTAAAAGAAACTGCAAAAAATATGAATTAATAATGCTCAATATTCGTACATAATGTATTATTGTACATTTAAAACTTAAAAGAATTTTCACAATAATGGATTTTTGGTCAGAGAGGTTACTTTTTTGTAAATAAAGCTATTTTTAAATTGACGCATACATATATAACTTATATAAATCAAGTTAAAATTTTTTAGAATAAAATTATATTTTTTAAGTCGTAAATGTTATAATAAATAAAATATTTCTTTACCTGCGAAAAAAATGCTAAAGATAAAGTTGGAAGTATGCTGTTTGCTTTAATTGATATTGGATTTTGGGATTGTGCAATAATAAGTAATATGCACGTACGCAATTTTTTATTCATTTTATTCCAGTCAGACTGAAAAGCTTTGACACCCACGAGATGTTCCTAGTATAGTTAATAAATATATAATATCTATTTCTCAATTTAATAGTACACATTTTTATAATTTACCATTTCTAATAAAGTGTCTGCTGCCCAAGAACATTCAAAAAGCCCTATACTGGCAGTCACAGCAGCAATAGCATATTGTACTTTAACAGTCAGCATTTGTTCCTATAAAATTAAATGATGTAAAATTAGATGTATATATTTTCTAATAATATCACTAATCTGAATTGTTTCCTACGTACAGCGACTAATTGGATAGTACTAAATAAGATTCCGCCTACTGAAGTTAATATAGTGGAAAATACAAAAAGATTTATTGTACTTTTGACATCATTAGTGTACCTACATAATATGTTAAATTAAAAAAAATTATAAAAGCTTTTTATAGAAATGACAAAATTTAGTTTAAAACTCTACTGCCCGAAATATTGTAAATTAGCACATTCAAATATTAGATTTAAATGCCGAAGTAAAATGATGATTTCGTCGAGATTACTCGCAACCGAATTTTGCGAATGGGTGTCAAAACGTTTAGACAACTAAACACTTTTCTTTTTAGTTGCCTAAGTTTCTGCACTTTTCCTGTTCATAAGACTTATTGTGAAAAATTTTGTGACTTATTGAAAATAATCATGGTGGCATATAGTATATATCGTATAGACTGTATATAACTTAAATTTATTATTGTAAAGGCGCTAACTAAAGCCCGGAATGTTTTTAAAAGATGTATGGTATTTGAAACATTAAGGTTTACATTTTTTAATGAAATTTATATGATTATATATATATAATCATATAATCATATATATTTATTTATTTATTTATTTCCAGAGTTAAATATAAACATTTGCAGTCCGATACAGAGTAGATATTATTTTACACAATAACACACTATACCGTCGCAAATCCTGCAGAGGAAATTGGTATTCCCTGTTCGCAGGTCCGGTTTACAAAAAAAAAACAAAACAAAAACGCCGGTTAGTTATGCTGTGATTTTTACAGCAACCACCTCTAACCATACTTATCATTCTGTACAATTCATTCATTCTGAAGGTAGCATGTCTCCGAGTCGGACTTCCACACAAAACAACTTTGGTTGGATTACGAGAGTCTTTATTTACTCTCTTCGTCCCAACTCTAATTAACCTCATTTGTGAGTTGTAATAAAATAGTGATATATAATCTTTTTTAACTTTATATTAACCCGTCCCTGATAGAAATCATTCTACTCCCCGACCAGAACCAGCCAGTAGCAGTCCATTAAATGTCGAAAAACGGCATTACATGGTCCACCACCTGTCAGTCGCGGCCAGGAAGCAGAATAATTTCAACCAGGGTTATTTTTATCTGTTTAAGCTAAATAAATTTAAATTAAATTTAAGTTAGAGATTCTATATTTTTTTCTATTTACTATTAAACATGACGTTGTTACACGTCATTGCACGTTAAATAAGATTACATTGCACAAGTTATAAGATTCTATATTTTTGTTCATTATTATCTTTTAGTCTTATCATATATATATATATATATATATATATATATATATATATATATATATATATATATATATATATATATATATATATATATATATATATATATATATATATATATATATATATATATATATATATATATATATATATATATATATATATATATATATATATATATATATATATAAAACTGAACGGTCGATTGTTTCGAACAAATTCAATATGATGCACCACAAAAATGATAATATGTTGCTAAAATTTTAAATCATTTTGTTAATTAATTTATTAATTAGTTTATTATGTAAGAAATTTTAATGTCTTATATGTGTTTTTTTCAAAAATGTTTGCTTACTCCAAGATGAAGCTTTGTAACAGTAAAATTTATACTCCATAGTAACATATTTTGAGCTATATGGAGTTAAAAAATGAAGTGTTTTAACAGAAGGACAATTTTTATGACTTCGAAAAACCTATTAGGAAGAAGCTAAGTCTCTATGAATTAACAGCAGTTTTTTGTTGTCATAATGCCAAACGAAAATCATTCTGTTAAATATCATAAAAAAATAAAAAGACAAAAACTGGAGTAATTTAATTGTTAAATAAAAAGCAGGCCTGCATGTTTGTAATAGTAATGATAGTTATTCATCATAACGTAAAAATAAACGTTCAAATATTTCGGTAATTAAATTTAGTGTCCAGTTAAAAAAATATTCGGCCGGTCGCTCTATCTTGAGATCCGCTTCGAGAATACCCAATCTCGGGATCCGGTTCGAGAACACCCTATTTCGCGGACCGCTTCAAGAGCGCCCTATCTCGGAGCGAGCTAACTTTTGAGACTTCTATTCCAGATGCGATTAATTTTATGTAATTTTGTTATGATAGTTCTATGTGATTTGAAAAAAGTGTACAGTATATACAGGTTGGTATTTTCTTTCTTTTACTTGATAAGTTCATTAAAAGATTTTACATCTTTTGAGTTCGGTTAAGAAACTTGTGGTTTCTTTATCAAGTATTTAAAAATTGATAGAATTTTTAAAGAAAATTGTTTACGTAAATAAAAAACTTTTTCAAGGGTACTGTTACGTTTGTATTGGGTTATTGGGTTATTGGATAATAAATTTTATATTACTACATATACAAAAAAACTAATCATACCTTAGTAAACCTTGATATTGTTCGATATGCATTTTTAATTCCTCTAAACTTTTGTAATTACTTATCGAAAATGCTAGAATTTCAAATCTTGCACATATAAACCACAGTAACACAGCTACCAAACAGTCAAGTAAGACAGCAGCTGCAGTTTGAAGTGCTACAAGAGATTGATGCATATAAATACAAATTGCAAGAAAAGTATTATTTATCTCAAAAGGATACACCGCTTCAGTCGGAAATGGTTGGCAAATTAGAAATGGTAAAATGATGAAAGAAATTGATGTAAAATAAACCCATATTGCAATACCAATGTGTAAAGAAGTACACTTTCTAAGATACTTCTCAAATATTCGCTTATCGAAATCATTAGGATTTGTTATTAAATCTTCCATTTCTTCCAATACGTACTATTTCATGCATTAAAAAAGAAGAAATATATATACATGTATATATCTTGTGACTTTAAAAAATATTTTTAATAAAGTATTCAGGAACTTTTACAAAAAAATAACTATATTATTAGCTTTAGTTCAACATGCACCCCTTAGAAGTTACAAATTAATTAGGCCGTGCAGAAAGCAAAAAATGGCTCAAGTTATCATTTTAGCCTCTCTATTATTTTGGCATAGCGTAATTTAAAAAATTTAGGTGGATTGGAAATATTTTATAGAACATATTCACTGTGATACATTTCTTAAAGAACAAAATTTTTGCTGATTTATCGCCCAGAGAATCGCCCATATATAAATAATAAACTTCATTAAGAATTATTAAAATATTATAGAATATCATAGTTACTCATTTATACAAGTCGTTACTTTTGTGTTAAATAGACATGTTTTTTATTTTTAAAATCATAAGACACATAATGATATTTTTTAATTAAAACTATTATATATGTATTAATGTTATAAACCTGCAATTTAGTACGTCTTATTCTGCAAAATATCATTTTCACAGTACATTGACTGACAGCACAGGAAAGGCAAACTGATTTTGTCATTATTTCTGAATTATCCCTATATTTATATACAGAGGCAATCAAAGGAATAAGTAGACACAATGAAGAGAGAAACATAAACCACCATGAAAGCTCAAATATAATGGCTTGGATTTTGTTTGAACTTCTAGTTGCTGGCCAGCAACGTAATAAAATTATACTGAATCTTGTGAAGGCAAGCGCAGATTGAAGTTTCGAAGGCTGTTTCATCGTAGAATATACAGCTATTTCAATGTTGGGATCATAAATTTAAATGTAATAATATGATATGTAAATACATAATTTTTAAATAAATTATTTTAAATATTTTTATTACGTAACTATTTTATACAATCGTATAAAAAATCATTTAAATAGTAACTTGATGTAATTATATGCGTATGGACATGTGGGTTCAAAATGATAAATACATTGTCGAATCTTCCACTTTGAAGTATCATTAAATATACTTTTCACGGTATCCGTTAACAAGGTTTCTCCGTTCTTAGCCTTTTATCAATTAATTATTACGTGCTAAATGGAGGGCGAAAATTATTTCCGGATGTATGGTCTATTAAAAATTTATTCTTGTAGAGGGTTGCTTTGATTTCCAGTGTAGAATTCGACGTAGAACTGAACTATCTTAACGAGACTTGCATATCACTGTGTATAATAATTTGAACTTAAAAATATGAACTAATTTTTTTGTTCTGCAACTCGACACAATGCAAACATTAAATAAAAAGCAAATACGTATTAAGAAACAAAATAAGATTTCAGCAATGTCAAAGAAGCGGGAGTTAAAACTCTTCTGCTTCTGTATTTGAGGATTTGTGGAGGTTCAAGTGCTTTTTTCCTCCTGCAAAATTTTTGTTCTCTCGTCGGTCGAAAAACGACAACTTTAGCTCTTAATTTTAAGTTTAAAAACGCAGAAGTTGTGCATGTGTGATAAAAAATATAAGGTTTAATAATGTTGAAAATTCGGAAATTTGTTGAAAAATTTTTTATTTTAATTGTGTTATCTTCAATTTTCTATCCATTCTCCTTACATGAAAAAGTACGGTGTGTATAACGAAAGAGAAAATTGTATTTTTTTAGCGAAAATGGTGATTTGTATCAAACATCATCCTCGCTAAAAAAATGTCCTTCACTCCACAAGTTGCACAATATACTATTATACTATTTATATTATTATATGCTTCAATTGCACCATGTAAGCAAAAGAAAATATCAATTTAATTTTCATTATTTTATACAAACTTTCGGGCATGATTTTTCATATAAATTTTTTATAATACTTTAAATACAAAACGGGGTACGAATTTCAGACTTCAACTATAAGCACATACTTTTTATTTAACACACTACAATAAGGAACGTTATTTAAATAAAATAACACGAAATGGATGATTTCTTTTATTTTCATGTGCTGTTAGAGCCTACACACACGCGCATATATATACATATATATATATATATATATATATATATATATATATATATATATAACAAGTTTTCTCCGTTCTTAGCCTTTTATCAATTAATTATTACGTGCTAAATGGAGGGCGAAAATTATTTCCGGATGTATGGTCTATTAAAAATTTATTCTTGTATAGAGGGTTGCTTTGATTTCCAGTGTAGAATTCGACGTAGAACTGAACTATCTTAACGAGACTTGCATATCACTGTGTATAGTAATCGTGGATGGGAAGATGGAAAGGATCCCTTTGTGACGGGCTTTTGAAAAAACTGCTGCATCTTGGATTTTGAAAAAATACTATAATGTTGTTTGATATACGCTTTGTACTCGGAAGCGAGCTGAGATGCTTCTGTAATCCAGAATGCTTGTAACTTCTAATAACGCACTTTTAAATTATTTTTGTAAATATTCTAGATTACGGAGGCATCTCAACTGGCTTCCGCGCGTAAAGCGTATATCAAACAACATCACATATTTTATTCAAGCTCTTAGGTGCAGCAGTTTTTTCAAAAGTACTTCGCAAAGAGGTTCTACCCGTACAGACGATTTCCTCGTTCACTGTATATCTATAGCGATATGCTCTAGGGTCCTTAATGGTGCAGTATTGTGTATAACGAGTGCGATAATGCAATGACTCACGCAGATGTAACGAGTGTGACATGGAACCCGAGATTATTTAATTATTGATAGCTACTTGTCGAACTAGCTATATATATATATATATATATATATATATATATATATATATATATATATATATATCATATTTTCTACTACAAATGTGTAACATAGTTTATAACATAAAGTTAGCCTGTTTCGTTCGGGTTGCAAATTGTGCAGGTATCACTAATCAGAAATATAATATAGAAACAAGCTTCACGTTGTAGTTTCTAAAAGTGTGGTTATATATGGCGTAATATTTGTCAAACTACATCATCAATACAAAAAATACCTATTAGGAGATGAAATGTTGGCAGTTATAAGTTTTGATTCGACAAATAATGTTTATTAATCTGTAAGTATTACTGTGTACTAAAGAAGTAAAGTGGGCTTTTTAGACTGAATATGAAGTTTGCAGGATAGTCGTAACAAGTATTATAATTATTACCCAGTGGAAATGAGAAATATGCCAATTCGTGCTGGAATTCTGCCAAATCATAAACATTTTTTGGACATTTGGCATAACCTGGCGCAAATTGGTACGAATTGAACAAATTAGGTTATATGTAAATTCATGGTTTAATGATTAGAGTAAAAGTTTGTAGTTTATTCTATACGAATTAATACACAAATGCGCATAAATATATAATGTATAAATAAGATAACCTATTTGTTAGCACAATCAAATTGTGTAAGCAATACTGCTTTATCGTTCAAGTTTTGTTCACCTGGAAAATCTTTATAATTTAATACCGTTCAAGTTGTATCCAGCTGACGGTAAGTCGTTGTAAATAATTATCGATCATGTTTTATTCAGCTGACGGTAAACCTATATGAATTACTATCATCTAATCTGCATATCATCTACCACTTGAGAAATGTTTACTTCTATAAATTACAATTATTGTTAATAATCTCTTTACTCAGTAGATCAGCAAAAATTTGTTCTAACTCAGTCGGTATAGCAGAAAATGTCTTTAGATGTACCATTTTAGTTCGAATGATAAATGCGTAGTATTATGTCTAATCTAGTATAAGTTTAACAATCAATAATTATATAATTGCAAACAGTTATTTATTATTTGTAATTTTTATAACACATATGTTGAACAGTATGACATTTTAAAATAGTAGCTGCAGTTAAAATAGCATTAACTTCAACATTTAAAATTATAAAATTATATTTTTAAAATATGAAAAAATTCATTTCTTGTATATATTTTGCGGAGTGTCATTTCGCGTAGCCCAATACTTGCTATAAAATAATAAATATATTATTAGGCAAACCAATAAACTTTACTTAAAATAATAATAGTAGTAACAACAACAACAACAATAATAATAATAATAATAACAATCATAATAATAATACTAATAATGGTATATATAATTTTTACTCAGATTTAAGTCATCTACTTACTAATACAATAATGTTGGCACCAAAAGAATTACTACAAATAAAGTAGTTACTGCAATTACTCCGAAAATTGTCCAGGCTGCCATTACTGGATTAGCCGCTATTGGTAGCAGAACTTTATCTTTGTAATCCTATAAAAATAAAGATATTTAAGATTTATCAGTTACATGTTCTATCGTAAATATAAAAGATTTATAATTTTTCTTGTTTGATAGAATTGAGTTCAATATCCTATTTGAATTTACAAACTATAAACCTATTAATCGTTTGTATATGTATATAATATTGTATATAAATATATAATCTATTGTTGCATATTTGGCCTTTTAATAGATTTACTAATTTACTAAACTTTATAAAAATTACATTTTTGTTTAAAAATTTAAAAACGAAATAAAAAGTATAGAAATATACGATATTGTACAATGTACATATATAGTATTAACGTATATAAATAATACAATTAAGTTATGTACACCAAAATAATTGAAGTATGGAGAAATCTAAGTTTCACATAAATAAATACTAAGTAAAATAAAAAATATGAATATGTTGTAATAAAATTAACACAAGAAACAAGCCTTTGTTATTTGGTTTAATTATCCATTTTCGAGATTTTAACAATAGAAAATAATTGTCATAAAAATATGAACTTTAATATCTCAAGACTGGAAGACTGGATGGCTTCTATAAGCTACACAAAGAACTTGACCAACTAGAAAAAGTATGTGGAGAAAAGAAAAATCTAATGCTATAAAAGAATTATAATAAAAATTATAGAGAAATCATTAACCAAAGTAAATTGAATTATTTAAGATGTAATCTTAGTCTTAAATGGGAAGAACCGATTCATAGTAGTGTAACGTACAGTACATTTGCCAAGAGATTCATATTAGAAGTTTTGGACAGAACGCGTACGAAGCACGGCCGATAGTTCATCGACAGTAGGCGGATTGTTTAAAACTTAGCTCGTTAGCGTCGATCGGCCAACCCGAAAACGTACAAGCGCAGCCGCCGTCGTCGTCGCCGTCGTCGTCTGGTCCGCATAAAATAGGTTAATCGCGCAACATCGAGACTCGCTCGCGCCTCGTAGAAAGCTTAACGTGCGCGTGCGAGCGGAAACTTTGTTTGGGTGTAAATTCTGGTCAAAAAGGAAAACTTCCGGCTCAACTTCCTCTGACTTGTGTCTTAAGACTGCCCCCTCCCCTTTGGCTAATACAGTAAGAACTTCACCGTGCTTATTATTTTCGTTGTTGTGTATGGATTTACAAAATTGGCGCCGATCTACTGCAGAGTACTTTGCGCGTGATGATTGCGTTTTTCTATTATAATTATCATGACTAGTCCTCTACGACCAAACGGCACTGCGTGCCTAGAAACACTCTGAAGTTGCTCCCTATTCCACTGTATTCGTAAACGAAATTTTTATACTAATAGGAATTACAAGTAATATATGTATAAGGTTAAAATTATAGAACAACTTTCAGTTAACATATAAGAGAGTAAAACTAAAGTATATTTACATAGATATCGATATTTTCAATATACTTATTGACATTTGTAATTTACAGATTTTTATAATTAGTCTATAATTTAATATTCGACATAATTCTTCACACATATATACCTTCCGTAACTATCTCTGGACGCAAACGCCATCTAGACATGACAAAACAAGGGTCCTACAATCAATGTTATTCTACTATTTTAGCAATAATTTTGCATATATCTTCTTCATCTTGCTTATTACATTACATATAAAATAATTCGGTACTTTAAAAGTATCTTGTTTCTTGTATTTGTCAAAACAAAACTGTTGAGAACCCTTGTTACGCCAAATTTGTCCGCACAAATTGGCGCTGTTGGCGGTAGCTACGTAGCCTATAGGAGAGATGGTTAATAGAAACAAAATCAAAAGTTTTTCTAATTATCGGAAAAAGCTCGGTTCTGTTTGGATCACCATTAATATTTACAATATTATGTTGCGTATAATGTGATATATATTTGACTTAAAACATCATATTTTGCAAAATGAAGCAATTAAAAGGTAGTTATATCGTGCTAGGAACAAGAGATGTATTATGATTTACGTTATGCGACTGTCTACGCTGAGCGCATTTTTCCTAAATAAATGATTGGCTGAAAAACTCATTGACACAATTCGATTGTTACTCAAAGGCAGAGTTTTAGAGTAAAATGTTGTTATTTTATGTATCTATATAGTTCAACTGTAACAAGATATACTTATCAATTACACTTATCATTTCTAATCACTGTTATCTTATATTAAATTGAAATACTATCTAGTATACTTAATTGGTTGCGATATCTTAATATACAATTTAAAATTATTGTTCCGAAAGCACATTTCCGTTTTGAAATGTTTCAAACAACAAAAATTGAATGTTTTCATTCGATCTCTAAGTATATACGCATTGTTGACAAGAAGCATATCACATGAATGGATGCGTGCTATGCATGCAGAACAAATGGAAAATGGAGTTCATCTCACGCAGCGGGAAAAATAGAACTTTCAATTCGTTGACCAAAGATGGCCAACTATTCAATAGTATATTATGCACAAAGGGAAGAAGGTGGCTTTTTATCCCTCATCTGAGTTCGCTGTATGAGCTGAAACCAAGTACTGCAAATGCACAAGGTAAGAAACGATCTCTCCCCTATTGCATATTCTATACTTTTTACCGCACATGTTTGATTTTCATGTTTTTTGAACTTAAAAATCTGAACTAATTTTTGTTCTGCAACTCGACACAATGCAAACATTAAATAAAAAGCAAATACGTATTAAGAAACAAAATAAGATTTCAGCAATGTCAAAGAAGCGGGAGTTAAAACTCTTCTGCTTCTGTATTTGAGGATTTGCGGGACTAAACTCTTTTGCTTCCACATTTGAGGATTTGTGGAGGTTCAAGTGCTTTTTTCCTCCTGCAAAATTTTTGTTCTCTCGTCGGTCGAAAAACGACAACTTTAGCTCTTAATTTTAAGTTTAAAAACGCAGAAGTTGTGCATGTGTGATAAAAAATATAAGGTTTAATAATTTTGAAAATTCGGAAATTTGTTGAAAAATTTTTTATTTTAATTGTGTTATCTTCAATTTTCTATCCATTCTCCTTACATGAAAAAGTACGGTGTGTATAACGAAAGAGAAAATTGTATTTTTTTAGCGAAAATGGTGATTTGTATCAAACATCATCCTCGCTAAAAAAATGTCCTTCACTCCACAAGTTGCACAATATACTATTATACTATTTATATTATTATATGCTTCAATTGCACCGTGTAAGCAAAAGAAAATATCAATTTAATTTTCATTATTTTATACAAACTTTCGGGCATGATTTTTCATATAAATTTTTTTTAATCGTACTGCATACACGAGTTATGTATATTTTTTATAATACTTCAAATACAAAAGGGGGTACGAATTTCAGACTTCAACTATAAGCACATACTTTTTATTTCACACACTACAATAAGGAACGTTATTTAAATAAAATAACACGAAATGGATGATTTCTTTTATTTTCATGTTGCTGTTAGAGCCTACACACACGCGCACATGTATATAAATATATATATATATATATAATCATGTTATCATATTTTCTTCATCGAGGCCCGGTTATACGAAAAATATGATATTTTATATCTAATCATTTCGGATTCCAATAATCTATAAGCATATAGATTTTACAATCCGTACAATCAATCATTCCAAATGAATAATATTACTTTAACTCTGCTAAAATATTTTGTAGTAAATTTAATAAACTGACGATCCCAAAAGAATAGACAATAAGGTATGAGAAGTCGTTTCTTAAACATTCAACAAAAAGTACAACGTGAGCTCTTTCAAACTCTAATGCAGCTGAAAAATCTGATTAAGTCAAGCGCGTCCCTGGGGCTGTTCACCTACAAAAGCATTTCCTCGGAGCTAAGCGCGCAGCAGCGCTTATGTTAATAGAAAAGAAAGCAGCCGCACCAGCGGTGGCCCGGTAAACCGCACGAACCTTTTTCTCAGCGCTGTCACGCACGCGACGCACGAGCATGCGCTAATGGAGAGACACGCGCTCACCAACTGAAGGTTCAAGGGTCATTCGTGCGACAAAAAGCAAAGTCAAGTGTTAGCTTCCAGCGGTTGGTAGTATACATGTACCTCGGTAGCACTTTCAGCGGTGCAAAGAGCAGCAAAAGCTAGTACTCGGAGCATCCACGGAAGGAAGGTCACCTGGCTCCACAACATTGTCATTCTCTTTTCTCCAGTTTCCTGATGAAACACGTGCACAAACAGGCATGGATTCCTACCTGTAGAATCTAGCGACTGTCATGTAACTAACAGCACCGGACAACTCGCTAGAACTGTCCGCTGGCTTATCACTGGTCACTAAGTATAGCCGCCTGATACGGCAGCGGCGTTAGCGAGCATCTTCGAACGATTGTCTACATGCGTTATGTACATCGAGAAATCCGTGAAAAACATCCAGTTAACGGGCAAATGACGTCATTATTTTCAATAGGGTCGCCTATTTAAACAAAATTAAATACTACATCTCTAGGACCTTTTTGTTCACATTCAACATTTTTTAAGTCTTTTTTTAAATTGAAACTTTTTTCTCGTACTATGATTCTACATGTGAAATGATTAGAATACATTTTTGGTTTGCGCCTTGAGAAACTAAGTGCATGCAGTTAAACAATCTGTGGTCTACAAAATGGTTTACCGAGGCCGATTTCACATGATTACTAGTTTTCTAGTCTTTTATAATAACCTCTTAAATATCAAGAAAAAGATGTAGCATTTGATTTTTTTTTCTAACCAAGTGAGCCCACGAACTGAATGTTTCTTATGGATTTTTTCATATACGCTGCCTAACACAAAAGCCCGAGTTTCGCATATCTACGTCTAATCCTGGTGTACCCTTGGCAGCAACGTGCATAAACATGTGACTTAAAGGATATGCGGCTGGAATGGGGGCAATGGACGCTCGAATATCTTTATGGTTAACGATCGAATGAACTTTTACAATTTCTCTTGTTCTGCCTATTTATCTTCTGTTCTCTAAGTACTTAAGATAAATTCAAGAGCTGAAATGCGTAAATACGGAATGACGCTTATACACGTTGGAAGTCACCTAAACCGATATTTAGATATATATCTTTTGAGTGGAAGACAATTTACTTTTGGAAAGAATTTAACTGATAATGGATTTCGGATATTTTATTCTTATATAGACCGTGTTAAAAGCACTGCTATTTTTTTGTTCTCTCTTATCATTAGATGATATTATAAATATTAAAGAACAATCGATGGAGATGTATAATATTTTAGACTTGATTATTACTAGCATCGGTCATCTCGAATTGTTTTACGCATAATTCAATGCGCGTATAGGTATCAATAGTCACTGTGCACACCACTTACACTTGATTATCGGCGGTGTCGAGCACTATGATCCTGTATTCGGAAGTTCAGGATAATCCGCATACAGCTCTTGTTCAGACTTATGAAGACACATGTATTAAAAGCTATAGAGTGACACATACGTAGAGTAAATTATTTCCAGTCGCGAACACCGGGATGTCACCATTGATAAGTTCGTGTTCCACCGTTCGGTAGTAATCGGGATTATTAATGCCATACGTATAATACTTAAATATAAGTAATTTATACATTATTTTGACATCTTAAAATAATTGAAATTAATTTAAAATAAAAAAGGGTAAAAAGCTGTTTGTATATGAGAAAAAAATTAATTTGTAATTTTAAAATAATCTTACAAAAATATTTTTTTAAAGCGAGATCTATATAATATGTAGTTAAAATACTTTCTACTACGTTTAATCTAAATACTTATGATTTTCATTTGAAATGACTATTGAAAACTATGGGGACAAACGTTATGAATAGCATTACATACTTCTTACCCTGGTAGAAAACTAACCAATCCCTATCGTCAAAACGTGAAGGGTTAGTTAATAGATTTTACCTGCACTTAGCCAAAGAATATAATAAGAAAAATTGGTTAAGTGTTCGTAAAATATTGTTATTGTTAATTACAGTTATATACTACATTACTTATAGGTTATGTCTCCTTACAATACAGTGTATGTGTATCTGTGTGCACAATCGCATATATACACCCATGCACACAAATGCACGCGCCCCATATATATATATACATGACAAATCAAATATAATTTATGTTTTAATATAGCATATTATATGCAACAAGGGAGTATAGTCGTTGATTATTTCCACGGGTGAGTGCTTATTTCCCGAGCGAAGCGAGGATTACAATTACCCGAGGTAATAATGACTTTTACTCTTCACTACATTTGTTATGTTGTTTAATATGTAATGATGTGATAACCTTAGATTAAATGGATTAGAGGGCAAACATTGGCAGGAAAAGATGTAACAGAAAAGTAGAAATAGGAGTGAAAACCGAATTTCCATTTATGTAAGAGAAATTGAATTCATTGCTGTCCACGTTATAGAGCTTGCACGCAGAGTAATTTAATCAGTGAATTCTAGAAAATAAAGTTTCCGATGTCGTGGGCGGTGCCGCAGAGTGTTCGACAGCTGGAAGTAGTTGGATCACGGTGCGTTGTGCACAGTAGGAATACCCTGTTGGGATTTCAACTGTCACGGCGATTTCGAAATTCTTTTGTTTCTTATGATAAATCGCACAATGTCGTGGAAGCGCAGTTTACAGCCTAGTGAGAATAGTAAAGTATACATACGCGCTTAATATAGGTATAATCTACAGCTGGAATGCAAATATAACATACGCCATGCGAGGATTTTGCCTTTTCGTTAGTAAAACACTTTACAAATCAGTATTAAAAAAAAAGAAGTTCGCAAATAATTGTTAAATTAGACATTTTGGTAGCGTACATTTCGACCAAGATAGTTTTGACTATAGTTTACATTAAAATAAAATATTGTATACTGAGGGCGCAAAGTGGGCTTTTTAGAGCGAGTGTTGAGTTGGCAGTAGATGGGAAATGTCTCTTCACGAGCGCTGACATATAATGACATTTTTGGCGGGCAAAAACAATGTTCTGCCCATTATTGACTCTTTTGTCTGCTGCCCACTTTTTTGCCCGTTGCTAAGCTTTTTGTCCGTCGGTATAAAACTGGTACTTTACACCCACTTGATAAGTACGAAAAAATGTGATAATCGTATATGTGTTAAAAAAATAAATATAATTAGCACTGAGACATAAAAAATCAATTGAGCGAACATTTTTTGGTATTTTAATATTATTGAGGTAACATTGTCTAACTAATGTAATAGACTATTATAATAGAATACTAATAAAATTAAGTTTTATACTTTTTAATACTAAAAAATGCATGTTTTGAGTCATTTTTTTCATTTTCTGCATAATTTTCCCTTAATGTACTTAGGGATTCCTCTTGCAGTAGTTGAAGTACAGATTTTCATTTCGCTATATATGTCAATTTTAGCGATTCTCCCCCTCTCTTTTTCTTACAATCAGAATTATATCTAAGCGAGATTTTTCCTTTCGTATGTTCAGGTGCTCTCTGATGGATTTCTGTTCTTCATTTGTGTGTGTGTGTATATATATACATTTATCATAGTGTTTGAAGTATGTTTACAAGGCCCAGTAGCGTTTTACTTGTCCGTCGCGTGTATATGTGTATATATATATATCCGGAGAGGTTTGGGGACTAAGTACTTAGAGAGAAGAAGAAGAAAAACTGGAATGGGTGAAAAATGTGTTTAATTGCGAGAGTATTCTTGAGAAAAGTTAACTATATTCAGACTGTAAGAAGCTGGAATGGGAATAAGAAGGTTACGCGAATTTGATTTGATCTAAATTGAAACAGTCATTTTTATCTAGGCGGAAGTATTTATTTTACCGTTATGCTTGCCTTAGCTATACTGTGTCGTGTTCCACAACTACAACGATGCTAATCAAACGGAATTGCTGACGAAAACACGCCAAAGAGGTACTCTCAAGGAAAAATTGGATCCTTCGCGTCTCTCTCTCTCTCTCTCTCTCTCTCCTTCTTCTTCACTTTAGTTTCCGGTTTACAGTGGAATGGATTAAGGAAAGCAATTTACCGTTCTTGACGAGAAAAAGAGAAATATATAAATTGTGTCGAGGGTGTACACGAGGTACGCTTAGTAATGAGCGGTAGCAAGGTATTAAACGAAGCGGCTGCAAGTCAGACACAGAAGTTCAAGGGTGTTTCATTAAATAAAGGTATACTCTTGTCAATGTTGTGAGAGCTTGACCTGCTTGACATCGAAAAAATATATCGCCTACCATTGGTATCGACGCCGCGTGAAACATTAGTACTCCTATATATGTACATACACGCATAAAACGAGAAAGAATTAAATTATAAATCGCGCAGATTTATGAAAAATATAAATTAAGCAATTACGAATATTTTATGTTTTTCTTTGTTTTATGTATTTATATCAATATGGGTGTAGGTTTTGAAATGTAATTTTTTAATTTATGCCTCCTGTAACATGTATTTTTCATTAATTATTTCAATTGATGTTTGTATTCTATATTGTAAAGTCAGATATAAATCATCATCACACTCATTTGAATATCCAACAATTTTTTATAATTCATAAACTTATTTCTTCACTGATTTACTGAAAGGATAATGTGGGTAGGTATAATTTCAAATTAGAATTTTATGATCAATACGTAAAAACGGAAGTTTAAATTTTTTTGCAAAGAGAGTTGTCCAAAAACCTTTACGTACGTGAAAACCATTGCCAATTCATTGGCACTTCTTCCTCCTAATCGGTTTTTCGTTATCGTTAATATGAAACATCATAAAATATTTTATCAATCTAGTTTAAAAATGTTTGTTAGTAAAAAATATTTAAAAATGTATGTAACAGTTTTCTATTTAAATAATCAATTTTGTTTTGGAATAAGTTATGTTTAACAGGTGTGCAAATTTAATAGCACATAGATGCGTTCGGAAAATCAAACGCAATCTATGATGGTATGTTTTCACGGCGACATCTGATGACTCTGTCTACATAAGAACATATAAATCAGCTGCGTGCAGATACATTAAAATCACTACCTAATAACTTTTTATCTAGGCAGCAAGAATTCATTATAAATGCAGATTATTTTTTTAGTACATAATATTGAATTTTTTTGAATTAATCGATCGTTTATTTTGAAATATATATAAATCATATCATTTTCATAAAAGCATTATAGCTTCAATAATTTGAATACCAAAATCATCATAACTTTATAAAACCATACATATTTAAAAAAATTCGAAGTAAGTTATAAGGTTTAACAAAAATAACACTTTTTTGACTTTTTAGGAACACTATTGTTGAATTTATTGTGTACATTATATCATTAAAAAAATAACAACAATATTTGTTAAAAAATCGAGAAATGATTACATATTATTTGGCGAGAATTATAAACAAATTTTTTATTCGAATTCAGAATCAGAAAACATATATGCATGTTTAATTTTATTACGATTGGTCACGTTCCATAACTATGACGGTATTACATACATTATATATATCCGTACATTTTTTTAAAACGTACGTTTCGAACTCCAAATACATTTCTTTTTCTTTTCAGCTTCCTCTAGAAAGAAGCAAAATGTTAAGGTATAACAAAATTCAAAATCATTTCTGTGAGCCATTAATTATGTTTTTAAAGCATTTATCCATGCCCTTTCAAAATTTCAATTATAATCCTAATGTAATTATTCTTGAGCGAGGTTGCACTAGCCGAACGACCATTTGTTCGCCGTTTTAGGGTAAATTTCGAAGTACTGCTGTCGTTGCTTTTGCTGCTACTCATCAGGCTACTTTTTATCTTCCTCACGCTCCGCTGACGTTGCGTCAGCCCTTTCGCTTGTACATTGCGCTGCCAATGTTTTATTTATTCTATGCGTTCTAACTGATCTAATTTAGAATTACTACATTTGTAAAAATATTTTTCCTATAACATGCGCCTCAAGTAGGATCGCTTTTGTTAATACCCTTTATACAATTTTTATGATTTAGATAGAAAGTAATCTTATATAAAAAATTTTTGGAGGTATAGTTTGCTTTTAAAAATAAAAAATGTATACATATATATACAAATTTTGAATTTCGTTGTGAACGACTCGAAATTCACAATAGCCTACCCAACTTTCATGCATAAAAGTATGTGCTCGTGTATAATATGGAGGTCATTCGGCAGTCGTCTACGTCTCGTGCTGAATACTTTACCTTTGCTGGAATAGCTTATTTTCTCCCCTTGTTGCACAATGTACTATTGTGTATATTATTTTTGTAAATAATTAAATATCTCGAGAGAGATTCATTTAGATTTCTATATGCATGTTTGATTTTGAAACATCTAATATCAAATTCTATTTAGAAGCTCACTCAGTTGATTATTTACTAATTAAGCTAATTGAACAAAACTTCATCAGAGTGCAATGCAAAGTATATAACTACATTTATTTATGCTATACAGCTCTAATACACATTGTAAAGTGATTTTTAAACTATGAAAATCTTAAGTAAAACATGAATACTCTTGATCAGTTAGTATTTGACATTATAAAGCCTGATGCTGTTCACTTGCCGCTTATCCTTATACCCGCATACGCAGCTGTATACAACCAAAACAATCGCGCCTGCGAGATTACCCATTAACTTACCGCGAAAAAGCTCTTCGCTACATAAGCCTAGTGCTCAAAAAGGCGGATTTCAGAACTACAAAATCAACATTTCCTCCTGAGCTGGCGTAGCTTAAACCTTTGTTTCGCCTACCGACGTTATTTTCTTGCACGATCTCACGTTTGTTCTGCCGCGGTGGTTGCCGCCAGTTATTTCGAGCCGCGTGTCACGAATACTCCAAGTGCTGCTGTGCCCGACTATGCTCAAGCTAAACTATATGATGTGTTTCATACAAAAGACACACATATACATGCTGACTGTATTTTTCTAGAGCTCATGCGTTCTCTGTTATGAAAATCTAGGTATTCTTGTCTTAAGCTGCGAGTGTTGAGCGTTAACTAAACGTAATTAATTATTTATCCAAGCTTATGCATGAAATCTCGAGTTTTCCAACTTGACTGTTTATTCATAATAGTATTACTGCACTGGGGGTGGTCAATATTTACATTTTTTATTGTTTTCTTCCTTCTTAAGCCCTAAAACTTTTGGCTTAATTAATTTTTTTCGATCTAGTATTGATACATCAAAAAGCACAATTTTTATATACAAATAAAAGTGTGTTTGTATTTGAACAATTTTCTTATATTCACTGTGAAAGTATGAAGAAATATGGTGTGTGCTAAGGGCCAACTACATAATTTTTGGGAATTTTTTGTGCAATAAAATATTTTAATTCAAATATAAACACCTTAAATGCACTACTCCCTGGACTAAGCATATTTGTGTGATACGCGGTGTTATTTATTTCTGCGATTTGAGAGCAGCGGGCAAAAAAACATTTATGCCTGGCATCAGCAAATAATAACAGCCACTTAAAGCCTTGGAAAATAATATACTATTTTTAGCACAGGTTAAATAATTTATTTGAAAAACGAATAAATATAGATATCAACACATTTTGATCTTGCATGGCTTACTTACAGTGAATTAAAGAAACATTTAAAAAAAGCAAATAAATAATTTTGTTCACGCATGGCTCTGCTCATAGTGAATTCAATTTCCTGCGGGCTTAAACATTCAGTGGCTCCAAAACCGCGCGCTCTGGCTGAGTTCACATGTATATATCCGTTTGCAAGAAGACAGTCGCGCAGCCGGGTCTCATCGCCTCACTTATTTAGCTCATAAATCACACTCGTGTATTGATCTCATGGATTAATACGTAAAATCAACCCACCATACGTCTGCCACTTAGTTCTTGATGCCGTAACAAGGTAGAATATATATATCAACAATCATATATGGCGTATATATGAATAAAGTAAAATTTATATAGATTCCAGTTAAGTATGGAAATTCATTACCTCGGACTCTAATGATTCCATACATTTTTAAATATTCTATCAATAATGAATGTAAAAGGAATTAATTGAAAATTATAATAATCAAAAGAAATTCGTTTTGCTCTTTTGTTACTTTTCCTTTGGAGATAGCTTTATTAAAGTAATGTGTTACTGAATAATGATGTCAGATATTTATTTGCTAATAAACAACTTATTACCAAATAATAATGTGGTAAAACAACTCATTGTAAATATATCCTACATATATAAATCTATCAATTACAAATTATTAAAATATATAAACAGTAATAAATCTAAAGAACACGGGGATATTTAATAAAAGTCTAATTGCATAAAACCATAAAAATTTGTATAAAGAATTAAAGAACAAAGATAGTACTTGTTTAATCCACTTCGTTCTAATCTTCGTATAGACAAAGAAGTTGAATACCAGCCGAGCTGAGGCTGAGACTTGAAACAGTCGCGGCAGGCTAGGTCGCCGTAAAAGGATATATATTATTCAGACGTAACTTGGCCCAGAATTTACCAGTGTCGAGTTCTTCTTTGGGGTCTATACAAGCGAATAAAACTTTCAACCCTAGACACTGGGAACTATTCGGCAAAGCCCTTCCTTGTGTCCCCTTTGTTCCTCTTTCTTTTCCACTGTCGGTATTTTTACCATCCTATAGAAATCGTTGTATAAAATTAAAATAAAATAATTTACTTATAAATGTAGCCTATTCCGTATTAATACCTCATCGTTAATTTTCTAAAAAACTATTAACAATATTTTGATTTTTTTTACTAATTTTAGTTATTGTTGAATGCTTATAATTTTTCACCTAATCATCCACTTTGCTAATTTTTTACCTGCTCTTTGGTAATTATAGACACGGACTTTCAATAGTTATAATAGGGTTAGACGCTGTTGTTTAATAATATGTTGGTTTGTAGAAATAAATAATAAAATGCTGATAATTCATGGACATACAGCTTTTTCAAACCAATTAATTATTTCAGTAAGAAATATATTGTTTCAATATAAAATCAGATGTGGCTGAAACTTATTAGATGAAACTGAATGGATTATTAAAAGCTGTTTAATTAAGTACAATAGTTACTTTATTAATCAAAAATTTTTTCAGTATTTAGAACTCGTGCGAATAAAGCAATGTCATAACATACCCTAATATAGTTTGAATTTTATCCGATGAAATTAATGATGTATTCCATTTTTTCTGATTAAACATACCCTTAGTTTACAAAAAGAATGTTATGCTAAATGTTTTTGCAATGGAAATTAATACAGAAGTCAGGATGATTGAATTTAAAAGAGCTGAGTTTTAAATTAGATTTTAAGTTAATTACTTTAGAATGTTTTCTGAACCGGCTATTTCCAACATACCCGAAAAAGAGGGCAAAGGTTGCGTTCAGTAGATATGATCGGTTATAAAGTTTGTCCGTTAGTGCATCCGCCAGGGCATTATTTTTCATTAGCGTCGAAACCTTCACGAGCGCATTCAAAAATCGAATTATTGAAACTTAAATTGTCTTCTTTCCTAGCATTAATCGAGGTAAAGTGCGAATGTGTACAAAACTTGACCCAGTTACAGAAGCTGCACACAGTTGCGCTTGCATATGCATACATGCATGATTATTATTGGATGATGTATTCGTCGATTAATTGTCTACTAATATAATTTATATCACGTATGCTATTAGTTAGTATATTTATTAATTTAAATTGTTCATTACCTACTAGTAACATATTTAACTAGTATATTTATATAGTAATTGTGTTACTGAACTAATTATTATTGCATTATGTTATACCAGATTATTTTTTACATTTCCAATGTATATTCATATTTATAAATAGCCATACATAAATTTCAAATATCAAAATGAAAATTTTAAAGCAAAATAAAATCCATTACTGGTCGCATCCCAGTAATTATTGTATTGATTCCAATCAACATTATGTCATACTACGCTTTCACGACCATATTAAATTCAATGCAGGGTAAATTAACAGACTTTCCGCCAGAAAAATAATACCATCTATCGGAAACGTAAACTAACGAAATGCTGACAAAATTGATAATATAAAAAAAGAAGACAAAAATCTGCCTGGAATCATTGCGTTTCGCACATTTTATAATATATTTCAGCATTCGATGAAAGACAAATGACGCTTATTCGACACATCGTTTCATTGCGTGCTTAAAAGTTTACCAGTTACACTACAGTGGACAAAGAGCTAGAGTATAAAACTTGCATCGTGTTACCACCTTGCAGTTGCTTCAACAGCGTATAGTTTTATGTCGCTGACGATATATATGTACTAAAATGTTCTGGCGGGCTGAAAGCACAGATAGGAAACTGCCCTCTCAAGTTCATTTCCGCCTCTCTCCCTTTCTCACTCTCTGCTTCGCTCACCTCGATTTTCATTCTATTTCCACTTTCCTTCGTTTCCTCTGTGTAGCTTGGAAAGTAGAGCGATATGCAGTGCTATGGTCAGTGATCATGTCACTTTTGAAAAAACATCATAAAGTAAATTCGCCGTATATGTGTGCGTTTATGCTTGCGGTCGATATTATAGTATAAATACGTTGTTGTATAGATGTCGATGTTTATAAGCTGTTTTTGTTCAAGTTACATGACGTACAGATATGCTGACAAGCAACCTCATACACATCGATAAACAAGTTCAGTATCTTACAGTGCATTGTTATAAATGAAAATGTCAATCATCTATTGTACGTCATTCTAGCGAGTCATCAGGTAATAGACCATTCTAGCTCCAAACGAGGATCCCTTATGTCGCACTATTTTTGAGAATAACTCATTTCTATAGTCATTAGTAGATATTAATTCTAGATGTCCTTTGGCGTTTACAAAAGACACAGAGGTATAAAGGAGTAAGTAGTACAGCAAGTGACATGACGCAGCTACTTACAATCCATCTCTGCAGTTAGGCACCACACGCAGACGTACATTGCACCTATAAGCTATAGCGAAAGGACAGAGACCGACCGAAATCAGCGAGTAAGCGAGCTCCTCGCAGGCGTACACGTCGAGCCAATTTGGAATGTTGGATGTTAGACATCCTCCCGAGGTCTCCATTAGCATACATTCGTATAACGCCGTTGTTCACCCCTGACTTCCCGCACTTCTCGCACTGCCCCCGGGGTGTTGAATTAACCCGTAGTATTCTCTCTCTCTCTCTCTCTCTCTCTCTCTCTGACACACACACACACACACACTTGTTTACTATCTAGTGATACGTATACAGCGCCAGTTCAGTGGCACAGCATCGCCAGCGCGCCAAAGCTTTATTGTAGTCCTCAGCGAGCGCTAGTACGCGTGTATAGGTTTGCCTGTAGGCAAGCAAGACTCTTCCGCTAAATCATACGATTTAACAGAGCGAATCAGTGACATTAACCGAAATCTCGTGCCACCGTTTTGAGAGTGAAACGATGCATTTATGAAATTGGTTACATGCAAGTCTTTCTGATACTGTCGCTCTGTCTTGAAAACAGTTTATTGTATTGTCATTTTATTTTTCTACGTAATAGCATGAGGTTTGTGATCAACCCTTTATCCAGATTATAAGATAAACAGTCGGTTTACTGTTATATAATAAACGTGTCCAAGTCTCAAATTACTTTGTCAATTATCTTTTAAAATCAGCGGGCCATATTTTGCACTCACCTAAATTACAAGAAAAAGTTCTGCTCAAATACATAAACAATTTGCGTCAAATTTACCTTTTAATTTTATTAGATTTAATTATGGTAGAATAAAATTCAAAAAGTAAAAAAATATAAAATTGTGTTTCACATTAAAAGTTATTATATTTGTACCTTTCCACTATGATAATTTAGAGAAGTACCAGAGAGTATTTAATTAATATTTTTTTGCTACTTTATAATTAGTATATATTACGAGTAGTGAAAGGAAATTTAAGGTATGGTGTAAAAAAGTGCTAATTTGTTAATTTGCTTTAGATTTACGTTTATTGTTAAATATTGCATAAAAAAAGGTAGGAAAAGATGGGCGCGGTAATCAAAATTTTCTTTATCCTTATTAGTTATAAAGATAGCATATTTGCAGTGAAACAAATATTATGGAATATTGTTTACATCAATATTTGGCTTGATATAGGATAATAAATCGAGGCCCAGGCGATATTGTAAATAGCAGTGAGTTTATTGACTCATTCTTCATTTATTTTTAACAAGCTGGCTTGCTATGCATTTTGTTCAACGATTTGGCCCATTAAAAAAGCAGGCGGTAGCGGCGGCAAAGCGAAAACCTTCAAAGAGCTCGTCGGCTTTTTCGCTACCTCTCACCGCCGCAGTAGTAGCACCAGAGGTCTGCCGAGCGGTAAAGTCAAGAAGCACTTTGGCCGTGCTCAGCCCATATTCATTCTTCGAAAATGGAATCTTAATTAAAATCCGGTCGTAATTTATGGTAATCGAGAAAGCCAGAGGGGAAGGACCGCAAAGCAGAGCCGCAGCGACCCCATGCATCCTTGCGTGCGCGGAGCTTGACTTTGAAATCGCGCCGAGTCCACGGAAAAAGAGAGCTTCCTCTCGTCCTGCCGGGAATGTTCGCCCAGATCTCGTACTTTTACCTCGACGAGACTTTCCTCATACTGACTTTTTACTCAGCTTTATTCTGGCTGTTCGCTCACCCGCTCTTAGCGGGGAATTTTTCTCTCGCTCGATGTGCAGCAGTCACCCGGCTGGTAGCTGAATCGCTGGCTGGTAAGGTTAGTCGTTGCGGTTTCTCTAGCAACGTGAAATTATAGCGGCGAGCGTAAAATGTGCATGCATTAAGGAAAGGAAAAATAGTTTGCCGCCGTGTCGTCGCTCTCCCTCTCCCTCTCCCTCTCTCTCTCCGTCTCTCTCTCCCTCTCGCTCCTCTCTTGTTCTCCTTTTGTTTTCCCAGTTTTCGTATCATTCTCTCTCTCTCTCTCTCTCTCTCTCTCTCTCTCTCTCTCTCTCTCTCTCTCTCTCTCTCTCTCTCTCTCTCTCTCTCTCTCTCTCTCTCTCTCTCTCTCTCTCTCTCTCTCTCTCTCTCTCTCTCTCTCTCTCTCTCTCTCTCTCTCTCTCTCTCTCTCTCTCTCTCTCTCTCTCTCTCCTCTCTCTCTCTCTCGTCCTTGGCTTAGCTCAGGAAAGTCAACGTGATACTGCTGGAAAATTCTTTTGTATTACGCTTCTGAGGCGATGAATTTGAAAGTTCGTTCGTTGTTGCTCCTGTCTGCTAATTCGTGGTTATGATACTCTCTTTTTATACCGAGAACGTGAAATTTTATCGCTCTAAAGTTGGGCAAATTTGTTTCCTCAAGTTTCTCTTTTAAACTCTGACTTTTTTTATAAATATGTATATAATATACAGGCGCACAAACAAGAAAAAGCTGTTTGATTTAGCTATACCTTACTCCGGCATATTTTTATGTATACTCGACGGAACAATTAACTTAAAATAATTCTGAACTGATGTCATGATAATGTTCGGTCATTTATGTGTGCTAGATAGGATTCATGGTACCTAAGGAAGCAAAAATGATCATCTTCGCTGAAAAATAAAACCAAATAAGTAGAGTGGAGCAAAAATGACCTTTTTTACTCTTTTTTATTTTTTTTCTATATTTTCTTACTATAAATTTAAGATGTCAAAAACGTTTCAAATTTTGAAAAAATACATACGTGCACTGTAGTGGACGACACGAAAAGCTCTATCCTCAATCCATATGCACTTGTTATGAAAAATGCGGTGAATAACCAGAGACGAATGTAATTTTCCAAACTCGGATGATAATTAAGCAAATATCATTCTCGCTTGAAAAAGTGTCTATTTTTGCCCATAGTTATACAATGTACTGTTCCATTGAGTGTACTATCAAGAGACAATTTAATTTTATATAGGTCTTGCTCAATATATTTACAGCTTTCTAACACGCGCTCCTTGCTAGTAGTACATCAATAGGTTAGTTTTTGTTTCTCTATTAGAGAATACAAAACTTTCACTCCATATCTATTCGCTAATGTTTTAAAAATGTAATTTTCACTCTTGTAAAGTAATTGGAGAACTTCATCTTGCATATTAAAATAGATAGTTCTCTTTGAACTTTTCGGTAACTTGCGTTTTGAGGTCGCATCATCAAAGTAAGTAGGAAACAACGTTATTGGTTTACTGTGTCTTATTTCTAATTCTAATAACTTTCATATATTTTTAAACTTTCATATAAGCAATCGAATAATATTGGAATTTTAGAAATAAGTTAAAAAGTTTCCAAGTATGTTACTTTTGGGCGTGAAAAGACCTATACCGATCCCCGAGTTTAATACAAGCATATCTATATATTTATCCGCTTACTTGATAAACAGAATCGATGCCGATAAACATAATAAATAAGTCTACTCATTCACTTCTCCTCTTTCAAGAACAGGTACGCATATACGATGTTATTTTATGGTGATAATAGTCTCGGAGAGTTCCCCAAATGATCAACATTTAAAACATTTGAACCATCAAGGTTATAGCTTCATAAAATGAGGAAAATAAAGGACAATTTAGGCGATTAATAGGGACAGTATTATATCGCCAAATAATGTGAAAAACGTATCTTTTAAACATAACAGCACTGGATAATAAAGTCCATATAAATAAATAGAGGCGTGTATTTAAAAATGCGACTGCCAAATATTTTCAGTAAAGTACATTTTTTTTGTAATATCATACCCTTTTTTCTTTTCTATGCCTCTACCTCTATAGGCAGTTTCCTAGGGAGAACGATCACGAACGTGTTCTTCCAGTAGAGTTTCTTTAGCCAGGCTTGAAAATAGCTCGCGAAATGCCTGGAAAAGTGCTGCGACGTCGCCTGACCCCCAAGCGTCTCGTTCTTTAAGCTCGTTGCCCGACAGGAGCGAACGGAACGTGAAAAGACTTGCAGAAGGCCTGAGCTTTCTGCTCGCAGATTTGGACAATCAAGAATTCATTGTCGTGGGTAATCGTTGTCAATTGCATAATCTTTTTCACTGTAACCTATATCGGCTTGTAGATTAGGTTTATTTAGTTATTACTTAAACGATATTTATTCATATGAAATCTTAATTGGTATCAATCTCGATGCATATATTATGTTTTTCATATTCGTATCTCATAAAAAACTATTGCTTATTCATTAGCGCATAGCTGTCCTTCAACTTAATTTAAAGTAGCAATAAATCAAAAATTGTTTTAATAAATTTTGTAGATGCTAATTTAGGAAAATACGTAACCTAATCATAAGACCTGTGTAAATTCAAATATTATATTTGTTACATTTTATGCTTCGTTAGAGCTCTAACTTATTTTTAATACGCTTGAAGGTGCGATTTTTATGCTACTTCCAGGCATAAAAAAGCCTATTTCATGCTCAAATTGGAAAGAAAAATAAAATTAATTAAGCATTTTTTAATTCTGTGTTAATAATAAAAAAAAGAATTAGATGAAATTAAAAATTGAGATCATTTTGAAGTTTCGACGAGATTGAACATTTTACTATTTACTATTTACTATTTAATATTACAAAGCTTTCTCTGGGAGGAAGCAATTTATTGAAATTATCATAAATAATGGTTGTTTCTTATTATGTATTTTAAGGCATATTTTTGTTATTTTTATTGCCTGCACTTGAATTATTTTCGTTGAACATGAAAGCTGCACCAATACTTTCAGTAAACTGAGTAATACACAAAGGCTTTTGTATTTCGAATAATGAGTATGGAAAATGCTGTATTATCCTGTGGAATCGGAAATTTAAAATATCTTTCACATTTGATGCAGAAAAATAATAATTTTTTTTATATATAATACAGTTACTTACATGAATGTATACATTTTCAAAGTTAACATAAAACTAAAATATGGCTAAAATTGTAAGCGCCCAAACAAATAATGTATATAAACAATATAGTGAATATACAATATCTGATTATAATGAAATTAACTTTTACAATAGTATACAACGTCTAATTGTAAAATTGAAATTCTTTTTTCTTATTCTATTCTATTCTAAAAAATGGATTGGAAATGATAAACAAAATATTTGTAAATCTTTCAAATCTGCTAATAAAGTTAATAGGCTTTATAACAAATAGAAGATCAAGGAAAAGAAATGTGCAAAGATGTATGTAGGAGGTCTCTAAACAATGAGGGTTAACAATAATTACAAGCACGTATAGTAGTTATAGCCAGTCTTTTTATAAAAAAAAAGGTTTATCTACTGAAGCATTGTCTTTCAGAAAGTAATATACTTAAAAAATAATAATAAATACGCAGAGAAGCAAATATTTAAATTTTATAAGAGTAAGTATCTGGTATAGTATAGCAACCAAGTTAACTAGGAGAAAAAACGAAGTTTCTTAAGAGGCTTGCCTGCGCAGCGAAGTTCATTTACCCGGGGAAAAGAACAGTGTTATGCATAAGACAGGTGCCGTGAAGCCAAGAAATAAGGTTCCGCCGCATTCGAAAGCTGCAACTTGTAATCACAATTGGAAGCATTTAAACCGGCTTTGCCGCGATGCACTAGAGACTCGTTAGCAGTATCGCACCGACGTTTCTATATTAGAGTAGCCGCGGTCCGTTAATTTCGCGCGACGCCGCTTGCTTTGCTGCACTTGCGCAAGCATAAATGATAGACTTTCTGTGAGCACGCTCGTATTATATATACTTGGTGACCTAAACGATTTTAATATTTAAAATCCAATGGGCCACGAGATGAAGAGGCAGTTTAAGAATTAATCTTGTTTGTGCGATGTCGCTGCAAGCTCTGCATATCTCGCGTAAACATGTTACCGTTATTTACTTCGTTACATTACACACGAATTTTGCTCACATGCATTTTAAAACGTTATTCCATTATTTAGTTAATATTATTATCTATGAAATAATTTTTGTTCTCTTGGATTTAGTTGCATGTAATATTACTCTGAATACATTTAAGCTTATATTTCATTGTTGCTTAAGATACGTCTAGGGTTGACAACTTTTATTTATTTATATAAGTAGATAGGCTATAGGCATACTGGCTCATGCGGATTCTGGCATACCCCCTCCTCTCTCAATGTGAGACAGAATCCGAGCTGTGTATTTTAGATGGAGGGATTGTCGATCCCTCCCTTCCCTCTCCTAGCAACCGAAAATTTGCCCCCCTCTCAAAGGGAGCCAGAATCCGAACTATGTATTTTAGATGGAAGGATTGTGAATCCCTCCCTTCCCTCTCCTATCGATCGGGAATTCACCCCACTCTCAAAGTGAGCCAGTAACCATAGTGTGTATAAGTCCCAAATTTTCCCTTCTCCACATCCCAAAAAAAATGTTGTGGGGGATTCATGACCCTCCTTCTCCGTATTCCTTCTTTCCAAGCAACGGTAGTGTATCCGTATAGGTCTCTCTTTTTTCACGCCTACTCTAGAGCACCTGCACTGATCATTGGTAGCTTTTCTGAGAAGAAAAAAATCTTGTATTTTCCCATAGCAGCTAGAAATTTATTGCGATCCTCGCGCAGGTAGGGGACGGCGACCCTCGCACAGATATTTGATTTGGTACAGATAGGTACAATCCCTTTCGCTTTCCATACGAGCTTCGTGTAGGTAGAAGACGGCGACCCTCGCACAGGTGTTTCTCTGGGATAGGTAAACAAACTATCCCACGCAGATGCATACAGAGAAACAGTAAGCTAAAAAAATTGCTAGAAAATGTACCGATAGCAGTAAAAGGTGTATTTCCATATCATTTGTAAATGGATAAGTTGACGACTGCAAATTTGCCAGAAAGGAATGATTTTTATAATAAGCTAACCGATCCTCATATTGCTAAAGAAGACTATAAACATGCTCTTCAAGTTTGGAATAAGTTCAATATTAGAACGTTAGGAGAGTATTCAGATCTTTATCTGAAAACCGATGTTTTATTATTAGCTAACATTTTCGAAAGTTTTCGAGAAACATCTCTTAAAGCCTATGATTTATGCCCTGCACACTTCTACACGACTCCAGGACTAATATTTTCAGTAGCTCTTAAAATGACAAAGGGGGAATTGGAGCTTCTTACAGATATTGACATGCTAATGTCTATCGAATCGTGCATTCGAGGTGGAATAAGTCAGTGTTGTAATCGGTATGCCTAGGCGAACAATTCATATATGGGTCCTTCATACGATAAGGATCAGAAAACAAAGACTCTCTTATATTATAATATTAACAACCTTTATGGGAGGGCAATGGTACAGCCTTTATCCAAACCATATGTTGAATTAAATACAGAGAAGAGAAAGCAGGTAAAGAATGAGCTTGAAAAACTTTTCTACAAATTGTTAATTAACGCTGTCTATGGAAAGTGTATCGAACAAGAGCGGAAACGAAAATGGAAAATGTCTCGAGGATCTCATTATTGTTAAACGTGAAGAGTGCAACATTCGTTTCAAGTTGCACATAGTGCATACAGAAAAACAAAATAAATTATGGAGGAATTATGGAGGAACAGATGGCGCAAGCTACAATGCAAGTAGAGGGATAATTAGAGGATAAAATGAATGAGAATGGAAGCCAAGAAAGAGAGGAGGGGGATAGTGGTGGAGAGGGGATATGATGAGGTCAATAGTAATGCTATAGGACGAGAAAGAGAAGGGGAAGGTGAGAGAGGAGATAAAAGTGAACAAATCAGGATTGAATACGATGTGCTGGAGGAGATTATGCACGACTGGGATCCATCATTGGATGAAAAAAGATACAATCGAGAAAATAAAAAAAATATCTTACAGGAGGTGGCAATGGAAGGAGCAGATATTGCGGTAGGAAATGAGCTATATCTAGGGACGGACCATGATGAGGAGCATATTCGAGCAATCGAAAACCTCGAGAACAGACAACCTCTTGCAAAGAAACCAAGACTTTTCTAATTTTCTAAGTAAGTTTCACAGTTCATTGTTAGCAAAATGGTTTTTCTGTCAAAATATATTTCTCTAACAAAAAAAATCTTATTTAATTTTTCAGAATGGATCTATCTGCTCTCAACAAGATTGCTGAGCAAGAATTCCTGCCCAAGAAGAAAGTTACGGACTTGGAGAAAAATCATCAGTACATGGCGACATCACTTAAAGAAGTAAAAACCAGATTCGGTCCGAAGGTAGTCGCTGAGCTGGATGCGAGCTTCCTGATCTTCTTGCCAGAGAAGATTTCATCAGCAATCCTAAAAGATCAAGAATTTTTCCACCAACTTTCCAACACCTGCAAATAAGCTTTGTATTTACAGTATATCAGGGTGGAACTTCTTTTAAGTTCGATACTATTGGTTAAAGGCGAGGAAAATGATGTAATACACAAATTGCTTTTTTATAATCTGTTTATTATTTTTATATTAAAACTTGTACATAATAATAGTAATACATGAATAAATGTATAATTAAACATAATATGATCACTTTATCCTTTATTTTATTTGGAAATACATTGTTAATTTTGTTCATATAGATTTAGCTTATTTAAATAATCTCATTTTTATCAATTCAACTATTATGCTCGTTGCTGAAACCTAACCATTTAACATACACTCGCTTATCATTTCTCTTTAAAACTTTTTCTACTAAATAAATTTCTGGATGCTTAGTTTTTTGAATTTCCGTTTCATAAAAGCTGCCAGACACGGGTTTATCATAATAATCTTTAAGGTGATAAGTTACCGGATTAGTTTTTGCAACTCGAGTTATTGTAAAAATTTCAGTAGACCAGTTTGGTGTATAACCTTTTCTAAACACGTTTTTTATTTTACTTATACGCACTTTGTCTCCGACTTTGAATTTTGGTTTTTTCACAGTTAACTATTCATTTGGAAAACGTCTCTTGATCTCTCTCTCTCATTTGCTTGCGTAACATTTTTAGGCGCAATCCCTATAGTCCGATCTTTTCTTGAACTGTAAGCTTTGACCAACTCAGGCAAGATATCCAACCACTTATAGCTTCCCCTTTTACTGAACTCTATCCACATTGCATTTTCAAATGTTCTATTAAAACGTTCGCATATACTTGCATGAAGATTACTATGTGAAGAGTATAGGTTTATCTTGTACTTTTCGATGAGTTTTTGAAAGTTTAAATTGTACAAATCTTTTTCTTGGTCAAATTGTAGATTCGACGGTACTCTGCCTTGTTTTAATATCGATTCCATAGCTGCAGTAACATCATTGCTACTCTTTGACTTGACTGGGACAGCCCATGCATACTTTGAAAATATATCTATGACAGTGAGTAAGTAGTGAAAACCTTTATTCGCTTTAGAGTAAGGAATCATTTGTACAAGATCTGCTTGTCAAGTCTCATCTATGCCACGAATGTCATATTTTCTTCGCTTGTACCTGCGACGTGCAGGTTTGTGGAGTTCTTCAGCTACTCTTTGACGATCCATCCTTGACTTCTATATGTCTATTTAATTCTTTAACTATGTATTCTATACTGGCTACATTACGTTAAGATATATCATAAAGATATTTTAATTTTTTCTCCCCTTCTGATTGAACTTTTTCAACTTGCTCCTTATATGCTTCTATAAATTCACTAATGCCAACAAGTTTAGAAGATAAATAATCTAATCTAATCTAATCTCTTGGATTAAGAGGCTGTCCTACATTGCAAAGCCGCTTATTTTCTAAGTCAAAATCGCCTTCCGATGTGATATTGAAACCAACACCTGGAGGATCACGACTCATTTGCGAGCCCTCAAGCTTTCTTCCAAACTCATCGAGACTCATGTTACTACTGATACAAAAAAAAATGTGTGTGAGTTAATATATATGCTCAGCTTCACGTAATTCCTCAATAATCGATTGGATTTCGTTGGTGTGATTATTATTTCCAGTAGTACGCTCCGCAATTAATAATCGGAGTCGCTCGACAAGCTCGTTTGGATCATCCCAGTAGACGAGATCTATAAAAGAATTTTTCTTAGCTATTTTATATTTTGGCAATAGGGCTCCTCCGATGGTTTTATTTGTTTTTTACAAGGAGTGTGCTCCTTGATATACGTATGGATTCATCTTTGCTATGTTTTTTCTTATGAGCATTTGTTGCTTCCAAGGTCATACGATAATTTTCACGATCTGCTGAACTGAAAAGAAGCTCATCCGGATATTTTTTGAAGAGTAATTCCATTAATCCATCTGTTTTAGGATAAGTTTTATTTCCAACTTTTAGTTCTTTATCAAAAAATTCAATTTCTGAATCAACAATTATATGAACTCCATTAAGTTTCCTCACGCCGTATATGTTATCGATTTTGCTGCGGCTTTTATCTAGTAGTGACAAGAAGTCTTGAGATGAATCACTTCTTTCATGGGCAGATTTAAATGATGAATTGGTTAATGTATCTTTTATTGTATCAAATTCGTCATCATCATCAAAATCATCATTATATATGACACTTGCATTATTATTAAGATCGTTTAGTATACTCGATTGATTAAACCTTAATCTTTTTTTTCTTTCAATGTTTTGTTCATGCTTGTATCCAATATTTTCATAGAAGAATGCAAGCTTTCACTGTTCAAAACAGCCAGTTTCACAAGTGGTGTGATGACTGGTCTCAATGTATCACACAAATTCATTAAAAGTTAAATCCGTATTCACATGATCTTCATATATATGTTTCAGATTCACATCATCTTGACGATAAATTACTAACAAATTAACATTATCCCTAATGAGATGTTTGCCTATAAGAGCATACGATTGACACAGATAGAAACTATCTACACTTTTATGTCTTTCCATGAAGAAAAATGCTCTGACGTTATCCTGCTTCTCATATGCCACATCATCAAAAATCATAATTGAATTCGGTAGAGCTTCATCTGGAGATACTACAGATTCATGCTCACTAAACGGAAAATATGATACTTCTTCAATCGGATCCAAGACATTTTTGAGAAATTGATACTTTGGCTGATTCAAGGATTTAGAGTATACATACAAATTTTCAAATCTAAGACCATTTGGATGTGTAATTAGATCCAAGAAACTATTTGTTTTCCCACAGTTAGATGATCCACAGAATACTGCTCGTATACTATTTGGCAGTAATTCACCGTGTCGCTTCTTTCTCTTTTCTTTTCCAAAATCGAAATTCGCTACAGGAAGTTTGACGTTCTGCTCGGTAAAATCCATGTTCACGTGTCAGAGTCAGATTCGACATTGAGCTTTAGAAATAAAATCACCTGTTTTATACTTTGATCGTCAGTTGTGGCTCAAAAGTCGAAGAGAGATCACAAATCCAACAAACAGCAGAAAGGTTATGGATTGCTTGATAAAGTAATCAATAACTTACCCGTTGAAATGCATCTTCGTGGATATCAATACTGTGGACCCAGAACCAAATTAAATAAGCTTTTGAAAAGAGGTGATCCTGGAATTAATCAGCTTGATCAGGCATTCAAAGAACATGACATTGCTTACTCTGACAACAATGGAGATCGTAAAGCAGCTGATAAGAGCCTTGCTGATAGAGCTTGGCAACGCGTTAGAGCCAAGGATGCCAGTCTTGCTGAAAAAGCTTATGCTTTTGCTGTTACCAATGATATGAAATTAAAAGGAAAAACTGGAATGGGACTAAAGTTCAGTAAGTTAGTGAATGCAGCTAAATAATCAATGATAGCCAGTAAATGTTCTCGCGAAGTTATTCAATCGGCCTTGAAGGCTGCACGTCAAGCTGTTAAGGTGGAAAGAAAAAAGTTATCATTCCACGTCTTCTACCGCTTCCATCAAAAATCGGTGGAGTTCTTCATTTTTTCATCCCATTGTTCGCAGGACTTAGTGCAACCGGTGCTCTAGCAGGAGGTGCTGCTGGAATAGTTAAAGCTGTCAATAGTGCTAAAGCTGCGCAAAAAGATCTTGAAGAAAGTAAGAGACATAACAAGACCATGGAAGCCATTGCTTTAGGCAAACGTCTCCATCTCAAACCATATGAAACTGGGATGGGTTTATTTATGAAACTTCATGTTGTCGGTGGTAGTAATCATGTCAATAGAAAAAAAAACTTCGATTTAACTTTGCCAAATCGTCTACTGACTGACTACAATCTAAAAAAATATGCTCGTATGATGAAAATCTCTGATTTTCGAGATGTTTTTATGAGAAATAATCTGCCCGCCGATGGTCCATGGTATAATGAGTCAGCTGTTGTCAACTTGGATGATTTTCAAAATAGAGGCACTCACTGGGTTTGTTATCGCCAGCATGGATCTGATGTACTTTATTTTTGGCGATCTCAAACCTCCCAAAGATCTCATGTCATATTTTAACATGGAAGAAGTGAAATACAATTATAAAAGATATCAAAATTTTGACTCATTCATATGTGGCCATCTTTGTCTTTATTTCTTAGCTGGAAGACTATAAAAGATGTGCTCACAGACAAATGAAATCATTTCCTTCCGATCAGTCATGGAAGACAGCTTTACTCTGAGTCTGTCGGAAAACTCATATGTCTTAAAAGCGCAATATTTTCCTTCGATTGTACTACCACAGCGTAAGAGTTTTGTCTTAGGTTTAGTTGAACTTTTAACATTTAACTCTATTCCCAATGTTGACTATTCAAATAATAAACTTCATTTGAACGGTGATTTTATTACTATACCTACTGGCAGTTACGAGATAGATTCTATTAATCATTATTTAGAAGAAATTTTAAAATCCAAAAGAATTCAATTTTCTTTGAAAGCCTACAATAATACTCTCAGAAGTGAAATTATCTGCAGTCATTCAATAGATCTTACACCTCACAATTCAATCGGCCGTCTCCTTGGCTTTGCTCCTCGCATTCTCAAAGAAAACATTCAACACAGCTCTGATTTACCTGTAAAAATATTGACAATCAACGCACTCAGAGTAGAGTGCAACATTACATCTGGTGCTTACATTAATAACAAAAAAGTTCACACAATCCATGAGTTCTTTCCCAGAGTGCCTCCAGGATATAAAATCATAGAAGTTCCGTCTCATATCATATATCTACCAATCAGTGTAAAGTGCATAGATCATCTTCAAATCCAAATCGTAGATCAGGATGGAAACTTAGTGAATTTTCGAGGAGAGGAAATTACTATTAGACTTCACATCAAATCCGTATAATGGGCATCGTTTACAATCCTAGAATATATATAAGTCAGCCATCATGGCAAGCAGGCATCAGTCGAGCAAAGAAACTCAAACCGTTAATACGTCAGAGCATTCTGTTTCTGAAAAGCCTAGGACTAAATGTTCGTGGAAAAAATTCACGTGTATAATTCTCTGCTGCTTCCAGAAAAATGGACGAAATTCTAAGCATTCAATCAGGTGTCGTTTTCGATGAGTCTATTGCTCATTATGAGGTTCACGTACATCAACCATACTCATCATCAAGCTTTGATAATAATGATGAAATTCGCATTTCTATCCAACATCAAGATCTATGTCTCTTGCCATCACGAAGTTTTATCCATATATGTGGAAAATTACAAAAAGAGAATACACGAGGACCACTAGAAAAAACTAAATTTATCAACAATTCTATTTGTCATATGTTTGATGAAATTCGTTATGAGATTAGTTACGTGGAGATTGATAAAAGTAAAAATGTCGGTCTGAGCAGTCTTATGAATGGATGGAAGGATGGATTTCATTTAATTCGAATCAGGGTCGTATGCTGGAGAATGCAGGCTGGCTTGGCGTCGAAGAAGATATCAAAACTTTTGTTGATGCTCAGGGCAACTTTGACGTTTCCATTCGTATTAGTATGATCTTAGGTTTTGCAGAAGATTATAAAAAAAATGTAGTTAATATGAAGCATGAACTCATTCTCACAAGATCGAGAACTGAAAAGAATGCAATACTTCAAGAAGCTATTACAAGAGACAATACATCTTTCTATGAAGGTCATAATGTGACAATATCTATTTTAAAGATTGAATGGTTAACGCCATGTGTCATTGCATCTGATAAACAAAAAATTCAGTTATTGAATTTCATTGGCAAAGATAACCCCATCTCTATATGTTTTCGTTCATGGGAGTTATTTGAATATCCTCTTCTTCCGAGCACGAATAAACACGTCTGGACAGTGAAAACATCAAATCAATTGGAAAAACCTTGTTTTGTGATTCTTGGACTACAAACAAAGAGAAAATCAACGACAACTGCAAACGCCAGTCTGTTTGATCATTGTGACATTAGTAATGTGAAACTTTTCTTGAATTCACAATATTATCCATACAACAATATGAATCTCGACATATCTAAGAATCAGTTTGCTATTCTCTATGATATGTACGCTAATTTTCAAAAATCCTACTATGGAACAGATCCGCAACCGCTGCTAACAAAGTCCTCGTTTCTCAGCTTCGCACCAATTGTTCAATAACTACGTTTTGTCGTGAACAGTTGACTGTTCACGACAAAAACAAGGTTTTTCCAATTGATTTGATGTTTTCACTGTCCAGACGTGTTTATTGTCAACTGTTCACGACAAAACGAATCTCTCAAGAGCGCTCCTATCGATGTACGTCTAGAGTTTGAAGCTAAAAAATATTTTCGAGCTAACACTTCAGCTTACTGCTTGATCTTACACGATCGCATCGTTCAGTACAATCCTATTACTGGGGATATCAAGAAGCTTGTCTAATCAGTAGACATGATTGGTTTCAAGCAAACGGAAGGAGATTATATTCTAAAGGAATTAGCAATCATTCCTCTCAACGAAAGCAGTGATCCTATTATTCTTCTATTCAAAAATCCCTTTTCATGGACAAGGCTGTCTGATAAAATGAAAAGCGAAAATAATTGGCTCAAACATAATTACCATAGGATACCTTGGAAAACGGATAGGTTGGACTACTCACAGATTGGAAACATACTTCGTGATGCTTTACGTGATGCTAGCAAAATTTTTGTCTTGGGTGAATTAAAACAGAAATGGTTGCAAAGATTCCGATTTCCTGTTTACAACATTCAACAATATGGCTATCCATCAAAACCATCTTTCAAGTGCGCTATAGTATGCACAAACCATAATCATATCTACAAGACCATATGTGCACTTCATACAGTCAAACTCGAAAAAATAATTCCGACTATTGCAAAATAAATATTAAAAAAGAAAAAAGAAAAAAAGAAAAAAGTAGAAAACACTATAAGCATTCTGGTTCTCTAAAACGTGTTTAAAAAAGGTTATACACCAAACTGGTCTACTGAAATTTTTACAATAACTCGAGTTGCAAAAATCCTAATATTGCAATTAAATAATTATTTAATTATTATTAATTTATTACAACTACAATTATTAATTTGTGCAAATTAATAATTGCAAAAAAAGGTAACTTATCACCTTAAAGATTATTATGATAAACCCGTGTCTGGCAGCTTTTATGAAACGGAAATTCAAAAAACTAAGCATCCAGAAATTTATTTAGTAGAAAAAGTTTTAAAGAGAAATGATAAGCGAGTGTATGTTAAATGGTTAGGTTTCAGCAACGAGCATAATAGTTGAATTGATAAAAATGAGATTATTTAAATAAGCTAAATCTATATGAACAAAATTAACAATGTATTTTCCAAATATAATTATAAGAATCATAGTGGTAGTAAATAAAGGATAAAGTGATCATATTATGTTTAATTATACATTTATTCATGTATTACTATTATTATGTACAAGTTTTAATATAAAAATAATAAACAGATTATAAAAAAGCAATTTGTGTATTACATCATTTTCCTCGCCTTTAACCAATAGTATCGAACTTAAAAGAAGTTCCACCCTGATATACTGTAAATACAAAGCTTATTTGCAGGTGTTGGAAAGTTGGTGGAAAAATTCTTGATCTTTTAGGATTGCTGATGAAATCTTCTCTGGCAAGAAGATCAGGAAGCTCGCATCCAGCTCAGCGACTACCTTCGGACCGAATCTGGTTTTTACTTCTTTAAGTGATGTCGCCATGTACTGATGATTTTTCTCCAAGTCCGTAACTTTCTTCTTGGGCAGGAATTCTTGCTCAGCAATCTTGTTGAGAGCAGATAGATCCATTCTGAAAAATTAAATAAGATTTTTTTTGTTAGAGAAATATATTTTGACAGAAAAACCATTTTGCTAACAATGAACTGTGAAACTTACTTAGAAAATTAGAAAAGTCTTGGTTTCTTTGCAAGAGGTTGTCTGTTCTCGAGGTTTTCGATTGCTCGAATATGCTCCTCATCATGGTCCGTCCCTAGATATAGCTCATTTCCTACCGCAATATCTGCTCCTTCCATTGCCACCTCCTGTAAGATATTTTTTTTATTTTCTCGATTGTATCTTTTTTCATCCAATGATGGATCCCAGTCGTGCATAATCTCCTCCAGCACATCGTATTCAATCCTGATTTGTTCACTTTTATCTCCTCTCTCACCTTCCCCTTCTCTTTCTCGTCCTATAGCATTACTATTGACCTCATCATATCCCCTCTCCACCACTATCCCCCTCCTCTCTTTCTTGGCTTCCATTCTCATTCATTTTATCCTCTAATTATCCCTCTACTTGCATTGTAGCTTGCGCCATCTGTTCCTCCATAATTCTATAATGACCCCATGGCAAAGTATCTGCACTATGTGACAATAAAAATCTTTTGTCATCGTGATGACTTAAAGCAATTTTATTTTGTTTTTCTGTATGCACTATGTGCAACTTGGAACGAATGTTGTACTCTTCACGTTTAACAATAATGAGATCCTCAAGACATTTCCATTTTCGTTTCCACTCTGGTTCAATACACTTTCCATAGACAGCGTTAATTAACAATTTGTAGAAAAGTTTTTCAAGCTCATTCTTTACGTGCTTTCTCTTCTCTGTATTTAATTCAACATATGGTTTGGATAAAGGCTGTACCATTGCCCACCCATAAAGGTTGTTAATATTATAATATAAGAGAGTCTTTGTTTTCCGATCCTTATCGTATGAAGGACCCATATATGAATTGTTCGCCTAGGCATACCGATTACAACACTGACTTATTCCACCTCGAATGCACGATTCGATAAACATTAGCATGTCAATATCTGTAAGAAGCTCCAATTCCACCTTTGTCATTTTAAGAGCTACTGAAAATGTTAATCCTTGAGTCGTGTAGAAGTGTGCAGGGCATAAATCATAGGCTTTAAGAGATGTTTCTCAAAAACTTTCGAAAATGTTAGCCAATAATAAAACATCGGTTTTCAGATAAAGATCTAAATACTCTCCTAACGTTCTAATATTGAACTTATTCCAAACTTGAAGAGCATGTTTATAGTCTTCTTCAGCAATATGAGGATCGGTTAGCTTATTATAAAAATCATTCCTTTCTGGCAAATTTGCAGTCGTCAACTTATCCATTTACAAATGATATGGAAATACACCTTTTACTGCTATCGGTACATTTTCTAGCAATATTTGTAGCTTACTGTTTCTCTGTATACATCTGCGTGGGATAGTTTGTTTACCTATCCCAGAGAAACACCTGTGCGAGGGTCGCC
The DNA here is from genome assembly GCA_020010945.3 of Muscidifurax raptorellus. NCBI lineage: Eukaryota > Metazoa > Arthropoda > Insecta > Hymenoptera > Pteromalidae > Muscidifurax > Muscidifurax raptorellus. The sequence continues at coordinate 20,103,963 of CM052077.1, read as the reverse complement.
GTCTTCTACCTACACGAAGCTCGTATGGAAAGCGAAAGGGATTGTACCTATCTGTACCAAATCAAATATCTGTGCGAGGGTCGCCGTCCCCTACCTGCGCGAGGATCGCAATAAATTTCTAGCTGCTATGGGAAAATACAAGATTTTTTTCTTCTCAGAAAAGCTACCAATGATTAGTGCAGGTGCTCTAGAGTAGGCGTGAAAAAAGAGAGACCTATACGGATACACTACCGTTGCTTGGAAAGAAGGAATACGGAGAAGGAGGGTCTTGAACCTACCACAACATTTTTTTTTGGGACGCGGAGGAGGGAAAATTTGGGACTTATACACACTATGGTTACTGGCTCACTTTGAGAGTGGGGTGAATTCCCGATCGCTAGGAGGGGGAAGGGAGGGATCGACAATCCTTCCGTCTAAAATACACAGCTCAGATTCTGGCTCACTTCGAGAGTGGGGTGAATTCCCGATTGCTAGGAGAGGAAAGGGAGGGATCGACAATCCCTCCATCTAAAATACACAGCTCGGATTCTGGCTCACACTGAGAGAGGAGGGGCTGAGCCAGAATCCGCATGAGCCAGTATGCCTATCTACTTATATATTAGTCATGGCACTTTTATTTATGACGCTTATTATATCTTCATAAAAATAATTTTTGTCTGATTTGTACATGTTGCAATCTTATTAAATTAATCCATTGGAATAAAATGTATTTTGAAGATAAAAGTTGCCTATATTTCCCCGTTAAAATTTTGTTTTAGCTATTTAACTATATGTATACAATATGTTTATTACTGTCATTTTTAATTCAAAATATAATATAAAACAATGTTATTCTGAAAATATTTTGGAAAAAATAAATGTCCCTATAATAAAATATTACTATTTAAATACGAGTGTCGTGTGACCTGAAAGCTCTGAGCTTTGAAAGCAAGAAGAACTTTATAGCACCTAAAGTTGTCACATTGATACGATACAGCAATTTCATTCCAGGGCAGCATTTCCTTTGTGTGAAGAAAATTTCACTTCCTACGCCGATTCAATTTTCAAAAGCAAATAGAATCGATGCAGCATCTCTCTCTTCCGCCCCTTCTCGCGCGCACTCTCTCCCCCCCCCTTTCTCTCTATCTCTCTCTCTCTCTCTCTCCTTCTATCCCTCCTTCTCTCTCCTCGACTTTTCATATGAGTTTTACCATATTCGTTAGTCACTGATGTATATCTTCGTAGTGTAGCCGCTGTATGTAGTACGTCTCGCTCGCTAACCTCACTCAGCTCTCTCAAGCGTAGCTATCTCTCGAGCGCACACATTTCACCCTCATTTTGCTCGAGCGAGATCCACTCGAAATAGAATTACACGCAGCGCGGCAGGCTTGCCATTCGAGACACTTCTTCAAGCATATGCGAATCAGGTTTTTTACTGATTTGAGAACAGATTGAGTAGTTCAGTATCAGCATAGTATCTTTTCAAACGGCTAAATTGAAATTCTCTAAGAACGTATTCTATAGAGCTAATATAAAAATTCGACGCCGTTAATTATAACTGCATCGAACTTTTCAAAATTATCATTGTACAACAAAGGGCGAGTAATAGTTGAGAAGTAGAAGAACCTCATCATCCACAATTGTTAAAAGTAGATATTGTTATTCATATATGCCATTATCTTTAGTTATGAAATGTTTGCTGTTTTATGCCTCTCCATTCTCATTCCATTATTTACTCTCTTTTACTTTCGCAGTACTAGAGAATGATCCATTGTAGAACAATAAAACCAATTTCCAGCGTGTAAACCGAAATCCTATTTAAAGAGCAAAGCCGAGCGAGTAGAACTGAACACATGCATGGCTGTTTTCTACGTACGATAGAAAAAGAATAGATATTGAGGTTTCCATGAAAAAAAATTCTCTAGTTCGTTAGTAAAAACTTATCTCTTTTCCATTACTTCTATCGAACAGCATTTTACACTCATTGACTACAAGTTGTTTTTCATTATAGATTTTATGTATAGAAATAGATAACTTATTTATAAGAAATTTATAAGAAAAAAAGGATTTTTTTATTGAGGAATGAATTATGCTCCCGATATGCGTAAGTGGATCGAGTGCAGCAATAAAGAATCTGCGAATGAGCGTTCCAATGTAGTATAAAGTAATGCGTAAAGCCATGTGGAAGAAAGGGTTGAAAAGCAGTCCTCGGGCTACTTTCAAATTTGCCTCTCCTACGGGAGTCATGCTAGGTAATAGAAATCGGTCGCGTGCGCGAGAAAAGCCGAGATTTTTTTTCCGCTATGCCTAAGTACAGGGGAATGTGTCACGCACATTGGCCGCCGTGAAAAAGCATGGTGCCACCGTACGACTCTCGTTGAATACGTATATTATTAATTACAACATTCGGAAGCACATAAGAAAATTGAGTGAGTGAAGTGTGTTTTTTTTATAGCATGAGCTAGCAAACTAAATTTTGCGCTTATTAAATGTTTATATCTGAAAAGATTATATTTATAAATATACTCTTTTACTGAGATTATTATAGTACTCAAATAAGTGGTTGAATTTAAATAAACTGTATTTTTCAACGGTTATTCATAAAATCAAGCCAAAGTAAAATAAATTTAATCATGAAAGCACGTTTCTTTGGAAAGTTAATTTATAAAATAATAACCTAGTTAATTATTTTAATTGGATTTCAACTACTTAACAGTTTTATTAACACGGTCCCATAAAGGAATCTTAAACCAAAACATCGTAAATTACGCCCGCATCTGCAAGGAGCGTAAATTTCAACGAGTCTGTTTACCAAACTTCCTTCTTGCGAAACATAAAAACTTAAGCTTTTCGCATTAAAAGTCTTATTAAGAATACTCTATATAGAACTAAAAAAGCAAGCTTCGTCATATCATAATATTTTCTGAATATTTGAAACGCACCTCAGGCAAGTTTTGCGTTCATCTCTCGCGTCTCATTATTAATACATACGCTACTCTCGTTATGTAGTTATACAACTTATTACCTCTCGCACACTGACTGTAAACGTAATGATCAATATTTGTCTACTCGGAGCAGTAGTAGTAGTAGGTCTGGTAGCGTTTGTGTAGAATATGAAAATGACTCAAACAGATGTTGCAGAAATAGAGCAGTCGGCGGGGGCGCATCGAAGTGGAGAGTAACGGCCTCTAATCTAGGAGCCCATTATGTGCTTTTATAAACACAGCGCTGCTACTGCACCGCCTAGAAAGTTACCAGGCTTAATTAATTAAGTTTATAAACGATACGAGCTGTTTCATGAATGAATATCTATACGATCTTGCGCTGGCGCGCACTTTCTCGTCACCTCGTGGAACTACTTGCACAGGCGAGAATTCCTTTACTTTGCCTATATTTCGAACGATTTTGCATGCGCGCACCTCAAGTACTCACAGTTACAATCAGGTAGTTTTACCAGGCATATTGCTAATTCTAAGTGAAAGATTCATACCTAGCATTTGCACTTTTCGCAGCGAAACTTTGACTTCTGTCATAAAATTTAATATCAAAAGATGCAAAAATATGTGCATGCGTCACAAAAATTATGGTCTGTACCAAGGACTGAGTTTAAACGGGCTTTAAGGTCCCCACTACAAATCTATATCTCATATTTTTTAATAATTAAAGTAAAGAAGGAAAATTATAGCACTCTTCGCGCAGATGGTTTGCGTTACGGCGCAAAGATAGGATTTGACAAAATTATCGCACATATAGGTCTTATTGCAGTGAATGTTTTATAGTAAAAAAAATCGTGGAAAATCCACATTTTTTTAGCTGTCATTTTTGGTGAAACTGTCGCATAAAAAAACGATATTCGCTATGCTTTATTTACTATTACCGCGATGCAAAAGCTATCTCCGCGAGGCGATCATTAGATGAAACTAAAAAGCGATCAACGGATATTTACTAAGAAAAATATTACAATCCAACAAAATTTATATTTGTGATTGAGAGGCGGAACGAGCAGGGAAGGGTCCCTCTCACCTACACCTAGTGTCTTATACAAACATTAGTTAATTATTATTCTAAAAACTCTATTTTCAGTTCACTAACGTTACCCTATCAAGGGGCCATTTGAAGGTACACTCTGTAATCAACTATTGTATTCTCCTCTACGATCATTTTTTGAAAAATGCCTTCCCTAAAATCTCTTGTGTGTAAAATTACTCAAAGTCCAGAAAAAACAGAGCTTCTCGATTTTTTCGAGTGATATTTCCTTGAATTAAAGTTATGTTTGCAAATGTGAGGTTAGAACCTCATTTTACTATATTTAAGCGAAATATCATTCTAAATAATCGAGAAGCTGTGTTTTTCCTGGACGTTAAGTGATTTTTCAGTCGGAGGACTTTTATAGAGCATATTGTTTAAATATGTTAAACAATAAAGATTGTTTAATTGACCATATTTTTTGTCATTTTTACCAAAATAAGGTATCTTTACTCTGTTCAGATAAATTACTGTTTTAATAACGAAGCCAGTGTCAAAGCACGTGCCCTATCTAATCATGTGAGTCATCTGATGCATCTATATAGCAGATATCCTTTATAACTCTGGACAGAGGGATTACTCTATGCCTCCGTATCAGATGTTGCTTCTGTACCAGCGTACATATGACGTGAAACGGTAATACATATGCTCCTTCTTTTTCGAAGAGCTTCTCTTCTTTATTCTCCTACTCTCCAATACATTCTAAAAGGTCCTCTGCCAGGCAGACCAATGCCAGTAGCAACGGCAGAGAGCACTGACGCTCGTTTCGGTCTTCCTTTGTTCTCCCAAGTATCGGCCATTGTCTTTCGTGATCCGTTATAACGATGCACCGCATCACAGAGCCATGCAGTATCACCAGACAGTACCGTATTTGCTTCTTCCCCACTCCTACTCCACTCTACTGTCAGACTAACGATGTCAGCCGTATGCTTGCTCTCTCGCATATGTATAACGCGACGGCAACGGCGCGCAGCGCGAGCTCAGCTTCCTTCTCGCGTGATGCGTGAGATTGGCACTTAAGTGTTCTTACACACGTACATCCTTCAGCTCTTATTTTCCTCTTAGCTTTAAGCGACGATGTGTTGAGAAAGGAGCGCAGCTCTAAATGCAGGTGGGCTCGAGTGAATACGCTCCCAAGAGCGTTAAAAGGAACAGCTGGAGCTCGCTTTCTCGCAAGCTCCTTCTTCTACTTCCTCTCATCTGCTCCTCTCTTGGTGAGACGATTCTCGATGCTTTGAAAATCTACCGACCCTAACCCCTCCGACCGCGAAGTCCTTCGAGAGTAATGATCCCCTTTTCTTCAGCGTCCGCGAATATACGCGGTGTGCGCGCGAGAAAGTATTGTTCTCGTTTCGCGGACTCCTCTCTTTTCGTGAGGTGTCGGTCAACGATTTTTGTTTTTCTCACTTTTGCATTTCTTTATCTGTTTCTTTTGCGAGCTTGCGGCTTTATAGCCATCGTTTCTTTGCGCGCTCTCATACATTTGAATTATGCTGTTTGCTCTTTGTTCAGTTCTCGACTTTGATGTACAGATCCTATGGTATAGCGCAGCATTTAACGGTATTTCAAATGTTTCGAACTGAGTGACTGATCATGTATATAAGATGGAAAATAAAAAATTTTACAGGTATTTTTTTAGCTAGACGATGCGTTTCTAAAATTATATCAATATACAATAAAGGTACATAAGTAATCCATCGCTTGCAATATTATTCTTATCTATTTATGATACTTAATAGAATTTTTTAATATTTCATTTTTTCGTGTTATCAATCATTTGTTGTCTTGACTTTGTTCATCTTTCCTTACCTCTCCTACATTTTCATCTTGCATCCATTTTCTTTCTCTTTTTGATTCTTTTCTTCAAGACCCCCTTTTCGATCCTTATTTCCCGTGCTCTTTTTCTTCTAAACAAGAAGTACTTCAAGCGTTGTGTGTATACGTGGTACAAAATAAACATGATAGCATATTTGCAACCTATACGACACTCATTGTCAGTTTTCGTAGCAAACATATTAATATTCCATGTATGAAAGCTATATACGTTTCCAAGAAAATTACATAAATTAAAATAATATATTTTCATTTTTTGCATCTGCATACAAAATAAAATAAACAAATATTTGTATGTTAGAGAGAAGGAAAAGCGTGCTAAAGAAAAAGAAAGAGAGAGATAGCACATGTAAAGAATACGAATGTAAATAGACTGAATAAGTGCCAGCAACAAAAACGCGCCGTAGGGCGTTGACAAATCGCTTCGTTCAGTACTCCGCTGAATGAACAAAGAAGTAGTCCGAGTACATGAACGCCAGATGTACAAGAGGAACAAAGCAAGAGAGTCGAGGTTAAAAAAAGTAAAGAAATAAAAAAGCCAATAGCTGAGTAAAGTGGGCGAGCGGAAAATGCAGTCTGATCGATAATAGTTATAAACACCAGAAATATATTCAAGTGGGGAAAAATGAAATGAAGAATATGTACTTTGATAAGAGATACAGAGAAGTGAGAAGGTGAACAAGCGATAGTACAAGAAGGAACAAAGAGGCAGAAAGGAGTAACATGGGAAATAGAAAACGAAAGCCAAGAAGTGTGTAATCTACCACCAAGGATTTTCACGCAGTCGAGTCCTCGCACTGCTCCTCATAGTTTCCAACCTACAGCAGCACCCTGGCACTCGTACCAAGTTTTTCCTGTAAGACTTTTTCTCCCTGTTTCTTACTACCCTCGTAAAGAACCATTTCTTTCGCTACTTTTTACCCTACTCTTTACCAATCCTCATTTTCTCTTACTGGCTTCTACTTCTTGTTCTTTTCTCGGATCTAAATTCGTACTAGTCTGGAACAAAGTGGAAAACAAACCAGAACGAAAGGGCAAACACGAGAGAGAGAGAGAGAGAGAGAGAGAGAGAGAGAATATAATGATGATATAATGATGATATAATGATGATATTGGTTGTTTCAAAAGCAGATATGCGCTAAATGTTTAAATTCGTGTATTGTAAATTTTAATCTTTCTTATCTTTATTGACTGCATTATATCACAAGTTAACACTCTAAAATTAATTGAATTGTACCTGAAAGCTCATGTTATAGAATTATTATGATTCGCATTGTTTTGAATATAAGTCTTGGTAGATTAGTATAATCTTTTAAAATGTCCAGCATAATACTAAACGGAAATCAGACAATGTAATTACAAATCCAGCAATTTTGTTAAATCTTCATATAAGCTTTTGATGTCTACTATTTATGATGCTTTGTTTCTGCAAATAATTAATTAATAATTATATTTCTGTTACAAGATTTAAAATAATGAAATACGTAAATCGTTCATAAAACTTAAAAGTATTTTCAATAAAGTTTCTCGAACTTGGATAATGAAGACTTACTGCACTGTTGTTCTTGAATAACTTGAATCTAAACAAAGCACAAACAACAAACTAGTATATTTGCTGAAAATACGTAGTGCAAATATCGTTACCCATGCACGAGCTGCAATTAATAGATCGTATAAATTCCCCGCCGTGTACGTGTCTCTGTAGCTCCAAAGGCAGCACCTTTATATACATGTATATATGTATATAACGTAAACCTGGCCAGCAACGTGAATCCCAAAACCTCGTAAAACCACAACCTTCTCTCTCTCTCTCTCTCTCTCTCTCTCTCTCTCTCTCTCTCTCTCTCTCTCTCTCTCTCTGCGTACCATCCCTTCCACTCATTCACCCGGAGTAATATACAGATTTTAGCACCTCCCTTTTGCACTAGCTCACTTTTACGTTGTTGCAGAAATAGAGAGAGGTACCTGTGTGCGAACACATGTGCGCACATGAACTCCCTTAAACAGATCTTAGAATTTACATCGGCACGTGCCAACCAAAAGTTCGACGCCTCGTTGCGGCTTCGCGTGTGCGTTGTGGCACGAAACAACTCGAGACAATTCAAATATAAATCACGCAAGACTGTGCGTCTCCCCGACGCAGCCGCTCTGGGATAACTGCATCCCCTAAGAGAGAGAGAGAGGGGCGGTGGTATCCGTGGGACGTCCCGTGAGGTGCTTAAATCGCTGATCATTCATGCATTACTACTAGCGCACGCTCGTGCCTCAGTAGTAGTGGAGAGAAAATGGCTTAGCGACGCCACGCTGCAGTCCTACGTTAGTTCGACCAGCACATAGTGTCACCACGAGCGCTACTCGCTCGCGTTCATAACGCATACAGAGCGCTGCCGCGAGAGCGTCGGCTTCGAGCGTTCGGCGCTGGAGCGACTATTACCTCATTCTAGCGTCGCGCTCTCTCTCCCACTCTCCTCTCTCTCTCTCTCTCTCTCTCTCTCGTTCTACTCCGTGCACTCGAGACCTTGCCACGCCACTGGCACCGCGGGCACATCTACATAATTTGCATAATTTTCATAATGCATTAGCGGAATTTGCATCGAAACCGTAGTAACACGTACACACGCGGCTTCGTCGCACTTGCGCCACCCGCCGCATTGTGCGCACGTATATGTGGGGTGCCGTCTGATGCAGTGCATTCGCGATGACACGCCGTGCGCTACAAGCGGGTCGCCCCATGTATACGTCCTGAAAATATATACTTACCAATGTAAAGGCTTATTATCCAATTTTGTCGTCCAACCGTGAGTTTGTCGATTCTCGCCCCCCCCCCCCTCCGTTGTAATGTGCTCGCTGTAGTAAATTGTTATTTTACAGCGCATGGATACTCTCTCTGTTATACGTTGTTGCGACTGTACGGTGATGCTTCTGAGGAGCTATGGAGGAATTTAGGATTGCGGCGGCACGCGCGGTATAATGAGGTTGTAAATTTTGAAAAAAAAGTAGCTAGCGTGACGAAGAACTGTAGATTCGCTAGCTGTTCCTTCTTATACGCGGGACTGTTAGGTATAGGAGGCCAGAACATGACGTTCGTATAAATGAAGTGATTGACCCATAATCTAGTTACTTGCCTATACTATAGCATTAATTCAGGCTGATGATGATAACGCTTGAGCATTTTTGAGCTAGTGATTTGTTACACTCCTTGCACTATTCCAATTGTAGGATACATTGTGAAGTTGAAAAATAATTCGTTTCATTAAAACTTTCAATCGGAAAACTCAGAAATGCTACTTCGCAATTCTCGAGGCCTGGCCTTTCATTACACGATGAGAGCTGGGCTAATTTAAAAATTCGCTGCTTGAACAAGAATTATGGATGGCCACCCTTGGTTCTACGATGAAAAGTCGCCCAAAAGTGTTTTAAATTCGCGTTACGCCCAAATGAATATAAGGCTTTTTTCGCGCGTAACAAGGCGCGTTTAATGATGACGAAGGGTTATGCATTCTTCGCGCACACCGGCAAGATGAGCATCTTCTTTAATGCGTCAGCGAAACTTTTGCCCCACTCTCGTGTGTCTTCCTCCTCTTATTCTGCCACCGTGTATTCCCCCTCGCTTCTGTATAGCCCCTTTTACTTTTACTAAACTCACGGACCCTCCTCAGTCGGGTTTATACAAAAATTCGCCCGTGTTCACTTTGCTGCTTTCCAACTTGCCGCCGCGTGCATCAAGTCTCTGCTGATATTTTCTTGTACAAGGACCAACTTCCATTAGAGCCTTTAATCCGACTGGCACGGTGAGCGTGCGAAACCCGAGAGCTTCAAGTATCCGCGAAGGTATTCCGAACACGCGAAAACGCTGCGGTACCAAGGGCTGGGCGGAGTTTAAGTATGAAACATTCCACTTTGAATTAACACGCTCATTTTGCCGGCTGCGCGCATGCTTCATTGTCAAGTGTGAATGTATTGTCCATTTTGGCCATTTATTGAACGGGGCTCTCATATGATTCTTGTTATACGATTTAGTGCGATAGAATAGTCTGTACTAATGCGAGACAACATTGGTTTTTAAGGATTACATACAATTGTACATTGTGTAACTGGGGGGGGGGGGGGGTGGCTTTTCCTATAGTGAAGGTAATGTCTTGAGCACCTTAAAATCTCACCTCTTATTCCACACCTAACTTTTTTTAAATAAAATATTCTTTTAATAATTTTTGTAAAAATTTCAGCTTTTATTGGTTGATTTTTTGAAATACGTATATTATATTTATGAATAAAATGCATACGTAAACTTGTTATCATATCCCGCCCTTCTTTTATAAAGATACATAGGGGAGATACAGTCGTTGACCCAATTCTTACGTCAGAAGCAGTACTAATATTGTGTGGTAGCGCATATAGCAAGGGTCAAAAGTGCGTTTATCTACCCCAAATAAACGCGGATCAAGCAGTAGCTAAGGAGATCATTATTCCGGTAGCGAAGATTGATTGTACTTTATGTTAATTTTGTTTGCAGTAAATATCAATTAATCGTTACACTGTATTCCCTTATCGGGAAATAAAAAGTTACGAGTCTCTAGAGACATTATAATAACTGCACGAATAAACTTATTTTATCCTAAAATTGAGTGTATAAAAAGATAGCACAGATGATTCACTTAAGAATAAACGAATAGAATAAATCGTCGCTCCCAACGAAGAGTAGCAGATTTCAAACCACCCATCAAGACGAAAAATAGCATTTAATTCCGCCGTATATATAACTAAAACGATCGAGAAATTAAAAATTATAAAAAGTTGAGATATGATTGAAATTGATTAAATGGGCTTATTAGTATATATAAATTGTCATTATCACTTAACAAAATTGTCTGGAGTTTTGTAAAGCCTTCGTAATTTTCGTTGGTGAAATAAGTACGTTAAATTATTATTTTTTATAGACAGTGGTCACTAAATTAATCCTTTCTTAAATAGGAGATCGTTGGATGCTCCGAAACCGTTAATAAAACTATTTGATTGCAGGTTAAGAAACAAATATCCGGTCTTAATATAGTTATAATTTTGAACTTATACCCTAAAGATCATTGAATGCCCCTTCGATTTTGCTAGTGATTATAAAATACCACTCTCCTAGAACATCAAATTTTTATAAATTGAAAACCAAAAGTATAAATATTTCAAAAATCATGGTAGCACGTGATTTGAGGTATTTCGTAGGTTCTATTGAATTGTTAAATTCACGCACATAATTCGTGCTTAGACGGAACCTCAGAAACAAAGTAAACTTGCTGAAATCCGATACCATGTATACAGTACGCGCGCTCATGTTGTTTGCAAGGGCAACTGAGCAGTTGCGGACACGCATCCCGGAAGAGCTACGAAGACGTGACTGACTCCCGACATTCAACTGTAGAGAACTTCGTACACAAATACATACACATCGGCAGGTAAATAGGTATGTGTACATAATATTATACAGTATGTTATATTCGCATATATTCCTGAAATATTGTTAAAATATGTTGAAAATAAAGTATATTGATCCATTGTATATATTTTTAAAAAGATTCACTAATTATTAACCTTTACAAAAGTGACAAATTAGTTCATATTTTTGAAATTTGTACTTGTACTTTAATTGTATTTAGATACTGGTATTGAGAGAGAGAGAGAGAGAGAGAGAGAGAGAGAGAGAGAGGGAGAGGGAGAGAACGAGAGAGATTGCTATAGCATTCCAGTTGAAAGGATTATAATGTATTTACTGGCTTTTGTCTTTGCTTTGACATTCCAACAATAATATGTTATAGAGTGTTTTACGCAATAGCTACTGACGTCAGGCACATTCATCTATAACTCGAGTAAATACGGATCATTGCTACTGTATAAACGTTGCACAGAGCTTCTCGCCTGGCTTGGCATTACTCATATGTCCAATCTTTGCGTTTGAGGTCAAAATCACAATTACTTATATACTTTAATTTTTCTTTTCCCTTTTATTGTTTTTTACCATACACGTGCACAGTGCTAAAACTAGGAATTTGACGAATCATTGTGGTAAATAATTTTAGCGACCTTTAAATTGTCATCTCATTGACGATGAATAGTTAAGTTACCTAAATAATAAGAAATATCCACCCCCGCTTAGTTAGCGTTTGATTTTTTGATCATATGAAAGCGTGAAATAAGCAAATTATGAGTTTGATGAATTATGAACAAGATTTATCAGCGATAAGATATAAAGGTACTAGTAAGTATTTATTATATATAATATTTCGTATTTACGTAAACGTATGTGTTTTGAAAAGAGCGCTAGTATTAAAAAGTGCGCGGTGACAGCTACGGTGGTGGTGTGATAGAGCACTAGCTTGCTAGAAATGACAGGCCAGTTATGAATGTGAGAAGAGAAGGACATAAGTGAGACAGCGAGCCTTACTAGGAGACGAAATAGCAGATAAAGTCGCTTTCCTGAACATTTAACCACGTACCTAGATATGCCATTTAGACCGTACAAATCGCGATACAGAATATTTTTAAAAGTTTAAACAAATCAAATTTTGCATTGAAAATAAATACTATTCCTATTTTATCTTGTCGTCAACCACTACAGAACTATTTTGACATAATTTCAAACATAGCAATAATCATAAGATATCCCTTTTTAGCATTGAGCATTACATTTATCTATATGCAATCAAATTTCAATGACAAATCCATATAATACTTTATAAAAGAAATGTATTGCGACGTGTATGATCCAAAAGTCCGTGATAATGACAACAATTAAAAACTTACAAGCACGTCGAATAGCCTTCAATGGCTCGCAAATATAATCTTTGAGTGCTCGACAGAAACGCTTACGCTTGCTCTTCTTTCAGCGTCTCCCTCCATTTCTTATGTTTTCTGGGTTCCACTGGGAACAAAGAAGCTGACTTGGACTCCCGGAAAGTGAAACGATTATAAGTTAAAGTCGGGTGCCGGAACTCCCGTCGGCATTGCCTTAATCGGAGCTCCTACAGGGCGCGCTACGAATAAATACCAGCAAGAAGCCGGAAAGAGATCTCTAGCGGAGAGCCGAATATTCTTACAGAAGAAGGGGTCGAGAATGCTGGCTAGGAGGCAAAAGTAAATAAGAGCGAGAGAGCGAGAGGGGGGTAGCAAGATTCTTCAGAGCTCGGAAAGTACCCGTAATTCGGCCTCCTGTTACCGGCAGATAATAACTTCCAATTTTGCTCTGTGCTCGCGCACTGCACCTGCAAAAGTTCGCGACAACTTCGTCGATGAGCGGAAGTTTTGCGCGCAGTGTCGAGCTTCCATCGATAAATGTACGAATCGCGCGTCATGGCCAGCACTGGGGAATGAGGGTAGAAAATAATCAAGTAGTATACTTATATTGCCTGGACGATTAAAAGTACATTGGGAAAAGTAAAAAAGTAGAGAAAGACGTTTTTAATTATTAGATATACGGCTCAAAAATACAAACATTTTTGAAGATTAGTAACTTGTGATTTTTGTTTATTAAAATAAAATGAGATGATAAGACTTGTTCTTATGTAAACTTTCAATTTGGCACTACTGGAGTTTGTTTGAACACCCCCTTTCATTTCACAGCAGAATTAGGTCATTCTTAATTTAATTAAAGAAAAAAGTTATGAACTATCATTATATGCAATTATATAAGAACTGCATGCTTATTAATTATTGGTTCCGATAGAATCATGTATATTATATTACTATATTATTGAAATTTACTATATTATTGAAATGGAAATAGGGATAAAATCTTCAGGAATCCAAATCTTAAATCAAAATTATCTTTCAATATATATTATAAACACAAATTAAAATTCGAGATGTTGAATTTTCCCTTTAAAATCCACGGACTTATCAGGTTTATCATTTTTAGTCTTCATAACATCCGGCGATCAATTTTTTAAGAGTGCAGTAATAAAAAGAAATAAATTTCACTCCAATAAATACGGGTAGTGCAATTTTAAATGAAGAAAAATATAAATCTGTAAGGCCGCGAAGGAGAGTATTGATAATTGTGAGTTGTAAAGTATTATACCCATGAAAGGATGCCGTGCCGAGAAAGTAATGAATTTCGCGGCTCTTCGAAATGAAACACGGAAAGATTTTACGGAGGGGTGGTGATACTGACAAGTCTAATGTACTCCACTAATCAGAGATACGGATCGTAAATTACTGCGGACAAGATAATGTCAGTTTCTGTTATTCATTTTTTCTTCAGATTACTAATTGCTTTGCTGATATATGTACCACCTACACAAGAAAAATGCGGTCGTTTACTAGCTTAATTTTCTTTTTCTGCGCGATACGAAGAATCTGGTTTAGTTTAATTACTCGAGTACTTTTCAGCAACCAAACATTAATACTTCTTCAAATAGAAAATAACACGAGCATATTTATATACTACGCATAGCATGTCTGACTATTTTCGGAGATTACTACTCGCTTCTACCGTTCTCAGTTTTATGTATATGTATAATGATTTTCAGATTACTTTATGATCCTTCACCCTATGAATAACAGCATTTTCAAATTATATAGAGCGTTTAGAGAGCATCCATTGCAGAAATCTTGGTGTTTAGTCGAAGTTGCCGCGTTCACCTTGTATATACGCTATTTCTGGAAATTATAAGGAGAGCGCGCAGTAAAGAATCTTTCGCTGACTTCAGAAGCATATCCATTTCACAGTTGGCGATCTTTCGCTGCTTACTATTTAAAGTACAAAGCACCGCACCAGTTGTAATAACCACGCGAGCAAGATTAAATTATAACCGGTATTTCCAGAGAGCAATTACACGCTGTCAGAAACGGAGAGCTGCGCGAAATAAAAATAAAGACTTAGATGAAATGAAAGCGGGAAAACAAAAAGAAGCGATGAAAGCAAAATAAGTCTCAATCTAGTGTATAAGTTTCTGGGCGTAGAAAGCACGGCAGTTATCTTGCGCGAAATAAGTAGAACGCGAGAAAACTTTTTGCTAGATACGCAAGCGCGTTTTTCCCCCTCATTTTTATCACTCGCAGTCTATCCACATATACAAACTCACATACATATGTATATTCACTCACGCACGCGCACGTGCACTCACACGCACACGCACACACATACTTGCACATACATACGTGTATATATTAAACGCATAGCCGCATGAACGCATGTTAGAGGGAAAAGATTAAAATTTACGAGAGGAGGCGGAAAATTGCTCTCTTGAAATAGGACAACACCAGCAGCAGACCACATCGGACGCGCCAACGCCTTCGTCTTCCCCATGCATTAGCTCGTCGGCGCAACTGGAGTATTCTAATAATAATGCGTAGCTTATACCGATGTCAACGGCTTCGTCATCGCTTACCTTATGTTCGCGCGTGAATATCGTTTCTTCCCCCACGTTTAGCTTGTGGAGGATGGGCACGATTCTTATATATGCGGCCTGACCCAGCTACCTCGAGTTATTCACCGGCAATGGCAATTTTCTATACAACGGCGCATTCAGGTCAGTGAGCGAACAGCCCCTGCACAAGGAGTGAAATGACGCGTTATTATTATAACGTAAAATACAATGGATATAAAAGTATAAAGACATTATACTGCTTATGTGATTAAATACATCGACTATATATATATATATATATATATATATATATATATATATATATATAGAACGATCGTAGCTAGGTTTTGCATTTTTAACATAATCGCATTCGTTATGTCTAGTAAATACTAGTAGTACTAATTAACAATGATTTTAAGAGATTAGGGAGAAACTATAAGTGCCAACGAATTGGCAGCGGTTTTTTAATTTTCATTCAGATAAAATAGTGAAAACTAATTGTATGGAACAACATAGAGAATTTATTACGAGTAAAATAAAGTTAAATATATGCTAAAGCCAATACAACATGTTTTTCAACATTTCAGTTTACTGTACCATTAAGATAAAATACCATCACATCAAAGCAGTTGATAATTAATGGTATTAGTATAGTTCCGTTTTTAATGACGCTATTATAGCAGATGCCGCATTCGAATATTTATTGAGGCTGCACTGGGACTGTTTCCAATTTTAATCGATGAATTTTTAATGGTCGATGCTGAATCACGAATACGCTTCAGTGGCATCTGCGTTGGCCGAGTATAAATGATATGCGAATGACAATGATACGGACGAGCGAGAATCAGCAGAGCACTACCACCACCGCCACTATACTGCTGGACGCGGACAGCAGGATACGAAAATTGAATAGACGCGAACATTCACAGACGCGCGGAAAATATAAATTAATAATAGCTCGTGGATTTCCCAGATGACGACTATATGCGTCGCGCGCTACTGCAGCCAGCGTGCAGGTTATTAAGTAAGCTTACGATAATTACCGACGTTCGTGCATGCGAATACGCGCGTCCTCTTGTTCCACGCCCGCTCACACGCACATACATACGCACACTGTCTCTCTCTCTCTCTCTCTTGCGCGCGCGTGCGGGAGCGCTCTTCGACGACAAATTGATGAATCGCGCGGTTGCTCGCACCCCGAGGATATAATGAATTCGACAAATCGACGACATGGGATTTCCGGAATATCAATGATATTGCATTTTCTATTGGCAATTCCCTTTTTATTGAGGATACTACTTATAATTGCGTATAAAAAATATATTTTCTATTTCTTAGTTTGACACAAGCACGATATTCACGGTTGCTTACCAGAAAGAGGTCCTAAAGTGCTTATTTTGAGACCAGCGGGCAGAAAAGAGTACTTTTTGGCCTGATACTTTTAAAATTACGTAAATTGCAAAAATCAATACATGTTGTACAAAAGAATAATATGTAGCAAGGACTGGTGAGCTTATTAACTTAATTTGTGTTCTTTACGTGCTCGCCTCAAAAAGAGTCCGCACGTTACGTTATAATAAAGCTTATTCCATTTTCAATAACCATAAATGCTAGAATTTTGCGCCAAAAATAAAGGCGCGATGTACACAAAATCTTTATAGTTCAGACCCTTCTTCTTATATAATATACTATTCTATAGACATTTAATATAAGCACAATAATTTACAATTTTTGTTGTATTCAGTAACGAGCGAATTGAGATTTTTGTTTTTGCCAAATATTATTAGAATATATTAGTAAGATCATAATTATGCCATTAAAGAAATTCATTGCTCTGAAATTCACTTCAATTACTTAGTTATTTAATTACATTTGCTCGCTAAGATTACCTCGGCTCTCATAACTGTCAATGTGGCATTTCTTTTCTTTGCTATATTTCATTTACTTCCAACTCTATTTACATTTACTTCTATCTCATTGTTAGTCCTTCTCTCTTTGTAGTTGGGAAATTATAGCTCATCAGTTTGACAAAAAATCTGGCGCATGAGCTACAGGAAAACAGGAGGAAACGCGCCTCAGATTAAAATGTGCAATTTAGTCGAGTGTCTCTTGTGCTTCCGCCCTTAACCGTAGATGCACAAGCCTCGGCAAACTGGGTGTAAAAATAGACGAAACTATTTTTTCCCTCTCGCTTTCTCTTGCACCCTCTTCGTTCTTTCTCCAAGCTTGTACTCAATACCTCCAGGGAACGTTAACGGCCGTTCCTTTAGCGCTTTAACGTTTCCCGACTCGAAACTGCGAGCTAACAATTGCCCGAGCGCATAACCGCGCAAAATCTACTCTATTCTATCTTTTTTTTCTACCAGACGCTTATTTTCTTAATTCAACATTGCTATCTGATAATTGGTTGCAACATCCTCCGAACCAAAGAACTTTGTATTCCAGTTGGGTATACTTGCATTTCTAATGGCTCTGATGACAATAGTATCAAAGAATTGAAGTAATAAATTTAGATTTTTACAAATTTAAAAATCGGAATATCGACTTCATTTTATTTATTGCGTAAGAAACAGCAAATAATTTATTAGCGATAGCTTATTTAATATTAATGTAAGTATATATATTCCAGAGGTTCAACATAATTTGGTTTCCGTAAATACAGGATTTCCTATTAGGGTACCATACGTGGGGCATATTCGGATGTAAACAAATACACATAAGTTATACTGAACTCCAAGAAAATGAGCTTTCTCGTTGCTGTGGAAATGTGAGTAATCTCTCTTAAGAGTAAAATTTTAAATTAATTTGATGACTTGATTTGATAGTATATATGCTTATTAATTTGTATATAAATTTGTTGAATTTTTGTAAAAAGTAAAAATAAAATAATTAATAACGTCAATTTATATTGCAGTATCCTTTAAATGTTATATGGGTATGCCATTTCGTTCTATAAAACTTACTGATAATATAATTCTTTAAGGTTTTTTAAAGTGTATAATGAATTAATTAAAGATAAAGAACAATCTAATGTAAACCATAAAATTATCATAAAGCTCATATTTGTCAAATTTTACTTCGTTAAAATTATGTTTTTAATGAAGTTAACAAAACACTGAATATGAAGGTTAGCTAGCGAAGCGAGCAGGAATGAAGCTATAATTAATAAACTTAAGTTTACGCATTAGAAGAACTATATAATATAAGTAGCTATATATATATATATATATATCGCATTGTAATTTACTTCTGTTTTCGTGTATACTAGACTGTGTAATGGTCACTGTATCTGCAGGATGCATCGATTAATGATAATTATTATTGCTGTTTTAGCCAGGCTGTTACAGTTCCATATAGACTGTTACAATCCAAAAGACAACTCTAACTATATATAGTTAGAGTTGTCTTTTGGATTGTTTTATTTGAACATGAATATGGACTTTATTGAGGCATTGTAATCGATCCAAATCCAGAAATATAGATAAAGCTCTAGTTGCGCAAGGACGACCGCGAATGCAGTTCTGAAGCAAGCGTTTACAAAAGCGACTACGTTGTCGAGTTGGTTGGACTCTGATAATAATCTTAATTGTTAAATACACTCTCCAAGTAAATAGTTAATTCAATTCACGAGGAAAGTTAGGGAAAATTGGTTTAATACTATGTATGTTAGTTAGCAAGTAGTGTTCTATGACACTGTTAATACTCAGCGAGTACTACTGAGTGATTTAAAACAAAGTGAAGGTTATTGAAATAAATATAAATCTAAATCCACTGATTCTTAAAAAGCCTTATTTTATTAAGTATAAAATTCGAAGCGCACAGCTCCGAGTTCGAACTTCGACTGACTGCGTTGCAGCCACCCTCGCAGACCATCGACGCCGCCGCTAGCCGCCGATAGTCGGCGATCGCTGGAAAAACCCGCCGTTTTTCTCACTCTACTTTTAAAAACGCATATACAAAAACACAGTACACAAACATACGACTTTCTAATAGAATAAGAGGCTGTCCCTACGTTAAACCTACCCGTCATAAAAATCCGACGCTCGAGTCCCGCCAGCGCGGGCCATGACCACACGCTCGAACCTATAGCACTGAGTGCCAGATGCTGACATTCGAGAAACAAATCTCTATGCCGATATGCTTTTCTTCCAAAGAAAAGCAATAAAACTGTACGCAGTTTCAACTCTACGCACTGCTTCAAAACAATGCGCCTTTCTCTCGATTTCCCGAGACATGCCTCTCAGAAACTAAACTACGCAGCTTGCTTAAACTAAATTTACAACTTAAAAACACCCAAAAAAAAATACAACGCGTTCGCTGTTCCCGCATTCGCCCAAGCCGAAGCCTGTGACGTGGGAAAAACTCTCGTTTGTACTCACGAGCAGAAAACCCCCGTCGAGAACAGCGATTACAAAAACCGAGCATTTATTAGATTTACATTATAACTAAAATTTACGAAACGCGGCGCCACTGACCAAATTTAAAAAACGACCGCGAATCTAATTGATGTCACCCGGGCAAAACAGCTGAACCACGAGACCGACAAGCGAACTGCTCTCTATAGAGAGTCACCCCTTCGCAGGTAGCGCGCACAGTAGCCATCAACGCCCGAGAAAAAGAACAACCCTAGTCCTCTTTCTCCACGTGGGCCTCTCGTATAAGCGGTTGTAATCAACCGGGGAGAGGTAACAACGGGCCCAATGCGACTGCTCCTGCGCCTTCGCATCAGGCCTGCCGGCCAACGCAACGACAATCGTTGCGGTCGTACACCTACCTGTCGAAGTCTGCCGTCTCTGATCAAGTTTATAATTGCGTCCGGAACAGATACCTTCTTGAATCCCGGTATATTTGAACATATATTGTATTTTTATAGTGATTAAGTCATTGATATTCAATGATTAAATGTAATAATCTTAAAAGTATGAATACAGTATTTTATTTCAGAGTTTTCACCAATCCGACAGCGATATAGGTTGGTTTGTATGGAAATGTAATTCGATACATTTATTGAAATAAGATTTACACATGTTAGCAAAATTGATGAGTCGAGCGTTGAATTCCAAAGTCATTTTAGTAACAAATAGGGTGCGTTGTATTTCTTGCAACATAATTTCAGTCATCGATCATTTACAGACACCAGACGAATCACTAACCACGGTACCGTCAAAACTTATTTACACTTTTGAAAAATTTAGATTGATGTCATTGAGTTGTTTTAATAAACAACTCTTTCAAAGCTCTATAATATAGATAGACTAGGAGTTATGTTTTTCAATTCATTAAAAGTAGACATGTATACAAAGTTCAAGTCAGTAAGGTACACATTATTTCATATAGAATTTTAAAATCAGAATCGTATGTATTTGCCTTTGGAACAGTCTCATGGCTTTAAATCCTGATACTGTATACTAGATAATTTCAAAGGCCAATACTCTGAGCTTTGAACGATTCTCTGCTGATATTAGTGCGCATACATAACTTTAAATTATGCTACAAAATATGCGTTTTTAGATTTGGTTATTTTTATTATAGCACAGTGTGACCTAAGCCCACACTTAGGTTACGCCTATCCGTGACCTAAGTAGTCCTTTTTTGCACCGTGTTTATCACACTCACCACGCTCGTGCGCTAACTTCACGGTGCAAAACAGGACTGCTTATGACACGGATAGGCGTGACAGCAGGCTTAGGTAGGCTGTGCTATAAAATTCTATACGATACTCGTGACCTAAGTAATACTTCTGCACGGCGCGAGGTTACCTCACCCCGTGCAAAAAAGTGCTACTTAGGTCACTTGTATCGTAATGTACTATTTCATTTTTAGCGCATATGCAGACAATATCGTCGGTCCCCACGAAGACAGCTCAGATTACCATCGAAGAGTAAGGCAGTTTATTCTCTCCGCGAAAAATAGCACAATTCAGATTTTTGCCGTGAAGACTAACACAGTTCACTTCCTTTTTTCGCAAAAACTAATATATTGTTAATTATAAGAAAAACTTCGTATAATTGAAAAAATTTTGCACCCACAATTTTCTTACATGCTAATCTTATTATATATCTTCTATACATATAAATTTGATTAGTTTTCTTGTGATGATATCATATCGAACGTCGTATAAAAAAACCGAGCTGCGTTAGTCTTCGCGGCAAGCAGCTGAACTGCATTAGTCATCGCGGCAACTATTGAACTGTACTACTCTTCGCGGTGAGAAAGAACTGCCCTACTCTTCGATGGTAATCTGAGCTGCGTTAGTCTTTGTAGGGACCGACGATATGTACTATGTCGATTTATTACACTGGTTACACTTTCATTAAATAGTTGTACGATATCACCTATATTATGAATTAAAATTGGCATTTATAAGTTAATATACTCGTATACCATTGTATATACACATATAATTGAATTTTTGAAGAACGTGGGTAGTTTTATGTAGCCGCGTTATTGTTTGAGAATCACTAGTAGTTTTCAGGGTGTTTATGCCTTTAATCATAATATAGCAAAATATAAATAAGAAGATGTAAACAATTAAATAGTCTGTATCATTTCACGAAGAAAAGAGTTCTATAATTATTTTCATTTCAGTTCTACTAAAGTGCATAGCTTTATCTGTTTCCGTTCGGCGCAAGTCAATTTGCATTGACCGTTCTCCCGGTTGTCTTATGTCAGAGGCAACTATTTTGGTTGAGATTAACTATGTAATGCAGTTTGCTCAATGCAGCACCTGGTGAAGGCAGAGTCGAGCTGCACTATAATTACACCCAACCGTAGCACAATTACGTGGGGAAATGATAAAGCTATTACCTGCACGACTAACTTGCAGAAATATTTCTGCTTATTTTATAAAATTCCTGGTTCTGCCTCCTGGCTGCTTCGTTAACCACATGCAGGCCTGTATAACGTTTGTCGAATATTTCCGCGCTCGTTATTACAATGCTTTTATATATTGCGGAAATTTTGCCTCTGCGAGTAATAAAGATTATAAAAAGATACCCTGAGTGCGACAAATCTTTTTTACGAGGGTAGCATGCATTAAGGAAATCGTAACAATTTCTTTTTTAAAGCGCACTTTGAAAAAAAGGAGAAGCAGCTTAGTGCACGACAACGGAACGAGCGTACGGCGCTTACGATCCCATTTGCATGTCGTAACGCATGTCGGCCAAGGAAACATTTGTCAAGACTAAGTCATATTTTCATTTCTGTTTCGCGCATGTTGTACGCAAGCCAGCATCATGAAGAAAGTATCTAACTCTAAAAAAATTAAATTTCGTTTTATTGTTACCATATGCTTCGTTTGACTGCTTTATTGTTACTAATAAGAGTTTCGCAAGAAATACGCCTTTAATTTTCAATCTAGTCATTTCAGGCATTTGCTGATTTGCAAAAGAATTTTCTGTTACTGATATTTATTTGTTTCTAAATGAAAAATGATTACCTATTATACACTTTGTGAGCAACTTTACAAACTGCAAATGAATACAATGTGAATCTTCATATACTTCTTCGTATTTTTCTCAATAAGTTAGCAGGTTTGCTTGCAAATGACTTGATAAACACTTCATTCTTGATAAACTAATCACGTTCAAGCATAAGCCAAAACTTATATAAAAGTTCTGGTATATATATGAGCTGGAAAACTTTTACGCAATCTCTCATTCGGGACTCATTAGACGAATGTACGTACATGGCCACTCAGCCGATCGAAAACAAAACTTCAAAACTGAATCATCGCGCAATGTACAGCTGCAGCGTTATATCAATCCAAAGTACAGCGCGTATATATCAGCAGAGCACAGCCTTTATTTTTCGGCACTTCTCGGATCAGTTGCATACACACGCTCAAACTCACCCGCGCACACCGTAGCCGAGATTAAAGCCAAGCCGAGCAAACTTGCTGGCAACATAATTCAACGAGGCTGGCTGGGAGATCACTCGCGCACCCCCCCCCCTTCCCCAACACGACTGCGTGTAAAACAGAAACACGCGCGGCGACAGTATAGAGGTATCGAATCCGTCTTATCCGAGAGGTTGGCAATCGATCCCCAATCGAGCCGGGATGTTATTCCCTTTATACGCGTCGTTACGTGGCTTCACGCGCGCACGCGGAGTGTTGAACTCCAGCAAGCATCGTGCGCACGCGTGTGCGGCTTGGGCTTATATGCGAGCGAGAGCGACAAATCCACTTCGGATCTAGTTACCGATCGTTCGCGCTCTTGGTTTCGTCCCGTCGAGGATTCCAATTAGCGGGGGCAAACTTCGGCTCGCGCCGTTGCTACACCCGCCAACCCTCCGTCACCGCCATCGATGCCACCACCGCTGACGCTGTGCTGCTCTAGCTACGAGCGATTGTCTCGCAGATGAAGGGGGTTCAAGCTAGAGAGATTTCTGATTGTGATGGAGCCACGGGATTATAGATGAGGCAGGAGCGGTTCGTTGACGCTTATATGCCTACCTATTTTTTTGTTAGCACGTGCGCTGCCTGCCGGATCATGGAGAAAGTATATGGCGGGGATGCTTTTGACCCGCAAAAGGATCAGAACTATGTTGGTAAAAGTTCATCTCGTATAGGAGGAATTATCGATCGGAAGTTTGATGGAGAAAGTATAGCCTGCAGGTTTTTGTAATCATCTGTAAATCACCATTCATACGGTAATTATGTAGGCAACTTGTTTATGTTATTGTGCACAGTGAAATTAACAATTTCATATATCATGAAAACAAAAAACACACTAATTTATGAGTATACACTAAAGTTAATTCTAGAAATAAGGGACAAATGGGAAAATTAATCACGGAGTTTAATCTCGACGATAAAAATTAGCAAGCCATTAAAAAATGAGCCAAGCAGAGAAACAGACGTAGATAGACAGCCGCGGACAAAGACGGAGAGATGCAAAAGCGTAGCCCAGAGGAAGAGAGAGGGCGGGAGGTAGAGAGAGCTCTGTGAAATTGCGTGACTGCAAGCAATGTAGCGCAGGCTCATTAGCAAAGTCGATCGTTAAGACGCAAGTATCGCACGATAAGCGACCACATGCTTTATTGCTCGGCACGGAAAAACAACGGCGGCGCCCGTGGCGCGGCAACTCTTCCTGCAAGTTAGGGATCAAGGGCTATTTTTTATACCTTCATATTAACTCGTCCGCTCGCCTGCGCGCACGAACACAGCCATAAATAAGCGACACCGGTTAAACACGCGCTGCTTAGCCGAGCGCGATCCGAGTAATGAGGAAGAGCCGGTTTACTATACGTTTGGCGCGAGGGAGAGACAGGATGACAGCGAGAAATAAAGAAAGCTTTTTACAAAATGTCGCGAAAGAGCGTGCAAGAGCAGCGCCCCCTCTGTGCCGCCCGAAGCGTAAAACTTTATTTTTATGTTTTTGTTCTACATTGTTTCGGATTATTTACCGATGTTTAAAGTACGCAGTTCTTTGCTCTTGGGAGTTCTTGTTCTGCCCGAGATATTTAACCTTTTTTAGTCTGATTGCGAAATTTGTTAAAGTGACTGATTCTCTGATTCCGTTCGCAAAATAGATTATTCGCAAAATTTCAACTTATAATAGAAAGGAAGTTAGTATCATCGTATAAAATTATTTTGCTATTTACACTTATCATACTAGATAATTTTACGTGCGACGTGTATCACAACCTCATCGTTTCACTTGTGTTTATAAAATTCTAAAAAATATTATAGAAGCATAATAATGTTACAAAAATATTAAGAACGCAAAAATACGCTACTTAATAAAATTCACGTTCTGTCACTCGAGAATTCGTACATGGAAAACCACTTGGAAAAATACGGCACCAGCTATATTTACAGCGAGAAAAATTTCTCGACGCATAAATTTTACCCGCCAAAGTGGTTCGGTCGACTCGCCGCATGTGAGGAGTTGCGAAGCATACTCATTTTTTACCGGCGCACGTTGTCTGACTTATTCGTGCAAGCCGCGACCACTGGCTTTCACCGAAAAAGGGATTCTTTCTACAGTGGGCTTAGTGCACCTTTCGTACGACTATATAATAATGCTATGGTTTATGAATAAAGAATATTCTAATGTAAAGAGAAGGCAGCTGTTGTACAGCAAACCGAAAAATTTATTATAATTGTATGCAAGTCATTGGTATGGATTTGGTGTAAAACAAATACTATATATATATATATAGATATACTCCAATAATATATTACTAATAATTTTATAATACCTAATAAATAAAAACCTAACATCACAGCAGTTAAAAGAGTGATGTTATTATATTATCAAAGCAATATTTACATTTATTAATCAATTATTTCATGCACGTTTGTTACGTTCACAAGATATTATTAACATAACTGCATAAAACAGAAACAACAAAAATATTATATAAATGTTTTGTCAATCAATTTAGTAAATTCTTTTACTATATAAATGAAATTAAAGTACGGGAAATATACTATCAAAGAAAACACATATTCTTTGAAGAGTAAAAAATCAATAAGACACTTTACTTTGAAAGTAAATTATTTTAAAGTTTAATGTATCCTAATTAATCATATGCAGTGGCTGAACCAAAAGATGGGCTGAATGATACTCGTACGTAATTGATGTACTGTTGATATTAAACATAGCTTTATTTATTGTTGAGATAAAAATTAGCTTCAGGAATTTGAGATATTCATTGTATTATGAGAACACCTGACCCAAAAATAAAAAAAATTCCGATGCCCTACTTAGAAATTTTACGATATTTCCAATATTGGAATGGCCTAATAAATAGAAAATAATGCTGAACTCCACAATGTTTGGATGTTTATTGCCTATTAATCTTTTCCAATAAAATTGTAATTCAATGTTCAATTATATTTAAATTATATATACATGGGAATATGAATTACTATAAATGAATTTACAAATTAACAGCTCTGACAATAATTATGTCTGAACAATCAAGATAATTATTATTTGTTTAAGACATTTTGCCACTGTTGCATTTTCTCGTTAAATCTGTACTATATTAGAACAAATTTAAAGGTCGAATCGAAATATTTTTAATTTATTTACAGCAAATAAAAATTTAAATAAATTATTTATTACATCTTTTTATTCCTTATCAACTCAAATGACTTATTTATATATTATTTATTCATGTCAACCAAGTCACAACGACGAATACAAAAATTTTAAACAACATCAAGAGAAACAAGTCTTACATCACTCCAGCGCATCTCCACAATCGTGTCAAGATGCATACACATTCACTTGAGTAGAACTATAAAGCAGCTCATAACAGCAGCATCGGGTAAGTAAAAAAGGGACAGAAAGGAAGCAAAACAAAACAGCAGTTAGTAATGGAATGCCTGGGGTGCAAACTTAAAATTAATTGCTTTTAATTTATCCGCTGCAAACTAAGTGCCTCGGTCCTCGACTTCCTATCCCTCCGGCCTGGTGACGCCGTCGTTCTTCCGCACCTAAAAACGTCATTAGCACCGCACGTAGGAAGAAATTCGTTTGCTTCACGACTCGCAGCAGGAGAAATTTTTTTCCTACCCCTTCTTCCGCAGACGTATACAGAAAAAGATTGCATATAGCAGCAATCCTTCATTGTCCTTTGAGTAAGAAGCAAAAAGGTGCAGGAGGAAAGAAAGCCACCGACTCAAGCATTATACTCTAAAAGCAGCACAGAGACGCGCGCGCGTTTACGCACAACTACATATAATACGTATGCAGTACGAGTAGCCATACTCTAGATCTACCAGCGGCGCCGCTAAGTATCAATTACACGGATGTCCCCGCGCGTCGAGTTGGCGGTAGGCGGGTGAGTTTTCCAGGAAATTCGCATAGTAAGTCAAGCCCGGGACATTGGACTGTGCGAGTTACCCCGGAACAATGGCTGGATAGAGGTCCACGAGCGCCGAGCTCTCGTGCACGAGCTCGACGCTTTTCATTTGCATATGAATTGGAGAGCGGCGAGAGCGAGACTCGCTGTGTACGACCGCTGAGCGTTTCAGTAGTTGCGGACAGCGCGTGGCCCAGCACTGGATGCTCTGTGAACAGGATAGCTCAAGTTGTCTCCAACTCCTCTCTCCCTCTCCCTCCCTCTCCCCTGCCCCCTATCTTTTTCTCACTCTTACTCTTGTTCTGTGTTGATTTACCCAAGTAACGTAATTCTAAGAGAAATTTAATGAAAGATTTTAATGTTTTTCGTGATGAAGAAACTCGGTGACTAATTTGATTTAATTGATAATTCACGTCTTCAGTAAATTACAACAATTGAAGTAACTTATTTCTGGCTTCCTATTGTTTCAATGACATTGTACTTGTCAAGTTGCCTTCAAACAAAAACGAAAAAATTTGTCGCTCTGGATCTGACTTACGGTCTTTCTTCGTACTTTCACATAATCCTCAACCCCCGCAATACAGTAGCAGTAGACTGAGCCATACAAGACACGTAGAACGGCAGCGATTCTCTTGCGGCTTCCTTAAATTACTGACTTCATTAAGGAGCAATTACGATTCAGTCAAGATCGCAAGCTCACTCGACGCAGTTTCGCATTGTGCTCCCTGGTTCTACAATTCCAGAGCCAGCTTCTCCAAAGTCTTTCTTTATACTGCTGCTGCGGTTGCAGCCGCCGCTTTCTCATCTTGCACACGAGCTTGAGTTCGTAGTTTCGACGGCATCACGCGGTGGCCAGCACCCATGAGATCTGTATCAAAAGGCCACGCTATTTGGTTTTTTTTATGCCTACCTGACATGATGAAGACAAACTTAAGGTATTTGTTTTTTTTTTTGACGAATAAAAAAAGTAAAAAATTTAGTTGTTTTAGCTTATTTTTCATTATTTTGACTTGTTTTATTTTTAAAAAGTTTTCTGTTCATTTAAATTAAATTTCCTCCATTCATACCAAAACTAGTGCTTTTAAGAGTATTTCAAAAAATTTTCAGCCCGATTGGGCCGTACATTGTCCTGGAATGGTGTGGACAGTGCTTCTCGGTGTTTGATTTTTCATTAGGGTACATTAGGACTAAATAGGCCAACAAAATTCTCAAATAAAGATAAAGTTGTGTTACGTATGTATAAAAAATTTCAAATCAATCCAACTTATCTGTGTGAAATTAAAAAAAATTATTTTTTCGTGTTTCTAAAGTGGTGTGTCCCCTTAAGTGGGACATCACTCTAATCGTTATGTCCTTCATTCGTGTTAAACTGAGACTATACAAGCACAATGTTATCAATTCGTACCACGATATGAATGACTGGGAGAAAAAGAAAAAAAGAGATAATACGCTGGTCAAGCCGCTTTAGAAATTTGACACTTACATTGGCTTGCTTACTGGATGTTTTACTCTGTTGCCTGTTCATCTTCTCAGCAGCGAAAAAGTAGAATGGCTCGTTCGAGGAGAGGGGAATTAGGGATTTCCCGGTTGTCGAAATTAATTTCACTCGCGAACTGAGTTTAATTGATTATTTCTTTGAACCAAAAATAATGTGATCAAAGTTACAATTGTACGGTGAGCATCAAATTGTAATGCAAAATCAAATGTTACCAAGCAATTTGTTATTTAAAAGAACTTATTATAATAAAATTGAAAATAGTCGACAATTTGAGAGGTTTTGGTCAATAAAATAATTCAAACAAGGTCTAAAACAGAGTGTCACAAATAAAAAATCGAATAAAAATTTGGCAGAGCTTCCTCAAGCTGCAGTGAATTTTTACTTAATTATGAGTTTTTGTGTTCATATATTCCGACCTTTTTATACTTATGTACTGCGCTTGACATACAATTGAAAGGTTTAGACGTCATTGCTCTTCTTATGTTTGGTAATTCTTTAGTCCAAATTCGGAACAGCATGGACCAATCAGAATGTTATTGCACGTTGATAAAGATTCTCCGTTTCTAGCATTACAGCTGATATTATTCTTGCCTCTTCGATGTTTCCCATGCTCTTGATAATGCTTTCTTATAGTTTTTAAATTTAAATATTATACGCGCGCTTGTTACGTAATATGCGCTTTCCGTTTTGTATCGTGTATACTCCTGGTTTCTTTAGAAGTGCGAATACGATGAATAGTGTGTAAGCTATTGTGACATGAATCTACGTTAATGTCTTTTATTAATCGATTCTGTGGATCTCCCTCGACCTGCTTCTTTTTTCCAATTGATGATGTCATTTTTTTAGTTTCAGTATCATTGCTCTTAATTACTCCGCGTTCAGCCACTTTGATTATAATTCTATTGTTATTTGAGAACGCTCTGTCATTTGATAATTCTTTAAATATTCAAAATAAAAGCGATGCATCTAATTTTTATTTATTCTCTCATATTTTGTAGTTTTTTTCTGTTTCGAATTAAATTAATTCAATTGTTTTAACTCTCATAGTATGCTATTGAAAAGGGTATTGCATATTTCTCTCTTTCTATATTATTGTAGTTTATCGTGAAAATAAATATTAATACTTTCACTACTTTTTGATTATAAATTTTAAAAGTGAGAATTTTATTTTGTGATATATTTATTTTTGAAAATTCACACATTTGGTCAAATTCAATTGGCATACGTCTGAGTTATGTAAATATTAATTAACAACAATTACTTATGAATATTCAATTATTACCTTGAGTTATAGGTAAATAAATTTATAATTTTTATAAACTTTTTGGTCTCGCCCAAATCCTTCTTTGATTATAAATTAGACCAAACTTATATTTATAAATAGAGTTTATAGATGCAAGAAAGAAACATTTTTCTTTCTTTGTTGATATTCCGCACCTTCTTCGTAGATATTTTTACCCATGGCTTCTTTGCTAGTCTCTGGGCACTGAGGAAAGATCGTGACCCATAAAACGAATTCGCCAAGCCTGATTCCGCGGTTTTCCAAAGGGGAGATACTACTTACTCTTTCGAAGAGAGACTTACCTAGTTTCTCTGTCTTGCTTGCCATCTCTCGTTCTTTCTTCCTTCTTTCTCTCGGTCTTGCTTTCGCTCTAGGGTTCTCTCAAGAGTCTCGCACAAAATTCACGAACAAACAAAACTATTAGACTTTATCTCGGAAAACTATCTAGACGAATTTCTCTCTATGAGAACATAGACCGTTTTATATGTAATGCAGGCAGTGTGCTGTTACTATATATATATTAAAATTAAAATTTACGTTTTCAATATATGTATATTGAAAACGTAAATTTTAATTTTAATATTCTTTTAACACTTAATTAAGTACAATTTTATATTTTCAGAAACAAATGTTCTAATTAGCGATCCAGAATTTGTTAGTATCTCTTCATCTACATATTATCAGTGAAATGAAAAAATAACAAGGTAACCAGTGAATTGCGTCGTCTGTGCATATGGGAAAAGCAAAATCAGGAAGACGCAAAGTGTATGCTTATAACTTCCCCTGAGCATGGTTTCTGCGTGAATTGTCTCCCTTTGCAAGCACACATGGGTGCAGAAGCTGCTTCGTGGAGCTAATTTCCGTGTTGAAAAGGTATTTGCATAGACGTATGCGCAGCTATAGATATTTTTAAAGCAAATATAACTTTGCTGAAATATTCCTTTGTCCTGGAAAATATAACGAGAGTAAATTAATAGTAAACGTACTATACTAAAAGAAATAACATTTATGCTTAAATTTGTAAAAATTGGCATATTTAGTTCTTATTAAATGCACGAATAATGTTTCATGCCTAATTCAATTATTTTAACTAGACAACAATAACTCTATGTATTCTAAATATTGTATAACTAATTTTGCTATTTTTTCAATCATTAACTGCCTGCGAACGTATGATGATAAAATGATAAAATCTTACTAAATTTACCAGTTTTTTACGGTGAACAAAAAAATTAGAGCTATAGGAGTTTGCTCCTATTTTCAAAGTTTGCTATTCTCTTGTTCCTAAAACCGGTAAATTTAAAAAGACTTCCCCATGCTAATAAGAAAATCTTGCTTAATTGTTAAGCAATCCTTTGATGTTCAAATAGTATTCAAAAACCTATGAACATTACATATATCATCTCCTAAATCAGAATTACATGTGAAAAGCATGAAATAAAATAGAAAACCCCTTACCACTTTTCTATATCTCGAGAATCGCTCAGAACTAAGCGAAAAGAGAGGTGTATATGGAAGAGGAAAGCCGAAGGAGAACGATTTGTTCGTGTTGTCCGTATGCTGCAGGCACTCGAGGTAAAATAAAAATACAATCGCAATAAGCCCTTGTGTACCGGCAAGAAGTATCCAAAGTCAGCATACCGAGAGGGAAATATGTAAAGTTGCTCTCTTCCTCGCCCCGCCTTCTACCGATCTTATGCTGGAAAAGACACGCGTACACCGGCATATATACCATCTTTACAGTTGGTGCCGTTACTACCTGTGCTGGAAAATCCCACAGTAATATCGCGGGATAAAGAAAGATCCCAGGGGATAAATCCGTAGATTAGCGTTGGGCTCGTGCCTCGCAGTCTGTATACTGAACACGCCGATAGTCTCTCAAGTGTGCAACTTGCGCGAAGCTCTGTTCACATGTAAAGAGTTTCAGCTCCGAATATATACAATGCTACGTATGAATTATTCTATGATTGATTTGTTGACACTCTGTCTTGTGAAAATTTAAATAATAACTTTTGTTTCCTCCTAGAAAAATCTTTATATTATAGTAACATTTTCAGTTTCGTCATAACTCCTAGAAATTCGAATCAATTGTTTTAGAAACTGCCCGCAAGGGATGTGTGTATTTTTTCTTGAAGAGAGAGGTTTGAGGTAAAAATCTTAAAAAGACCACAAGGTAACATTGTGAATAGGGTCGACGTAACAGCTACATCTCCAATGTCAGTCGTGTGCTGGATTTTCACCGACTAAAAACCCTTTCGTTTTACGGCCAGATTAATGCATCTGACCGTAACCAAAATCCTCTACGTTGCCTTTACCGACCCTCAGTAATGGTGTACCTAGCTCCATATTGTGTGGCTTTGACCCTCACGGTACCACCGTCAACTAATGCTTCGCGGGGACGTGTAAAACTTTTGCCCGGTTCTATTTTTATATGGTGGTCATCTCTTTAGTCGTCGTTGGTAGTCTGTGCTCGAAGTCAACACATATTCTCACACGCATGCACGCTTCCACCAAAGAACCACCCTCCCGTCCAGCCCTACATACTCCAAGAGCACCACCCACTGATCCAGCCTTACACTGCCACATTGTATACCCACTCATCCATACATTTGCTCTCTTATTTATGCAGTCGCACCTACTCAACTACCCACACACTCACATAATCTTATAATCTTTTTCTTCTATCTTCCTCATCTTTTCTTTGGTTTCTTCATGATGTCTGCTGCATAGTTGCTGACTGCGCACCATACATCTTTCGCAGTTAGCATAGCCGTCATGATATACTGTATGACCAAAACCTAGACATTTATAACATCTAAGTGGTCATATTCCTTGTTATATCTCTCAGTATCTGCAGACTACCCGCCGTCGGCTCGTGTGCGCTCGCCTTCGCGTCGTACTACAAACCCACACGCGCGAATAAAAAGCCTCCCTTCTCCCCCTTAGTGTACAATATACTATTTAATTATCATTAGTTCTAAAACAAATACACATCGCACCAATTGTACAACTGTTTATTCATTTCAATTTTTGAGGTTAGAAAATTAAAGTAGTATTTGTATTCATTTATAACCTAATTTTTTGATACAGTATGCGTAAAATGCGATTTTACGTACTTTGCAACTTTTTATTTTATATTTAATATCTTTTTATTCTATATTTAATTGATTCTACACTCGTGAGTTTATCACCCTCGCTTCACTCGGGCGACAAACCTCTGACTCGTGTAGAATCCACTTATACGCACTTGTATCGAAATATACTATTTTAGTAGAAATTCCAAAACAATGAATAATTATTTTGATAGAATTATTTTATAAATGATTAATAATGCAAATATAATGAATATCTAAACAGTTTCAGAAGACAGACTTTGTTTTGATTAAAGTAATAAAATTAACCATTATTATAGATTAGATTTAAGGTATTATGATAAACCTGAGGGTTTTAAATTGATGTTTATAATAATATATTACGATACTAATGATATAAGTTGTACTTTACGGCACGGCGTGTATACGTTCGTAAATGATCATGCTATGAAGAACAACTTATGATACGTGCATCATATTGTATTTTTTGTTGCAGTAGGCGCAAAATGCCTAGTTTGCACCTACTTTTGCGGGCGCAAAATGCTCATTTCGCGTATCCGGGGGCGCAACATTTTTATTTTGCGCCTCCGAAAGTTATTATTATAAAATATATATATTTTTTTTCATTTTTCAATTAACTTTTTTTCCTGCGGGGGGCTCGTTCAATTTTTTTTGGACGTGTTTTTTTGTGTGTTTGTGTTTTGTAGCATTTTGTACCTACTGCAACAAAAAATATTGTTTGCATCTCGGGCGCAAATTTCGCACTCTCATGATGATTTGGCACACTCGGGCTAGTTTCGCTGGCCCTCGTGCGTCATAATCATCACTCGAGGCGCGGAATTTCATTTTGCGCGCTTGATACAAAAAGTACTATTATAGCACTGACAGCATAAATCCTGCATGCCATGTCTATCCGTACCATAAGCAGTCTATTCTTGCACCGCGCAGTATCACCCAAACAACAACGATGGTGATAAGCACGATGCAATAATGGACTACTTATGTCACGGATAGGTGTGATATAAACAGGATTTATGCCACCCAGTACTATAAAAATTGTTTTAATACACTCCTAAATTTTTATAAAGTGAGCAATTACAAAAGTGAAAATTCCCAATAAAAGATTAGTAAGAATTTAGAGTTGATGCTTTGTAAAAATTAACGATTTCCTTAAAAAGTGATCTCATTTGCAGTAAGATAATACGCGTATATCATTATAAATAAGACTGAAATAATTAGTGATTAGGTCAAATGTTATTAGCTAATTCCATTCTAATAATGAAAAGCGATATTATAATTTTAAACTATAATATCGCTTAAAATTACATTAAATGTTGACTTGGTCAATTATTTGTGTATTATTGGTTCTATAAATTGCAAAAAAAATGGCAATGCAAGTAAATTTAATATTTTATTTAAATCGACGCATCGTGAGACTACCGTGAATATGTTCATGCTTCTCAATTCAACTTAGAATCGCCAATCAATTGAAGAAAATTGAGGCGCTCAAATTTAATTGAAAGATTGTTTGTATTATATTCAAATTTGTATCAAATAAGCTAATCAAATATAAATTTATTTAATGTTTTAAGTTAGTCTTAATTTGAAGACGTCCGAAACAAACTGCCATTGTTTTTAGTATAAACATATGACAACTTTTTATACTAAGATATACGTGTCCTGAATCAAATGTCTCAAAACCTGCATGTGTAGTGTTTAATCTATAATTATAAATCTCTTGCCATTTCCACTTGAATTTTAGTCTTTCGAGTTTTGATAGATTTTTGTTCTAAAATGCATGTTGGTTATATTTTTGATAAAACATCTGCTGTATATCTATATATATATATATATATATATATATATATATATATATATATATATATATAAAATTAAATATTTTATGAAAATATTCAACCAAATGGATAATAATATAGAGTATAATGATCTAAACAAAAATTACTTTGAGATCTTATCCTACATATATGCACGGGGATACAGATATTTGTAATGCGATCAATCAAGTATGTTCTCTCTAAACCGTTAAGCTAAAATTTCGCGAATCGCATAACATTGACATTAATATAAAATATATTAGCCCTAACTATATCATCTAGACGATGTTAGCGTATTACGTATAACAACAACAGAAATAGAAAACCTATATATACTATCTATTGTTCTCTCTTAATTAACAACACGCTATGTATAACCCAAATTTAATGAAAAGTCATGCCAAGCGTCGCTCTGTGTTTTCATGCGCACCGTCAGTCCCCTTTTTTATCCATCTACACTCGCACCAGTCTCGGCGAAAAAGCGTCGCCAAACGCGTTACGTGTAGAGCGGAAGCAGAGTAAGCACAAGTGAACCTAGACTGCCAAAAAATTCTATTATAAATGATTAGCTGACGTGAACTAGGTAGCGTGAGCGAGAGAAAAGACAAAGAGAAAGAAGGAAAATAAAATACCTCGTCCGTAGCTATTCCCGAGATTTTTCTGGCACTTTTTTCTGAGTGCAGAGAGTCTCTGTGATATAAATGCGTTGGACCATAAGGTCCACGTGCGTTGACGCGTATTTATTAGAACTAGATCAAAAAACGTCTCCTCAAAATGTTTTGCCCTCTTTTTCTTACTTTACACCGAAGCTCATTGCGGTCAATTACGCATCGAAGTATATACGCGCATTCATACTATAGATATTATGGAAAGTCTAAGTTTTTGTCTGCTTTTTTTTATCGGAGAAAATTTTTGATACTGCCCGCACACAAGGTAAAGGAGAAATTTCTTTCTTTATATAATCAGTACTGTTCGTTGAGCCCAAAGAAATTTAAAGTGTATAATAATGATTATTTTTTGTCTTTTTAGAATCCGTGAAAGTGAGAAAGTAGAACTAAATTTTTGGTATTACAAGTGCGTGATTGTTGAAATTGTCAAGGTAAAATAAGGTTATTATAGCGAGTACCTAAATTTTACGACTCCAGGTGATCGCTATCTATATGTCGTAAGAATTATTAAGCAAAATTAAGAATCCATTTTTGTTATAATTGAGGTGCTAATGTTATAGTTTACTAAAGAAATAGCTGTAAAATTGCAACTTGTCAAACGTATATATGGCTATAAAAAGTTTTCAATGTTCCTGATTTTTTCAGATTTTTTTCTTCCATAATCTTCTAGTTACATCATGTCAAAGTTGAGCATTTAAGCACTTTTTGCATTTTTTGGTTATTTTGTTTAATTTATAATTCCTTTGAGAAGCATTTTCACCATAAAAACATATATACCTATTTTATTGTAAAATTGTATGAACTTTTCATTTAAAATACTTTTAAAATCATATATATATTTATAAACTAAGACGATCTTATATACTAATTAAACCTTAAAATTATGTTCTAAAAAGGTTTGATCATCCAGATCAACACCAAGAAATTCATGAATATAGCTTTTTTGATTACAATATTGTGCATAACTTCCAGAATGGAAATCGATCATTTTATTTAATAAGTACATATATGTATATGTATGCAAGAAGTTCAACATTGTCTATGAGGAGAATGAAAAATAATTATTTTCAATTCAGAATACAAAATTTGAGTTCTTATACCTTATACCAGTTTGAAAATTAATTACTTTTTAGTGTATACAGTATAATAGTCAGTGTCATGAAAATCTAATGAACGTTATTTTATTAAAACTAATAAGTTAGACTCTTCTCACTTCATATTTACAATATAAGTTTTCTCAATTCTTCGTATTCTTCATAAATATATTATAACGCGAAAAATAAGCAATCACTAGATTTGATGCATTGCATTGCATTTGCGAAGAAATGAACATAAAGGAAATCGAACGATTATTGTAATGACTCCCGTTATTACAATCACAACAGTCATAAAGTATAATAAGGAACAATTACCACACAAACAATTAAATTTTCCCATAGCATTGAAATTTGCATTGTCAAGAATCCCTAGCATACAAAGTGAAAACGATAATCAATCCATTCATTTCAGTCAAACGTGCAGATGATTAAAGCGTTTTATGCTCACGCGCGCGGTTCAAACTACGATCTTAAACAAGCACGCGTGGACACAATCATCTAACTCGTGCATGCGCGCAGCAAAGGAACGCGCCGATTGATCAATGTTCTCCCGCTCGAGTGAACTCCCGACACTTTTTGTATGAGCTCGCGTTCGAGCCAGACCGTCAACAACCGATCCGTTGAGTAATTCGATTTCACAACGGCAGAACGGTGCTTTCGCGAGCCACAATATATATGTATATATATAGACAACATCCGCAGCCGCCATCGACATGGCGGTCGTCGCCGTCATCGCCACTGAGCCAGGAGAAAAATTTCGGGGACGCCGAGAAAGAAAGAAAGCAAGCGCAGTAGCAGCGCGGCTTCTCTCTCCCGTTTTTAACGATCTATAAAAGAGGCGCTTGAGCTGAGGCGATTGTTCAGTTTCAAGGTGCCCGGGAGCAGGCTAACAAGAAAAGTAACCGACTGCAGGAGAAGAGAGACGAGAGTGAAGGAGAGATACCGGAAAGTAATCGGATGAAATGGCCGTTAAAGTGAGTGGCTCCGTGCAGTGAAAGAAATGAGCGTGCAAAACACACTTTTATGAACGATGGTGAAAATAGATAAACGCTCGATGCGCTTGCTCACCACCGGTAGAGTAATTGGCCTTTTTATCTCGACGTCCAATACTTAATCGATTCTCTCGGCCAAGGCTTTCTTCCGTATTCTATATCCTTTTCCTGCTGGCTCGCTATATTTCAAATGCTTCACTTTTGTGCCATTCTGTTGTTTGGCAGGAAGTGAGATGGGATATAATGCACACACGCGCACGGTGAAACAACAAAAGAAATATGTCGAAAAAAAAATTTAACGCAATCTTCGTTCACAGGTAATTCTGTTGCTGGGTTTTCTGGCAGCCGTCGTAGGATTAGCGACAGCCAAGGCCGAGGGTCATGCTCATTCATTCCAGCATTTCCATGGTCCGGTACACGGAGATGACAAAGAGGTGATGTGGGTGGACAAGAACGGCAAACAGCATCAAGACTACGCCGCACCGGCACACTACGAATTCGCCTACGGTGTCGAGGACCACCACACTGGCGACTATCACGGTCAAAAGGAACACCGAGATGGTAAGAGCATCTTCAAGATGAATTTTTCACGCTCCTGAGTTTCTTGACAGATTTCGCTTCGCTCCTTCTCGATACCTTTGATAACGTGAATTCCACGGTTGAGATGACCAAAGAACAGTCCGTTTCAATTACAGGCTATTTATTGACCGTTATAAGTTTGGGGTAGAGGTCGTGAATAGTAAGGTTGACGTAATCTTGATCGATATTACGCAAGTTCTAAATTGTTAAGCCGTTATTAGTATTTTATCATTGTTTGAATAACTTGAATATATTATTTGAGAACATTTTAGTATATAAAGTTTATTAAAATTGGCAATTCAAAGCCTGGAATACACAAAAATCGATAGCTTTTATGGTGTAGTTACATGAAACGTAGGTATATTGGGAAATGTGACACCGTCTATACAGATATACACGACAACATAACTTCTCGATCACTTACCGCCATGTTTACATGTGTAGTATATCTATGCAGTGCCAAAATGGAGGAAGGATATATATATATATGGTGTTATATTTCCCAATAAATCACATATTATTTTAGACATTTGGATTTATAGAAATTATTATTAATAAGAAGAAAAAGATAACCATCGCATTGTTGTTTTACATATACAGTTTTGATCTGTATTAGTGAAATACCAATACTAAGAAGCAATTAATTTTATTTCGCACATCTAGTATTTCGTTCGATTTTCATTATGCATGCTGACCGCGATACTTCGGTTAATTTTCATTTCTCTGAATTTCGGGGCGTTTATAATCAAAGTAATACCTACCATTGTTATCAAATTAATCTAACTACGCATTTCTGTGACGAGATTAAGCTGTGGATAAGTGGATTAGCGATGTTTCGAATAGGATTGTGGAATTATTGAGGCTTCGTTAACCTATAATTTTCATATTGATTGAGGCGACGTTAATAGGTATCTCTTCATTAAATAATTTCAAATTTATATACGACTTTGTGCAAAGTACGTGGATAAGTATCGTCGTTAAACTTCAAACTATTGAAAATTATAAGACTAAATCTTTATACAGACTTATTTAAAAAATATTAGTTCCGTTAATAATAATGATTTTTATTTTGCTAATCTTTTCAAATTAAAGTGACGACAATTTAATTTATGTATTGATGTTTTAAAAAGTTTTATTTCAATTTTATTTTGAACCTTACAAGATTCTATGCTATTCGATGTATTCTGAACCTGTTTTACAATATTATACGAAGGCGTATAACTATATCACGAGTAGTAATCATCTTCTATCCGTGATGCAGACGATATTTTTTGCACTAATTGCGTTGAAACTGAGATTTTTTATTAACACTTCCAGCTCTGTGGGTTGGAAATAAGCTATAGTAAAAAATACTTTCTTCCTGGGCAACAAAATTTAAAAAACCGACATTCCGCAAGGGTAATATTAAAATTATTTATTGTTTCATGCAACATTTGATTAAATAACAAATTCAATCAAAGCAGAAATTATCCAGGACTAGACAGATATTTATAATTAATAACTTAAGTCAAATACAAATAAAAGGGATACACTATAAGATAAGGATTCGTTTGGTTTGGCTCCATGGTGATCAAATTACAGAACTCTTATCCGCTTATATAAGTTTGTATGAACATAAATTCGAGCTTTCAAATTTCAATATTTTATATTCCGAGAATTCAGTTAAATATTTTTTAAGAGTAAAGTTTTTTCAAAATAATAGTTGTACAATATATAATAAAACTACGATACCGAATTTCTATCCTTTACAAAATCTGTACATTCAACATCTTTAATGAAATACAATTATTGACACGATAAATTATCTATATTATATTACTACAGATAAATAAACCAGACCATTGATAAAGCAGCTGATTACGATGTCTTTTATAATATTTCCAATGAGCTATCCATCGAAAGCAATACAATTACGTCATTGCGTTCTATAACCCAATGTAATGGTGTACAATGTTTGTTAACATTTAGCTTAGAGTAGACAGATTATAAATTGATGATAATATACCACAGTTCTATTTTGGATAACTCAATTAGAATCTAATATGATTTGGTTGGTTACTATTCCAGGCAAGGCAGTGGCAGGAGAGTACACGGTTAAGGAGCCCGATGGCAATATCAGAACCGTCAAATATCACGCTGACGAAGACGGCTTCCATGCGACCGTACACAACAGTCACGGCAATGATCATCACGGTGGTGGTGCTACGGCTGCAAATGCAGGCTATGACGACGAGCGATGAAAGCCAGCTCTGTCGGGGTTCTCTTAGTTCCTTGTATCCTTGTATCACAATCAAAGATACATCAATACCAGTTCAATAACATAGATCCAAACACACACATGCACACACACTCGCGCGCGCTCATACGCACACACACACAAACACACACACACACGCACACACACACAGGAGCGTAGGCTGTACGAAATGAAACTTTAAAATGCTATAATACATGACAAAAGTGCCCCTGGTTCATTTCTAAAATAGGACTGATACATCGAAATTTAGTTTATGTTTTCATCATATTAGATAATATGTACATTATGTTGTTCATAGACTGTTTTGGATGATTTTTTGGATACGGTTAAAGTATAAGATTGTTATAATATTGGCTAAATATTTTCATTACGAAATTTTATAATAGTATATTGTGTACAAGGGCATAAAGTGAGCCTTTTCTACACCGAGTATTGCAACCACACGAGGTCAAAAAGCCTACTTAGCCTTTGGTGCATACCATATTTTTTGTAACGCATGTAAAAATGCGAAATTGGGCATGAGTTTCCAAAAAATAATTATTTTTAAGCTAATGTGATTCTTATGCGTGTAAATATAATTTCCATGATAAATAAATTTCCTTTTGT
Source organism: Muscidifurax raptorellus (assembly GCA_020010945.3). Classification (NCBI taxonomy): domain Eukaryota; kingdom Metazoa; phylum Arthropoda; class Insecta; order Hymenoptera; family Pteromalidae; genus Muscidifurax; species Muscidifurax raptorellus. Next base: position 20,063,046 of record CM052077.1, on the reverse strand, counting down.
ACTAGTAATATATCTGACAATGAGACTAATTTTTTTGATTCTCTTTAAAGAAATAGCATATAGGTATATTAAGAAAATAATTTTCTTTATCATGTTTCTCCTATTCATTATTTAAAGCGTATGCTGGTCTTCAGTAACATTGGCACCAACTTTGTGGCATTTTCGTCATTATGAGAGGTAAATCAAAATTTAACGTAAATAGCTGAAAAAATTCCGATACAAAGTGATAAAAAATGCTTGGTAATTACAGTATTCTCGGATTAAAATGAGATCATGTAATTGATATTAGTTACACTTAAATTATTGATCATTCAGCAACTGTTTGGGTTTTCTGTATAAGTACTTGGCGAAATGCCATTACCGAATAAGTATAGTAAGAAACAACGTTTAAATTATATATATTATTGGGTTCATACTGTAAAAAATAGCAACGCTAGAATAATGGACAAATTCTCCAAGAAGCATATTAGAAATGTGTTTTAACATATTTGGATTAAAAATATATCATTTATTAACATATTTATGTGAAAATTTGTGCATATATTCGAAATATTCTGATATTTTGTAAGTTATATTGATTTGGAACTCGGTAATTCATTATCTCACCTACGCGAGCCATCCAAGCTACCATATCTTGTAAAAAGCCGATCCATAACGTACACTCGCGCTCGATTTCTAGTAGATCCATTTTGACGTTGTTCTCCCATCTGAGTCTAGATCTATACCTAGAACACATGTTTCGTTTGGCTTGTCCCTCAACACCCGCTGTCGTAAGGTCATCTTCGATTCTTGCTACATGCTGTGTCCATCTCAATCTGCATGATTTTATTATTCTAGTAATACTCGGTGACATGCATATATTATGCAGCTCCATTCCTCAGATTCCTCATCTATTTTGGTCCGTATATTTGCGTAGATGAGGCGATGAAATTTCGAGTTCCGTATGCCACTCGAGAAGAAGAAAAAAATGCCGTTTTTTACTGCAAGCTTTCCTTCTTAAATATTAATCCTAAATATTTCCTTCCTCCCTATTTTAGCATCAAAGTCTCCTACTACTATTTTTGTGTTGCAAGGCACGAATTGATCGTTTACCTATGTAATAAAGTTATCCTCTTTGTAGGACAATGAACATTGATTACCACATACCTATGCCATTCCCCTTTAATAATAATATAAGTGAAATCCAATACCTACACCGAGAGAAGGTTGATCGTAAACAAGTCCGAGGATCTGAGTGAATCAATTCACACCTGAGCTCAAGCTAAGAAAAATTCGACGAGATACCCGAGATTTCAAAATATAAATATGCTTACGTTAGAAGCGACCTACTTCCATCTTGCCGTTGAATCAACCCCAACGATGTAGCAAAGAATATCGAGTTGCAATGCTAAAAAAAGAATAGCTTAATCTTAAATCTGCCTTGGCGGCATAAACTTTTTACTGGTCTTCACCAATGCCAGCGTTAATCGTCGGTAAATTCCAAATAAAGCAAAAAATATTGCTTCGTATTGGATGTTGTTAAACCTCAGTCAATGAGTGTTGCTGACTACCGATCTTTCAAAAACGTGAAGTTACCCGATGATAGTACCCTGACCTATTTCCAGCAAGTTTCATCTATTAGTACCAAGTCTAAATCAAACATATCAGCTACCTTTATAATTTCTCGAAATGCGCTCGCATATACTATACACTATACAGACTACAAATATTTCAGATTCCCAACCTCATGTCCTTTTTGATTTGAATTTTTTGGAGCCGTGATAGTAAAATTAACCCGCAGGCTTTAAGATCCTGGTCCGATCGCAGGTAAGCCCGTTGCCTTAGGAGTAATAATCAGGGGAATCATCTGATCGTTTCGGACCGACTAAGGTTCCTACACCAAAACACCCCCTGCCAGGCAGCCGTCTTCCGCTGGTATAGTTGCCATGTAAGGCCAGGTACGCTCGTCGTACTAATCCGCATTTGACAGTAGAATTTTTGGCATATTTTTCTATTCTTGCAACAGATTATTCTGTCATAACTTGTGCAAATAGTGCCCTAAAGAAGTTTGAAGAAACGGAAAATACTTTGACACCAGGCATAATCAATGTCAAATTTTATATTTAATTTGATAAATAACCTCCAAATAGTTAAACAATTTATAATTGAGTTTTATGATTGAGTTTGGGGCCATTTTCATGAAATTTATCCGTATCTAGGGTTACCTAATTTTAGTTCACGACGAATGCACGGGGGCAGAATTTCTATTAAGAATTTTAATTAATTTTCATGATATTTATCCGTATCTAGGGTTACCTAATTTTAGTTCACGGCGAATGCATGGGGGTGGCTTTTCTATTAATTGATACGTTCTTAATTTATAATGAATTTTCGACATCTGCGTTTTTCATAATATTTAAGGAGATATCGAAGCCTAATTTGATTTTCTTGACATGTACATCATGTTTGTGGTTGTATGTTGTGTCGGTACAATACATATTATATTAATAATACTGCATTGACCAATGAAAACGAAACATAAATCCCTTAACATAGTTTATTCCCTTATATACGCCCATTCAAGTAGTTTATCCCGTAAATATTTTCCGGTTTTGTGCAATATTTAAGTGTGTACGTGCATGAGGTTTGCAATTCATCACTTTGCGGGTAATTTTTTACTGAATTTTACGACTGCTTGCGGCAGATTTATTCCACAACCTAATCTCTTATTCGGATCTATTGGTTATGTGAGGTGAGGTTATGAGTTGAGACAATATTAAAAAAAATGTTTTACTAGTTGTAGTTAAATATATTATTAAAAACTGTTTATTTGACGTGTGCGTATAATAATAAATAGACATATTTAATGCAAAGTTATCGAAAACAAAACGTATTGATTTTTGCTGCAGTGCACACGGATTCGTTCTGGCTATCTCTGTTTGCTTCCTCACTATAACTACGTTCGAAAATACAGAAAAATCCGATGACAGGAAAATGCAATTTCCGATATTCCGGGGAAGACCATTTGCCGACAAAAAAATAACGATAGTGAAATGATGCAGGTGGCAAAGTTTAAAGAGGAATCAGACGAAGAGGAACGTGACAAAGACAGAAACAAAAGAACTAAGAGATCGAGAATAGCAAGGGAACTGGCAAAAGAATACTCAACCCGGGGGTGTATAAAAAATAGAGAAACCCAAGGTAGCTTCGGAAAAGTTGCCACTGCGTGAATTATTCGGAGCGAGGCGTCACCTTTGCGTCTGTAACGTTCGGTAGAACTCGTGACGGGACTGGCAATCGTCTACGTCGGTCATTTCTCTCCACCCCAGTCCCCTTTAGTATTCGCGCTCGTTTCGCAGCACCGCAATATAGCGGTATATATGCTGGGTATATAGAGACCATGGGGCGATGCTATCGCGACAGCGGCGGCCGAATATGAGACGTCGCGCGTTGCCGTGTAGCTGTGATAAACTAGTTGCGAGAACTGTGCCGCTATGAAAACGACACCACATACGACGAGTTGTTCCTGCATTTTTGTTCTTATTTGCAGTCAAAATTACGTTATTTATTTTTCACATTAAGTAACCCTTTTTCACGTTTGTTTCCTTCTAAAGAAAAATCATACAAAAATAATTTAAAAAAGCGTTATATAACATTCGAGTTACATTTAGAAAGTAATTATTTGAACTACAAGATTTGTATTATGCATTTTATTTCATGCTACGTGTATACAGATGAAATATTCATTTGTAATACTTGGCATGACAGCAAACATTAATTTTACATTAAAATGCACAAAATGCATTTCCAGAAATATTGTCTGTAGACGACAAGGTGCACTCCTGTCAAGTAATATATGATTTAAATTAGTAAATAAACCCTTGTGTAGTTTCATAGCTTACAAAATATATTGAAAAAGGGAGAAGAGTGATATAATGTTCTGAGGTGACAGCATGCACAGAGTGTTTTATTTAATAATGGTACATATTTATATCATCATCGTTTTCTTCGCATTTATAAACGATAATATATAGCCACCGTTATATTGTCATATATATCGTCTAAATTAAACAAAAATATGCTTCTCAACGCCCTGGCGCGCTTAATCTATTATCCCAGTACTGGGATAAAAATGGAGATTTTCGCAAAATATGTAACAGTATACCGTATGCCTACTACAGAAGCTGCAAGTGTTATACAATCGATATCAGCAGTTGAAATGATATAGGAGCTGCACTAAAATTAGGTAAACAAGTGCTTAAAAGCAGATGCATGTACTCAAGGACAAGAGTAACTTAATTCTTTTATAGGCTAATCCGTTCATTGTTTGTATTTTTTGTATTGCGTTTTCTTATTAAACATCTGATCGCTTTTAAACGGCTAATTGCATTTTCATAGAGGAATAAAGAATAACAGCTCGTGAAAAAAATTAGAAAAAAGGGCAGATTTCAAACAATATTTGTTGGAAATAAACAATGTGTCGAAGAGAAAGAGAGGCAGGAAGATAGAGAGATTTGACGTTTGTATTAGAAAAAAAAGATCGGGTGTGTAAAACGGAAAAAAACTATCCGGGCAAAACCATAGTTCAAGCCGTTTTCTCTACACGGTTTATTTGGAAGAGTTCGATCATCGCGCTACGCCGCACAATCATAGTGCCAGTCGCACAAACAAACCGGACGAGGGAATACGCGTGCACCCGATGATACCGGCTATTTCCGACTGTCTGGTCCTATACATCCTCAGCGATTTCATGCTGCTTTTTCTTCTCATATGATTTTTTCTCAATTCACGGCAAAATACCTTCACCATTGCAAAAACATCTGACAGTTCATCATTCGCCGCATGCGGTCCAGGTAGCATTTATATATACATATATATATATATATATATATATATATATGCTAAGGGATGATTAATGCAAGACTTGAACCTCGCGCTGCGCTTGGGGAAAATCGAGCTCGACGTATACCACGCTCTTATTTTCCAATTTTCTGCTTTTCCTTTGTACTGCAGACAATTTTGCTTAGCCAATGCAATTATGCTGCATCCAGAGTGATGCTTGGCGTAATTTTGAATCAAGAGGATTTAAGCAATTTTCGACTTTAGAAATAATTAACGCCTGCCATTACTCAAAACAAATTAAAAAAGTTATTTACTACATTTATCATGTATACGTGAAGAATATTTCTACTGAAGGCAGTAATTAAATTTATTGACTTGAGTTAAAATTTTCACAACATCATTACACGAAATTCGACGATGATCGAATTCACAAATAATTTTCAATATAAATTTCAATATAATTTCATATGTTAAATTTTAAAGTTATCTACTGATGTGGTGTGCGAAGGGCTTTTTACCTATATTTTATCTGTTTGAACAGACGGTTTTATATTGCTCGCTCTTGGAAGGATATTGGATCGAGTTCCATTTGAGATTTTCAGTTATGTCGTTCAAATTTACCCACATCCGCAACTTCCCACGTATGTATATACACAGAAACATACTTATATAAACGACAAAAAGCAGAAAAGCATCGAGAATGATCCCGGAACTTCCTGGAAAATGGCTTTGCACATGTGTCACTGGCATGGGGTCTCAATGTGTGAATACGGTCTTGACGAGAGTGAAGTAGAAAAATCAACTTTCGAGGCCGCTCCTTCATCGTCATACGAGATTACGTTCTTTATCTTTTAGCTATACCACTTGCGAATCATTAATTAAATGCTAGTTCTATGAAAAATGAGAAAACTTTATCTATGTAAGTGAAAATGCTTGGCTGTAATAACGCAAGTAGTTCTCTGTCAAAATGAAAATGAAAATATAACTTTTAGCTTATATTTCATTACCTTGCTCTAAGTTATGCCCTATTAAAGTTAAGATTTTTAGCATTTTCTACATTCAATGCATATTTTGGATGATTCTTTATTCATAAGGGGAGCATTTTTTACTATAAAAATAAACATTAATTTTGACACTTTTGTGCGCAAAGCGTATATACTAAATCAAGCTTTCCACCACGTCGTGTCGAGAAATAAGGTTCGTTATAGGTGCGAGATATGATTTAAGCCTTGTGTGACCTTTTCACACTCACCTCATCCGTGCACAAATCTTCACATAAGGCTAAAATAATATTCTCTGCTCACTTGTTTCAAAATGTACTATTAAATTATCTACTGCATACATATCTTTCGAAGTTCGCCAAAACAGTGCAGATTAAAGATAGTCATTTTGAAAATTATGTATCCAATCAAGTATTTTATCTCAGAAAGATATTATAATCATAGGATAAAGAAAGCTATGCTCAATACCTAAAATTCTATAAAGATTCTAAAATGTTATTCTTTTAATTCTTATTGCAAAACAAATAAAAGTCAAGAAAATGTATTAAGCAAAAACGAAAAATAAAAGCACGCATACCCATAGAACGGTTTGGCCCGTCGCAAAATAATACAAGTGTCGGGTGTACACTGCTGATTGCAAGAGAGAAAATTCAATTTTCTTGTCGTACCAACAGAGACTCCACTATAGGGTCAGAGCAGCTCATGGAAAACTCTATTTTGTAAGAATTGGCTGACTTTATTACAAATAAACGAGGCTATTCACATGATATTTCAATACACAGATCAGGAGATCAGTTTTGATTTTCATGATTACGGGATTGTAACTATTGGCAATTTTAATGCACCTATATAAACAATATTCAAAGCAAATCGTCTTATTTAAATAAAACATTCAAAATACCATTAGCAATATAAAGAGTTTTAATTGACATTTTTAATAATTGAACAATTTACATTCTATATTTTATGAAGCTGCTTTAGCAAAACAATTGATTAATGAAGACAATAGTGAGGTTTGTTTGCTTTTATTTGTATTTATCACAACCCTATTAATGCAAAAGAATTATACGAAAAGTACAAAAATCATTTTTACTACCCCAAGTACGAAAGTAATGTCGGTGAGAACATTGCGCTTAATATGATTGAGAGCACTTTACAAACAAATGGATATACCTTGAGTGATTTTAATTTGCCTGCTTTGACTACACTTGAAGAAGAATGTAATGACGATACAACGTTTTATGATACATATGGCAAATTCAACGACGTAGAAAGACAACTAAATTCTCTGAAATGTAACCAAAAAATATATTTAATGAAGTAATAAACAGTTTAAATTCTAATAATAATAAATGCGTTTTTGTTGATGGACCAGGAGGAAGTGGAAAAAGTTATTTACTTAATGTGTTAATAGATTATTTGAAATATAATGATATAACATTTGTATGTGTAGCTTGGACAGGCATTGCAGGAAATTTATTAAATAACGGTAAAACTGTTCACACAACATTTAAATTACCGCTAAATATAACTGAAAGTACAACATGTAATGTGAAACCTAACTCAAAAGATGGTAAAAAATTGAAAGATGTGAAAATCATAATATGGGATGAAATATCGATGACATCTAAATTTGCTTTCGAAGTTGTTGATCGTCTTCTTCAAGATATATGTGATAAAAACGAAATAATTGGTGGTAAAGTAGTACTTGTGTCAGGAGATTTTAGGCAAACGTTACCAGTGGTTCGGCATGGCAGTCGTATAGAGATTATTGAAAATTCCGTTAAATATAGTTATTTATGGATAAATTTCGTACGCATGACGCTAAATGAAAATCTCCGAGTTTCCGGCAATAATTTTAATGATAATAATTTCAAACAGTGGCTATTGAAAGTAGGCGATGGAATTCGTAATAATGTATATGAAGGAAAAAATGAGCTGTTTGAAATTCCTGCTGATTTGATAACGGATAAAGAAGATGTAATTACGGAAAATTTCGGTAAAGAAATAAAAATTGATGATATGACTTAAAGCGATAAAGTTCTTTTGGCTCCTAAAAAAAGTGATGTAATTTCTATAAATAATGATATTCTTAATATTATGGAAGGTGAAGCTGTTGAATATTTAAGCATCGATACAGCAGAATATGACAATGGCGAAAATTTAGATGTTATGTTATCGACAGAATTTTTAAACAGATTAACACCTAATGGACTTCCACCTCATAAATTACGATTAAAAATTGGAGCAATTGTAATACTTTCAAGGAATTTAAATATTAATGAAGGTCTATGTAATAGTACAAGATTACTAGTGAAAAAATTGCTTAGATATTCAGTTCAAGCAGAAATTTTAAATGGCAAACATATAAATAAATTAGTTTTCATACCGCAAATAACATTATCTCCAGCTAAAGAAGAAGTACCTTTTAATATGTCTCGAAAACAATTTCCATTAAGACTAGGTTTTGCAATGACGATAAATAAATCACAAGGACAATCATATAATAAAGTTGGAGTTTACTTACCAACACCAGTTTTTAGTCATGGGCAATTATACGTTGCTCTGTCAAGAGTAAGACATAGGCAAAATTTAAAGTTGTCGTTACTGGAAGATGCACATTTTAAAAACAAAACTTCAAAAACAGTTAACAAAATTTACACTAAAAATATAGTATTTAAAGAAGTTTTACAATAAAATTAAAATGATTGCATCATTTTCATGATGCAGCGCTGTAATGAAAGAAAATCGGCTGCAGCGTTTTAAAACGCAGCGCTGTACTAAAATAAAATTAGCTGCAGCATTATTGTAGTGCAGAATGAAAACTGAATTGACAGTAAAAATATTGCAGGTCAGCGAAACTAATTTTACAGGTATGTTATAAAATTTGAATAATATTAATAGTAAAATCAAACCGAACATACATTTTTTTTAAGATACATATGTGAAAATATAGTACATGCTAGAATAAAAGAAAATTGATTCAGTACAACTTTGGATAAACAGGTTATCTGTCACATGAGGTACTTATTTGATTAATTATAATACATTATACTAAATAAAAATTATAATAAAACCTTATTGAATTTCTTCATTTTAGGAAGATCATACGTACAACTGACAAGAATAGATGATTTTTTTAACCGTGAAAGTAGAATATTGTTAATTCAGATTTAAATATTAATGTTATACGCTTATAACTTAAATTCATTATCGTAAGTTGTAAAGCAAACAAATTGTAAAATATAATAGAAGAGTATGAAAAAGTATAAAATTTGTTGTAATCAAAATGTATAAATTTATTTTAACCTCGTATGACAAATTGCAGTAGAGTTGCATTTCGGGCCTGAAACTCAGACGTCGGAGGAGTCTTTGTCACGTAGCGCGGGGCCCTATAAAAGCAACTGTATTTCGGGTATCAAGCTCAGTCGTCGGAGCAGCCTCTGGCGGGCAGTGCGAAATCCTCCATAAGGTCCTGCATCTCCGGTGTAGAGCTCAGCCGTAGGAGCAGCATCTTGGGTGTGTACCTTAGTCGTCGGAGGAGCCTCTGGTGGGCAGCGTGCGATCCTCTATAAGGAACTGCATGTCTGGTATGTACCCTAGTCGTCTGAGCAGCATCTTGGGTGTGTACCTTTGGTACTCTGGCAAGTAGCACGCGATTCTGTATAAGAAGTTGCATCTCCGGTGTGAAGCTCAGTCGTCGAAGCAGCCTCTAGCGAGCAGCGCGCGATAATAGCTTTCTCGGGAGCTGGATCGAAAATGTAGGCTCAGTTTAGAATTAATGAATTTAGCTTTTTAGTTTATTTAGTTAAAAATAATAATAAATAATATATATATGTTATGTTTTGTAATAAGGTTGATTTGTATGATTTGTAACATTGGTCTGATAAGTTTCAGTGGAGGTTCGCAGTTCGCTTTGTGCGATCGGTCAGATGTTTCCGAAATCGTTACTTAAAGACCATATACATGTTTAAAAATCATACCTTTTTTTTAGTATAGCTGTTATAGTTAAGAAAAAAATATAAGATAGCCATTATAGTTAAGAAAAAATATGAACCTTTCAAAAGCGGAGAACCGGAGAACCGGAGAATCGGAGAACTGGAGAAAAGTGTTTGAGCTTAATATAATACCTAATAACTTTATTAAATTGCATGAGGAAGGTACGTCTTTATAGTACGACTGATCGGCAGAGACTATAGCTATACGACAAAGGCTGTAGGACTTACGCATTCAACTTCCCACTCCTTCTATACGGTTAAATAACAATTTTGTTTATAATACACTAGGGTTAATCAGGCGCACTTAAGCACACTGATTTAGTTCTTGATTTAGTTTGTTTTCTTTGATACTGCGTTAAAATAATTGTTTAATAGTATATGAATTTTAGAGTTATCGGCTCTTTAGAGTTATCGGCTCCAGACTATGTAATGGTTTGTAAAATCGAATTATACCATCTCAATGATCTCAACAATGTCATAAATAGCCTGTGAAGATGAAGTTTACGCTCAACAGATTGATATGAAACTATCCAATCGAGTTTAGAGATCGATTCAATACACATTCGAGATCGATTGCTTGCTCGATTTATATTATTGATATTCACGTAGAATCATTTTTGCTATATCACTATGGCATATTCCAAAAATGTTTAAAGTAAATGTATTTTAATATAGAAATGCCATTATTTTTTAGTTTATTATTAAACTATAGTAAAATGAATGTCCACTTCGATTGCTTTACATTGTGTTTACAATTTTTTGGTTAGAAACAAATAATTACAAAATAGTCAATTTATTGATTTTCGACCAACGGCGTTAGTAAACTAAATGCATATGATTTATACGACTAATGCCGCAGATGCGCGCTATACGGTACATGCAAAAATGGCAAATTCGGATCTTCAGGTTTGCTTCAGGTTAGTTTGAGTTGGACCTATTCAATAGTGGTAGGTCATGATTGTTATAGGTGGGTCCCAACCACTAACTTCAAGGGGCGCCACCGAAAGGACTCACCGCGCTACCCCTGAAGTTAGTCGTTGGTAACCGTAGCGCCACCGCCAGGCAGTTACGTTTGGATTGTTGATGAACGCGCCGTCTGAATCTCTCTTGAATTTCATCTTGTAGTCAGAAACAGACTATTGAAATATTTACAAAATTGGAAACAATTTTCATTTAAGTTACTAAAATCTAACTACTCCACCTACAATAAATATTAAATCAAACGTATATATAAAATCTCCATACCCAAAATCTAGTTACCCCGTGCACGGAGAGTAGCAAATTTAAAATGTTAATAGTACATATTATATACTCTAAGTCACACAATAAAATTTATTTGAGAAATAATTATGATTGAGTTACCGGTAGTAAATCCGATTTAAAAATCGTTTTACGACACTGGCGAAAATCGACTTTGGTCACAAATAGTAAGTTGAAGGTAAAAAATGTTTTGGAAATACATGTTTTTATAAATGATTGCATTCTTAGAAGGCAAGTTTTGTAGTTAAATCTGAAGCTTTTAAATCCTCATTTGAGATAGCTGCTTGGCGCTCCAATTCCCAATGACTAACTTCAAGCGGTGAATCTTTACCGCGGCGCCTCCTGAAGTTAGTTGTAGAGGCCCCATAGAATAATCGTGACCCTATCACTGAATTTATTTGAGTGGAAAGTGCTGCTACGGAAAAATCCTAAATTTCAGCTTTTCATGCACGTAGCGAATAATATTCATGCTCGCGCTATAGTTTATGCCTCCTGCGTTCGATTTCAAACATAACCTCAAAATAGTGTAAAGTTTATATACATCTAATCTATTTCTATTATGTTAAAAGCTTATTATGTGTTACTTATATGCTCGGTCATTAATAATGCAGTCTTATAAATAAATTATTTAATGATTTATTATTTTTTTTACTATTTTTAAAATGGGTCAACCGTTCCTCGACGGAAGTGTAAAAACGTGACGAAATAAGCGGCTTTTGTTGACGAATAAATGGTGAATCCGTTAGCCGACATACATATAATTTACACACCAATATGCCGGACAGTTAGTGAACTTTTCTACCATGTAAGTTATATAAAAGCATACATTTCGTATGTATCTTAAAGCTTTAATCAACGTATGAAATCCACACCATTAAGATATGATACCAGTACGATATAATTCCCTCTATTTCTTGGCTTTAATCAGTCCGATTAATTATTGAAAGTGTTAATAGTCTTATCCAACTTGTTTATTTTATGAGCAGTGTGCAAGCCATCTACCTTGGCTCAGATCGGGATTCGAGATCAAAATACACTTGCGAGCTGCAAGCTCTGGTAGGCAGAGAGACAGAGCAAGAGACAGGGGGAGAGAGCAAATTGAAATAGGACTTTAATCTGCAATTTAAGTTTGCCGAGCGTTTCTCGCATACAGGCGTGGCGGCGGTCCTTTGCCTCCGTTGCACGCTCCACTCCTCTGCTTTCTACTTGCCGTCGACCCACGCTTGTATTGATTTTGCAGCTGGTCCCGCGATGCCCGTTTACTCTTGCAAATGCGAGAGTGCAGTTCAGAGGCAAAACTGAAGGATGATAACACTCTTTATTTCGTGAAAATTTGTCTCATCAATACCTCGTAAACAACGTGATACTTTTATTTAATACGTTCCTTCAAAGATATTAGTTTTAATGTTTTAGAAACATAATAAGTAAAGTAAATATTTCTGGCTTGCATAATTAAATATATATGGAAATTAAACGTACAAATTTTCAAAATTCTGAACTTTCAATTAATTTTATAGTTAATAATAAATGAAAATTTTGTTAGTTTTTTCTATAAAAATAGATGAAACAGAAGTGAGGTATTGGAAAATGTTGAGTTCATTGCTAATATAGCTTTTAGAATTTATAATATACAATGTATAATGTATATTTCATAATTAGATATTGATTCGAAGCTATATATGTTATCAGAATAATAAAATGAAATAATATTAAATAAAGTAAATTTTCTTATTGAAATATCGATATTCTTACTTGTTTTAAGTAACGAAAGAAAATATTGAATATTATTTTTCTATATGATTGAGAGCTATTTGATGTTTATTTATACTGATACAATGCAGGTATACGTTATGGCAATGGCACAAACTTCGTGTCTGACTACGTAAATACGGACCAATATCTAAAAAGTCAATTGAAATCATTCATTGCAAACGCTTATTGACATTGAACCACGTTGGTGGTTCATACTGTATACATGGACATGTACAAAAATATATACAAACACGAAAACATGGTTACGAATGCAGAAAGGAATGAAATAAAGAGAACGAAATAAGAAGGATCTAATTATGAAATCCCTAGTAATGCGCCGTAGTATTTAATTGCCGATGCTTTATTAGCACTCAATTTATCGACATTAACGACTTTCGTATAATGTGATGGTATGTACATGCGGGTTAGTAAATCGTCTGACTATGTTTCGAATTCAAATAAAGTACATTGATGAAACTTCTTGTAAAAACTGTCTAAACGGTGAAATATTTGTGAGTATAAGCTTCTCATTTACTTATTTTGTAAAACATTAGCTTGCAAAGGTAGTAAAATCTCTAAATAAAACTGTTAAGGAACTGCATTTCATTATTTTAGCGTTTGGGCGCGGGCTTACATTTATCAATATCGATTTATAACATAGGCTCAATAAAAATATGGTTACTAGATCTTACACACCATTAAAAAAAAACTTGAGAATGATTTTATTTTGGTATCGGTGATTGATTCAAATATGAATTTATGGCATTATAAAGATGATAGGATGAGACTCATTAAACATTTTTCATCCATATTTGGAATTTCCAAGAATATATTCAATCAGATACTTTTAAGTTATAGTTCAGATTCAGAAGCTATTGGAAAAATTCAAACCTGATAAATAAATACAGCTCAATGCTTTATTAGTGTTAAATGCGTCAAAAAGAAACTGCCATCAGAAATGAAGCAAATAAATTCAATACTTTTTAGACTTTGCTAATGTAAACTCTTCATAAATATTGTAAATTTTAATTTACAGGCATTATTTTTGTTAATATTTAACTAATTGCCACTTTTTACCAAATCAATTCATTGTACTATTATAAATAATCAATTTAAACGATTATTTTGTCTACTTTTAAATGATTCTGAGAAAAATAACTGAGCTCAAATTTTCCAAGGTTAGTAATATAACTTTGTATGATAATCATTAAAGCTACTATAGTACATTCCTCGGTAATAAAGAACTATTTGAAAAAAGTAATAGGGATTTGTTTTATTTGTAGATATCAAAATTCTGCAAATTTTAGACAAATTTGTTTCTTGTAGGATAATTTATTTCTTTGTGAGTCTACATAATCAAATGTTCGACAACATAAGAAAGCACTTAAAACTGAAATTATAATCATACCGTTTTTTTAACCGTAGCGTACATTTTTTGAGCGCTCTTTAGAAAATCAATCATAAATACTTGAATTTGTCGCAATTATTATAATATTCAACTTTGTTTTTATCTACATTTTACAAAAAGTAAAGTTATATTAGATACACTATCACGTGTTGCATCGTCCCAAGAGATGTAACATACTTTTGTAGTATCGTTGCAAGTTAGGATATTTTTCGCCAAGGTTTCTCAATCTGTTTGAATCACGAACGTAAGAACGTGAAGGAGATATAGCATAACAAAAAGAGATGGAGAAAGCGAGCATAGACGTATATACTTACAAAGATCAGAAAACTGACTTCCTTGAGGGATTTCCAGTGTTCTAAGTGTGAGTATCGGACACATATATAGCAAACATCTTATAATAGATCTCAAAACTCAATCTTTTTTTTTAATTCCCTTCAATTAAAACATTCCGGTGATAAGCAATGATTCTCTTATTTGTGTTTATTATACTTCTGATTTTCTTATTTGTGTTTGTTTATCATTAAAAATTATTGGTGTTATCTATCTAAATCATATTTTTTATGACACATACATGATTACTTTTTTTTATTCCTGAACATTAGAATATTAAAGTAGCTTATTATTTAATATATGCGAGTAATTTATTTATTTATTAGATTTTAAGAGCTCATACCCATTTACATAAAAATATATAATTTTAGACGCCTGAACGCCATTTAATCTCAGCAAAGGTATAACACAGCGAATATACTAGTTTATGGCTCTAGCTGCAAAAAGACTTATGGTTTACACACAAGAGATTTTATGATTCACGATTTTGAACATGAGCATCAGATCTTCTAAATCAAGTAGGGGATTGACAGTTATATTAAAATAAGATGAAATATGATTAAAATGATGGCCGTAGAAGCTTATAGGAAAATCTGCGAGTCTAGACCAGTGTTCTTAAAAACTGTCACTCTAATAAGTTAATTAAAGCCCGCGAATATAATGGCTTCCAGATTGTTAATCAATGACTGCGATTCCTTAAAATTTCTTGTTGATATTATAATAGAATCAAATATTATACTTATAGTTTTGTAATGCCATCAATGTGTTGATCAAATGAAAGTATTTTGTCTATTAGTATTAACTAACACAATAAAAATCAGCGTATAAAAATCTATCAATTATAGTTTAAAGCTGATACAAAATAATTCGTTGCATTTTTCTGTCATAAGTATATCATTTATTTTTTCAACCAAATGTATTTTGTGTCTAAAAATTACTCACAGTGTTTTAAATATAACCTTGTCCATAGCAAAACGTTAATCTAGATATACATCTTAATAATTAATAGTCAAGCAGAGATAGTAGAAACTGACTACATAGAAGATTTAAAAATGTTAAACAAAGTGAAAATATTCTTGTGATGTCGGGGTTAAATAAGCACTCAACACATTAGGATAGAATTAGTATTTATTCAGATAAATTCGGCACATGGCGATACGCACGAGCGTACTGTATATACCACAATTCCAACTCTGTTATCTTCTCTTCTTTCCCGGCTAAAAAATTTCCGATAATTTATCGTTAACGTGCTGATAAAATAGGAGCATTATTTGTTAATATTTAATAATTATTAACAATATTTAAATTTTTAAAATGTTTATTATCTCAAAAACTACCGTCTTTATAGAACTGCATAAATAGAAGGATAACTTAAAAAATAATATGTTATTATCAAAATATTCAATTCGGAAGCCCGGGAAGACTTTTACAGCAGGGTTGCCTTTCCAATTAGTAACTTTTTTAATTCAGCATGTATTTCATGATCTTCAAGAAGTGTTGAGATTTTCATAAAATTAAAACGACTTTTCTGGTTGATAACAAGTGTCTCTGACAACAAATTTTCATTTTTGTCCTTTCTCTTCACTTCGTGTCTTACCCTTCCCCGTGCACCTCTTTCTCCCTTCTTTTAGCTACTCTCTGGGTTGGTTCTCTCGAGCTGCATCTCGTGCGGTATATCCTTTTTATTTTGCTACTACCGCGTTCCGGACCATCTAGCTGAAACCATAAAACGTGGTGCCACCGCTGCTGCCAGGCAACAGCTTCTGCACAAACGTGCCGTTTTACAATAGCGTTAGTCCCTGCTATTCTTCTCCTTCTCCCTCTCTATTCTTCTTTCATTCTACGAACTCTCAGTTACTCCTCTCTCTTCCTCCTCTCTCTCTCTCTCTCTCTCTCTCTCCCTCTTTCACTTGTTTCTTTTATTTCATCTCCATCCTTCTCCGTTGGTTGCTGCAGCTCTCGGCGGCTTTTCAGCCAGCAGCGGCACCCCCTGAGCCCGGTCATCTCACACGGGAGCCGTAAAGTCCAAAGCGCAAATAGCGAGATATTCGAAGCATGTACGCTCCGCTGCTATACTGCCGCCGCCGCCGCTACTGCCACTCGCGTTGCTACTGCTACCCAGCTTCTGAGCTGAATTTGTAGTTAACCCCAAATCTAGATCACGCGATATTTATACGCCCCCCCCCTCTATTCTTTTTCTTCACGCTCCTTTCTGCACCGCTTTATGTTTTCATTGTTACAACATGATGAGAATTTAGGTTCTATTATGACTAACTGACTATATTAATCTCGAACGATAACATTAGCATCAATCTATTAACCCAGTATGTGATCATTTGCACAAAGCATTTTTAGAGTTAAAAGTTGCACGTTTTTGCCTCGTATGCATCACAATCTGCCTGGGCAAGATAGGGTATAATGAGGTATGACTGAGCTGAATAAAACCGTAATAAATAAGTCGCGCGTTATACCTACACAGACTCACGTCGACACGGAATTGTACGCACACGTGCAAGTTACGTACAGTCGAACAGCAAATCTATGTGATCCGGAGTAATAGAGAGTTATGGGAGCCGATAATTTCAAGGCGCTTGGGGAAACGCTATAGCGTGTGAAATAATGAGCGGGTTTGCTGTATAATTTGCAGTGGCTATTTATACTTTAGACTATCGATGTGCAAGCAGTTATCGTTCCGATGATTTTCCACGCGCCAGGGTTCAATGCCTGGTCTGCACTGCAAGCTGGAGACTGGAACGGTTCAAACTAGGTTACACAAAAGTAAATCAGTGAGTTTATCATGGATAGAAGCCACGGCTTTTCCGAAAATGAAGAAGCTTGCGATTTGATGAGAAAACTATATTCGCATGTGAGAGTTCTGGAGTTTTTAATATGTTGATTTCCCAGAGTTTGCTGTTTCACAAATTGTTTGTTAAAAGCTTAACAAAAGTACATAATCTTTATTTATTGATCAGTACGGCGATAATAAATATATAGAGAAGATGTGCTAGTACTTATGGATATACATATAGTGTTTCGTGTTGAATTTGTATTTTATCAGACGTGCACCTTAATTGGATGATTGTAAAAAATGTTTTTGTTAGGTTCAGTTCTCTTAGATACTAAACTCACGAAAAATAAGTCGATAAGATACGTTATATTATATGTCTGCATTATATACATGGCATCATTGAGAAACGTCATAATTTTCTGCTCTTAAAAATCAAATTTACAAAGTTCAATTTAGAACGGATATTTCCTTTTTGCCTTTCCCTAATCAGTGTAGCGCTGTCGCGCTCAGATCAGACTGTGCACACAGAGGCTTAGTAGCGCGGGATTGCGCAACGAGTTCACGTCAAGTTAACAGGGAATACGTATGTATTTTCTTTATCAAGCCGAAGGATGCTCGGCAATGTGGCTCTTTGACGTCAAAGCAAACAGGATATCTTGCTTTAAAAGGATGCTTTCTTTTTTTATCTCTATTTTTTGTATACAGGATGAGTTGATGTGAGTGCGTATGCTGTGCAAAGTTCACCGTCCACGTCCTTCTGATCCTCGTCGCATTTGTCGCGTTTCTGAAAAAAGTGGATTTAAAGTAATAAGTTTTGATAACATTTTTTTTCAAATGATTCAGTTTAAATAGTTTTCAAAGCAAAATGTCAACTGAAAAATGAAAATAATTGCCTCTAACTTTTACTGTAAACTTTGAGAAGTAAAATTATTCCAAATTATTTTTTTAGGCATGATCAAAAGTGATAAATGCATTTATCAAAATTGAGTGTAAGATCTGATAATTTAAATATTCAATGGGCGATGTATAATATACTTCTTGGGAAAGAAAATATAGTTAAGCTTATTTTATACCGATACATTTGCTATTGTATAGGTTTTTTTGCATTATATGAGAGGAATTAAAGGGACATATCACCATTAAAACTCGAAAAAATAATTATTTTTAATTTTACACAGATAAGTTGGATTGATTTGAAATTTTTTTACGTACGCAACACAACTTTATCTTTATTTGAGAATTTTGTTGGCTTATTTAGTCCTAATGTACCCTAATGAAAAATCAAACACCGAAAAGCACTGTCCACACGTTTCCAGGAAATTTTATGGCTTAATCGGGCTGAAAATTTTTGGACATATTCTTAAAAGCACTAGTTTTGGTATGAATGGAGCAAATTTAATTTAAATGAATAGAAAACTTTTTAAAAATAAAACAAGTAAAAAATTTAGTTGTTTTAGCTTATTTTTCATTATTTTTGACTTGTTTTATTTTTAAAAAGTTTTCTATTCATTTAAATTAAATTTGCTCCATTCATACCAAAACTAGTGCTTTTAAGAGTATGTCAAAAATTTTCAGCCCGATTGAGCCATACAATGTCCTGGAATCGTGTGGACAGTGCTTTTCGATGTTTGATTTTTCATTAGGGTACATTAGGACTAAATAGGCCAACAAAATTCTCAAATAAAGATAAAGTTGTGTTACGTATGTATAAAAAATTTCAAATTAATCCAACTTATCTGTGTGAAATTAAAAATAATTATTTTTTCGAGTTTTAAAGGTGGGGTGTCCCCTTAAACTGAAAAAACAATGATATAATTTGCAGCTAGGTAACTGTAATATCGACTGCGATGTTTACGTTTAGATCAGAAAATCTATTCATTTCTTATTAACAGAGAGTCTCAGCTGGTTGCTAAGTAGAAATAAGTGTGGTCTAATGTGTATTTTTACTCAAGTTCCAAGTTAGCAGGCTTCTTTAATTTCTTAATTAATAAGTAGAAAGTATCGTTTATTTGCCACCAGGATGTATAAGTAGGATAGGTTAGGTAGTATAATGTATAAAGTTGAGGTGTTGGCACCCATCTAGAGATGATCAACATCTGTATTATTTGTTACTTACCAATACGCCTCTATCTCTCTCATCACTTTTACCGGTACCCCAGGCATCGTCTATGTCAACCGTATATAGTATATAGTATCACTTTCAGTTGGATTAGAATTTTACAACTTTGGCGTTATTACGGTACTCCAATTCTACTAAATGATCACTGATTCAAAGTTTTTAAGTGTACATTGTGCAAAAAGTTAAATAAAAGTAAAAACATTAAATATTTGTCAATTCGTTTGTTTTAAGCGTCAAAAATCTTGGAAATAAAAGTTCCTTTGATTTTTCGTCGGTTTGTTAACCCTGTGCTGAGTGTCTGGAAGATGGCCAGAGTGTTGTTATTGAGCGGGCGCAGGACTCTGTGCGAATCCTCCATTTCCATAATCTCTCGGTAGCCATAGTGGATACTCCGTGCCAACTTGATACAAAAAGGAATCGTACATGGGTCGACGTAGTTTGATAGATTAACCGTCGACTGCAGCACTACTAGTCGCATGGCTGTTGCTGTGACTGCTTGGCTGGTAGAAGCGAGGGGTGAAAAACAATAATATTGAGAAAAAGATTCTAACTCATGATAAAGCAGTAGTCAATTGATAACTCCCAATGAAACAGACATTTTCTTGTCATAAAAGAGTGAGTCCTAGTAAAGCATTTAAAGATAGAATTAAGTAGCTATGGCTATTCATCTGTATTAAATGGTGCCAATTGTAAATATTTTGCATAAAATCATATTTAAATTTTAAATCATCCGAGATTCGCAAATATATATATTCTTTTCATATGATTAATAAAATGACTATTTAATTTATAATCAATTGATATTTAGTTTAAATATTATTATTTTCCAATTTTAAAAACTAAAATGGATTGCCATCTGCTGATTTGAACAATATATAAAATACTTATGTTTTTGAGTAATATTTAATTCCCCCATCAATTTTACCAGGGTTATTTAATAAATGAAATTTAATTGTTGGCAAATAAACTTCTAACATATATTAGAAAATATTGATAGTTAATCAAAAGCGAAGTACTTGATGAGGCCAATGAACGAATAATTAGCTTACTCAATCAACATATATTTTGTTTAATTGTTAGTGAAACTTAGACAAATAAAAATTCAACTATTTTGATTTCATTAACTTTAACAAATGCGACCAACGAATTTTTCATTAAATGACCAGAGTATTTAATCTTTTTTAATTAACGTACTGATATTATAATTTAAGTATTTATATTTTAAATATAGTATTATTACATAATTATAGTTAAATTATTATATTTCATGAATTTATATATAATTTTCTTTTGATTTATAAGGGGTTGGTAAGGGTTTATAAGGCATACTATATAACTCCTTCAATGCAAAGCACATTAATATGGTAACTATAAAATATAATAATATTTCTAGGTTTATGTAGTAACTTTTTCTTTGGATAATGTTCAAAGCTACTATAAAAATATTTGCTATCTTGTGGTCAGAATTAATATTTTAAATTATAACAGCACGAAAAACTACACTGTGAAGAGCATCGACAGAGATGGGAAATCCATCGAGATGATAAAGCTCTTACTTTTTTGGAACTCTCCCCACCTGCACTCTCACGGAGGCTTCTCGCATTTCTTCATTTCTCTACTTTATGTTTCCCTTTTTTTTCTCTCTCCTTCTTCACTCCATCGTTGCTCTGGTAAGCAGAGCGCGAGGGATAGCCTACGATCTCTTTGCTTGGAATCTGAGGCATATATAGAGGCGAAAGCGAGAAATACAAGCGTAAATGAACGAAGAGTTACTGTCGAGGCCGTGGATTTGGAAAATGAGGAAGCGGATGTAGACGGAAAGAGGGATAGAGAATGAAGAGGTGGTGCGCTACTATATCCTGCGAATTTACGCGAAACTCGCGAAAAGTTTTGTGTATAAAGTTAGGGTGGGACATTTCCAGGACAGACGCGACTTCGAATCGAATTTCAAGTGAAAATCCAATTCGAACTCGGCCCGTCCGATGGCAAACGAATGAAATTCGAGTTCGTTAGCTACTCTCGCCCCCCCCCCCTTTCTCTTTTGTTGTTTTTCATGTCTTGCTATCGCTTTTTTACTCAGCACTGTGGATAGAGTTCAATCCTTCATGATCCTATTGCATGCGTTATTAATTAATTTATTTAGTACTCTGCGATATAACTTTTATCAATGTTTTCTTTCAACATAAAATCGATATATTCCCATACGATTTTCTTGACCCATATAGACCTGGGTTCGCATGCTTTAGCTAATTTATTCAAAGTTTGCACAAAAAATACCAATGTCACTTTGGTCGCTAATAACTTCACAATAGTAAATCTGCACAGTTCAAAAGATAATAAAATTGAATTATAGGCAATTTTTATTTGATTGAAGGGATTTTGAAAATGTAAATATCATTCGTTTGAGAAGATTGAAGCAATATTCTATTTTACAT
Organism: Muscidifurax raptorellus; assembly: GCA_020010945.3. NCBI lineage: Eukaryota > Metazoa > Arthropoda > Insecta > Hymenoptera > Pteromalidae > Muscidifurax > Muscidifurax raptorellus. The sequence goes on along the minus strand of CM052077.1, from coordinate 20,041,134 downwards.
TGAGTAATGGACTTCAAAAAGATAAGCTTGATGTCATCTCTAAATATCCAATTTTGACTTGGATTTTGGTTAAATGTTGATTCAAAATTTAAATTATTCGACTCGAATATTTTGTACATTGAGTGAGTGCTAGGAGCTCATGAAAAAAGACGGTCACACTGATAGATGATACTAGTAATGTAATGGCAAAAATAAGTCGTAGCCGCAGAAAATCTAGAAATCGCTAGATTGCGCCTAAAAGGCCTTTTTAAAAGGTAAAAGGTGAGGTAAAAGGTTGGTTTGTTTTTCATTTTTTACGTATAGGCATCTAGGTACATTAGTTTATAAAATAAAATATTTTTTACGTCAATTCTTAGTTAATACAAACGTTTAGGTTCATTAATATTAATTTATTTTACATATTCAATAATAATCAATCAGAACCTTGAAAGTGACGTATGAATAACCTGAAGTCGAAATTGAAAAATTTTTCTGAAATTCTAATGATAAAAGGATGAGTCAAATTCTAAATTACTTATCGAATCGTTGGCATATTAGATAAATTACAATTACATTAATAGCGGGAGAACAGATATAGGTGATATTATAATGATATAAATGCATGTAGAGACATTTTTGGCGTTAAAAAGTCCAATATCAAAGTATACAAGGGCCACGATCTGTGCCGTTATGGTATGGAGACTTTGTATACTTTTACTCGCCAGCGCAGCGTTATCGCACCTCTCGATATTATTTGTCTTTAAGCTTCTGAAGGTAGAAATATGGAAATAAAATATCCTTTGGTTAAATTATTGTTAATCATATTTGGAATCACATAGATACAATATTTAAAATAATATTATTACGTTGTAAAGCCAAAAGCTTACTATTGTTAATCTGAAATAACTTCTTCTCTTACTATTGAAATGACTTCGCCGTCCCCTAATAATCAAAGACATCTGTTGAACTTTATTTTATTCTCCTAAAATCATCATGGGAGTATATGTATTTATGTTGAAGGATCATGATTATGAAAAAATTCTTTTAAAATTGACTGAACAAAAAGAATTGTTATTCAAAAAGTTGTTATTCATACAGTCGAAAAGTCGATTTAAAAAAATATATTTTTATTTTAGATACAAAAAAATGTCTACCTCCTTAAGGATCTTAATTGGATCAAGTCCTATCTTTCCCTCCATCCTTTTTTCTTTTTTCATCTTTTATTCATCCATTTTTACAAGCTCGTAACGAAAATTTTCCGAGCTTTATCGATATATTTCTTGGTCTGCGAATAAAGAGGCCCTTGCGGTTAGTCCAAAAAGAGCTGAGCCTTGCAAGATGGACATAAATTCGCCTCTATTTTCTTTCCCTCTATTCACCTTCTTTTATTCAAGACCACTAAAAGAGCTCCCTCGCGCTGATTGAGCTTGAACTCAAAAGTGTTGAGTCTGTGGATTTTTGTGAACCACATGCTTATCAACAGAAACGGATCATACGAATACGCAATTAATTTTCTTACAGAAAGAGTTTATCAATTATATTATGGTTACTAAAACTAATTCCCACGGAACCTTAATGAGTGACTATATGCACAATGTTCATTATCTATAACTCTTTAACTAACTTTTAAATTTATAAATTCAACCTTTCGTTAAAAATAGAAAAACCGCTGGTAACCTATTGACGTATAGCTTTTATAGGTTTAAAAAATAAAACAAAACCGGTTATATTTCATTTTTTTTAAACCTGATTCAAACACTACTAATCATGCTTTTTACGTGTATCTACAATACTAAAAATTTTACTATTATAAGGCTTTCTCTATAAGGAAATAAATTTTTAATAACGATCTACTTTTCAAAAAAAATGGAATCAACAAAGATATCTCTTTTTCTTTTAAAATCAATCGTCATGTCTTTACGCAAGTTGTAAAATCTGTTTATGCACATGCACACATATAGCCTTGCTGCAGTCGTCTTGTCGTCATCCTCCTTTGTTTGTCTTCTTTCACATCGTCTACGCGTTACCCTTGCGTCCCTTCTCATTTCCCCCTTGAATAATTTGATACTCGGCCCCGACGCGTAGTCGACAGCAGCTGTCGCGCAACGTTTGCTTTGGCCACAATTTATATGATGCCGGCTTCCAGGAACTGTGTGTTCTGCTTTTGTGTTTACTAAGCTTCATCGTCGTCAGAAGCAGAAACGACATGCACGTCGGCGACGCCTTCTTGCTCGATGTGTTTTACGCATGACCACTCGTTAAGGTAGTAACGTAGTAACACCTAGCGATGTATTCTAAATGGATTCCAAAGTTTCGATATTTAACATCTACAAACTATACTCTTTCCTTTTTTAAATCGCAGACGACTTTTGACTTAAGCGAGCATTCTTAATGATCTTTTCTTTAAATTTAAGCTCTTTGTCCCTAGTTTCACCATTCTATAGATTTTCTGTTTATACTCTCAGACAATAGTAGTTTTCGATACAAGTGCGTAAAAGTTGATTCTACACGAGCGAGAGGTTTGTCGCCCGAGCGAAGCGAGTGTAGAATCAATTTTTACGCACTTGTATCGAACAATATTTTTTGATGCAGGGAGCGTAAATGCGATTTTAAAAAGTTGCAAAGTACGTAAAATCGCTCTTTATGCACACTGTATCAAAATAGATATTTGTTGTTGTTCAAGGGCTACTTTATGTATAATATGAAGGTAATAGGAAACAGTATGCAACAAGATTTTAATGTAGTCGAATGCTCTAACTGAATGTTTTTTGTGATTTTCTCATATATATATATGAGCGTTTATGTTTGCGAGTGTGTCACTTACTGCTGCAGACGGCATCTATGTTGCAGAAAATAGACGGTGGAGATTGAGAGGGGAAAATATTTTCTTAAGATCTTGAGTTAAAAGGGGCACTGTAGTGGTGCGAGGGACTACCGACGAGAGGGGTGACTTTCGGTTAGGGTCGCGTTACGGAGGTTAAGCCCGGTGGATTTCTCGATTTGGAGATAGATGCGAGTGAGTGAGTCACCGAATGTTATAAAAATGTGAATAAATTGAAATTTTTATCGAAAAGAAACGTCTATTTACTTGCTAACCCATCCTCATCCGAACATTTATGGTCCTTCATAAATAGAACACCATCTCCATTGTCAAAAACTCGACGCATCGACCTCTACGCCTGCGTACTAAACAGCTGTTGATAAAGCATGATATTAGATTTTGTCAAATAAGTGACTCTTAATCAATGATTTGTTTGCTCACGTTGGCGCAAGTATAAGTGCATACAGTTTGTAGATCAGTATATTGTATGTGTACACATTTTTGTTCCCATACTATACGTATAAAGGGATCTCGGCGCAAGAACAGAATGATTCAAAGGCACGCCATCTTGACCTGTTCACGAGCTGCGTCACGCGTTAACCCAGTTCGCAGACATGCGACAATGAAAGCTTTTTTATTTCCTACTTATTTTTACTTCATGATCTGTGAGTCGAGTGAACAATGATACGAGGGAGCAGCATTTATATAAAGTTCTAATCGAAGAGAATGGGTGTCTGTATAAATTAGTCTAAGAAATAAATATTACGAAATTATTTTTATATTTTTGCTCATACAACTTTTAATTACGTACATAATAATATATCGTCTGGATTAAAAATGACTCATGTTCATTTCGCGGTGAAGAATGCACCATTATGTATTTTTTTTGTAAATGCGCTTAAAATTACCGTACGGTCTTACTTTTTCTTATGGTGTTGTATTTATTGCACTGCCAAGTCAAATTTTAAAACAAAAAATAAAATTATTCTAAACAAAAAGAAATTTAGCTATCAAACGAAATAGAGCGTTCTTCTGTATAAAAGCGAAATGGAATATTCTTCACCACGAAAGTGAAATAGGACGTTTTAATCCAGAGCGAGGATATGTCAAATGAACTATGATCTCGTACTATGAGTCGTGACATAATTGGGTACTACTTTCTTCTGCATCATTGAAGATTATTTGATTGTACGCAATATGTCTTAAAGTTGCTGATGTATTGATTGTCTGTATAAATGCAAGATAATAGTCATACTCATAATGTAATAATATGAATTTTGTCATTATCTTTATACAGCCTTTATACATTAGTATGCTGATAATTGCTCACCCGCAAGAGTGTAGGTTACAGTTTTAGTTAATCTAAAATTTGAAAAATTATTTACCACATTTTTCAGTGAATTACTAATACCAATTGAGATGACTATTACATAGCGGCTGTATACAGTTATAACAAATACAGTTAAAAATATTATTTAAAACACAAACCATTAAAAGGGGGATCGCAAAAATAAATTATTAGATTTAAAGATGTAACTAAATATCGACGGCTGAGGGGAATAACGCCCTATCTGGGAAGCCCATTCAAGAACATCCTATCTCGGAAGCCGCTTGAAGAGCGCTCTGTCTGGGAAGCCGGTTGAAGAAGGCCCAATCTGGAGAGCCCGTTCAAGAACGACCTATCTCACGAGCCCTTTTCGTTCTTAAATTTTGTAGTGGCAGCGCTGAAACACACACACACACACACACACACATGTACATATATAGAAATTTGCTAATTTTGCAAATTTTACAAAATTTTCAATAGTTTCGAAATTTGCAAGATTCTTAAAATTAGCAAAATTGGCAAAATTCATGTGTATATATATATATATATATTTAAGATAAGTGACAACTTGGAGACGGCTACAATTTTTTTCAAAATATTTCACCGTGTACAATTAACAGGAATCTATATTTAAAATTTTGCAGAGATGCCACTACAAATTTTAAGAAACGAAAAATGTTTTTCCAAACATAGTTTGCATGCGTAAAGTAGCAATTTGTTTATCTGCGGGTAAAAAGCAACCAATGGGCACAAAAAAAATGAGCATCGGAAAAAAGTATACTGCGCGTAAAGTACTGTATTTACTCCCCATTACCAGAGGGTAAAACTCCATATTTTCTCACGCCTAGAAACTGTGGCGCGGAGGCTGATTTTTCTACTTTTTATCCCGACGTATTGCAGCCGTCGCTTCGCTCCAGCCCCAAATTAGGCAGGCAGTCGTAGTTGGTCGTATATAGGTACTTTTTTTACAAATTCTCAAACATTGGCGAAATTTACCCTGTATGATTGATTCTATCTATGGTTGTTTTATGTTTCAGCGACTATTCTTATATTTGTTTTTGTATACACTTAGATAAGCCTCACAATTTTTATGCAAGGTTAGGTCTTTCCAAGACAACTAGGAGATGTTAGAACCCCCAACTTATCATTATATAAGTGCAAGGCTCACTTAACTTATTCATTACAAACATACGCACTCTCTCACATACACCCACGCGTGCGCACGCACGCACTCATTGTAATAATATTATACAATAACACCAAGTATTTTTGAAGCTACATTTTTCGAATTATTTAAACTCCAATATAAGAGTAAATAAAAAATGTTAGTATAGTTAGAGGATTTTTCAAAAAAGGTGCTTAGTGCCAAGGGGAACAATTGCCGATATTGTACGCAAGAGTGCTCTTTGATACAAAACGCCCAAAGCGGTTCATCCAAGTATGGTTAAATTGCCCCGGTAATGAGCGCGTAGCACCTGATGCGTGAACCAGGGGCCAATGGGTAATTACGCCGTTGGTCAACGTTCAAACCACGCCACCGAAAACAATCGCTCGGCCAATTTCAATTATTGCGAGATCAACGTTTCATTAAGCAAGCCTCTCGAACGTCACATATGAGAGCTGTTGGCCATGCCACTCTACCACTCTTGCTATCGGCGACGTCTGACACTATCGGGATAGTAACTACTGTAATAGCAATTGCAAATAGAAACGTTTAGAAAGTTCGTATGTTTTTATTAAGTAAATTCATTGTATATATATACATAGATGTAGCTTTAAATAAACCCATTTATGATAAAACGACAGGAGTTCCTAAAGCTAGAATACATCCAACGCATAAGTTTAAATGTGTGTTTCTCAATTTTTGTGCGCGGAATAACAATTGACGTGAATCCATTTTAAAATGGCTTTTTATATGGTTATGGCTGTTTTGTGATTTTGTTTTGATGATTTATAATCAAATATTGCTTTTAAATCTATTTTCAGACATTTCAATTCAAATCTATTTAAAAAAATAATGAAAATTCTGACAATACCGCGAAAAACGAACTTGTTTCGTTTTATTTTGGAGGCATGAACTTGCAGGCTATAACGTATAATTTTGGGCTTATTTTGAAAAAATAAATAAATAAATAGAAGAAAATGTAACTTTTATATAACGTGAATATAGTAAATTACAATACTAATGGCATAATAGAGCGTTCGTAACTCAGTTGGCTAAGGCGCATGCCTTGGTTAAGTTACTCTGACTTTTCCATGTTGTTTTTAATTAACGGGAAAAGTATCCAATACCAGCTGTTTCGAGACAGGTTCTTTTCTTTAGGAACTTTCCTTTAGAGTGATTCCAGGTTTTTGTGTTGGGTATTAGAGAATACAAGGGTTGGATGTTAGGGAACTCTGTAGGTATAAGATAGATAAAAGGGTAGTGGATTCAATGGCTAGCAGGAAGGTCCGTCTTTACCGATGAGGAACTGGTCCTTGAATTATACGGCCTTCTCCGGGGAAGCTACTACTGGGAGGCAGAGCCGATGCCCATTTTGGGATATAGTGTCTTAACCGTGTAGGTGCATGTTTGATAGATATCCTCGAGGAAGGATAGTATAATGTGGTTATAGGTTTGGATATAGGTAAGGTATGTGGATAAAAAGTATGAATTATGAGTCAATTGAGAGGTAGAGAAGTCGCCAGTCCACATTCGCGAGATCGATGAGTATATTTTGAAGATCAAAAGGATTGACACCTTATAGGCTTATGTTAGAACCTTGGTAGCGCAAACCGAAGAGTTTTAAGCACAACGTCGTTCTTCGATATGCTCGGTACTAAAGAATACTGGAAAGATGTCAGGATGTCACTCTCGGTCTGTCGGAAACGCAGATATAGTCAATCGTGGATTGAGTTATCACATTTTTCGTCGTCCGTATAATGTGTAGGCGTAAATATCAAAACCTCTGAACCACAGCTGTTCAGCGAGTCCAAGAGTACATCCAGTAGAGGACTGTGAGTGTCACTCAATGTGAAAATTTCCCATAATCACTGTAAAGCCGCAGGACTTGTTGCATTTTAAATGCGTCTCTTCAACATTCGTGTAAAACCCTGCCTTCAGGGCGGTGGGGGGAGGGGGGGTGGGGTCAGGTAGTACTGCAAAGAATCCTGTGATGTCCTACCGATAGTTCGAGAAACAGGAATTCTGGTTTCAGATAACAGATGGCCGTCTGCTCAGAGCGACAGCCCTCTCTCGCAGGAATCGACAAGTGGATATATAAATACCAAACAGGCAATATTGAGGAATTTCAAATAAACGAAGACAGTAAGGCTTTAGAAAAGATTTGTTCATTCTGAGAACATATAAATTCAAATTTCTGGTAACGGCCTCAAGATAATGCTAGTGTGCAGTGTCCTATGGCCTGCCAGGAAGTAAATAGAGAATCCAGCTGATGTCGCGCTGGAAAAATTCTCCCAAGAAATTTACAATAATTTTTACACGTTCCAAAAGCGAGGTCAGGAAATTCGCACTCTGAAACCCAATAAAAATATAATCTCTGGACACTTCACACGATGAAGACAATTGTCACAACAGGTTGTGACAACTCTCCACTTGTGAGTTCCGCAGTAAAACAAGCTCAAAGGCAACTAAAACACAAAAAATGTTCCATCACAAGCAGGAGCGAAGAACCGGCGGCTGTAAAGAGGGAGAGAGAGAGGGAGAAGAGAGGGGGAATCGTGGAAACAGCCTGATAAAAAAGTATGCGACTACAGCGAGATGGCGGGTATATCGATCGAGGGCTGCTTTTAATATTTGCCCCGAATACCAGGCTCGTAAATAGAAAGGATTCGGCGTGAGCATATATTATTGATAAGAAGGACAGGGAGAAGGAAAGCCAAGATTAGTATGTGGTTGTATTCTTTCGTTAATTTGGTCTCTACTTTTCCAGCTTGTTATTAGAATATTGGTAATATAATCAACAAAATCGTACACGTCTTTGCAGTACGCTATTTTACTTCCTGTAGATTGTAACTTTGTTTCCAATAAATAATACGCATTATTAATAAGCAAATAATGATTTTAAGAGTACATTGAATTCATTAATGATAATTTGTACCCTTAAAATAAATATAAAATTTGGATTTATATTTTTTTAATAATAGTATCAAGGATAAAAAACTCAGAACTAAATATTTTTGTAAAATCGTTTATTCATGTATATTGTTGTGCAATGCTTATGAAATAAACACACATTAGTTTCATTCGTTGATTAAGTTAATCGAATCAATAAATGATAACATTATTTAAAATTCGTCAAAATGATTTTTTTCCATTACTTTATTTTGTATCGGTTTTATCATACTACTACCCACTATTGTACAGAAATCATCAGTTCTATTATATAATTATATATAATGTACATTCATTTCACATAAAATGTTCTTTATCATTAGCCTTTTAAAGTATCATTTCAAATACATCGCAGATTTTTTCATAAACAATTATCAAATACTTCTTGAGCATTAATTGATTAAATAACTTGTTAACTCATAATTCATAAACACCAACATTTATTATTGTAGAGTTACAATATAAAAATGAATGATATATGCTCAAAAATTATTTTTTATATTTAATTAACTTTGTGTTTTAGAAAACAAGTTTTTGTTGTGTTTGTTTAAACTTAAAATGATTTAATTATTACAGATATATATTTTAGTTAGCGGTTTCGTATTATTTATCTATATATTTGTTGTCTTAGAAACATAAATATATTTACATACTTTATAATGAAAACTAATATAAGTCATTGCTATCTAAATTTTGTTTGACAAAGAATGTTTTGTCAAACCGATTGTTTGAGTACTAAATTTCATCTTTGTATCATCACAACATATTTACAATTTAAACGCATTCATGTATATCCAAAGCTCATTCTGGAATTAATGAAAAAGAACAGGTATCTTTTTAATGCCGACTTCATTTCATTTATAGAAACATTAACGACGTAAACGCAATCTCTCAGTATAGAAATTTCACCCTAGTAACTTCATAACTCGTCTATACAGATTACAAAAAGAATACTTAGAAAGTTGCATAGGTTTTCCAAGTTATCATTCTCCAGCTGAATTACTTGTAAATAATAAAACATATTTGGCATATTTAGAATAAAAGTTTTTGTTAATGCTTATTTCATGAAATTTATATTATTAGAAATTGGTAATTTTATAAACAATTCTTAATATCGTGCTTGGATTATTTTACAAAGTAATCCTGACGTATAATAATAAATTTCACTAAAATATTTTACATCTACTAATAAAGGCTTTATTTACATATATCAACAATTTATTCACTTTGAGTTAAACGATCTTAGATGATTACATATAACTCACCGCTGTATATTAAGTTTTATTTTTCAAATCAGTAATTATATTCAGTCTAACAAGATTGTTTTAATGCAACATGTAGTTTCAGAAATGTAAAGACTGTACAATTGAAAATACAAGTAATTAAGTACTAATATTATGTAAAAGAATTAAAAACAAACAAAATTATTGCACATAGTTTGTATTACTTTAAAGAAAAATTATAAACAATTAACTTGCGCATTACAAACACCGATGTCAAAGACACCTCACATCTTTTGAGTTCATTCTTGAAAGTTTTAAAAGATTAAATGAAATTTGTATCTATAATTTATATAGTGATAACGGTACACCTAAACATTGATAAACTAATAAATATAAAAGATAAAAAAGATACAAATTTAAAGTTAAAAAAACATTTGAACGGGTGAAGCTACATTGATTATTAAATTTCTTTGTATTTATTAAATTTCTATTGTTTTTTCAGAACCTCCAACTTGAAATAACTGCATTAATTGTAACTAAGTTTTAATTCTAATTAATAAAAAATTAATTGTTTACAATGGATACTGATATAATTCTGCAAAATCATATCAAAAGTTTTGCTAGCGTGAATTTATTAATCGAAAAAAGTATTAGGTTCAAATACTTACATATATTAAATTAAAGGTATCCATCAGAATTCATTTCCATATCACATAAAAGCCCGAAACGCATCGTCTTTGAACTCTCATCCCTCTAGCAACGATTGGAATGTTGTATTACGATAGGATTCTGGTATTTTAATTATTTTTATCCTTCGTCTCTATACATCTAATATTTAAATATCATATTTCAAATAAAAAAAAAGCATTGTGTATACAGTTTAAATTTGAAGCATTCTTTTTAGTCTGATATACTACTAACTGATACACTGATAACAGTAGTTATAGCATAATTTATGAATAAAAATTGGAGCATAATTTTTGACATGAAAACCAGAAATGATAGTGATTACATTTAATTATTAGTCTAAAGCTAACCAAATAAAAACCGCTGCCAATTCTTTGGCAGGTAGCTCTCTTCAACCTTATATATTACTCTAATACCAACGTGACAGTATCATTAAAAATACACTTTCTTTACGAGAATAATTTTATGAAAAATTTAAATCAATTTTTATTTTGTTTAATTAAGTTACTTTCGTTAGTTATTAATAGTATAATTTAAATATGTATATTTACGCATCCAGTGGCATAAATAAATATAACAGCATCTTCAGCTTTTTTTTATGTCATGACAACTTTCACTTCAACTCATATTTCTTAATCAAATTATAAAAACGTCAAATCTTGTTGACTGTAATGAGCTTATGAAGAAACTTATCAACGGAATAAGAATCTTTTCTCATTATGTTATAGGAAAAGTAAAAAAAATAAGACTTGGCGGATTAAACAAAATCCTCTGCGTACAAGCTGAGATATAGGCGTACACACATACATACACGTCCCAGTAAATTCATACGGACATTTTGTATTATTTTTGAAATTAAATGGCTTCGGAACATACCCCAACACGTTTTTACGAAAACTCTAAAATTGACTATTACAATAGGAAGAAAGTAAAATAATAATAATAATAAAATTGTCAACAAAATTATCATAAATTATTAAATATTTCTACTTTAGATTAAAACTTTCAGGGCTAAAATAGAAATGCAATCACTATCATTTAATTCTAATGCCTGTTAATATGCTCAATTGAATATGAAAAAATGAAACGAAACAATATTTCTTTTTTAAATTATGAATATTTATTCAAACTAAATAAAATTTTACATGCCTTCGTTAAATTTGTAGAGGGGCACTTAAAGCAAGTTCTTCTAAAATTGCAAAGTAATTCAATGGTCTAAAGCTGAGAAATCTTGCGGCAAGCCAACAATGGAATCAAAATTCAAAATTTCCATGGGTGGATAGTACCGATTATCCAGATCAGTTTAGGAACCATATAATAGTGCTAATATTATATATTGCACATAGGTTATAAGCATGTAAAGTTTTGTTTAGTTTGAATAAGTATTCAGATTTTTATAAAGAAATAGTATGTTCTATCATTCTTCCATATTTACCTCAAGCTGGTTCCCTTAAGTTGCAATGCAAGATCTCATTTCAATATATCTATATATTCCGTTAAAACATTACTAATGGGTCCATTTTTAATAATGATACTGTTACAAATTCCGTAAAACAATAATTTAATACTTAAAAAGTTTATATTTTACTGACTTAATATACAAAAAGTTGACTTTATATAGGTTTTCATATTTTTTACGTATATATAGCAATACATTTTTTCAGTGTTTTAAAAATAACATGAATCTTATGTTAAACAGAGTGTTGATAGTACAGGGATAAAGAGGGATAACGTTCATATAAAGCGACGTTTCGGGATTGCGGTACCACAATAATTTGGAAATATGTGTTTTACGAGCAACTAGATCAAACCAGTTGCGATTTAGTTTCTGTTATTTACTCCTATTCTTTACGTTTTTCAGATAGAAAGTGAGAGTGAGAAGAAGGCAGTAGCAAACAGTCTCTCTCTTTCTTTCTTTCTTTCTCTCTCCCCCCCCCCTCTCTCTCTCTGTCTCTCTCTCGCTCTCGATATTACTCTTGAGAGCAAGCAGGGCCAAAGCAAAGAGGCAGCCACAGCATCGACGTAAAATCGTAAAAAAGGTTTGTTCAAGTATTTATGCGCTCAAATTGCTTTTTCTTCTGTTACGGTGGCTACCTCCGCTGCTTTTTCATGGAATCTGTGTATTTCAAAATGGCTTGGTGGGGAGTAGCTCGGATCATTCGGATTATCGTCGCGCTTCTTCCTAGAACCTCGAACGCGTACGTTTGCACCTGATAGCGTTTATATATGCGCAAAAAATGTTACGTCTTACGTATTTTTACGAATACTTTGTTTGCTCCAAGTTGCCTTATTTATAGTGTCGAAAATCAGACGATAAACGCAGCTTTTCGTCGAAATATTCTCTATGTTCGGATGCGCAAAGTTATATTTTCGTTATATTCTCTTATGTTATTTTTTTGTCTATGCCTTGTTATTTCTTATCTTCTCTTACAGAAGGGTATTACGCTTTACACATAGGATATGTACAAAATGATGAGGGACACCAAAAGACAGCTCGAGGATAAAGTAGGACCCGCAGTACCCGTCTGCATGGCCTCCGGGCGTTCACCTGCAACAAAATAAGAAATTTTTACGGATTTATTAGTTATGGTTCAGAGAGTATGACTTTCAATGCATGTTCTAAAAGACTACTCAGACATTATTGTGCCCTGGAAAAACCCGAGACGGATGAGTATTGATGTAAGAGCTGATATTGGCTCTACGGATCAGCCGGTTCTTTTTTTGCGGCCGTGATAGGATTTATAAAGATATATAAAAAGATGAATTTAGAAATGGCAACGAAAATCTTAATACAATTGATACGCTAAATACCAATATTTCGATCTGTAATCAAATTGTCTTAGTTCCAAAAATAATTTAGCAGTTTTATTTTTATGTATAAAGAAAAATCGAGGACTTTATTATAATGCAATATAATATATACTCGCCGAGCGACTTGCTCTCTTCCAACCTATGCGAGTCTAAAGCGAGGCTCTGTCACACAGCGACTCGCTGTCACACGATTCTCGCATACGTACTATGTGTGACAATAACCTATACATCCTTACGCACTATACATTCTATGTCTCGACTGTACGTACAATGTAAGTCTACATTGCAATAATTCGACTTTAATATAATTTATTTCATATCTTCATGATTCATGAATTTCATAAACGAATATTTAGTCTATAATAATTATTTGAATACAAATATTTTCTACACTCTTATTTATGTTGTATACATATCGATTGATAATTATATGCGGCCATTTATGACCATATTATATGATTATGCATAGTAATTTATGGTGAATGATTGAATCAATTTAGCGCCATTTTTGTCGGAAAATGAACCTGTTGGTTGGCTTGTAAGTCCTAAGGCAATATTGAATAATATAAAATTCTTGCAAAACAATTGAAATTGGAGGTAGATAAATGGTAGAAAATTAAACTCATTAAAATAACATTTTACCATTTTTTTCTAGCACATCAACATGTCTGTATTATGATAATATTGGTTGTAACTAATACGATTGTGAACAAAAATAGTGTATTATGCATCGAGGAAATAAAGTAGACTGTGCACTTCCAGTGCATACAGTACTTACACAATTGGTGAACATACCTTACACAGCAAAATTTGCACTTCTTCATTGCCAAACAAGGAAGAAATTTACTTATTTGATACTACCTAACTTCACTCTAGTCTTTTGCTCAACGCGCTGTTAATTGTGCCCGAGCCGAAAGCGAGATCACTTGTGTCGCACGCTAGAAGACTAGTGTGGGATCTTAATACATGTAGTGTTTTTTGCTAACTTGGCGGAAAACAAATACTGAATTTAGGCTGGGGTATTTTACAAAATGATATATGTATTTAAACTAATAATACGCATTTGAATAAATTGAGTAACGTTTTTTCCCTGAGACCTTCTGAGTTTTCGGAACAAATTATTACTAAAACAGACATAAATTGATTAATATTAATATTAACATAATCAATTCAAATAATGTCCAATTATGGATTTGGAACTTTTTAATACACTCATAACTTTAATCGCGTTATTATTTGCATCTCATATTTAAATTGTGATCTTATATAAATATTTGTGATCGTAAAACACATAATAAATGCCAAATGCATTCTGGAATATCAAATTAAATGAATGAAACCATATAAAGCATGGATTTTTTAGTAATTGGGTCATGCATTCGAGAATACGTTATGCATTATTTCAAAAAGTGATACTGAATATCAAAAGGGTGGATATGAAATTGAAATCTGATAACATCCGTATATTGATGATACTCGCAGCGCGTTGGTAGAGTGTATGTATAGTACTCAGTGCTCAGGACTTATATTCGATATAAATAATTTTTTTGTATATATGTGTGTGTGTGTGTGTAACTATATACTCATGACTAAATAAACAACACATACGATTTCTGTCGCTCTAAATGATTCTTGCTTCTCCTATTTATCTAATTTAACTAGCGATTTGCGCGCAAACCCGTCATAATTTTCTTTCAATTTTCATTTTTATTATAATTCAACATTTAAAACTTAGAATTATTACAAACCACAATGTTAGTCATAACTACATGCAGTTGATCAATGGCTATTGCTCAAATAATTTGAATGGCCCACAAAAAAGTGTGCTGAGATCGGCTTCACAAGATTTTTCTAGTGTTTTAAATAGCGTTTAGAACACGAAGAAAAAGAAGTCAAACATATAACACTTAATTATTGTTTTTATCAGGTCCGCTGATTGAATATATTCTAACGATTTCCCCATATGACATTTTAATGAGCTCTGACTACTGGACAAGATCCGACAACCCCATTAATTTTATTCATATAATTTTTTTAACGTATTTACATTCGAAATCACTCATAAAGTAAATATTCTTATTTTGAATTATCGAGGTTGTCAGATATCGTCCGAGATAGTTAGGGGCCGTTAAAATGCCATCACAACCTCAGGGTACTTTAAAATTACAATATTCAAATTTAGATATGTTGAAGTGCTATTCTTCGACATGCGGGAATTTGAATCGTGATATAGACTTCGACGCGGGCTTTGAATCGGGCTAGTCTCTGACGCAGACGCTGAATCGTGCTAGTCTTCTATTAAAAGCTAAATCGTGCGTATGTTCATAGGGATCGGTTAGAATGTATTATATAAATTTGTATAATAATATGTATACGATTTATTATAAATTATATATAATACATCATATAATATAATCGAATATCAAAAATGTGCTCTTAAAAATACATTAGAATAAAATTAAAATATTCGCTTGTTTTCATTTCAATAACGTTTGTGTGCCATTAATATATTGACTTTAAATTTTGTATTCACTTAGTTTGTAGAGAGGAAACTTTTGAAAAGCCGACCGGGATGTTTTTCCTTATATATAACGTAAATATAATATTTAAAAAAATGTTATTTTATAAATATACTAATACAGATCAATACAAATATGTTTACTCATGCTACAGGGTAAATCGTAAATTAAATACACATCAAAAGTGCAAAATTAATAGTACATAGATTTTGATGTATATTTAAAAATTTCCTATTTCTTCAGAAGTTAAATAAATCATGCATCCAGCGCAAACGGTAAATTATTCGGCGTAAAAAGCTATAAATAATCCATATATATATATATATATATATATCAAAGTTATCGACCCCTGTATATACGCAACTTCGACATCTTTTTAACTTCTGGATGTCGATCGAGAACGAAAGCGAAAAAGTGTATGGAAAGCGTGAAGCATTTCTCAAAAACTAACAAGCTTTCTTCGTTTCGCATAAGCGGGTCAAAACCGTTAAAATACCTAAGCTTTTTCCTCTTCCCTCGCGTCCAATGTATATACGTATTATGCTAATTTTGCTACCAAGATGTGAACAAAGTTTACCCCTCGTACCGTTTACCTAAGCAAATCCCACGTTCGTGCGATCCGACGTCGAATCCACTGGCACTTCTTTGCTTCTCTTCTACCTCAGAAACTTAGATGTATTTTGCATTTTCCTGGTTGGCACAAGCCTTTATATAACCAGCTAAAGTCTGCACAGCGTTGAATTGTGCAAACAAAAAAGAAAAACATAAAGGGATTTAGAGAAATATAACAAAGTTCGATCACTGAAGGGAGGATAGAATTGATATATCCGGCTTAAAAGAACCGGAAGCCATAATTGAGGGGTGATCGAATATGAGGAAAGCGATATCGGGGGTTCCGATAATATATAGAGAGAATATTATAACGACCATTTATGAGCTTACGTATTTAAGAAAAGTAAATTTAAGTGAATGATTCCTTTTTATATTTTTGTGTCATTTATTTATATAATTTCGTACTAAGTTAATGGTATATTCAAAATATATATGTCTGTATTATCTGTATATCTTAAAAAACAGTTTTACTATATTGAACTTTGAATTTAAATTATAACGATAAATTTTAGATTTTTTTATGAAGTATAGTTATTATTCAGCTCTTTCTAAAGTATTAATAAAATTATAATAAATACTTAATGATAATTTCAGAGGTAAAATTAAACTTCATGATTCAAAACCCGCCTACCAGAATTTATTTGGATATATCTTCCAACAAACTAATGTATTATTCCTATATTGTAATAAGTAATACGATGTTCAGGTGAAGTCTATTAATCTAACTTTTCATTTCTTAAAATAACAGAATGTATGAAACAATAAGTCTCTAGAGACTTATAAAATAAAGAAATGAAGATGTTCATTTGTATTTCGTTAAAATACCTTTATCTAGTATTTTATTTTATTATTTTTGCGTATATATTGCGTTTAGCTTTATATCAAATTTTATTTTTATTGAAACATTTGTTTTAATAAAAATAATTTGTTTCAATGAAAATTGTGGAATACAATTTTGAATATGTGCAACGAAGAATATGCACTAACATAATTTCAATTTTATGAGCTATAATAGAATTTTGTAAGATAGCGATAGCAAAAGGATACGCAGCCAAAATCCTAGTGTCTGGTAGTTTTTTTCTGAATGCGCCTATCCATGTACGGTGTACCTATATGAAGGAGTTACCCAGTAGAAAATGCACGATATATAGGGACTAGATGCCGTAAATCTAATGTGAAAATTCTTGACTGATTGGAGCGAGCAGAGACCCATGCCCTATACCTCAAACAATAGCGGCTCATCGAAAATTTTACGGCATGAAGCCACAAGCGCCAGTAAAGTCGCCGTCTGATGATAAAAAGGAGAACAGCGAAAAATTCATTTTACTTTGTACGTCACCTTTATAAAATCGAAAGGTAGGATATTTTAAATAATCATTGAATAAGTTAACGACTAAAAATAATATGAAATAAGCAAACTTAATGTAGACACGCGGATAGTTCATATATGTTTCCAGTTGAATGGATAGGATTGCAAAACAACAGACAGACATATCATAGCAAAGCAGAGAGTAGTGACATCAGAATATATGAGTGAGAGATTCATCCCCGAGGAGTGCAAGAACAAAGGTCCGACCAATTAATGTGACGAGTAAGAGAAGCGCGACTGTACAGTAGCGACTCACCGTTGAGAACATGCACTCTGATGGAGGACATGTTGGCATTGCTCGGCTTGCATCTGTACTCCCCGGAGTCCGAAGGCTGGGCCGCTTGTATGAGAAGCCAGGAGGTCGTGACGTCGCTGCCCTTCTCAGTTATCACGGACACGCCGCCCCTGGGACTGTCGTAGCTCATCACGGCTCCGTTGTAGTACCAAAAGATATAAGCCGGTGGTTCCCAACTGAAGTGGATAGCACACGTCAGGTTTATCGTGCTTCCCGCGCCGACGTAAAGCTCTGGTCCACCTAGTATCGTTGCTGTCGGCACTATAACAAATAAAGATACACATTGAGCACTAGATATTGGAACTAATTATAGTATGGGTTTACTAATTTTTTTTAATAAAATAGATTGTTCATTTCAAAATGCATTAATATGCTTAAGCAAGTATGTAAATTTTATGTCACACCAAAATAATATTTTTTTAATAAGCACATGAAATAGGTCCTTTTTAATGTATCTAAAATAAATGCCAAAATATCATTTTGAGCTTGCTTGATGAAACTATGAAGTAATGATTCATTACACCAATAATAAAATAAGTCACTTATCATCCGCTATAATCCACTCTAAAAATATGGTAATCATTCTGTTCGTTATCTGTTTGATCATTGTAATTATCTGATTCTGGGCCTCTCATTGGTTGTTAGTTTTCGCGCGCGATCTCAATTATACATGAAGTTAAAAAGGCATGTATTTATCAGAAAAAAGGTATGTAACGAGGGAACTGCAGGTATTTATAGAAGAATGTACTTACCAACGACATTTAAGTGATATTGATGAGATTTTAGTGGGATCGTTGAAATTTGGCATTCATAGATACCCTCATCTCTTTCTTGAGCCCATTTAATACACAGAGTCCATTCTGACCATTCATTGTTTGACCCAGTATTCGGCTTATGTAACGCTTGAAACCGCTGATCACTCGTATATGTGTATGCACCAGCAGTTAGAATGTGTATGTCCCGATGTCTCACCCAGGATACCTGCGCACAAAATAAAATAGAATTTTATAACTTTAGATTATATTATCAGATAATAATAGAAATTCACGCCATTTCAAACATACTCGCTGAGATTATCAATTACATGAATAGCATATTTATTTTGGGTGATATAGAAATAAAATATTGTCACCAAAGTTTATGGTTGTATTTATATATTCAAGATATCGCAAAAATGCCTTGATAATATATCTACTTTTTCCAAATATGTGTTTGTAAAACATGCTACTTTCGATTTCTGTGATCAAGTCATCCTTCGGACCTGTGTAAGCAGAACATAAAAACGAAAAGTGGCCGAATCGTCTACGGCGGATTTAAAAAACTTTAACTTTTCCACTTTATGGATTGAGCCATGAGCATTGACTTTTTTGCTCTGCGCTGTGCCGCGTTAGCAACGGCGCACAAGACGGATTGCCCTCCGCCAGTTCGTGATTCATGGCTTCGCTTTTGCAACGCGAATGCCTTAAGTTTGAATCTCCTACGGCGCAAAAATGTGTCACAGGACTTAGAAAGCAGCCTGAACAACCGAATAAAGTACGACAATGACGAATACCCTATTGTATAATGCGTATTGTACTTTTTCTTTATTTGCCAAACGCTATCCCATTTCCCCTATTATCAACATTACGCAAAAATATAAAAGAAAGCAGATTCATTTTTATACCGTGCAGTGGAAAGTATTAAGTGCAATTTACTATCATACAAAAATGTTTATAAAATAAAAAAGCCCTTTAAATTCATCAGCATTATGTCTGTTGGAATTTGTGAGATAGAAGAATTTTTAATATTTTGAGACAAAAATTAAAAAAGAGGCACGTTTTTAAAATTTTTTGAAAGCTGAAGAGATTACACTTTTACAAATTCATAATGAATTAGAAAGATTAAGTGGACATCACCATATGCCATAAACTTGTCAATTATAAAAAATCTTCCTATATGAAAGTGTATAAAAAAATAAAAAATGTTGCAAACCAAAATAAAAACAGTTTAATTGTAAAGTATATTTTTCGTATGAAAGTGTACAAAAATGTATATTTCTATATAAAATTCTTTACGAAAATATATATAAATATACGAAAATTCTTAAATTATAAAATATATGTTCTCTATTGAAGTGTATATAAGTGTACAAAAAATGTATATTTCTGTTGCAATTTTACAAAAATTTTCTTTCCAAATACAACAGAAATATATACTTATATACACTTTCGTACAATTATCTATATTTTTTACATTTCCATTTCTATTAAGGTAGGTAAAAGAAAAGCATGTTGACCTCTCAATTTTCCACAGTATTCGATTTTCTTCTAAAGACGAGGGGCGCGAAAATCTTCAATTGTACCGAAATTTTCGTGCCAAGGCAAAAGGTTGGAACCCGTACAGAAAAAAGCAGGAGCGGTGCAAATAAAAGAAGAGCATAAGAAGAACGACAGAGCGCGAGAAGAGAAAGAGATAAGCGGGTTGTCGTTTTACAACCGCAGCAGCTATGCGCATCGCCGTATAGGTCTTTGAATCACTCGACCGAATGAACGTGCCCGTTGTACCAATCATTAACACTTACAATAGTCGTCTAGATTGGATGGTTCGAGCTCCTCCTTCTATCTTCCGTAACCAGCCTTATACTGTTGTCTCAAAACACCTTAGTGATTTTTTAAATATTATTATATTATTAATTATAAGTTAAAAAATTATGCCAACTCCATACTCGGCCTAAAAAAAGCCCAATTTACACCCCTGAACCAGACTCCATCTTTCCAGACTCTTTTTTTACTTTTAAGGGAGGAAAAATCTACTTTTCTTCCAGGTTTGGCTTCCAGGAAAGTTTTCATAATTGTATACTTAAAAGCGTACAGCGTGTATGAAAGAAATTATGTTAACATATGCACAAATATGCCGGATTACAGAAATTTTTTAGAATTAATTACATGCATTTATAGATAAAATTATTACAAATAGAAATAATGCAAAAAATTAATTAGTCTATGCTTGGTCAGGTGTTAAATAATAAATTCACAATCTTCATTTAAGACAATTGTTGCAAGATTAATGCGTTTGAAAATATCAATGGCTACTAATAAAAGTGTCTAGAAAGAGTCGTGCAATTCCACTTGAAAATCTTCCTCTACCACTGCTACTCTTCTGCGCCATCAACCTGAGATTTTATCGTTCCATTTAATATGCGCTCTCTGACCTATCAGTCATTTTGCACTGCCAGCTCGCGTAATTTAAATTTCGAGCGGTAGAGGTGACTTTCCTCGGTACCTACTACGGGATTCTGCTACGAACTTATCGATCGTCCCTGTTTTATCTTACATCTATATACACAGGTAGAGTTGAAGACGCATACGACAGTGAGACGCATTCGCTTTTATCTACGAATAGAGGAATATCGACGACAACTAACACGATGAGACAAAGTTGTCGGGGATGATGAATGTCGATCCTCGTGAGCCAATCTCCGTAGCAGCGCGGGCGCGACGACCTCCGGTCGCAGAGAAAAAGGATGCCGGAGCGCAAATGGCTTTTTACGCGCACTTTATCCAGCTCGAGAATAGCACGCGATATGTATATATATATATATCATCGTACAAGAGTAGAAAAAGGTGTTATGTGGATGAAGATATAGTCACCGAAGTGGTGCATGGTTCGCGGATAATATAAGCTGAATTATCTTCGTAGGCGATTTTTGCATTTAAAAGTATTCATATAAAAATTATATTATTTATATTTAATTTTATATTTATATAAATAAATGATAAGATTTTATCTATATTTTCAACTTGATTTGTCATTCATATCTGTGATAAACTAATTATTTAAAAGAATTCTATGTGTAATTTAATAACAACATATTTTCTTTAAAAAT
Organism: Muscidifurax raptorellus; assembly: GCA_020010945.3. NCBI lineage: Eukaryota > Metazoa > Arthropoda > Insecta > Hymenoptera > Pteromalidae > Muscidifurax > Muscidifurax raptorellus. Next base: position 20,019,512 of record CM052077.1, on the reverse strand, counting down.
AAAAAAATTAATATGTTTTAATTACAATAAACTTTTATGAATTAAATTTATTTTCAAAGTCCAACATCCAAGATAGAATTATATTTACATGCATTTAAAATAGTTCTAGTGGATGTAAAAGTATTCGATGCCTATAATGAAAAAAGTCTACGGTGGGTGAAAACACTAAAGATTCTGAATCGTGGTTTTCAAAAAAGTGTTTTTTACCTGGTAACTGTCACGTACAAAAATTATTTTATAACTTGTACAGTATTTCTGAGTTTAATAGAGACTAATTCAATATCTGTGAATTTACACCTATGTAAGTTGTGTCTAATTTTTATCATTTAGGTGGTTAGGTCTCTCTCAATCTTTTTTTTAACCATATAATGTTTTTTTATACATCACGTGCTATTAAAACTGTTTAGGTCAAAATAGCTTTCTTAAAAAATTAATTAATTTACTTCGGAAAGATGAAAAAGCAACTCATCAAATACAATTAATATGGACTTGATAAATATGTGCATGAAGCTCGCAATTGTCGTTCATATATTTTGCCAATGCTTTTGATGTATTTGAGTTGTTGAGAAGTATTGTGTGAACCGGCAACAATAATAATTAAAACGTAATTGTTGCGCTGGCCTATCCGATTATTTCTACCTTTACTGCAAGCAGATTCATTAGCATCCTCTTCATAATTTTAATATATATATATATATATATATATATATATATATATATATATATATATATATGTATATATTGCTAATGTTGTTATGTGACAACTTCCCTGTGATTATGTTCAAGAAATTATTGCGAATATAACTTCAAGAAAGTTCCACATATAAAAAAGCGCAGTGAGGCTCAAGGCCAAAAAGTATCAGGTAGCCAAGAATCTCGCTGACCCAAACAGTTTCTCCTCCGCTGTTTGAAGTCGTGCGTGCAAAGCCACGCTGCAGTTTCGACGCTTGTACAGTTGCTAGGCCCCGTAAGGCCTAATGAGTGCAACAAGTGTCGACGCAGTGTCGTAGGAAAGGGAAAGTAAAGCTTAGAGAGGCGTGAGAGGTCCGGAAACACTTCCGAGCATCCCGAGGAGCATCCCCAAGCTACGCTACTGCTCCACTCCGACTCGAGCCAAGCTGCAGAGCGGACGAATATTTTTGGTTGATTTTTCTATTGTTGTCCGATAGTTAACTTAAGTTTAGCTAATTGAATACTATTAAATTGTTCCACCCTGGTGTGATAACTGTTACTGAAATTGGGTTTCGCAAATAAAAACTACAAGGAAAGAAGGTCTAAATGTTTACTTTATTAAAAAGAATAAATCCCATAGAGGAAAGCCAGGTCCAATCAAAAGATAGCGGGACGAGCAGCAGCACAGAGAGAGAGAGAGAGAGAGAGAGAGAGAGAGAGAGAGAGAGAGAGAGAGAGAGAGAGAGAGACAGAGAGAGAGAGTGAGAGAGAGAGAGAGAGAGAGAGAGAGAGAGAGAGAGAGAGAGAGAGAGAGAGAGAGAGAGAGAGAGCAGTCATTTTGGACATATAGACATAAATACATATAGGTAAGCGATTTAATTATACGTGTGTGTGTGTCAGATAAAAGAAGCAGAGAGAGTGATTGAAGCCGATAACCAGGAGGGAGTTGACGAGTGAAGTCTCTCCCGTAACTGTACAGTTGCATGCGCGAGATTAACTCGACTTAAAATAAAAAAACCGCTGCCAATTCATTGGCACGTAGCTTCCACCAAAGAAATCTATGGTTCCTTGTTCGTAGTTATCATTCAAGTATATTAATTTAATAATGCATTTCTTTTTCTCCGGATCTTCTTAATAAAATGAATTGCAATTTATATCACAAATAGACCTCATAAAACCATGAATTTTGTCAAAACATTCTGATTTTTCGTTAGCGAGTTATAAGGTTGAACAAAAATAATAATTTTCAGTTATACAGGGTATACAGGGTGAGAGACAAAGAATTTGTATTTTAATATCTTTTCAACTAATCGTTTTTATAAGCTGCGAAAAGAACTTAGCCGAGGTAATCAAAAGATCTATCTTTCCCCAAAATTTCAAGTTAATTAAAGCTTTTTTCCTCCCGTCACCGTCCGACATAGAAAAACGATTTTTTTAGGTTTTTGATTTTTTTCTCAAAAACTAATCACCAAAATTACTCACAATTTTTACAACATGTAGACATTACTATTCTTTGTTATCGTGAATTTTTTCAAAACATTAGATTGTTTCATTTGGAAATTATGATTAAAAAAAAGACCTTTTTTGTCATAACAATTGAATGAAACGGTCAATTTAGAAAATCTTGCGGGAAAAAGTAGGAAATTTTTTACTCTTTCAAAAACACTATTGCTGAATTTTTTGTATAAATTATATCATTTAAAAAAAAGAAACAAAAATTTTATTATTATAGACCACGTAGTTCCAGAAATACGACGGTATACATACATACATACACACACAGCGATCCGTACGGGCATTTTCTAAAAACACATGATTCGAACTCTAAACACCTCAAAACACGTTTCTATGAAGTTTTAGCGAAACTGAAAATTGTACTATTACAAATCTTCCTCTAGGAGGAAGCAATAAACATTGCTAAGTGACTCTGCGTCACCTAACAAATGTTTTTTATTTCATATTTTTATTATTTGTCAGCAGTCCAAACTGTCGTTATCTCTATTTTCCAGTGTGATATACTTAAAACCAGCATTTTTTAAATGCTTCGCTTGAATAGAAAAATTAATTAGTTTAATTTTCGGTGGTCCGGACAGGGGAAATATTTATCCTGCAGAAACAGTGAAAAACAAAGAAACTCTCGCTCGTTCATGAGAGTGAGTTTAATCGAGTTGCCGTCGCAATGACTCAACAAAGAACGTAAAATCTCTAGATCGTCGTTGATTTAAAGTGGTCCTTCAGTGCGTCCTCATAATCATCCCATTGCCGAGTTCAACAAGATGACGGCGGTAGGCCGCAGCATTTTGGCTAAACTTTTTTAGTCGAGTTCTCGTGCTCCGCTTTTTCGCCTACCGAAAAACGTTACCACCAATGAGCAAGAGCCCAGATTGTGAGCGCGCGTTTATGATAATTTTTAATGGTAAAGAAGAATCCTCAGCTGTGCGGCTGACCTACATCTGCAGCAGCTACTACTAGCGTGGCACTGCTGCTGTTGCTGCTGCTGCCGTATCCAGCTCTCGACACAAATCACACTGGAGTGCAAGAGGAGAAGGGAGTGCGGAGGGAGAGTATACACGAGCTCAAGTTCCTTTTTACGCCTGATTTCCTAACTGGCGTGTAAATACATATTTTTGCTGAAACGGAGAGAAGATTTACGATTAACTCTAAAAGAAAGAACGCGAGTTATAACGCTTAGTTTCTTTTTACTTTTTAGTAAGTGAGTTTATGGTTCACTTGAGAAGTTTGACTCGCCTGGTTAATAACGTATGAGCCTTTGTGTAGCTTAAAACTAAGATTATCTCTACATATAGAGGTAAACCAGAAGTTAATCTTAAAATGTAGGCTGTAATAAACAAAGATGATATTTAAGCATTGGAGAAAATGGACCCGAGGGCTTCAATAACATCTGAGTCTGGAAAAGCACATTCGTCCTTTATTGTTCAATGTATTTTTTATAACAAATGTATATAAAAGACCATTTTTTGTTGCTTATGAAGTAGATCGAGTCGTTTATTACAGTGTGTATGTATGAAAGTTTTCATAATTTAAAAAATTGTGGAATAGAATAATTGCCATACGAGTATATTTTAATTAAACTTGGCCGACTTTTCGGAGGCTTTATCCTCGCTCTTCCAGGCCTCTTTATTAAAAAAACACATATAAAAATTATCAACAGATCACAGTATATCTTAAAATTAAATATAGTCAATAATTAAGAAAAACTTATAAAATTCTATGTTTGTTATAAATATCTGTACTCGTACATCATCAAACCATAGATATTACGTTTGAATTAAAAGAGAAGCTAAAAAATATATATGAGGGTTTTTAAAAAACGCGGAATATAATTTAAAGGTACAAAAACCAAGGTAAACTCATGTGCAGGATAAGAGCAACCATCCAGATATATGATATTATATGTCGTGGGTCGAGGTGTTGTGTGCCCGAACAATGAAAGGGCACTGACACTGAACTTAAAGGATATAATAGTCGGAGATTTTGGATATTATATTTTAGAGGAAGAGACTGAACGAAAGACAAATTTCATAATTTTATACGTTTTTGACAGTTTAAGGCCTTAGCATTGAAATGTAGAAATAAAATAAATAAAGTGGAGCGAAAATGGGTCAATTGTATGAATACAATTGAACCTGTATTATGACAAGTAATCTTACTCTAGTTTTTGCTTGATGCTCGGAAAACTGTGATGAAATCACCAATTTCATTATGTATCAAAAACATCAATTGATATATATTACGTTCTTACATATACACATTTGACACATACACACCCTCTATAAAATCAATTCAAATTTACCTTGTATTTTATAACTGAACAAATAGTTCCTATCACTCTTAGTCACTCTTATCTTTTTAAAATTTCACTATAAGATAGCTTAGATATAACGATTTAAAAAAATTACTGTGACGTGCATGACAAAAGAATGGTAAAGACAATCTCAAATATCCACTGCGAGAAACCAGGGAATTTTATGTTTCACTTATATCTTGGTCTTAACTGCAATAACTGTGTAAACGAAATCATTGAAAAACATATAAAAAATTGAATTTACAAAATCGAATGCTTTTGAAAAAAAGGAATGATACTGGTGGATTAAAATTCACTGCATAGAAGTAGATGTACGAGTATAGTCGTATAAACACGGGCGCACACGCACACATACATATATCTATACGGCATTTTGTAAAAATACTATTTTTTATTTCCAATGACCTCAAAGCACAATTCGAACATGATTTTGCAACAACTCCAATATTTTCTTTTACAAGGCTTCCTTTTAGATAGGAAGCAATAATAAATGACAATATATTTGTTTTCATATACCATTATGTAAGTAAAAAGCTAAATTTTATAGCTATTTGTATTAAATTATAAAGTTTATTTTTTTGGTATATAAAATCTAAAATTGTGATACTTCAGCTAACAATTTTTACCCTGAGTATGCAATTTTAAATAATCTTACCTTATATCAAAGCTTTTGCTTGTTGGTTTGATTTTCATGAAAAATTTCTGAAAAATTGTTCTACGTCCTTTGGTGCCGAATAATTCCAAACAAATAAAGTTTGTTTTACTACAATTTTTTAGTAGTAAATGAGAATGATTTTAAAAGTAAATGAGTAAATGTCATTGAAAAAGTATGTCAATTAAAAGTTAAACTAAAAAGAACGAACTAAATTTGTTAGGAATTATTTGGCACTTTCTAAAAACACATGATTCACCGAAGGGCGTAGAACAATTTTTCAGAAGATGAAAATCAAACCGACAAGAAAAAGCTTTGATATAAGGTAAGGTTCGTTAAAATTGCACACTCAGGGCAAAAATTGTTAGCTGAAGCATCACATTGGCGTAACAGCTCTTGAGCGTAGTAGACAAAGAAAAATCGAAATTAATTATCACTTGATCGTGCTTCATTGACCGCATTACTCTGAAACCTTTCATTCCAGGTTCATCCGAAGTCCACTCACATTTCTCTCTACTATGCTTACTCCGCTTATTATTTACGATTGCTCTTAATGGGAATTGGCTCAAGTATCGACATAGTATAAAGAATCGATAAAGGACTCTTCCTTCTGCTCTTGTCTAATAGTCTGAGACCATGTGACGCACAGTTTCCCGTGACTGTAAACTATCGGATACCTTTGAGTGCATTACGCGACTTTTCCTGTAGAGTTCCGCTCAATACAGTACAGTCACCGCACGCGTCCGCGCGTCGATGCAAAAGCGAAATAATTGTATTTTCCAGGAAAGCCGAGGGTTCGGGATGTGGCAGAAGGGGGCGGGGGTGTACGTACATAATCCAGCCTCGAGAACACGTTATGGGTTTATGCGTGTCGCTTCGAGGGAAGGCTGCGAAGAGTGACTCAATTTCTGCGGGATTTAATGGAATAATGGGGCTGAAAATTATCGATACTCGCTCGCATGTCCTTTCTAGATTCTACAGCGCGTGCGTGAGCATGTGTTTGACCCAATAAGGATAGCATAGTGAACTACCGTGGATTTCGCTTCTTGCGAAGATGTCGCGTGTGTTCTCGTTCGCGTTCATTTGCCAGTATATAATGGGATTTATTAAAGGGAGAATAGAGCTTTTAGTCTGAGTGTTTAACAGACAGGCGAGAGTACTTGCTTTTATCTAGCTCAATTATTTGAAATTGATTTTAACTGAGTATCTTGGTTAAATATGTTTTTAATATTCTGTCTATATTCTTTTTTAAATAATCTTCGCAAAGAGAATTTCGAAGTTACAACCAATATATACATTACACTTAACAAAAAGACGGTCAGAGTTCACATAATAATAGTTACAACGTTGTATAACTATATTAAAATTAAGTATAGAAAGCAGATAGTTATAAGTAATTTTATAAAATTAGAGCTCCTGCCTTGATAATATTAGATTTGTCAGGGAGGTTAAAAATAATTTATTTCAAGTTATTTGGATGATACTCTAATCCAATGTTTATATTCTGGACTATATTTTTCAATTACATATCTTTCTTTAAAAGAGACTCTTTAGTTTCAAATATTACTAAAGCAATAAATTGCAATTTACTGACATACACTCTGAAAGGATATCAAGTATAAAATTTCCTTAGAAAGCTTTTAAATAAAACTATTAGATAATCTTAAGCATACCAATTCTATAAAGAAAACAAAAAATTGTTTACAGTTTCATCTTTATTAGCAATCAATAGCTAAACACATAATTCTATGAAAAATAAATTATTTAATTATTATACTTTACTCATCTCCCTAACGCATTGAATGTCTTTTCGTAAGTTAAAAATGGCGACTCTTAAGAATTCAATCTTATTATAGACTTAACATTTTCAATAGTGTAATTATTTTAAAAATAACGAGTGCTCTGTAATTTATGAAATCACTAAACTTATAACGTATTGTATAAATATTGTGAATTATGTGATTTAAACATACACAACTAGTATCTGCAGCACATTTATGCACGTAATATTGTAATTATTTTACCTCGTGCAAATTCTATTTCATCAGAACTGGATATCCATTTCTATTGATCTTTATTTAAACTACTAAAGCTCGTATTTCAGACATACAATCGAGCTCGCATTCATCTAAACATGTCATCTATGTCTCCTCATATATTCCAGGTAGCATTTTTCATCGATCCTGCGGCCTTCACGCGATATGACAATCCTCTTTACTCTATAAAGTTAAGGACTAAAAATCGAACTGGAAGAGAGATAGCCAGAAAAAAGCATATATATATATATGTGTGTGTGTGTGTATACCGAAGAAAATATACACCTTCCTTACATAAAATATATTTAATATAATATTCGGATCCAACTAACATCCTACAGAGATGCATTAGAGAAATTGTTAAAACATCTGTGTAGTCTACTATCACTTATTTGGCCAATGATTCTTCACCTTTAGCTGGTTCGGTTATTGCATTTTAATTAGTTATATGAATAGTTAGCTGAGTCCCCGTCTTCTATACAGCGATTCGCTACAATGTATTTTTATAGCTTTTACGTTATACGTTTTTTATTGTCTTCATTATTGCAATTTTTTCAGAGTACTTTTCAAAACAGACATTGCAGTATTGCTACGTTGTATATGTTTTTGATCGGCCTCCACATACATTTTGCATTTATAACACATCCGTATATATATATCGGGACCACTACGGGCGCGCATGACTGGATCAAATTGAGTTTACCCGCACTTGCCACTGCTGCCAACGCAACGGACGCTTAACGTCCCAATCGACCCAGAGAAAACTCGATTATTCCCAGGCAAATCGTCGCAGTCGTCGCGCACGCAGCTTCTCTCTCTTTTCCACTTTTTGCTCGCGGACTTCACAAAGTAGATTCACCCTCCTTTGGGACTGACAAGCTAGGACTGATGAGACGCCAACGCGACCGATCGGAGGCAAGTATTATTCGGCAGGGTTAGTACATATGCCATTTTCGCGCCCAACGCTCATACAAGCCTGATATTCATTGATTTCCCTTTGCGCCGCGCACCTCGCTCGGCGGTAGACAACCTCCTTAAGTCTCATATTATAATAATGGTGTACATTGTATTGTGGAATTATAAAGTAAATTTTACTATTTCAGACAGTAAATTCTACCATCTGGAAAATCTGTCCTCACGTTACTGTAAAAGATGGTAAAAATTTCTAACTCTTATTGTATTTTTTACTATCTAATTGCTCTCCGTATACAGTACTCATTTGATAATAATTTTTAAGCTTGCATTCATATATTCTAATTTAGTTATATACCCATTTGCTTTTACATTCAAAATATAGATAAGCTTTACTAATGTAAATACCAATTCCATGTAAAGTTAAATTATACTTTTAAGATAAGTAACGTACATATTGTAAGTTATGTTTGATATTAAAAGAGTGTATATTTATTCTTCCAACAATAGATCAGCTAGGAAGAAACTACGCACCAATGATTTTTTTAGTATTGTGAACTCGATTGCTTTAATTGCTTATAGCAGGAAATTTTTTTTTTTTTTATTTAAGTAGCAGGAAATTAATACTATCTAGGAATTTTCAAATTGAATTCAAAAGCTCAAAAATTCGAGAGAAAATTATATTTAACCATTTACTTCAATATATTTACAAATTACAGTTGGAAACGGAGAATTAAAAAAAGGGCAGGAGGAAAGCTGGATGAGAAACTGGAAATGAACATTGCTGGAAAGTTCCAATGGCGTGCGCAATTATTCGAACGACACAAATTAGTCTCGAAACTCTTCCACATTTTCGGACTCGAAGCTTTACCCAATGCACGACTGAATTTGAAAGTTAATTTCGCCACGAGAGCGTCAAATAGATTCTCTGGAGAAATGATTCGCATTTTTCCGTATCCATCTGCGTTCTGCATAGCCCTTTACGTATGTCGCATGCTATTTGGAAACCTATAATTAATCAGTGAATGCATGCGTCCTATATTTTGCAGCTATAAACTATAGGCAGACTAGAATATAAAAATTTAAATATATGCTCATCAATCAATTGTAAAAGTTATTAAGTATATCGAATAAAACTATTGGTAACAAATGTAAAATATGAAACGTAACTTTTGCTAACCTTTTTTGCTAACCGTTTCTAAATACTATGTTGATATAATAAAAAAGCTGGTAAGTTGACTCTTACAATTACAGTAGTGTATCAATTGATTTTCACAATTAATCTTTTCATTTTTGACAAATAATACATTGTTAGAATGAAGTACTGGGTGGCATAAATCCGCACTTATGCCACGGCATAAGTAATCCAATAGTACTGTAGTCACACCTTACAGTTAGCTGTACTGCACCGTAACCGTGACAGCGAAGTTATGCTAGTCAATGCTATAGATAAAAAAGCGTAAGAATACTCGTGTTTTAAGCAGCCGTTTACGACACGATGTAAGGGACTGCATTATTTGCATTGATGCTACTAACAAATGTGTAATATTAGTGCTGACGATGAAAACTAACGAATAAAGTTGATGTTGTCATTGTAGCAAAGTCTGGCCAATTAGTTAAAAAATAGCTGATTCTAATTGCATGTCTCTATACATATTTTTATAGTATACAAACATTCTCTCATAGAATTATATGATCGGTTTCTTCACATGTAGCAAGATCATATAATTTACGAAAAATATGAGGGATTTTAATTATGATCTACGTACGTCATAAAGGACGCAATTGCAAATAACGAATTTCCTCTATATTCAAATTCAATTTTCTCTAATATATCCTAAAAAATACTGATATAATGTTGTTGAAATGTTTATGGTTTGACGTTATTGATCCATAAATTTTGATGGACTGATATATTTCTTTTAAAAATGACAAAGAAATGTATCCATTTTTCAGATTTCCCTATGGATAAGAATACAAAGTTTCATCCTAAATTTATACTTTTTTCGTATTTCATTCTGTTAAAAAAATTATATCTATATTATTCTTTGAAAAAATCAGGTCAAAGTTGATTAAATTGATGCAAACTATGTATGATGCTTCAATTTTATTATAGAATAATTTACTTATTAAGATGTACATTTTATTTATTTAATTCCTGAATGTGTATAAATGATCTTAAAGTATTAAACTTATTGTTATTAATAAAACAAATTCAAAGGGACTCGTACTTCGTAAGGAAATAACTTTGAGTTATTTCCTTATGAAGTACGAGAGTAGTACACATTTATATGTTAAAAAGTTTCTTGGACCTGAAGAAAGTATTTGGTGAGCAGTGATGAAAATCACGATTTAGTACATTTAGATAATAATTGATTTGAGACATTATTAACCAGATCTGAGAATAACAGAACTAGCAAAGTCATGCAGGCCTTACTAAGTACTAACGACCCCATATTTTCTTTTTTTCCAAAAACAATCCTACTTTTTTGTTAAAAAATTATCTTGAACTATAAATCTTACAAGGGCTTACTAAAACTCAAATCAAAGAATTTACTTTTTTATTATACTTTTTCTTCATAAAATTATAGTTATATCATAGTATATTGTGTACCAAAGGCGTAAAATGGGCTTGTTTAGACGTGGTATGTAGTTTTCAATATGAGTCGAAGGCGAGCTAACACAAGCCAAAGGCAAGTGTATTTTCAAGATTACAGTTTAGAATTACGACTAAATGTTCATGTTATGGTTCTAGCGTCACACTTACCCTTATTACAGTAATCCCAATATCTCCAAAAATCATCTGAATATTATACACGAACCCGTCGACGTGCAAGAAGTAGTTTTTTCGTGCTTTTACTTCGGTCAGTTTAAGTAAACGAAATTTGTATCCGAACATGATACCGATTATTTATTACAAAAAAAAATTATTCTGAGAATAGCCAGTGCTAGTGAATTGCCAACTAGTTCTTTTGATGACTGATTGGTGGATACAAGTAGTATATTTATCATTTTTTAGAATTTAAATTATATGACATAATTTTACTTATTTTAAATATAAGTCAAGTCTCTGATATACGCTTCATAACTTACCGTCTTGTCACCGAGATTGTGAACTCTGCACGTGAGATAGGCAGTCTTGCCAACAAGAGCGGTCACATTGGTCGGCTGCAGTAGGTCGAAGCCTGGCTCGAGTTTTGACTTTTGATTCGCCGTGGTGTCGAGCAACTGTTGTCGCGGTCTGCTCGCACTCGAGTGCCGCTCCGCTGTATCCATCAGTCGGTCACCCAGGCTCAACGTGTCTGCAAATAGGACAAATCTCTGTTAAATATATGTGCACACATATAGAGTGCGTGTTTATGGAAATTTGACGCCAAAGGCTGACTTTGCGATGAGATGCAAGCACTGTTGCGTAAAGATCGAATTAGTACAAAACGCTTATGAATTTTGAGCTCGACTGTTCGCAAAGATTAGAAGTCGTGGTGAGGTTCTGTCTCGAATTATCATTGGAGATTTAAAGTTTGTTTATGCATTCATGGCAGCAAAGTACAGCATGGCAATGAAGGATTTTATTTGCATTTAAAATCAAAATTCATGTTATATGTAGACATTGTAAAAATATATCAATAAACTTTTGAACACAAAGAATTCTTAAAGATAAATAATAAATACATGCTCTTAAGCACGTATTCTTATCCAACATTTTAATTTATTTTTTATAAGCATTTTGTTAGTTAGTACGTTAGCCCCATGTTATATATTTGAACAGCTATTATAACTATTTTTCTCGACTTGCGGATCTCGATATGTTTGACGGGTTGTATGTTTTTTTTATGCGTTTTGCTGTGTAACTATTCATTTTTATAGAGAGCCGTAGTGATACATCAGTGACTAACAAAAAACTTAGTGGTGATGATCAAAAATTCTTTTTGAAGCTACAATTCATTTAAAATTGTTATGATGCATGATTCTTATTACAATATGTCAACATGTTTTTTTTATTTAACTTTAAAGATATAACTAAATTATTTAAAGAAAATCGTCTTTTTTGTTACAATAATGGAATGAAAAGTTCCGTTCAAAAAATCGAGCGAGAAAAGTAGGTAATTTTTCGCTCTTTCAGATGCATCATAGTCAAATTTATTACATTCACGATATCACCAGAGAAAGTATAAAAATTATTTTGTGAAAATAACATGATAACCATGAAACGAATAATAAAATTAGAAATAACGTTTTTCCGAGATTTGTATTTCAAATACATTAATACATATCTGTATGGAGAATTACTAAAGACACGTAACCATATGAACTCGTAAAATCTTCAAACATATTTTTTCGAAGTTTTAAAGAAACTGAAAATTTTAATATTACAAAGCTTCTTTTTTCTCTTCACAATAATTGCTTATGTTATAAGTATTTTTATTGATTATTTTTATAATTTTATTTGCATTTGTAGTAAAGGTATTCAGATTTTAAACGCACCTCCTCAAGCAATTATCCCATAATTTTATTAAGCTAATAATAAAAGACATACTAAATTAACATAAGTGTTTTTGTTTGCATGATATTTTTTCAGTTAAATCTACTGAAAAAAGAATTGTTTTCAATTAATTAATCTTAAACGATTATTTAAGAAACAATGAAGAAAGATACTTGGTACAGTTCATGCTCAGTAAAAGCAAAGCTATCTCAAATCTATAAAAACTTTATTGAATGCTAATAAAAATTCGAAAAGAGACAGTTCTCCATTGTCTGTGTATTCTTTAATTAACTACCACTTTCAATGGTAATAATGTTGATAATTGGAAACGATTGCACTTCAAGATCATTATATGATTGGAAGAACAAGGAAAAAGGATTTCCTTTACAGTATCACGAAAGAAGAGGTTCAACAAAGAGCTTGCATCACAGAAACGCAAAGTAGTTCAGATCATTTACGTGACCACACCAAAGATTATAAAGGAGATAAAAATGTCTAATATAGTTGGAATCACAGTAAAGAGTACAGGGTGTCATTCTTTTAGTCTTTGAGTCAAAAGTTTTCTTATTATTTTTTACACTCATTACTTGATCTTACAGAAAATAAATACCTCGCAAAGTTGAACATAATAATTTATATGCCACATGAATTTGTTAAACTCTTTTATTTTAAATGTATAAATTAAGTTTGAATCCTCAAATTGATGAGTAATCTTTAATAGATTGTGTGCATTTCTATTTCCAGGGAGTAAAAGCATCTGACTATGTCATTCTTAAATATTCCCACGTGTATGCGCGTATATGTGGAAATTCATAAAAAAACATTAACTTAGCGGGATCATCTGGTAAAATAAATTAAAGTTCACATCTCTATTTAGAATACTAAAAAATCAATATATATCTTTCATTTATGCCCTCAAATAATGGATACATTTCATCAAAATTTACTTTTACATTTTACTTTTTATTTTAATAAAAAAAGTACAAAGAAGTGTAATAGTATATTACGATACGTATGATTTAAGTGACCCATTATTCTACGGCTCTATACGCGCCGTGAAATAACCAGCTTACTTAAGGTACAAGTATCGTATACAATTTTATAGCCCGTATGATATAAACCCGCCACAAGTAAGGGGTAGGAGGGACCGAAGGAAAGAGGGGGAGGGGCAAAGGGGCCTAAACAAATAAATCAAAGCAAAAAAGATAATATATATTCTCACCCATAAAATTATATAATCAAGTAATTAATAAAATTATTATTTGAAAAAATACAATTTCTTAATTGTCAATCAATATTCAAATTCAACCTACGTAATTGAAATACGTGTAGATATTTTTTGAATTTCCCTTCTAAAAAAATGTCGCATGCATGGTTGACACCTTGAAACTAAGCTATAAATATCGAAGTGATTAGAAGAAGTTCCATAATAATGGTGTAGTATTACTGAAGACACAAAACTCCTCTAACTACAATGACAGTATTATCACAATGATTAATAATTATTTGTATGTTTTTTCACAATCCTCCCACATAAACGTATAGTAAATTATACATCGGCCATATTGTTTTGGCGACACTAAGACACTACAAGCAGAACTCAAGAACTTGTATGAGAAAAAAATAACGATACTAGAAAAATAGAAATGTTATTTTATTTAATCCTTATATAATATTAATAGCATGCTATTTCGCGTAAATTCAATATTTTTTCATATCCTATAAAGAAGAACTCCAGTGTAACAGTTTATCGGGCACGATCGGGCATAACTTTGGTTGAAGTAGGCGTTCCAACTCATCGTCATAATATTATTGGCCAGCAACTACTACAACAGCATCGGAACCAGTAGGAGAACGCGAGAGGGAGACTTTTGTAAGCGCATGCTCATAACTACAAGTTCAGATAACGAGGTTTCACGATGCGTACAAGAGGGGTTGGCCAGCTCTTCTGCTTCTCTGCCTGTTCTATAAATTAGACTGAACGACCGAATTACTTGGTTGTTGAAAGTTTACGTCACAAACGGTAGCTTACCCGCTCGAACTGCTATCGCAGCGCGCTTTTGTCTCTTCTCATATCTCTTTGCACTTCATCATCATCATATCACATGCGTATTCAAAGAGGATGGAGTAAACAGCATTGAACGACTAACTATGAAAATGCACAATCGTAGCTGGTTCCGGCTCGTGAATATGTATTCTAGTCATGCGTATTTTTACGCAGCTACCTGAATTACTATACATACATTCTTTTTTTTCAAGTCAGGCTCTGAGAAAAAAAAATTGTCGACTGGGATGGAATACCGTGCCATCTTTTTCCTTTCTTTTATTATTTCTATTTAGTTTTTATAAAAGCCGGTTTGTCTCGTTTTTGTGCGCTGTTTTTATGTGTAAGTCTTTGTAGAAACGAGATTTAAAATACCTATAGTTACAGCAACGTCAATGTAGAAGAGTTAACGATGGCATTCGTTATAGAGAGCAAAGTCAGAATAAAGCTATTTTTAGCTTTTTGTAATTATTAACGTGGTTTAAAGATGCGGAGAGAACCAACTGCGAACAGTTCAATTAGTGCTGGTATACGTATTGATCATTTTAGAATATGTATAAAGCCTTCATTACAATATATACTTATGTTAAAATGCTGTCAATTCTTCGGTACGTATGTTCCTTCTACTTTATTACTCCAATACGAAAAGCAATTTTACCTATATACCAGGTTATATAAATGTTTTGTACTATTTGCTTAAGGGGACACACCACTGAAATTTTGTATATATACGTAACATAACTTTATCTTTATTTGAGAATTTTTTCGGCCTAGTTAGTCCTAATGTACCCTAATGAAAAATCAAACACCGAAAAGCACTGTCCACACGATTCCAGGACAATGAAACGGCCCAAACGGGCTGAAAATTTTTTGTCATACTCTTAAAAGCACTAGTTTTGGTATGAATGGACAAAATTGAATTCAAATGAATAAAAAACTTTTTAAAAATAAACTCTAAAACCACCTCAAACAATAGGAAAATTTTCGTGCTTTAATTATATTTTATATAGGATTGTATAGGAGTTATGCCATGTAATTTTACACATGTTTGAATCGACTTAGCTTTATTACAAAATTCGACTAAAATTGGCTATAACTCGCGAATAAAGGCCTATGAGATTAAATTGCAAGTGATTTCTCGCAGTTTAAGGTACCAGAAAACATCTTAGAAAGTCTTAGCGGAATTCCTTTATCCCGGAGCCGATAGCTTATTATTATTATTAGTAGTTATTATATTGCTAAGTTCTACCTTAAACTGGTAATAACTACCTGTTACAGTTAAGATTCATAAACCATCTTGTATTATCATAAGAAAACGTGACGATGGTTATTTGACAATTCGGTTTTTGAATGAGAAAATTCATTAGATTCTTAAAATACTATATAAAAAAATAAAGGATACGTATTTTTCTGTTTTTAAATAGATGCAAATTAAAAGAATTACATTTGTTTAAAGTTTACGGATTTTCAGCATATCGTTGGTCTCTACGAAGACTAACACATCTTAGATTACCATGGAAGAGTAAGGTTCATTCTCGCCGCATAGAATATTACAGTTCAGATTTTTGTCGCAAAGACTAACACAGCTCATTTCCTTTTTTCGAAAAATAAATGTATTACAAAAACTTGGTATAATTGAAAAATGTTTGCACCCACAATTTCGTTACATGCTAATCTTATTATATACCTTTTATATGTATGAATTCGATTAGGTTTCGTATGATGATGTCATCCCGAATGTCGTGTAAAAAGTCCGAGCTGCGTTAATCTTGCATTAGTCTTCGCGGCAACTATTGAACTGTACTACTCTCCGCGGCGAGAACGAACTGCCTTACACTTCGATGGTAATCTGAGCTGTCTCAGTCTTCGTAGGAACCGACTATATACATGTATATATACTGCAATGATATGATGCTACAAATATGTAGTTGTTCGTGATATCAAGAGCATTCAAAGGGTTATAACTTTTAATTTTCATCTAATTCAGTAAAGAACAAATACGTACCCTTTATTTTTTATATTCTACATTATGGACCTAATGTAATTTTTAATGTAAAATCTTAATTACTTTCAAAATAAAATGTAAAAATAGAATCAACATACAAAAAATATTGTATATTTAACGAAAATATTTTTTCTCTTCGAATTCTATGCAAAAAATTAGATGTAATTGAATTAAAAACGAATGCTGAAAATGCAGTAAACTTTATCGTGTGAATGCCTTTTAAATCAAGTGACTTTAATCTCAATCTCATATTTCTTACTCATTAAAACAACGCGTTAAACTCACGCGACATATAAAATTGTGTCACTTCCCCGAACTTATTAAAATAATGTAAGATAAGAATATACTGCTACAGTTTAAAGACTTAGAATACACGAAAGATTAACCATTCCTTTATTTTATTAACGAATCACATGCAACTTTCAATTATTTAGCTCTTTTGTAAACAATTAACTTACAGAAAATAAATAAATTGGATATACCAATGTTTGTTTACAAGTACACCCGTTCGAAAAAATGGTTTTGAATCCATAATACAAATCGAGCAAGTAACAAATCTCGAATGTGTGTCGAATCGCATCTCGAAACTCGATCGGATAGTTCATACCGATCTGTTGAGCGTAAATTTCGTCGTAGTACCAAGAAAAACAAAATAAACCAAAACATCGGCGCGCGATGTTCTTTGTATGCGTGTGATGCACCTAACCCAATCTCACCCTAGTCAACTTGTACGTTCCTAATACGGCGGATATACAAAGTTATTTTTTTCCGTTTTGGTGTACAATTGATATCCAGTACATAATGATATACTAGCGTATGTTATATAGGTTAGAAGTGCACTTCTATAATGTGTTGTATACTTTTTTTATTTTATCTGATTTAAGTAAATAAATAAAATATTGTTAAACTCATACGTTACCCATAACCCATAAATATATTTTAACAATATTAATAATCTATTGACTCTTCTATTTTTTTTTATAGAATACCGCTGTAAATCAAACTGCATTGCAATTGAGCTCTCAACTAACGCAAAGAGAGAACGCCAACGAGTCGACGACGACAACGACGACAATGACGACTGGGTTGGACAGGGTCAAGTAATTACACCTGCTTTCTGCTGTCAAGAAGAAGCGCAAAAGAGTTACGTTCTATGAACAAGTTTGGTCTGAGAGCCGTTGGTGAGCTTTAATTGGAAAGTATCCACAAGAGCATCGAGTTGCTAGGAAAGAGACAAAAAATTTCTACTGCTGCGTTTTTCTACTACTTTAGCGTTCTAAGAAAGAAATGGAAGTACAACGATGGACTATAATGAACGGCATTTGCGCAAGTGCTTCTTGCGCTGAACGTTGTAAACGCCTTTAACCGTGTTGTTGTTGGAAAGATTGGTGTCTACTCTGAAAGTTGCGAATTTAACTTAATATAATTATAAAATTCAAATAAGCTATTCCGATAACACTTAATGTTTTCCAGAAAATTTATTAAGAAGTTGATAAGTGTATTTGTAACAGTAATTTTGAACAAGCATTGCACATTTTTAAATTAAGATTCACACATCCGTACGCCCATACACGCACACACAGTAACGATTAATATTAAAGCTATACGTGTGCTAAGCATAATCGTGTGCTAGCGCATGAGTAGTCTCGAAATGAGTAACATCTAGTCAGCTAAATATTCAAATCCAAATTTATGGTATTGGCGCTTATACGACTGACTTTATTCTGTGCCCACAGTATCGTATCAATCCCTCTCTTTAGTTTTCCTTTCTTTCATTTTCCTGTATCCCACAAAAGATATACCTGTATATATATATATATATATATATATATATATAATCTCATTTTTACACTACCTCTTTCGCTGTACTGATTATGCTTACTTTTTCAACGCTGGAAAACCCACGGATAGGGGATAGGTACAGTGGTGGCGAGAAGCATTATAGCGGGTTAAGAGGAACTGTACTTAAGCTTGCAATTAAAACTGACAAAACTTAATGCCTTTAGCTACAGCGAAGTGAATGAGAGTAAGAGGGAGAGAGAGGGGTAGTTAGACTGAGGAAGGTTATGACTTTACGTTAAAAAAACATACATTAAAACATGCATATATATATATATATTTGAGCAGTTCACATTTTTAAATTTAGTATATGAAAAGAAGCTACTGCGAAGTATGCAGTCATAATTTATTTCATACAATTATTTAAAAAATTGGAATTCTCTCTAGCTCCCATTTTTGGTGACGTTATCGCGCCTATATGGCAATTATTTTTTCAATTTGACAGTATTGTACATTATTCGTATAGAAAAACTAAGTCTATTCCAGCACGCACGAAAAATACATATATCCTGTACAATTATCTGCGGGGATTCTGCATAAAATTTGTTGCAATATCTTTTGAAACGTCTACAAAGAGTATGCGGTAAATACTCAAACATTACGGCACTTATAACTGAAGACTTGACTGTAGCTTATTCGTAAAACACGCACGATTTTGAAGTTTTTTTCATCTAAAAATAGGGGCTAAATTTAAAAAAAGAACAATAATGATTACTGCCTGTTACTTTAAAATTGTGTAATTCATAAAATCAATGCATGTTTTACAAAAAATATGGTGTGAACCAAGTGCTAGTGGGCTTTTTGACCTCGTTTAGTTATACAGTACTCGTCTCAGCTCGTGCTAGCTTGCCTTGGCTCGTACTATAAATTGCGTCCTCGGTTTAAATCAGTTTATATATTACGCTCTTGGTATACAATATATTATTTTTCATTATGAAAAGAAAAAAAAGTACAAAAAATTATCAATTCGTAGAAACGTATTAAAAAACATACTTTGAAATTTTGTAAGAGAATTGATTTGTTAATTAAAATAAATTCCATCCAAAACTATTTTCCTGGGCCTCATACTCAGTTGATGTTCCGGATAGAAATAATAAATGGTTTAAAAGATTTTAGTTTTTACAAAGTTGCAATGATGTTGATTGAATTTCTATTGTTAGAGTTTTCTAAAATCTGCAAGAAAATTCAAAAAGTCATGTAAAAGAGGCAAGTACTTTATATTGAACGAAATTATGGATGAAACCATAAAAAAACTATTCAGCCAGCGTTGGAACTGTTTTGATTTCACTGCATAGGCCAAATGGTATTTGAACATATGCAGTAACGTGTGTAATATTTTCTGAATATACATTTTCTTGAAATAAGTAAGTTTTGCGTAGTGATACTACAGAAATAAGTTTTTATTTTTAATACATTAATGCTCTTCAGGAGATATTTAGTATAAGAGTCAATAAATTTCGGTGTGTTCAATTTTATTAATACCCCTCTCTCCAAAGTTCTATTCTCAATATATAGAAAAAATTGCAAATGATAATGAATAACAAAAGTAATTTTTCATATATTGAGAAAAATTCTTTTTCATATTCATAATCAAATTTTTTTTAATTTTTCACTTAGTACGTAAATGTCAGAAGAACATGTAATAATTTCATCATAAAAATACTGCTATTATAAATCGAGTACATTTTGTAGTACGTATTATACTAATTACTATATAAATGGCGAAACTACTATTTAAGCGATTAATAATTGACATATTAAAGCTTAATAAAACTGCAAATTAAGCAGTTAATTTTATACACTCTTTGAAAATGTGTTTTAAATGTTTTGGATGAATACATTATATAGTTGGTTATTTAGCCAAAATCATATTGGACATAAAATAATATGCTCTCATAATCCAAATAAAATAATATGCTTTCTAATAAGATCTTAAAAAGCAGATTATAAAAATTGTTATTTTTTGCACCAGAATGCAAGTGAATCACAGGCATTTTCCCTTGACGGTGAACCAACTTTTACAGAACAATTTTATTAAAGAAAGTTCTCCTCGAAAAAAAGTAAAGTTATGGTACGAATAAATAACTAATCAATCAACACAAATGAAGTCTTTGAAAATTCAGCTTCAGAAATTCGAGGTGCTTCTTGTTTTCTTTTCTTTGCTATTCTGCGCACTATATGCATGCATGTACGTAACTTGTAAAGAAACAAGGCATTCGAGCGGCATACAGTGCACTATGGAAAAGGAGCTAGAAAGAGTTCTTGTATGCAGGCGTTGGAGGAAAAAGCATGGCGTAGGAAGCAAGAAGAGAAGAGAAGCACGGCACGAGATAGCAGTACGCGATTGCGCGCACAGCAACGACGACGAAGGCGACGGAAATCTAGCGGAAACGCGAAAGGAGTCTGGCTCGAGCAGGATATTGAGACAAAATTCGCGGTTGGCGCTTCCTTAGAGAGGAATCCGGGCCAGCTGCACAAGAATGAGAGAAAGGAGAAGAGGAAGAAGAAGAAGAAGAAGAAGAAGAAGAAGAAAATCCGAAGAAGAAGAAGCAGCAAGGCACCCAACTGAGGCCAGAGAAACACGAATATGTACTATAGGTACGCGTAAGCTCGCGCGTGAGAGCTATACGTGCGAGGATGAGCAGGAGAGAGAGAGAGAGAGAGAGAGAGAGAGAGAGAGAGAGAGAGACAGAGAGAGAGAGAGAGAGAGAGAGAGAGAGAGAGAGAGAGAGAGAGAGAGAGAGAGAGAGAGAGAGAGAGACATAGAGAGACTGAGAGAGCGAGACTGAGAGAGACTGAGAGAGACTGAGATAAAGAGAGACTGAGAGAGACTGAGTGAGAGAGAGTGCTGGGGGAAGGGCGGGAGAGACGATATAACGATCCTATCTTCGAGACGGCGAGGAAAAATACCAAGGAGCGAAAAAACAACGAGCAGATAAAGGGGGGAAAGGAAAACAATGAGATAGGGGTGAGAGGGAGAACCAAGACTGGAGAATGAAATGAACAGCAAACCATTGGGAAGTTTAAAGCAGTGTGCGTACTCTGTGAGATTACGAATAGGAACTGCTGTATTTGTAATACAATTTTTTAAGAAGCAAATCTGAAGAATATTCGAACAATAATTGTTACAATTTCTTTAAGATCATTTGTAATGATGTTGCAAAAAATGGACATCAGTTCTTAGAATAGAAATAGTTGTATTATGCATCTACAAAAAAAGAAAATTATTACATTTTATCATTTAGTTTTTGATATAATTTTCTGTATGAACAAAATTTTAAGTTCTTCTATGCTGAACTTTGATCAAATAGATCAAAGAGCTGGGGCTCATTTTATAGAATGTCAGCTAATCATCAACCTAGATTTCAATCTAAATTTTACTAGCGATATATACTTTAAGGTTATTCATTATACGTAATACTATTAATAAACAAAAATACTTGGATTTCGCACGCAGCTCGAATCTTTTCCCTCTCTTTAGTTCCCCTTTTCGGTTGCTCTTACATACACACATACTGATGGCACTCTGGCACACTGATATACACACATGCACGCATAATACAAATATATACGCACGCGTATTGTGCAACGCGACAAACTCTTCGACAATCCCTATGCGCATTTTCTCTAAAAACAAAATTAAATATTGTTTAATATTCCAATCCAAACTATCTATTGATAAAAGTTTAATTCTCAAAACTGAATTATACTTGATTATAAGAACACAGCCATGCTATATGCTAAAAGAGAATGAAGAGAGAAAAATATAAAAGTCTACAAAGAGAAATTGGAGTGTCGGTGGCAAATTCGTACGATCGATCGGTGAGGTAAACTCTCATTTTTGGAAAAGGGGTCGCCAGCCGCCCGAGCGCCAGGAATACATCCGCTGTATGCAAGCATCCTGCATAATTCGGAAGGATTTTGTGTGTATATGTGAGCTTGAGCTTGTTCTTTCGCTTCTGTGGCATCCAATTTAGTGCAGCTTCCCCTCTCTGCTTCCCTCCTTTCTTTTCTCTTCAACTAGGCTGGCCAATGTACACGGCAAAGCAGTTTTGTCGCAATGGCAGCCGCCGGTCAAAAACGAACGCGAAATTTAATCCCGAAAGACACCGCCCGTGTGAGCGTGCTCAACTTTTTGCATTAGCCTCTAAGAGCGAGTTGAACTTTCTGGCTAGTCCGTGGAAATTTTTGAATCTTTTAACGCGATAGTGGCAGCAAGTGAGCGGAGCGGCTTAACTTTAAGGACGAACTTCTAGACCATTTCTTGACGCAGATGTACGGTTATTATATCTCGTAATTACTGTTATATTTTATCCTGCATCCTTACAAAGATTGAGCAACGGATTAAGTGAAACTTTTCAGAAAATTTCTTATTACAAACGAATATTATTCACAAATAAAAATGAAATTTGGGATTGATTCTATATGATTAAATCAAAATTTATATTTTATATAAAAAATATAGCAAGGAAGCCAACGATCAGAATTGGAAACTTATATTGGCATTTGGTCTTTTTGTATCTAAAATGCAGATTTTGGAATCATCTTTCACCTCCTTCCATTTAAAATTTAGCTGTATTTTAGTATTTTTTATATATTCTTTTTTCCGACAATCTTTGAATCTAAAGTGTATCATAGTCTTATAAGCTTATCATTATATCTTTAGCATCACACAACGCAGGAGCGAAGTGCTAAACAAAATAGCAAAAATGTATAAGAGAATATAAAAGAAAGCGGTATGAATACGAACTCGCAAAAGTAGTTCTCCCGACTTAGAGTCCATGAGATGGTGGCAATGAAACGAAGTGTAAAGTGACGATATGACGCGATTCTCTCCTTCTCTCTTGCTCTGTTTCCAGTCCTCAACCAGAAGAGTAGGACAGAAAATCTAAGATCGACAAAAGAACGAACCGCACAAAAATTGCATTGACCTGCGAGATGTCTTTGGCTTTATAAGCGCAGTCTGCTCACTCAGCTTCTTCGCGTCATTCTCCTCTAATTTGATGAGACCTGTGTGGATTTCTGGAGATTTGAATAACGAAGAAAGCCTCATAAAGAACAAATCTCTTTCATTTGTGATTTCTTTATCAAATGCGTTGATTTTCCAAATGGGTCGTGTAAGCTATCGCATATAAAATAAGCGATCCGGGAATTCCCAAGATACAGTCTGGCGTACGCTTATTTGTTTTTTCTTTGTTTTTCCTTCATAGCTTAAGAAATATGTTTCATTGAATTCACTACACTTATCGTTCAAATAAATGAGGATTTAAACTATCAGATTCTTTTGGGAATGTAAAAATAATGAGCAATGAAAGGGAGCGTTAAAAAGTAAAGAATAAATCAAAAAATTGAAGACGCATCTACTTTAAATACTGAGCTTGGCTTTCTCTAGAAGGTAATAGAGTGGCTTAAAAGTTAGACAAAGAAAATAAATCTTCAGGATTAAAGAAATGGCTTATAACTTAATTATTTCCACGTAAATTGCCTTAATACAAAAAAGGAATCTATTTTTTAGTTAAAGATAATGAATGTTAATTTAAATTTTTTGGACAAAGGTATGCAAAAATATATAAAGAAATTTAATTATATACCTTCAGTTCAGAAAACTCTAGTTTCTAATAATTACATTTACATATCTACTTAGCACTAGTATCCGTTAATATATTTAAATATTTCATGAGTTTATCGAGGAGTGTATAACTTCCGTAAAAGTTATTGTTTATTCTGCAAAAGTTTTGTATTTTGCAATACAACAGTTGTTTCTACTTCGCCTTTCTGATATTTATGGTATTAATATGGTAAAAATCGCGGTCAACTACTTTGCAGTTTTCCATATCCAAGAAGTATCGGATTGTTTATCAATGAGCTATAAAAATTGTTTGTTTATATTAAATTCATAAATAAATATTTATGAAAAAAATACTGAAGAATGTATATTTTGTATTAATTAAAAATTTAATAAAATATTTCTAATACGATTTGAAAAGTTTAAGCAAATAAAATTTCTCTGAAAAAGAGATTATAATCTTTCTATTAGTTTACTGATTGGTCGTTGGCTGACAGGTCGATCAGACAGCTGTAGTAGTTCGACTTATTATTACTAGCAAAACCAATCGCGCTGCTTGCGCTCAATTTTCTTATACGCTCCATTTTTTTTAAATTCTTAAAAGCACTCAAATATATTTTCCAAGTTTCATCTCTATCTATCTATTTCGTTACTATTCTTTCTCAAAAAGCATACACATCATGCAATAATAAAACAAATAATTATTGATTGTAATTCTTGAAAATAGAAGATAAAAATCGTAGTAGCTTTAATTTATAACATACTTATTTAATACAAACTGCAAAACAATTACGAAAACGGGGACTAACTTAACTTTTATCAGATTGGCGGGTAATAAAAATTAAAAAGCATTCGCTATTCGAGTAGCAGCCGCTTTTTAATTTGCATTGCCTGCTGCTTGAGTAGCAAGCATATTTCCATTTTGTATTATCCGCTAAAAACCGCATCGTTGCTGTAAAGTAGTGCGAGAAAGTACTATTTTGCATACTTATTTGTGTATATTGCGCGCTCAGTTTGGAAAAGCCCCCTCCAGTTGAACAATGCTCATACAGCGTTAATTGAAATTTTAAAAATTACAATAGCGCACCATAGTTGGTGACTTAAGATTCACCGAGTCAGGTAGGGTTAGGTGCACCACGTCGCATACAATAAGAACGTCATGGTACACCAAACCCTATCTGATCTTGGTCAATCTTACGTCACCTGACCATGGCGCACTTTCATAATATTCAAAGTTTTAATTAACGGTGTGTGTACTATCAAAAACTCTCATTTGATTGCCCACTGGTCAGAAAAAGTTAATTTAGGGCTGCTTTTTAGATCTCAAAAATGCAGAAATGGTGCATACTTCACAAAAACGATTTTTATCCACTTAAAGCTTTTTTTTGTATTCAGGAAGGAAAAACGGTAATGGTCCGATAGTAAACTATCTATTTTCCGCTCGAAGGATCCTGAATCTAGATTTCTCTTTAAACGCTTAATTTGTTTAATTTGATGATATTTTTCTCGCAATATTGTATATTTAAAAATAGACCTAGTTGTGATCAACCTAACACAATACTTTAGAATGATAAAATCAACGTTTCTCTCTTATATAAGATCAAAAAGATAAAGAATTCTTATAATAATATAACTAAGAAGTTTGGCGATGTTATTATGTCTTATGATCTATCATTATACTAGTTTGTTTAAAATTATTTTCAAAAAGAATTGAACTTTCAATAATTAGACCGCTTCTACTGTAATTACTTCGTGCGATATACATGGAGTCAGATTCAAAAATTATAAAAAGTGCAATGGATATTAGACAATCAATTTAATTAGAATAACATATTGCTTACAGAGTTCTAAAAAAGACGATTCAAGAGAACAAAGGAAATACGCGCAAATTAATAATTTTTGATAATTTCATGAAGAAAAAAATATCTTAAAAATACCATGTCTTGATCATTAGCCCTATATTTTTCGTGCTATCATCTGGATGGTAGCAACTGTATGGATAATGCTTTAAGTATTTAAAATTTGAGATTATGAGTGATTAAAACTACATTTTATATTCGATTAATAACATACTAAAATCACGTAACAAGATTTTGTAGGACTAAGGAGACTCAGATATTTTAGTATGTAATAAAGTTACATGACTCAATGTTTGAAATTAATATACTGCAAATAAACCCACAAATCACATATAAAAATTACGTATGAATGAATACGCAAGTTGAATATATCACAAAATCACACGTCAATACTTTCACCAGAAATGCATTATATGCTATGCGGAACAAACATCAACTTTAATCTACTTTCGTTATATGTAGCAGCTTACAAAAGCTCGTCCGCGTTTGTCACAATTTACAACGTATCGTATTCACCTTCTGTGCATATGAAGAGTATGGCAGCAATAGAGAGCTTCGCCTGCCATCTCAGAGCCATTTCCGTTGCTTATTTTCACGAACACTATTTTAATCAAATCATCAGTACACTTCACCGCTCCAACACGTCATATCTACAACTTTCCAAATACGACGTCGCTAACTGCATGTACACAAAACTAAACTATAATAATCGGCAAAAGCACAGTGAACTCCGATCTGATCGTTCGTTTATCGCTCAACCACTGGAATTTACACACGTAATCTTCTAGCGAGTGATGAATTCTGAACTCACGAGGCAAAGTTTCCAACATAAGCTCACTAGAATGACCTCTTTGTTGTCTTTAATGATATTTTGACACTAATCGACGCATTATCACGTGAACTAATAAACCAATACATGTCTAGATCCATGTCACATGTGATGAGCTTTCTCTACGTGATATTATTTCTCAATCTTTTAAGGTATCTTAGCTGTTGTGGGATACAGAACTTTGACGTTATCGAAAAAGAGCCTGAGGCTGATCTGCAGGTCCTGTTCCATGGAAACTTACGATAATGCAAAGTATCAGCGCGTGGGATTGGCAGGACCGCGCGATACTCGCTTGGCTGGTAAAACTTTCTGAAAACGTATTTCTTGAAAAATACTTTCCCACTGATGCTGTTGCCGTTGGCAGCATAGAATGTTACTGCTCTTCAAGCGCGTCTCTTTTCGCCACTGCGGAGCAGACCGATATGCGTGTGTGTATGTCGTCTCGTGGGACCGTTGAAGTTTTGAGGAATCGGCCTTTTCTTGCTTGTGAACTTCTTCTTATTCTTCTGCTCACTTTGTCACGGAGATTTTGTTGCGGTGGGAATTTTCAACTCTAAGAGAGGATACTTTGTGTGTTTTTCAGCGAAATAAAGGCTTTACGGCAATTAGTTTTTAGCACTTAGAAATCTTCTTGCGGTAGCCAACTAGGCCACGAGCTCTAATTCTCATTAACACTGTAAAATAACCTAACCATAATAACAGATATATATCTCCTAGAGCACTACACATTTGCTAGTTGCTAGGCGTGATTATTTTTCGTTTATTGCAGTTTCTGAAGCAAAAACAAAAAAAAACTTTGTCCGTATTTTCACTTAAAATATGACGAAACTAGTTGCGAAACACATTGACGGGCGCCCATGTAGACATTAATAGTTTCGCAACATAGCAGGTTAATTCAACGTAAAGGAGATACACCAACTATATAGTCACACAAGTTACACAATTAACAGAGCGGATCCAGTTGAGCCTCGACACGAGACATAGCGTATGTATGCTTATATAGATATAGAGACGAATATATATATATATATATACATATATATATATATATATTTCACCCCCGGTGGCGCGGTGCCACGTCTTGATTCTATGACAGATTTTCCCTGACTGGGCTGATTCTCAGCCGTGGGAGCATGCGCGCGCTTCTCGCGTGAGACCACCACCACCGCCGCCGCCGTCGCCGCCGCTGTAGCCGCCGCCGCCGCCGCTGCTGCCGCTACCGCCACCAGCTCGCTCGCATGTGCTAGAGTGAGGGAGAATACGCGTAGGTGTATGGAGGGGGCACAGAGGGCTCGCGCACGAATGCGCAGAGCGGATCTGACGTGCTTCTCGCGTGCGCGGGCTTAGCTCCTACCCCCTTCCCCTCTTTTCTCTCTTTGTCACTTTCGTCAGTTTGATAAATCCTGTAAAACAGCCTATAATTTTTCTTGATTAACGGAATATGATTTACGGAATTCGGCATCCGATTACTCCTGTTGATAATGTGCGCTTTAACGAGGAAAAAGCCAATGCAGTAAAACACGATAAACTGAAATGAACTTCGTTATACCGAAAAATAAAACTTGACTAAATTTAATAGAATCATATAATTATAAATTAGTACACTGTGCAATTTTAAAAATTACAATAGCGATTTAAAAAATGCAATTTTTAAAATTACAATACAATTCTCGAGCTAAGTGCACGGTATATACTAATTTTATAATAACGCGTGTGCGATTTTCACACTGTTTTCTTAGATTTAAAAGCGATCCTAAATATCGGATTGATAAACATTAATTGTTAAACATGCCTTTATTACAGGATGGAAATCATTAACAAGGTGAGCTATGGCTAAAACTAGGTAAAGTAAAAAGTTTAATGTTTACTGACTTCGTATATATCGATATTTTATTGATTAGATTATTAATAACAAAAAGAATATAGCACAAAATCAAAATAGAATATTATACAATTATCTAGAGGTGTTAAGAAAATAATACAGAATTTAGTAATACAGATTACAAGAAAGATACGTATATTTCTTTATGAAATTGAAAGAAACACATTCGAAAAGTCGATAAAAGCTCTATATCTAGTCTAGTCATAAAAAAAGTTTGAACGTGACCAGGGACTCATACGATCTTATATTAGATATTTCTGTGAAATTTCAGAAGAACAGTATTTCTATACTTATTTTATTTGCGCTATTATATTAATGCTTTCCCGTTTGTATTTTTTTACCTGAAATCAATGATAATTTTTATTATTAATTCCTACGTATTAACATTTAAAATCGAAAATTGCTACAAAATATAGTCACATCTTGATATTGTTTCTTACCAGTTTTATCGATGAAACAAATGGAACCACAAAATTATCAAGTACATTTATGACGTATATTGTAAATCTGAACAAATGTATTGTATTTTTAAACACTTATAACAGATGCTTGTTAATTATAAAAGCAAATTTTTTACATGTATCTGACCCATAAACGCTTGTCGTCGTGACCACACGACTACTATTAGGCGACCTACTCCATCTTCCATTTATCCATTGCCTTCATTTCACGTTGCGTTTTGCGATTATTTTATACGAATTTAAATTAATTGCAAACTCGATAATAACACGTACGAAAAACTAAAGCGAATTTCATTGACGCTCAGCTGTGTAACAATTTCGTATTCGAAATTGGTATTATATTATTGGGATATTAGATATATTAAATATTTTATTAGCTATAACTACCTAACGTTATAGGTTACCAGAAACCCAATTAAATGCGATAACCAATAATTACCTAATTAGGATTTATCTATACAAGTATAGCTCCCTTTAACTCTGATATATATTATAAATAAACCAATAACAACTTATTCAAAAATTATTATTGGAGAATACTTTGGTGGAAAAATGAGCATAATTCTGGACAGAATTTTTTGTTAATACATGTTTAAATGATATATGACGAGAAATTCTAGATGTATATGTATGTTTTTATTTTATTGAAACTTTTTTTTCATATTTGTATAAACACGAAAAATTCTTAAAATCTTAAGAATTTGAATACAAGTTGCCTTCTCTATAAGTGCGAAATAAAAAATTAATTATCCTAATATTTAGACCCTGATAAAAATCGTCTAGCGTGAAACGCTTTTCCTATCCAGTAGCTAACCAGTTATTAGATTGTATCTAAAAAAATAGTTAGGAAATGGTCAAAAAGAACGGTTTATGCTAGACCATTTCTACCAGGGGAACTGAATGTCTGATGAAAGCTTGATTTTTTCACTTATTATAATGAAACTTAATCTCAATTTTATGTTTGCCCGTATGTCTCGCGGATTAAATTTTATTTTAATATTGATACTTAAACTAGTTCTAAATAATAACAATAGTTTTGTACGTTAGCCTACCTTCTACGCATCACTGGGGTATCGGTCTTTGGAATGGAAAAACAAAAACATTTGTTAAATTGCCAGGAGGAAGTAAAATACAAAAGTATTTTTTTGTTTTTTTAAGTTTAAATTAGTGAATATTTATTTCACAACACATACAAAATGCATTTCATTATTAATGAATATTGAAATGATATTCATGAAAAATTGACTTGAATTATTATCTACTATAAAAATAAGTATATTTATGGGCAACTAAATTTTAGAAAAATATTTACTCCAACCTGTGAGAAAATTTAAAAAAGTAATTTTTTCCAAATTTACATAGTTTTTCTGGCTGAAATTTAAAACAAATATTACATAATACTCAATTCTTTACTACTGATATTAAGGATGTTGCGCTCTCTTGTTTGAATCATGAGTTATTAGCACTCGGTCAACCTACCGGGTAGGCCAAACCTTTTGCGATCTCTCTTACTGCAAAGTAGATAATAGTACATTGGTAACCAAGGGAGGAAAATAGGTGATTTTTGCCCGAATCGGGTTTGGCAATAAACACGAGGCAAAATCCCTTTTTCCTCCATGGTTAACATATTACTTTTTCACACAAGGGGACTGACCCTTCTTCCTCCATGGTTAACATAATACAAAGAACACGCTGTTTGTATCATAACTCATTTACATCCCCCTCTCTATATTGAAAAAAAATCAAACCTTTCTTAATACTGTTGATTCTACATATTCATCACATAGTAAATAAATAAAATTCTGTAGTCCCTTCGTGTGAAAAAAACCGATGCCAATTCATTGGCACGTAGCTTCCTCCAACTAAATTTATAGTTCCAATTAATAAAATATTTTTTGAATATAAATATACAATATGTGAATGCTATTTTAAATATTTCCAATCTTTATTATTTTGCTGTTGTTTACCTATTCGTTTGATTATCTACATAAGCACATTTTAATCCCCATTGTGAATTTACATTGCAGATGTTCCCACTGATCTCCATTCGCGTAGGAACAGAGTTATTGCATTATTTTTTGTCCGATAACATCTACCATTCTAAAGGATTTTATAAGCTGCGCAAAGAACTTAGCCGAGATAATCAACAGATCTATTTTTTCTCAGAATTTCAAGTTAATCAAAGCTTTTTACCTCCCGCCACCGTGCGACATAGAAATCCGATTTTTTTAGGTTTTTGATTTTTTTCTCAAAAATTAATCACCAAAATGACTTAATATTTGTACAACATGTAGACATTATTATTCCTTGATATCATGAATTTTTTAAAAACATTATACTGTTTAATTTAAAAAAAAAACATCTTTTTTGTCATAACAATTGAATGAAACGGTCAATTTAAAAAATCTTGCAAAAAGTAGCAAATTTTATACTCTGTCAAAAACACTATTGCTGACTTTTTGTATAAATTATATCATTTAAAAAAACGAAACAAAAAATTTTCAAAAATCAAAAAATGGCCACAATTGTCAAAATTGAAAATTTTTTTTTCCGAATTCAGAATCAAAAAACAGATATGCATATCAAATTTTATTATTATAGACCACGTAGTTTCAGAAATACGACAGTATACATACATACACACACACACGAACATACAGCCATCCGCACGGACATTTTCTAAAAACACATGATTCGAACTCCAGGCACCTCAAAACACGTTTCTATGAAGTTTTAGCGAAACTGAAAATTTTACTATTACAAAGCTTCCTCTAGGAGGAAGCAATATATATGTAAAATTTTAAATATAAAGTTATATAGTTATAGTTTCGTTTGGCGGGGGTGGACCGTTGCGGTCCCTGCTCGGGGACATGCAGGTCAGGCACTCAGGCTTGCGCCCATTATGCCAACTCCCTTCCTTACACTAATATTAACCCATTTAAGGTGCTAATATTCCTACTACTGGCCTAACTGTTTCCTCCTATCTCAAGTACTCTTCTTTAATCTAATCTCTTGTTGATGGCTTCGGCGACCCTGCAGATATCCGCCAGTCTTGCCGACTTTACAAACTCCTTGTCGACCAAAGGTGTCCCCCATACCCTCTGTCGCATTCCGACAAAAGCTGGACCGACAGTTGCCTGAGTCCCGGAGTCCCATCATGCACAGATGGTACCCAACTCTCCAGTGCCCTGTCAACCATCCCACTGCCAGCCTGAGCTTGTTTCTGCCCAGGCTCCCTATGGTCGTTCTCCACTCCTCAGGCGGGTCCTCCCCTATAATACCCTTGGTTTGTCTAGGTCTAGCGGCGCTTCGCCACTTACCATCCAGCTCTTTCTTGAGCCAGTCTCTTATCGCCTTCTTGACCTCACAGGAAGCTACTGCCACGTGGCACCCCTTGGCTCGGAGCCTGTTTGCTCCTCTTCCTGCTAGTCTGTCCGATTTCTTGTTTCCTCGAACTTCAGAGTGCCCTGATGTCCATAGAAGCTGTACTTTGTTTCTCGCCGATAGAGACATGAGTACCTGTCGGCAACCGAATGTTAATCCTGTTTATGGCCAATAGAGCGGCTCTGCTATCCGAGCAGAAGGTGTCTGTCCGGCAGCTCGTTCCTGTGCTCAGCAGCTCCTTTGCCGCTTCCGTTATAGCCTTTACCTCAGCTTGGAAAACTGTGGTATGTTGATCGAGAGCAAACGATCTCACCCGTCCCCCCTCTTTCCCATGCCACAGCTCCAACCCTATTCCCGTCTTTGGAGCCGTCCGTGAACCAGGCAATGCTCTCCTCGAATAAGGGATGTGTTCCCTCCTTCCATTCTTCTCTATCAGGGAGGATGACCTTGTATGGTTTAGAAAAGACTAATGTCTCTCCTACTGTATCACAACACCTGCTATGTTCCTTCAGCTTGCTCTTGTGTCCCCATACCAGGAATCCATGCATAAGTCTTGGTTTGATAATGGCTTCATAAAGCCATCGTACCTTCTCGGGTTCTAGGCCCCAGGTGGCTCCAAAAGCTCTCCTGCATGCCCAGAACGTACTGATTGCTATGTCACATTTCTTTCTGATATGGCTGCTCCAGTTTAATTTTGAGTCAAGCGTAACTCCCAGGTACTTTACTTCCTTAACCAGCCCTAGCCGGGTCCCCTGCAGCTGTAGTGCTGTCACTGGTTTGGTCTTGTACCTGTTCGTGAAGAGCATGACACTTACTTTGTTGGGGTTTACTCCCAACTTTACTTTGTTACACCAGTTTTCAACTAGTCCTAATGCATATTGCATTACGCCCGATATAACGTCGACATCGTCTCCTCTTACAAGTATGACAATGTTGTCCGCATATGCCTGTGCATTGATGCCCGCTTCGCCGAGGACACGAACCAGGCTATCTACCACCAAGCACCAGAGTGTTGGTGACAAGAACCCACCCTGCGGGCAACCCTTGTTTACTTTCCCACTCATAGAACATGCTCCCCACTTGGCCTCTATCAACCTGCAGTCCAGCAAGTTGCTGATCCACCTGGCGACGGTCCCTGGAATCGCATGTTCTTCCATGCCCGCCGCAATTGCCTCTGCTGTCGTGTGGTCGAAGGCCCCCTCGACGTCCAGAAAGGCTGCCATTACCAGCCCCCTACCTTCAATTCCTTTTTGGACGAACCCTACCACCTCCGCTAACGCTGTATCCGCGGATTTTCCAACTTAATACGCGTGCTGCTTGCGGTGTAGAGGGGTCTCTTCCAGCGGTTTTTCTTTAATATACCTGTCTATCAGCCTTTCCATCGTCTTTAACACAAATGAGGACAGGCTGATTAGCCTGAAGTCTTTTACCGTCGTATATTGTGGCTTTTCTGGCTTGGGTAAAAAGCTCACCCTGGCTCTCCTCCAGCAAGCCGGAACGTAGTCAGGCAAGCTCGGAAGAACTTTTTCAGAACTGGCAGGCAGTATGTCGATGCCCTGTTGCAGCAGTGCCGGGAAGATCCCGTCTGGGCCTGCTGCCTTACTTATACGCATCAAACGTGTCCACCGCCCATCTAATTCTGTCCTTGTTCGTGATATGCCTTGCTAGCCTCCAGTCTTCTCCTCGCGGTCGTGACCTAACTGGATCCCTATCCGACTCTGAATTAAGGCTAAGCAAGTGTGCCTTCATAAGCTACTCCACGGCTTCCTGCCCATCCTTTGCCCAGATTCCCGCCTCTGATTTGATCGAGTCAGCTAAGGAATTTTTAGGTTTATGGAGAACACTGAGCAGCCTAGCCGTGTCTGATACTGTGCTTCGACTGCTGCAATATCTTCTCCAGCTCTCTATCTTAGCTTTCTTAATCGCCCTTTTCTATTATTTTTGCTTCGAATCAAAAAGCCGCTTGTCCTGATCTTTCTTCGAGTGTCGTAAGCGGTTTCTGATCCGTCTGACCTTTCTCCTCTGCTTCTCTTGTGAATGGTTCCACCAAGGAGCCCCTTTTACGTCTTATTTATTTCTCAGCTCGCAGTTGCTTTCGAAGGAACTGATGATCATATCCTGTAGGATCTCGCAGCAGTGGTCGATATCCTCGCCCGCCCCGTAGGTGGCCGCAAGGAACTCGATCCTTGCTTTCAGTTCCTCCCTGTACCCCTCCTAGTTAGTTTTCCTAGGGTTCCTTTTAAAGACGTCCAGCGTGCTGTAACCTCCAAGTCAGAAGACGATATAATTGTGATCCGACATAGAGACCTCATCCGACACCCTCCAATCCGTTACCTCCGATCATATTCCTCTAGATGCTAGGGTGATGTCAATGACCTCCTTCCTTATCGCATTCTCGAAAGTTGGCCTGCTTCCTGTATTTAGAATGTCCAAGTTCGTTGAGGCCAATATGCGCCTTGCTAAAACTGCAGAAGCGCTTTTACTATGGTGCAAATTGATCTACGTGAACTCAATCGTGGTGGCTGGTATAGAGCCAGTCCCGATAGTGATATTCACGCAGTTATGCCTCCCGAGATTATGCATCTTGGTCGGTCCTTTCTCTTTCCTCCTCTTCGTTGACCCTGGAATCAGCGTCCACTTCCATCCCTGCTGATTCTTTGGGTCCCTTCTCTCCTGAAACCTTTTCTGTAAAGGAACCTTTTCTGTAAATCTGCTATTCCGCATCCACAGAAAGGTCGGAAGTCGAAGGCATTCAGCGCCTCAAGTTCCGACCCCTCCAGGAGTACCCTGAGCACAGTCTCCTCCTTCCTGTTGCTCTCTGAGCCCACCGTCACCTTTGTGGTTTCAGTGACCACCCATAAGTCTGTATTCAGTGTAGTGTTCTGCCTCCTCAGTCTCTTCACTATGACCTCGGCGGTGTGCACCGTCGGCACGTAGATCAGAGTTCTGATCAGCTTCTGGAGGTCCTCCATTTCAATGGCTTTGAGCTGGGTGCCTACCCCACACGTCCATCTGCTAGCATTGTCCATGAGCCAGGCCTTGTCCGTCTGGCCCCTGCAGCTGAATATATGCGCGCCCCTCTGAAACCAATTATCCAAGAAGCTTGGAAAATGGACAAGGGCCACCTTTAGGTTGGAGGCCACCGCCCTGCTGTAACTCCTCGGCGCTTCCGCAGCTGGTCTCTTAATAACTCTCGGGGTAGAGCTTTCGGAAAGTTGCCTTTTGCTGGCCCCCGAGGGAGTCCCTGGTGGAGGTATCTCCCCGGTTTCCCTCAAATGGCGCCTTTTCCTTGGCTCCGCTCCCGAGAGCCGCTTCCTATTAGCATGCCTGCCCTTTTTCCTGTTGACCGCCAGGGTGCTCCCGGTATTGTACGCTGGGACCAGCCCCGCAGATGCCCCGTCACCTACCCTCGAGTCAACGCCGGTTTCTACTATTTGTTTCCATTTTCATATGTGATTAAATAAGCGGATGTGGATGTGTACGTGGACTGAGACTCTACCTCCGTCCTTCGAGTCGTCCGCCGCCCATGGTAATCGCCCACTATGGAGGGACCAACCCGGCCCCTGTGGCCTCAGTAGGCCCCCCCTGACCTAACATAGTCCTATCCGGTCACCATCCGGCACTATTAGGTCAAGCGGGATTTTTCGCCGGCTGATAGGGCAGTCAGGTCAAGCTGGTTAGGCAGACCCGGGTCCCTGTACTATCCGACGGCCTAGGCGTACCAGTTTTCCTACGGTACCTTCAGGATGCAGGTGGTCGGTCCCCCCCGAGCACCCCAGGACGGGCGGACAACCCGGCAGCATCGGCGTGTCCAGCAGTGGGTAGTGCATGTGTGTGTGAGGTTCGTGTAGTTGTAATTTGTTGAGGTGTTTCCCAACAGGCTCTACAGCATTCGCCTAGTTTGGGGTACAGCTCTTGGCCTCCGGACGGATCGTAGGGTCATTCTTGTATACCTACCTCCCTGCACGTCGGGAGCAGGTATCCAAGTCTCGCCCCTCAAAAACCCGGGGAGAGCATACTTCACGATTAAAATATATAAATATAATGGTATAATGATATAAATGATATAAAATGAATAATAAATAATAAATAACAATTAATTTTTTTATTTACAATAATAATTGTTATAAGTTATATTGTTTATAATTATTGTTCAATAAATTAATTGTAAAAAGAATATTATATCTTATTTTTTTGACTGTGAGTTTATTTTCTTCTTAATGAGCGAGAAAAAACAGTGTCTTTTGAGAAAATTGAATAATTTTTCTCCTAAGGGGGAAAGTAAATTATTTTCTCCCCTAGAGTAAAAAAAATCATTTTTCCCCCTAGGGTAAAAAAGAACTATTTTGCTCCCTTAAAATAGACATAGAAAAATGTATTTTGCTCCCTGAGTATGAAAAAAAAATTATTTAAGAAATGGAATTTTCTCGAAAAACGCTGATTATTGGAAAGAGAATAAAGTCAAAAGAGTTTTTGACGTCATTGATTTGAAAATCACAAAAAACATTTCAAATGGAGGATCCAAAATAACGTTTAAAACCTACAATATCAGTTACAATTTCGAATAATATTTATTTATAATGGTTATTTTACAACCACTGCCTGTTTTAGACGCATCTCAAGTTTTACTTTTTGAGGTCAGTATTTCATGAATACATAAAGATTGCGCGTACTAACGAACAGCCCATTAGGACGATAATTAGATCGTTATAACGACCAATCAGAGAACGAATAGAATTATAACCAACTCTTATTTAGAGTGGGATATTATATTGTAAACTTTTGTTATTAATTACGCTTAAATATAAATGGATTATGTATAGTTTTCTTTTTTCGATTTATCACCAACTCATAATTTTTTATTCTTACTCCTAGTAATAGTTTGTTGCTTCTACTTCTTTATTCCATATTTTATTATCCATGTCTCTTAAATGTCCGTTCTCTCTCACACACTTTATTTTTACGTTTTCACAGACATTCGTTTGGACCAAAAACGTCAATTCCGTAAGTCCAGAACGACAGGCCGAGCTGTCATAAAGGTTCAGTTAAAGAGCGGCTTTTTTTGCTGTGCAGTAGTGAGCGAGCAACCTCGATTGCATGAGCCCGAAAACTAACAGATAAAGAGAGCAAATCAAAATATGGGTTCAGTGTGCAATAGAATAGGAGTGGATGACGAGTCTGGCCAACATGCGCAAGTAAACAAGTGCAGCCTGCGCGCTAGCAGCGATAAGAAAGTTTACGGGCCTGGATTGATCTATACTTTACTGGTCCATTAATAATTGATAGAGGTCAACCAAAGTAAGCAAACGGGTTGGGCAGCGTCGAGGACACCACCGACACCGACGTCGCAGCTCCTGCGCCCAGGTACGGGTTATAACGCTAATTATATGTGGGCGCACTTGCTTCTGCTTGCGCCATTATCAAGATTTATCTAAATATTGCAAAAATTGAAAATTTTCTTACGAAAATTTTTCAGGAAGAAAATCGACAAAAAATAGTTAGTGTTCAATAATATAGAGTACAATCTTCAATTAATAGGAAATTTCACGAGGTTTGGTAAGGCAATATTTTTTTTAGAACACACCCATTAAATTTAATTCAAAACAAAACAGATATAGATATATGTTTATAATGCAAATTTGGCCCTCAGAAATTGTATCGGAAAATCGATAGACTTCCATAATCGAATACAATTGTTGACCTCCACCAAAATATATTTTCTATATTTTTTGACAAAAGATTTTACTATTACAAAACTTCTTTCGGGGTAAGCAAAATCAAAATCCAAAAAATAAATAAACCATATATGGCAATGTGCATTTGGTTAACTACTGGCCGTGTATCAACAGTATATAATACCATAACATAAATCAAAGTAATCTATTCACATTTGACACAAATACAATAAAGTCGTATGGCGCGTGTATAAATGTGCGGTGCACTTTGCGTCTGAGGAGATCAATTCCAACGACGGCGACATAAAGCTTGAGTAGCTCAGGATTTGTGGAGCATGTAAGCAGATGAGGTTGGGTCAATGGAAATGGACATATGTGTCACAAAATATCAAACAATAACTCTTAATATGATATTACATGCGTTATATGATATTACGCGATAGTTATCGCGATTACAATCATAATCGCGATACTCTCGTTTATGGAAGTTAAACTCTCACACATTGCGATCGAGTCACGGACCTAAGTCTGGTATAATCAAATTAGCCGATAATACGATATGTGATGCGCGATTAACCGAGGAAGTCTTCCTATATAATTATAGTCCAGCGATTTGAATTAAGCATAAAGCGACCAAGATATAATATACGGATACCCTTGTAGGGCACGAGATCTAATTTCTCGTTACACTAGAAATCAAACGATATATTTATTACTTTTACATTATATTTTTTATATAGTTTTAATCATTAGTTTATTAAATTTATTCAAAAATATCAGTAAAGCAATCAGAATGTTAAGATTATTAAGTTTATTCTATTGCTGAAAAATAAGCTTAATCAAGTAATTAGCCGTTGCACTTTATTAAAATTGAATTTAAGTACATAATACAAGCGAGATATAATTAATATTTTAAATATGTGTAACTAAAATAATAAAATATAAAATGATATATAATGGAGAGTTTGGTACATTTCTCCCTCACAGGATCTCCGAATTATACTATATTATAGTAAACAATTATTAACATTATAATATTCTTTAAATAGTATAATATAACGAGCGCCGAACGCCTACATGGTGCTAACACACACGATACACGCAATGTGTTACAGCAGCTGAACGATATGCTAAGGTGTCTTTAATCGTACGTTCGAAGAATATGAAAGCTGGTAGACGAGATAAAAAGTGCTGTTAAAGGAGTCAAGTAAGGAAGAAATCGTCACGATCTTTCTATCGAAAATAGAATTCACCTGACATATTGGCCACTAGCCAAACGAAGATCGTGGTTTGTCAGCATCGCTACCGGCGGCGCAGAGCAGAAAATGGAAGGGACAGAATGGGAAAGAGGCAAAGGCCGGAGATGGGAGCAAGCGCGGAAAAGTAAAGTAGAAAAGGCGAGAGAGCGAGAGAAAGTGGAAAAGAGAACGAGGGTAAAAAAGGAAAGGAAGGGCGAGCACGAGTGGTATAAAATAAAATGAAGGGGTTGAGAGTTGGATAGAAAGTTGCCATAGAAGCGTGTAAACATATAAATCACACAGTGGTTCTAGAGGAGAAAAGAAAATGAGGGAGAAAAAAAAGAATGAGCGGGAGAAAGATCAGGTTAGGTGAAATTCGAAGTTAGCGTTTTCGTTCCGTTCGTCTTGCTATCTGTCTGTCTCTTTTGCCGTCGTTTCTTGTTGACTCGCTTCGTTTGCGCCGTCCGTGTTTCTCTTTATCATTTGAATGAGAATCTGCCTTTCTCTCGCTATCCTTTTCTTCCTCTATATCACTCTGCTGAACGGTTCTTTGAAACTTCTCATATCGCACTTTTACTATCCAACTCGACTTTCGTCTTTTGTTACAATTGTAACTTTTCGTTTAACGTAAAAATGATATTATGTTTGCAGTCTGTGTTTTATAGTTGTCTAATTGAAGAAATGCTTCTTTACTAACGAACTTAAGTATTGCTTCCTCCTAAATTAAGCTTTGTAATAGTAAAATTTTCGATTTCGTCAAAAACAGGTTAGAAATCCATTTTGAGATGTTTAGAGTTCGAATCACGTGTTTTTAGAAAATGTCCGTATGGATGTGAGTGTATATATACCGTAATATTTCTGGAACTACTCAGTCAATATCAATAAAATTTGACATGTATATCTATTTTTGGATTCTACATTCGGGAAAAGCAGTAATTTTTTATTTTGCCAACTGGTTTTTGTTTTATGGACATTTTTTGATTTTTGAAAAACAATTTAGCTATAATACATTTGAAAAAGAATAAAATTACCTACTTTTTCCCGTTTGGTCTTCGGGATTGACCGCACCGTTTGGCAGCAAAAATGAGAAAGGTGATTTTTTTTTAAAATTCATATCTCTGAAACTACACATCATAACTTCACAAAAAAAATCATGTTGGTGGATCACGCATCGAACTATATCCCATTAAAATTTCAAGTTATTCGACTACATATTAATTTAGTAATAAATTGAAAATAATTGAAAAAATGAGTTTTTTTGTTCCTCGATTACTGTTACTACAAGGGTTGATTAAATTTAAAAAAATTTTTTTTGATTCTTTACATCTTTAAACAAATTTGGTGATTTATCATAGCAAAAAGTAATTACTGTTAAAATTTTAAATGATTTTGTTGATTGGTTCCTGAGTTATAGGCTAATCTCTAAATTTCAATTTTTCTATACAGTTTTGATTCCTCCTATAACATATCAATTCCTCTTATAACATTTGAATGTTACACATATTTAATTATTAGACTACGGATTTTTCTAAGTTTGGATAAAGAAAACATTTTAAAAAGTATTAACATACTATGGATTGGCAGCGGTTTTTATTTTTTCAACAATATAAAATTTTCTTTATATTAAGAAATTATTTTTGATGCGACATAAGATAGTTGCATCTGTTTCATATCGGTATATCTATTACATCGTTAAAGTAATCAACGTACTTATTATTCCAGTCTAAGCTTTGGTAATAACCATTATAGAAAATAATCTAACGATATCACAGAGTAAATGCATGAAATGCGAGAAACGGTAGAAGTTACTTTTTCGACCCAAGCAGTTATTTTTTTTATTCCAATTCCGACTTCATTAAAAATCAAATTAACGAATAATACCGAAACAGAATGAGAAACGAGTTTGGATATCGCAATATCACCAGAAACGCCGTTGATAATTTTCATTTCAAAGAATACCCAGCGTTCCAGAAAAGTCAGATATTTTAACACTGTTAAATCGCGTACTCTGTATACGCTTCAATAATGTTATTATATATAAAACATATACTTCAAATGTTGTACATTCTTATTTTGAAATAAATTGATAATAGCAAAATGTATATTTTGATGAAAATGGCGTTTTTTTCCTTTTTTTTAAACCACAAAACAAGTCTAGAATACTACATTACGATATATGTGATCAATATTGCACGGCATGTAGTCCACTTAAGTCATGAGTATCCTATCTTATTTTATAGCACTGCCTGCCCTAAGTCCGCTGCCATGCATATCTGTGTCATAAACAGTCCATTCTTGCACCATGCAGTTAGCGCGAGAGCTTAGCAGATACAATAGTCGACTCGTAGGTCATGGATAAGTGTGACATAAGAGTGTGGATTTAGG
Source organism: Muscidifurax raptorellus (assembly GCA_020010945.3). Classification (NCBI taxonomy): domain Eukaryota; kingdom Metazoa; phylum Arthropoda; class Insecta; order Hymenoptera; family Pteromalidae; genus Muscidifurax; species Muscidifurax raptorellus. Next base: position 19,977,764 of record CM052077.1, on the reverse strand, counting down.
TCAAGTAGTGCTATACGCGGTTTTAAAAACTCGAAATTTTTAATAAAAATAGATATTATGATTCAGGAAGTCCATGATTTGAAAATTCATATTTTTGGGAGATATTTCTTTCTACTATTATATAAAACATATTTTTTTTTTAATGTTTTATGCTAGTACACGAGAATTTTTATTAAACCATGTATGTGCAAATTCCACTAAAATCAATAATAACTGGTATTAAAAAGACTGTATATATATGTGTGTGTCGATCAGCATGATTTAAGTTTTTTTAAGGTTTACTATTAAGTTGCTTTAATATAATAATTTCAAGAAATTTTGAAAATAAATTAAATTTATTATATTCTGAAAATTTGTTTGTCCTATATATATATACTGCTTATATGTTTAATTTAGATTGTATTGAAAGTCACTATAGCAATCAGTGCGCACGTTATTTAGGTGAATATTATTGTTTTCGCATTAAGAAAGAAATTCAATTAGATACGTTGGAATGTAGGAGCGCACAAAGTTGAAGATCTTCAATTTAACAATGTATAGGTATACATGTGCACGAATACACGTCTTATATCCAAAAGCATTTAGAGCCCTCACATAAAATATACGTATTCATACATATTTCTTGCTGCACATACGCGTCAGTGAGACGAACCAAAAACATACATATATACACTTACAGAGTCGCCAGGTCTGGATGCCTCTGCAGAACACTATATAAATTCACATAAACTGCTTTATTGCTAGGAGTTAAAGGCGGTGTAGTCCCACATTCACAGGACACTGGGATATAATATTTTGCCTGTAAAATACGCGAAGCTCACGTTGACGCAGTTGCAGAGCAGGATAACTAAACCACAACACTGCTATATAGGGGTCAGAGGGCTTTAGTTTCTCTCGTTTCTTAAAATTACACAGGTTTTTGTTAATCTTGACACACTACCCGCGCTTCGCGTGGCTCATTTTTTTCCTTATACTTATCGTATTTGTCTTATTATTAACAATAATTAAATTATCCCACATCGATCTTATGGAACTCGTTTTTCAGTGTTATAAAATATCTGCAGATTATTATTTTCGCGCATATTTATACCGTTTAAATTCAAAACATTGAAATTTTAAATATTGTAGATACAAATGCCAAGAACTACAGGGCACATAAAACTTCATTAATAATAAATCACTAGCAGAATTTATACAATATATTTATTAAATTTAAAAAATTGAGAAAATGGTTCAATTTTTTTAGATTATTTAAAAAATAAGCGATTATTAGCTGAGACATACCCTAAAATATCGTTATAGCTAATGCCAACATAACTCTGTCACACTAAAGACTAAATTTGCGAAATACGTTTCGTTTCGCAGTTATTGCGATAGTCATAAGTAAATATTGATGTTTAGAAATAAATTGTACTCTCATAGATACCTAAAACCGGTGATAGATGGTGTTTAAATATTTTACTCGTATGTTCATAGCTGATAGCTTGTAAAAAATTATTCTCAGCAAATCGAAAAAACGCATGCTGTCGGAACGGGATCAAATGCTCCCGCGTCACGCACTCACGCCGTCAGTTAATGTATGAGCCTTTTTTGTCATTCTCGCGACTATTAATTACGACAGGATTATTCTTGTGACAATAACAGTGCATATAATAATCAGTTATATAAACATATATGTCATTATTGCAATACGTCTGTACCAAACAAAGAGTGGGAGCATTCCTCGTCAAGTACAATAGCTATACAATAATTTTAAATAATTTCTTTGCAAATAGATAAATAGTACAAATAAGCAACTACATCTTCTTCTTAATCAACACGGATTATGTATTAGTTATCCTTCAAATGTGAGAATTAACCTTTCCATATATAGGCTTAATATGCACAGTGTGAATATGACCGTTCTGGGGATCACGAACTCCTGCGATATAATCTCCAATCATTAATCCACGCTAAAATTAAATTACTTAATAACATTTGTGCCAATTTTCCTTCATAATTGATTTACTTGTTTCTATATAGCTTTTATTTCTAAATTGGATAAAAAAGTTAAGACCGTTACTACTTTATATTCTTTGCGCTTTTCATTGCGCATTGATACGAATCACCGATTCTTCCAATTCCCAAAATCATCATAGAACTTATATGTATAACTTATTTAATAAGTCTTAATATGGTCAAATATGATTTTCTGGTGTATCTGAAATATCCAAAAAAATTGTTTGGTTGCAGATTCTACTTTTTAATATTTTTTTTTAACAATATATAACTTAATATTTGATTTGCACAAAAATATTTTAGCACAATGATCATTTAACTCGTATAGTTTATAGATAATCGACGAAAGAATATTCCTAGAAATCAGCAAACAAAACGAGTGAAACATCAATCAACAAAGTTGATCACAATTTTTAAATAATAGTTATCTAGATTGTTATCTGAAAATATTTAAAATATTTTATAAAAATAAGGGATGAAAGATGAAAAAATTGGGTCGGATAAACATCAGATAAATAAATAAACTTAGGATATAGATAAAATAAAATAAAAAGATAAAATAAAATAACTTAGGATATAGCCACAGACAAATAAATTATTTATATAGATTATGATTTATAAATTGTAGAACGCATAAAGTTCCTGGCAATTGTACGAATGGACTACAATATCATTAATATTAAAATCAATTTGCTTAGCAAAGCGATAGCGACGCAAAGAAAATCACGACCATCATAAATAATGAAGGAAATAAAGTATAGACTGAAGAATAAGGCAGCAAATGTACTATATTGAATAATAAGTAAATACAAGAGCAAGAAAAAAGTGAGTTAAAATTTCTTCAGACTTCATGAGTGTATGGCTGAAATTTGGAGTAAGAAAAAGAAAACTTTATTTATAAATAATGTTTTCCGAAATCTTCTTTTCGGTATTGCGATTGGGTTTTTGCAATTCCAGCCAAATTTGTAACTGTATTGGCTCGCTCAATTATTAAATTTAAATGGGCTTACAAAGATTAATCTATTCGAAAACTTATACTTTTTTCTCTCATACTACGTACCAATATATACAGAGTTCTCGGGCGAGTTAAGGACGTTAGATTGGACTCTACGAGGCATGAAGCAAAAGCGATATTAATTACCGTCATTAATGAGCCGTTTACTCGTGAGTATAGGCAGGAGGTGGTGACGTCAACGGCGGCGCCGGTGGCCAGCTGAACGGGGCTCGCGAATTCGCGGCCCGGCCGGATCGCACTATGGGGATTTTGTGGAGCGCCCCATTGGCCATATATGAAGCAGGAGCGCAAGCAGTCCCTGGTTATCGACCGCCGCCAGCGGATTTCCAATCTTACGCAGAGACGGCAGCTTCTCGGTTTTATGGCAAACCGCATTCACGCTAATTGGAAATCGACACCAAGTGCATCATGAGCTAGAATATCGACTTCTGCCGTTTAGGCCTACGGAGAACTCGCTAATTACTGACTAATTACCACCTGCGATCTTCAGAAGTATACGTATATCCAATAATCCAGATGTTACCCTATTGCGCTCATAATGATTAAGGGGTGGTCGGAGCCACGCTGATTAGTTCCAATATTCTATAGCTTATTTAACCTAAAAAATTTGTTATATCATGAATAATAAATAAATAAATTATCACAATTTATATTAGCTAAGTCATATATTTGTGTAATTAGGCATAATTTTAGCAAAAAGTGAGAACTACGGTACCAGGTGAAGGATACTAAAATAAAATTGTTTAATAATGAATTAACAAAAACTCTGCATTTCGTAATAACCTACACAATAACAATCAATTATCAATTTGATTTTTGATGGTTTGAAGTATATTGTAAGCAAACAATGCGAACTATGGCTCGAGATGGGGTCACGATTGGTAACGTTGGCTCCGACGTCTACTTAAGGAACATTAGAAAAAGTTTACAATCAGTTATTTAGAAAATAAGTAAAATATAGATAAAAACAAACTTAGAAAAATAAAAACTTACTGCAAAATAGTTACTAGTGCAAATAAGTTGATAAAATATACTTTGACAACAAGGCAACGTAGGAAAAATATAACAAAACAATGTACAGTAATAGAAAGTTCAAAGCGGTTCAAACGACCGCATTGATTATTATGCGAAATTTAAAATGTATCTCTAAGCTGAAATTTCATATATATAAATACTTGATTCAGTGACACTGCATTTGGCAGAGGTTTTATAACGGTGAAATGTATTTTTAAAATTTTTAGTTTAACACACCGGTACTCGCGTAATAGAAGTAAAATTAAATGAATTCTAGTTAAAATTTTTAAAATATAAATAAAGAACTGATAAGCGTGTTTAATAAATGAAATGCTGAACGAAATAAAAGATGTCATAGAAAAATACTAGCAAAGAAAGAAAGAATAAAGCGACTCTTAACATTGCTCTCTGCAACCCTGCAGTACATTCACTCAACATCAGCGCGTCCAGAATGTGCTTTCAGTTCTTTTTCCGGACGCCCAGTATCTACCAGAGCGCCTGCTGCGCCATTCGTCCTGATCTATTTTTCCCCGTCCTCCTTGGATTGTCCAGAGCGAGCAGCTAACCACTTCAGTACGCGGCTCGCAGTCTACTTGGGAAACCAAAAACACAGCGTAGGAGCGAGCGAGAGAAAAAAGCCAAACCGACCATCGGTAGGAGCGCCATAACTTCTAGGCAACGTGGCAGAAACGAGGCGACTACGCGGTTTTCCAGGAACCGTAGCGCCAAACACTGCTGCAAGCGCGCAAAATTGGTGCTCTTTTACGTTGCCGTGAGCACTTACTTACATTTTCGTCGCTAGATATTTTTTGCCCTGGCTCGACCAAGTGAACTGTTTGCTGGTACTGTTGTCATTTCCATCTTCACAGCCTGGCTAGGATTGTTATCCGCGCGTTCATTAGAATAGTACAACACCAATTTGAGTTCATTGAAGGCAAGCCTAAATAACCTCGTTAGACCAATAATTTTCATTGCGCAAATAAGATATCTGATATTTAATCCTTAACAAATTATGCAGACTCTACTCTTGCATTTCAGAAAAATGTTGTTTGAAGTAAGGTAATATATAATTTTTTACTCAAGAAATAAGGCACTGTTAGGTATTATTTAATTATGTTATTGCTTCACAACTGTTTATACAAAGTTAGTTTTGTTCAAGATTGCTAAATATATAGGCCTGAAATGCCTAAATATATATAACTTGTAAAGAACGAAGATTTCTCTCTTCAAAGAGACCACATAATTTATCGCTTTGATTGCAAAGCTCTATTTAACATATTAAGCTAAGCAGATCACTATTAGTTTAAAAGAATAAACCGAATTTAATCCATACTATTCCTTATCCTCTAGTTACTTAGCAAGAGCGCATCTGAGAAATTAAGAAGAGTAGTATGCCAGCCATTATCCAGCAAGCAAGTATATACACACTCCGTTAGCTTCTAGAATAGTCTGGCCTGTGTTACGACTGAAGCTCGTCAGATTACCATAAACAGATCGTGTGAAGGTTCTCTCTCTCTCTCTCTCTCACTCTCGCAGAGTTATCTATTAACGCAGTTTTCCTTGTGTTGAATTTAAAAGCCGGATTATCCCCAATAAGTGCACCGTGTAAATTGTCTACATCTTCACGATTTTAACACCTCTAATACATACTATAATCTGCAGCTGTACTCTCTAAACGCCCTCTGAGTATGCCCTTCTGCAATAATGACCTACGTAACAACAATTATTTCCAAAATTTAAAATGATTGAATAAATGAAAAATTATTAGATAAGGCAAGTCGGTAAGTCATATGAGTGGATAGAACAAGTGTTTCTTCCACAAACATTTCACCGCTCTTAACGCAGACTAGCACATTTTATTCCTCACCACGAAGATTACAATAAAACCTTTGGATTTCCTTAATAGTATATATTATGTGCTAAGGGAATTATAAGCTGTTTACGGTCGCGAGTGAGTAAGGTTGCCCGAGAAAAGCGAGTTTCAACAACACACGGACATAACTTATTGGGAGTATTATGCAAGTAGAAGTTGCTATATAGGTGTAAGATAATGTGGCGTTTTATTTCCTGGAAACAAATATTGTCATCTTGTAAAAAAATAACCATTTAATACAAATAAAATGTAATCCAGTTATCTTCTTCTTACATTATCTAAAAATTAATATTAATCAATTACCTCATTCATATGAATTTCCAAAATTATAATATATACTCAAGAGCTGCAAGGCTTAGCATGCTGAGTGTCAAGAGCTACGATCAAGCGACTGAGAGAGAAGCAGTCGCAGGAGGCAGAACGAACGAGATTATCTCTAGTAATGCCCGTAATGTTACTTTGCCCATATTATAGCTAGAACGCACTCCAGACGGTTAGCAAGAAATTAATTCCCGTTTAATGCAGTCCCTGGTTAGCATTGCAAATCTCGTCCCGGGCACTTGGCCTTTTCTTTGCCTCTCTTTCTCTTCCTCCTGTCTTCAGCTGGCTCCCGCCTCCCACCGGACTACCTCGCTCTCATTTCTTTCTTTCGTCGCCCTGACTCCCCAAGCTCTCGAACCTTTTCAACCCTCTCCTCTTTCTTTTATATATTAATTTTGATTGTATCCAGTTTTTTGTAGATTTCCAAGAATGTTGTCAAATATTTAACAAGAATGGTTGGATTATAATAATCACTAGAAACGAGTAGTATTATTTTGAATTCATTGAGTCGACGGTTCGAGGGCGTAATTTCTCCTCAACAGGGCATCCAAAATTTACAATCATACACTAGTTACGTAAATATAACATAGTTATATAATGTACGGTCAAGTTAATCTTACTAAAAAAACGTAGAATTATTGTTTAATAAAATGTGTACACAACATTAAGAACACTAGTCCAGAAGTCTAATATATAATTAATAACTTGTCAAAAATATGTCAAATTTTTTCTAAGTTTAAAGGACAAAAGTAATACATTTTCTATTAACTTATATGGGAAGGAAACCGTCACATTGGTATTGTGTTGCGAGCAACAATTGAAAGTAGACTAATTCAATCTAAACCGTATTGAGGCTTATATCGATCCGGTAGGAAGGTTATACGTGATCACGTATGATGTCTGTCTGAAACCAGGAACCCAACAACATTAGGAAGCGGAAGCCATTTGAAATTCGCCAGTGCGTAGGGCTCACATGTAAGGTATACCGGCATGAGAGTTCTCGCATCAGTGGTATTTGCCGTGACTGGAAGAGGCTTCATTTAATTATAGCAATGAACGATTAACACCACCCAAGCCTAACAATGGAGACCACTATGTTAGAGACACGGCTTATACTTACACGAATTGTAAATTTTACATGCCCTAATGAGGAGGTATTGCGCGCTCGAAAAGTTGGCTCAATAAATTCAAAATAATACTATTCGTAATGATTATTGTAATCGAACCATATATTTTGAAGTTAAACATCGTGTATTAGAGTCGTTTATAATATACGAATATTAAACTATACCGCTTCTTAACGTTTCCTTTATTTTAAAATAATTTCTTTTTTATCACGAAATAGATTTTAAACTCATTCATTTATCGTATAAAGATTCAAACTGCTTTTTGATACTTATTAGCCCATTTTAAGCATAGATAATATTACTAACTTTAATAATTATGACAGCCATATAAATAAAATATTTATAAGCCGTGCCCTTATATATATCTTATTAACAGACACCTGCTATCTTAGTATATATATATATATATATATATATATATATATATATATATATATATATATATATACTAAATCAGCTAATTTTTGAAAATAATTATAGCAGGTGTCTTTTAACAAGACGATGATTAACTTTCTGGCAGTTAAAAATATATTTCCTCTCATAAGAAAATTTCATTTTTGCGCAAGCTGTTCTTATACGTGCAATTAATTTTCTAAGTTTATTTCGTGCATTTAATTTGGCAAATAATTTTGCTAGCAAATATAAGGCAGTGCATTATGCAGATTTGCACAAGCATCGAGTGGTGGGTCCATGGAGTTCTAGCGTAATGAATTCCGAATGAAATCGGTGAACAGCGCAACGAACTGGACGCGTGTTTATGCATATTCGACCTACGCTCATTGACGAGGCGAGTGCAAGTGCTTGCGTGCCTATCTGTTCATGCATCAGCGGAGTGTAAAACAGTGTCGGCGAGAATTTCGTGCTTTGAAAGCACTGACTCGACTGTCACGTGACTGAACTTCATTCTAGTTTTTACGCGATCTTCCTGTTCTAAGGATTCTGCTATGTAATCTCATCTACTGTCGGATAAAATTAACGATTCTTAAGATAGACTAGCTTGTATATTAACATAAAAAGTCTATTAAATTTATTTAAAATGATAATTCATTATATTATAACATATCATTTGAAACATGAATGCACGTAAGTTCTTAGATAGCACAGATCAAATCTATATAGGCTATTTTTACTTACATTCCACGATATTGCAACTTATTTAAACTCTTAATAATGGAATAGTCGATAATTATAAATATTTCTGAATCGCCTTCTCACATAGTGGTTTAATTAACTTGATAATAATTTGCTAATAATTTAAATTATATAGCGAGGGTTGCGCTGAAAATATAGTATATTCTTATTCTGGAAATAAATCAGTTATGATATTAGAAGATGCACTGAACACATGGCATAATACTACATTAGAATGATTGCTTATTGGCGACGATATTTTTGTCAAATATTTTCAATGAAATCAACAAATAACTATAAATGAGTAAGAGGCTTTTTTAACCTAAGTGTGATTCGCAGCACTTCTAAAGGAAGTTTTCTGATAGTACAATTTTTAGTTTTGCTAAAGCTTCATAGACACGTATTTGGAGGTGTATGGAGTTCAAATCATGCATTTTTAAATATGTTCATGTGGATGGTTGTGTGTGTATATATGTATGTATACTGTCATAATTCTGGAACTATACGTGATCGATTGTAATAAAATTTAACATGCATTTATGTTTTTTGATTCTGAATTTGAGATTTTTTTTTGTATAATTCTGATAATTTTATGACCATTTTATAGCAATTTCTCGATTTAAAAAAATATATGTTTCCTTTTTTTAATGATAATTAGCTAGTTTTTTCCCGCAAGAATTTCCAAATTGGCTGTTGAGTTTAATTATTAAGATAAAAAAGGTGGTTATTAAAAAAAATGAATATCTTCAAAACTAAATTATCAAATGTTTTGAAAAAATTCCACGATGATAAAAAATGGTAATCTCTACTTGCTTTAAAAATCATAAGTTGTTTTGGCGACTAGTTCTTGACCTGAAAATCAAAAACTAAAATAAATGCGAAAATCATGCTTGTGTTAGAAACTTATAAAATAACATCGTCTTTATCGAAAGTCTGAATTTTAATTTTAAATTACTCCACTTTTCAATTTGAATAGATCTTATAGTGTATGCGTATTACGCGTGTACTTTGTGACGAGGTTCAAGTCCTCGCTATGCCGGTAATCAGAGTGATGGAATACGGCGGCACTGGCTCAATGGCTAGAGCGTGCGCCTAGAGATCTCGGTAGCGCCGGATTGATTCTCGGTCCCGGCGTCTCCTTTTGTATTTTCCTCCTCTTGAAGACAGTCTCACCTCGTTACATGGCGCCCGACTGAATAACCTACAGGAGTGGATAAAGCATTCTTCACCTGGTCGCACCTTCCAGAAGAACGTCTACGTCGCTGCGCCGGTACACGTTAGTAAGTAGGAGAAGAATAAAGAAACCCCCACCTAAGTACCAGAGACTCTCCCTGTGGCTCGCCTGCTGCGTGACGAAATACGCAGAGAAGGGATGGAGTGGATCCGCAAAGTACGAAATGCGTCGGAAAAGCGTGCAAAGGTGCGGGGATGTACGAGGTTGGAGACATCGTCGAAGAGCTAGTCGGCGAAGAAGAGTTTCTGCATTACCGGACTTTCAAAGGTGTAGAGTCGAAATCGGGACGATAATCCAACTCTAGCGGGGGGTTGTAACGAGGTTCAAGTCCTCGCTATACCAGTAATCAGAACAGGAATCAGAGTGATGGAATACGGCGGCATTGGCTCAATGTCCATGATAACTGGGGTTTTCTTCATTTTTACCAGTTCTATTAAACGACAATCATATTACGAATCATTTACTTGGTAAGCAATCGTCATCACACAGTACAACGATCTCTATCAACCCCAGTGAACTTTCTCAGCTGCGGACCTCTCTCCAACAGAGGCATATGTCTAAGCACACACCCCCTCATTATTGTACCATTTTTCTTACGTTTTGTATGTACCAGTTATCAACGATATGTAAAAACTTTAATTTAATTGAATAAACGTATTAAAAAAAAGCATTGGCTCAATGGCTAGATCGTGCGCCTAGAGATCTCGGGAGCGCCGGATCGATTCTCGGTCCCGGTGTCTCCTTTGTATTTTCCTCCTCTCGAATACAGTCTCACCCCGTTACAACTTATAATCATTCAAAGGTATTCTGATACATTATAACACTTGTTTAAGACTCTTTAAAGTATTAAAATATAATTAGTATATGCAAATAGATTTATAGAGCAACTCAGTATAACAATAATGACTTCACTGACGAGTTTAAATACTTCATGTCAAGCTATTGCTCTTTTTTAATCATGTCACTTACAAAAACACAAACTAATCCCGATAAATAATATTGCTCTCTATTCGAATCTTCATTTAAGTAATGGAAGCAGGACCAGCTCTACTGAACAAATAAACCTATACATAGACATACCATAAACATAACATTGGTACATAGCCATTTACAATTACTGAGCCCAGTGTTTAATCAATACCACCAAATAATTATCGTAAAAGGTGCTTTGGAATAGACATCGGTTCTTGAAGTAATTGCTGCGCCACCTCTCTATCGCACTCAACTGACTTGCGCCTCAAAGGAAGCCTAGTGTATCGTGTAGAAAATAATGCCTTGGCTAGACTATTTTTCTAAACTCAAGGCATACGCGATATAACACGAGGATCGCATTAAAGGCTAAAATGATCAAGGATCGAAGTGTTATTACATGCGATTCACACAGAATATAGCCCATCAACGCCTATTAATATTAACATTATATATACAATACAAAAATGTTGAATTAAAAAATAATCATTTTTAAATATACTTTCGATCAAGTTACAGGATTTAGAACTGGTTCTTTACATATTTATGTTCATTTTCGCGGACATATGTAGGGAAGATATAATTATACACTAGTATCATCTGTTCTAGCCAAACCCACGATTAATAATTTGTACAATTAATGTATGTATTCTTTATTGTAATTATTATTAAAATAATTATAGTAAAGAATATAATTTTTTAAAGTAATTATAAATTAAATGTCCTTGAAATTACCAGATTTAAACTTTCATACAAAAAGTTCTAGCTGACATATACATCGGATTCTAACTTCAGTAAGACAAGAGCGTGAACTGTATCGCGACTGCTCGATCTACAGACGCATCAATCTCAATAATGCCGGAAGGGCGAGCACACACTCTCGCTCTACTGACTATTCCCGCATAAGATATTTATCTTTGGCCTTAACTATTTCAATTACCCCTCGCCTGGTGAAATGGGCTTTTTCTCTTTCTCTGCTTTCCTCGCTCTCCGATTTCCACCGCAACTCCTCGTTGAAACTGTTGAGAGAGTGAGGGAGAAAGAGAGGGGGAGAGATAGAGAGAGAGATTAGAGAGAGAGAGAGAGAGAGAGAGAGAGAGAGAGAGTACTGAGAATCTCGCCGCAGTGAGAGGGACAGAAAAAGGAAGATATCGCATCGATTCATCCGGAAAAGTTCTGCCATATGGTATCAGCCGCGAAAAGTGCAAAGTTTGCTCGTAGGGCCTTTCGCCAGCGAAAAACGAAGAAGCCAAAAGCCAGCACTAGTCAACTCAGCCTAGAGTTCAAAAGCACGTGTGTGGTATGTGTGTGCATGTGAGCTAGTGTGCGTGGGAAGGCGAAGCCAGTCCAAAGAGAGATAGATAGGTAGATAGAAAGAGAGAGAGAGAGAGAGAGAGAGAGAGAGAGAGAGAGAGAGAGAGAGAGAGAGAGAGAGAGAGAGCAAGAGAGGGAAAGATAGAGAGAAAAAGAGAGAGATGAAACTAAGTGGAAAAAGACGGTTGCCGCGGTGAAACGCCGAGGGAATAAGTAGAGCAACGCCGGGTATGGTAAGATCTAACATTCGGACCGAGTAACGAGAGACTGTGAAAGAGTAAGGACGGCTAAAGTGATAAACTTTGCTCGTAGAGGCGGCAATTTTTTGTAGCACAGCTTACCTTCGTGAAGAGGAGGAGGAAGAATGAGGAGACGCGGCGAGCGCTTGCGCTGAGGGTCGTCTAGCGGTAATTTTTATTTACGAGGCTTCATTATCATCACCTACCAATTTACGTGCTACTGCTCGTCTTTCACCGTGTAGAAGACAGCGATGAGGTGTCGACCCTTCGTCACGCGTCTTCTGAGTTTTTCTGTGCCTTGTTAACGCACGGTGCTGGGATTTTCCGTGTGAAATTGCCAGCTATTTATGTATTGTTAGTAAAAAATGATTTCGTATAAACATTCATAAAAACTTTTACGTGATAATTATAAGTGAAATTAAGATAAAATAAAGTAATGAGCAGCAAGTATTATATCAATATAATTTAATGCAATTAACAATGCATTCTATTAATTTAATTTTCGTCTATAATCCACCTATAACAGGTCGATAACGGTTATATCGAATTGGAAATTAGAGCGCGAGGTCATAAAAATAGGATTTTGTATTGACCTAAAAACGTAGGGTCTATACATGCTAAAATAAAGGTCTAATGATAGAAAAAGTATAAAACGTGAGAGCTAATATGATTAATCATTTTACAGCCATCGAAAATTATAATTTAATAGTGAAATTTGTGAGTTAGATAAAACCCTGTGTGTGTATGTGTGTGTGTGTGCGTGTGTTTGACCTAGTGTGTAGATAAATAGTAATGTTATGCTTTCCTTTGCATAATTAAAAATGTTTCAAGATTCTGTATTTCAGGCGTAATATAATTCTTTATTTAGGCGAAATACGCAAACTTCTATAAACTTACATATATAGACGGGATATGCAAGAGATACTGTTATGCGAGATATAGAAGATATTGTAACAGCGTATAAGTGCAAAATAAGTTCATTTCTTATTTGCACGTAGGCTAGATATGCAATGTTTCGTAATTTAAAAAATCTGTGAATTAAAACTTATATGTACAGTTTTTACTAGATGGCGACAGCAATGATACTAATTGTAAGCAAAACCTGCCTTACCAACATATGGGTCGATAAAATCCGAGGAATGGGTTTCATACCCTTGTAGTTTAAAAGTCATTGAAGAAAAGTGAACAAATTTTATTCAGCAAAGTCAAGTAAAGCCATTGAGCTCACTTTTCTTCTCTTCTCTCTTGCAGCTCCCTAAATAAAGCAAACCACAATCCTACGAGTTACGACCTCCAAGCAGCTTGAGGCGTCTAGCTTTGTCACTCGCTGGAATCTCTAATGCCCGCTGTGCTCTTATACAAGAGCGGCAAGTAAGACTATGCGGCCTAAGGTGTTCCGACACTCAGGACATTCGTGATACTCGATCGCCTTGTCTACGGAGCCGACTGTAGATACTAGCACAAGCTAGTTTCAGCCCAAGATCCACTTTCCGACATTTAGCGTTACAATTGTACCAGAGCCATAATCCTCCCTCGAACTATTACTGCCTATACACGCGCAAACATTTAAACCTTGCGACCCGTGGAGCAACGCGTGTTCGAATTAACTGTTGCGAAACCTCGCGCGAAACACTGTTTGCTTATATATATATATGTTTGATAGAGAGTATACAAAAGAATTTCTCATTTCTTATTTGATCTGCTATTTTATATCTAACTCGTTTGTATTATTTCACAGAAACTGTATTAAAATAATCAAGACAAAATAAATATATTTTTCGGAAATGTGCAAGTAAACAAACTCCATGCACTCGATATGGCAACTGGACTAATTGTCAAAACGACGGTGTCAGCGATCTCGTATACTGTTGTTTCTCTGAGTGGCTACTCCGAGCGCGAAATCACTTGCGAAACTTTAAATGATTTATTCGCGTAGCCGCTTAGCACAAGTCAATGACGCGAAAAGATTATCGACAGCGTCGAGCGAGAAGCGAGTCTACGCCTGCTATATAGCGACTCCGATTACCTACGCGTCGTCGCTTGGCTGCATACGCAGCGCGATTTTCTCCTGCCTAATGGCTCATGAGCTTTGATTGAACTGTGTTTACGCGGCGCTTTTACTACCCTGACTTTCTCTGGCGAGTCAGGGCTAATGAGTGATGCGCATGCACGCATCACTGCCCCATTTTCTCACAATTGCTTAGTTAAAGTTGTCTTCTTTTATTTATACCGTTTCTTTATATCCATGACTGCCAATATTTGGATCTATAATGGCGTATATACCAAGAAGATTTGTTAAGATTCTAAACAGCGTACACAATACTAATCTGTCGATACACGTTGGCATTATAATACCCAGATAACCTTCCGATTAAATCCATATATTATTTCTATTACATAGTTATATACAATAAATAATGTATTTTTCACTACTTAGTACATTTAATAATAGTAGTATAAGCAAGTAATTTAGAGATTCAGTATATAAATGTTCGTAAAAAGAATTATACGTTTCATGTCGTGTTTTATAATTTGAGTCGATTTATTTGTTCCAAGTGGATTATTTATAAGCGTCAATTTTTCCTGCAACGTCGACTTCGATGATCGGTCATTAATCTAGAAATTAAGGCCAGCTATTCGAGGTATTTTGCTCGGATTTTCATGGGGATATCAATCTTGAAAGCTAAACTATAGAGGCAAAAATTTGTCGTGGAATTGATTATATAAATATAAACCTATAGCTGTGCGATTTTATATGTCCGTTACACATTTCTTCTCTAAAATTCGTGACGATTAATCATTGCATACAAAATAATCGCTATTTCAAATATCATTTTGCATGTAATCGTGTAGGTCGCCTATGAAAAAAGTGTAAATACATAAAAGTGACTAAGCTCAACGGATGAGTCCAATAAGGAGCAACATAAGGCAAAACCAATTTTCATCAGACGATAAAACGGCATAACAAGCTACACCTCGATTGTATGTTCTCAAAAATGATTGCACCTGCTAGTGAGATTGGCACGCGAATAAGTCTGTAGGCAGAACCGCTGGAGTGTGAGGTTTGCGCGTTTGACTATTATTTGCCGGAAATTCAATTTTCCAAACGCAATAATTGCGCTCGTGGGCGAGTGTACGGGCGTGCAACCCAGCGAGCCTCGGTATGCGAGATTGTGAACGACAGAATAACGGATACCAAGTGTACTCGTCGCGAGCAATTAATCAGGGCGCACAATCCGCGTTGTTGCGCGACATAACACCTGCCGGTATAGGGGAAAGAGGCGCGTCCAGCGCTGTTGTCGCATAGGCCGTGGCTGTCACTAAATGTCAGTGCGCGTCTCGAAAGAGCCACGGCAAAAGTACCGCATGCGTATTGTTTACGAGAGCGAAGTGCATCAGAGAGGGAGAGCGACGCCGAGTGTTCATGTGAGCTTTGCTTTTTTTTACTGCAGACGAGAGGGATATTGTGATTTCACCTAATATTTACGTACTGAGAATAAAGAAAAAAATGCGAATAAAAAACAAAAATGAGAAAACGTAAATATGATACCGTTTGTTGAGTGTTTGATGATATTTAATTTCACGCATGACGCGAATGGATTTCGATAAGTGCAGGTGTGCAACTGATGTGTGTGTTATGGAGTTTTCCAGATGGCTATTCAATATACATGATATTTTTCTGACCGGTAGCATTTATGAGTTTCGATTTCAATACACTGAAAACAAAAAATACAAGGTTTTGTCAACAAACATTGGGTAAAGTCACAAAATTTCAGTATGATAAAGTCATACATAACAATGTATTAACATATATGTCACATAAAAAACAGATTCTTTATCTAGAAAATTCGAGATAAATATTTAGAATCACTTCCCATTTTTTCTTCGGTGTCCCATAAAGTCGAAAATTGTCATAGTCGGTACTGCATTTCACATAAGTCGTCGCGCGCCGGTTGCCGTGATAACGTAATGGTCTACTTCCTGGCTATCTAATGGCTGGCTAGCCGGCAGCGCCGAGACTCTTGGCGTGCTGGCTACAATATCCTATATGCGATAATCGTGCTGATTTAAGACCACGCTCTTCCGACCATACAGGAAGGGCTCTTGGTGTTAGGCACACCTCTACCTTACCAGTCCACTCTGCAGCTACATGTAGACCAACTTGCATTACCTCGGCTGTATTTCAACTATCCGGAAGTACCAGATATAGAGTGCATATGAGTAGGAGGAGGGTGTGCTTGTGATATGTGTATATAGGTATGTTAGAAAAGTGTGATCTATTATTTATCTAAGAAAAACAATATTCTGATAATGGTTAAATAGTTAAGTAGTGATAAAAGTCAATTATAAAAATATGTTATTCGATGTAGAAAAAAGCATTGAATATTTTAGTTTATCTATAGGTAACGGAGTCATGAGAGGCTCACGTTTGCATATATGCGAAGAAGGAAGAGAATCAGTATAATCAATATTAATAGTTTAAGAAGCGATGTTACTGTTGGTATAAGGATAATTAGTATTCTTCCATATTTTGTCACTTACGCGAATACGGACCTTTACGGGCGATCGTGATCGGTCTGACGGGCGGGTACAAGGTGTTCGGTTTGCGGGTTTTGTTTATTTGTGACTATTCACACACTTACCCGATCTATTCACACACTTACCCGACCTGGTATGACTTTTATGAAAAGCGATATTGTTATAACTTGTAATCGTTGTAATAAAATAACTGTGAGAATTTTAAAACATGCTGCTTATTAAATTGATAAATAATTGTAAGGATAAGGTGAAAGTATTACCTAAAGTTTTAAATTTTTGAAGTAACAATAGATATACTCGGTATTTATTAAACTACTTTGTTATAATAATAATTATTTTTATACTTACCACAATAATATATATATTATTATTATACTTACCACAATAATATTACACAGTGTGACAAAACCAAAGCTAAAAGTAGACCTACAGATACTAGGCAAGAAGATAAAAGAATGCAAAAAAGAGTTCACTGCATGTGAGAATGGTTGGAGTTGTTTCATGCCATTAAGTAGTATGCAGTAATTTCAGATAATTTCACTTTTCCTGCTCTAACGTCTTGGTAGTTTTACGCTGCTGCAAAATTGTCGCGTGCTTACGTTCTCTATGCAGTTTTGCTTTTCACCCTCAGTAGAATTCACACAAACCGTGTTATTACATGCTTTAAGGCATTTCTCGCCCACGCGTACGCCCACCTTTTTCTTTTTTTTCCTTTTATTATCGTCAGCAATCAGCTAATCACTAGCTGCAACGAGCCCATACTAATTGCCTTGTTTGATGGTACGTATAATGGAAAACGTACGGAGCGATTGATCAGTGAGTTAAAATCACACACTAACTTGTGTTGTCATTAATTGATAAGAAAATAATACATATTTATTTGGAAAAAGTGACAGTGGCCAAAAAATTTTAATTTACAATTTCAAATTCAAAATTAATTATTTTACTAGTATCTTTTGATTCTATATGATTTGTATTATAAAAGTATATATGATAATAGCGTCGTTTAACAGATTTAAATGCAAATTACAAATGCCTAGGAAATCCTTATTAGAACGTAGGAATTATTTCAAGTCAACGGTATGGTTGGGTATACTTCATCGAAGGAACTTATATAAAACAAATAAAAAGAACCTAAATTTCAAAGATCCTTTAAAAATTCAAAAAGTTTTGTAAATCTGCTTTGACATACTGGTCGAATTATAGACAACACCAAGAAAATAAATTATGTGTAATGTCCGAATTATTATCGATCATTTTAAATTATATTACTATCATTACTATGAAAGACAGTAAAGTTTTTATTACACACTGAAGTCTTAATCTGATGACAAGAATTTTTTAGGTTATATCAAGCGATGCAATACATTTCTTACCTACAGATCAATTCTCTACAAGTGTTAAAAATCTTATAAGAGCCGCATATAAAATCGTGTAATCATTACGACCGTGTCTTCAATATTAATCCAGAGTGAAATGTTTGATACAAAAGATTAAATGTATGCATTCGTGAAATCTCACAATAAATAAAATAATATTTTAAGCGATGTTTTTCAATTACTGTTATTTCTTAATTTTTATACATATTGAAGAACTCATTTTTTGTTAATTTCGCTAGAATTGTATGCTACTTTTATAATTTTACTTCTTTGAGAAATATTAAGATATATATGCGTATTATTGGAATCATATAGTTTTCAAGAATTTACTATGTATCTATAGAGTACAGGATCATAACGGTTACAGTAACGTAAAAATTTACAGAGGGGTCTTAAAAAAATCCCCAAATGTAGGACGATCCGGAGGGTGGATTGCCCTCCCAAACCAACTTCCGCGAATATGAAAAATACTTTCGCATCCAATGCCTGCGAGGGAAAGTAATAGTCATTGCTCGCTGATATTTTTGCAAGTCATCGCAGCAAACGCGAAAGTGAATAGAATGAAACCGCATCGAAACGCGATATCTGATGGTGGCAACGTCATTTGTTTATCAATATATAATCACATAGAGCCTTATACTTTTGATGACTCGAATAAGAACTGAAATATATCCAGAAGTAGGTTTATTTTATTTAATTACGATGATATTTATATACATAAACACTTACAACTATGCTAATTTAGTAAGTTCTGCAATAAGTTGGTATTCTTTTGTCTTATATCGAAATTCAAGACGATTACTAGGACAATATTTACTACTAAATAATCGAGAAGTCATCAACTACGCAAAATGAACTAATTTTTACTTAAGTTTAGAATTGAATTGAGACTGCATATGCACCTATCTATGGTAGCGTGATTTTCCACTTTTATGCAGATTGAATAGAATCAGTTATTCTGCTTTTGAGGATTTTCCACTAGCAGCCGAGTGATAATTTCTTACTAAATATATAAGGGTACATCAGTAATTATTTATACAGAGTTTTATGTCAGTACACAATGCAATTCTATTGTTAAATCTTCATTTTATATTAAAATAGGTAATTAATCACAGTATGCTTTTAACGGATCCAATCCAGATTGCAATCACATTTAATTATCTTATCATTGTGGTATATATACAAATTAACGCGTTAATTTCGATATGATGTAAATTTAAATATAATACAAGGCTTTAATTCATAGAGTTTAGAAACCTCGATGTTCTTTAATCAGTTCACGTCACGTCTATCAATTTAATATTAAAATTAATAATTGATTATAATAGTTTGAATCATAATACATGTAATCATACACCTAGAAAAATCCACTTTTTCAATTTTTAATTTCTTGTATTCCAAACTATAAGTATAATAAAAGTAGGTATTCACTTTTCACATTAAGTAAGACGAATAAGTAATTTGCATACGATACGCTGTATTTGCAATAAGTTTTCCTAAATTACACAGTTTTTATATATATATATATATATATATATATGTGTGTGTGTATACGCGAATGTTATATAAAATTATTTTTCAATATTTTGATATTGTATAATGTAGAATAGTTTGCATATTTATCTTCAAAATATTAGTGCCAAATAGCAGTCTCTTCTCATCGTTACCTTATTATATCTTAATTTATGTTATAATACCATATTTTATGAAGTATTAGTTGAGCATATAAATAAAGCTATGCCAAAAAGCTTCTTATCTATGTAAATATTGATGTTTATAAATATAAACTCGGAATACGGAACACCTCTCATAACGATAGAAATTAGTATGCTGGCACATCTCTTTTCATTTTTCAACCTCTTGTGCGCGTATACGTTCGTGCATTCCATCGCATGTTTTGCAGTGTAATAACGGAAAACAATCGATAGTCCATCCATCGTAGATGTTAGATAACGAAGAATCCAGCATCGTGAACCCGTTCGGCGCAACGTTTGAAATTCTTCCCTGAGCTGAGCGAAAGCTCGCGAGGAAACGATCGCGTATGTGCAATGTGGCCCGCTTCTCTCTTTCTTTCTACCTTCCGTTACGGTAAAGTCGTAAAAACAATACGAAGAAGTATTCAATTTCAGTGCCAATCTTAAAAATATCACATCGAGTCACGTGATGCTTGATGTTTTACTTGTTTTGATGCCCTGTCAACAACACGTTCTCGTCATTATTTATAGGGACGCGTTGAGTAGTATATACGTAAGATGCACAAGACTATATGAATAGTGCTATCCATAGGAAAAGGTTATATCATATTTTTTAAGATAAGTTTTCTTTAGAAAAAGACAATTTATGATGCCAAAAGTCCGAATTATTCTAGGATTTTGAACTGCCGTATTACAGACTAACGAAATGTCTAATAATTAAGTCATTACTTAAGATGAAAAAAAATCGCTGCCAATTCATTGGTACGTAGCTTCCTCCAACTAAATGTATAGTTCCAATAGATAAATTTAAATATATAATATGTTAATACGTTTTTATTTTAATATTTTTAATATTAATTATTTTACTGAAGGAGCAATTTTTTTATCATTGATAATTAAAAATAAACAAATTGATATACACCACGATGAAGTTGCACCTCTTTACGTAATTATCCATTATATTACAAAATATTTTTACAATTCCATAATAGCGAGTAACTACTATATGATTTATTTGAATACAGTTTTTATTATTAGTTATAAACAATTTGTTATGGCTAAAGTGTGGAACCTTTTCTATTATTACTATAACAGTGGTAACAAAGGCCAAGCTATCCTTGCGAATAAAAAGTTTATTCAGTTGCGGACGTTAGCTTTAGTATAAGCAAAATAATTTGGGAATATTGTATGATGCGAATGTAAAATTTTTAATTGACATATATTAAGACCATGGTAAAAATGTTTATACGTTAACATGTAGGTATGCCGATATTCATATATATGCAAATTTGCATGTGTTCATTACATTTTCCTTTAGTTTAATGAAGCCAGAAAAAAATAAGCAACTCGTGATCTTGCGGGATTAAAACAGTAGAACCTCACAGACAACATAAACGGAAGAATAATGTTTTATATACGAGTGCATCGGGAATTTCACTTACATTTAGCAATCATGATTTAATATATATATATATATGTGTGTGTGTGTGTGTGTGTGTGTGTATGAGTGTGCATTGCTTACAGAATGAGGACGTCAATTCACCGCGGCGCTTTTCAGATGTGCCGTTCTCTCTCTTTCTCTCTCTGCCTCTCACCTTCTGTATCTCCGAGGGGTTGAGTGGTTGAGTTTCTGTGGTACTCAGAGCTGCTGTTGAAACCTCGAGGCTGATATAGCTATGATCAACCCTTATGGCATTCGTCGTTGCTGCACCCACCGTTCGTGCAATGAATATTAGCACATCAAGCCTTTTGAACATTGCTTTTGAATTCTTTTCCGCGTCCCTAAACACTCTCACAAACACACGTACGCCGGAGTTATACAATTAAAGATATGTGTATGTGTGGACTGTGTCTGACTCTGTAGAAAAAGAGAGCTTGGGCCAAATGGTTAAATGTGACAAAAAATATTTTATTTATTTAAAAAGAAACGATTCTGAGTGTTAAGGTTAAGTAAATTTAACCTATATTATCTAAGTTTGATTTACACTCAGATTATAGAAGTAACAATAAATTAATTTAGCGTGACCTAAAACATAATACATTAGTAACAAGCAAATAAGAAGGCTACCGCGTGTAATATATCTGTCTGATATATACGAATCATATTAACATGCATGCATATATATATATATATATATATATATATATATATATACGCGAATGGAAATTGAAATACAAATTAGCAATACATATCATGATAATAATAATAATAATAATAATAATAATTTGACGAAAGTTTAGTTCAGTATTGAGTGAGGCTCAGCTTACCAGAGCCACAAGCTCATTGATAATTATAGTAGAGCTTGGATAAATTGGGGTCCATACGTGTGAGAAGGCCATGCACAGGGGATACTGCATGGAACTGGGCTCTCGCTGTGGGGGCTTTAAGTTTTGGTGTCATTGCACGAATGGGGCAGCAGTGCCACTGCCGCGTTCGGTAGGTGCATGGGGGACAATAGCGGAGACGGGAAATTGAGTTGGCACTGATTAGACATTGCGGGCGTGCCGTCATGCCGTCATGCCAGGATGGTTCGTTGGAATTCGTCGGCATACCGGGACGCGTGGCACAGTCCCATTCTGCAGGGCTCCTGCGGATACCCTTAATGCGACCATTATTACATACATGCTACCGCAGTCCACAGTAAAAGCATATAAAAGCGTAGCAAAAGCGAATTTTAAATAAGAAAGGAGTACGCGATATTGCTTAGTGGGTGTACAAACAGCACTAAAATTTGATGGAATCGATAATTGCGGGATGGCATAAAGTGATTAGTAGATGGCAATAGATGAGCAGAGTAAATTAATAGGCGCCATGATATGAAAATTTACAAATGATCTATAACCATGCATTATAGTGTATGTGTATGTTTTTTACACATATATGGCTATAATATGACAAATTTTCTATTATTCATTATCAATTTTTACGATTAGAGAATATTTATTATACAAAATTCTAACAAATTATATCCAAGTAATAGCATTTATATCTTCCAAGTATTACAGCCTCATCAGCACTGTTCGAAATGATTCTTTAACTATTGGAGTCAAAGACTTTCTTTTTTATAATATTTTGTTAAAATGAGAAAAGGTAACATTGCAACATTTGCAAGCCAGACGGAAAAAAACCGTTTTGATTTGACTATTATTAAACAATTGTTTGAATGATAACTTATGAATATAACCAGTTTGATTGTATTTATTATAAATAATATAATAGATTCTAAGAAAGATGTCAGTGCACCGTAATTGTCAAAGCTGTAGTGTTTATATATACACTCAGCAACGCAGGATGGTTTCACTTATTGACAAAAGAGAGGCGCTCGAGCGCATGATGGCGGTAGTAGGCGACGTGTGGTCAGTTTGAGAGAAACGCTTCACGCGTAAACTACGTGAGCAAACGTTTGTGATTGAATAAAGAAACGCGTTTTCTCTTGATTAATTACGAGCATTATTTTGTCATCCCACTATCCTATTTCAAGCAATAATCTACCCACCACCTAGTGTAAAAATAGTATTTTATTTATTATAACTCATTGGCGATGACGAACTTTATCACTATAAATATAAAGTACCGGTACTTGCAATAAGTATCAAGAAATGTTTTATACTCAAATTAAGTAATTAAAGTAAAGTAATAACGACGTATTTCGTCGGAACAAGTCAAATCGTAGTTAAACCCACTTTTCGACTGCTAAGTTTGTTTTAATCATTAATGATTATTAAGATGTAACGTGGGGGCGCCGCTGAATAAGTCAGACTTCTAGCATAAGTGTGGAGCACTCTTAAGATTATATTCAATTAATAATAGCTATGATAGATCAATGCAGCGACATAGCAGCGGTCACCCTATTCCTCCCATAGCCCTACATCCTAGTGAATTCCAAATGCCCACGGGCTGCAAAACGCAATTAGTTTTAATGCTTGGCCAGTAATATGGCAAACGACAGCAGAGTGCGGTGAAGCTCACAAAGAGCCACGCCGGGGTGGGAAGGAGGAGGGTAGAGCGAAAGCAGAAGAGAATAACGATCCTCCTCTCGTCGCCGGTCAGCACCCAACGTCACGAGCTCATAATAAACGCGGCTCACAGCGATGATAATGGCGATAACAATAATAACAATCAGTTTACTGGCTAGATTAATTCCTCTCCCTGGAACGCACGGAATAATGACCTTACTCGAGTCGTTATTGCGTAATATATAGATTCTCATTGTGCTCTGTCATGCTCGCTCTCTCTCTCTCTCTCTCTAGCGCGCGCGCTCTCTCCCCCTCGTTCTCTTCGCATGATAACCTATCTGCAATCTGCATCGTGGGCCGGTTGCGCGCGCGCAAATGTCTGCTTCGAGGTCTGCACTAGAGACCGAGAGACTCCTCTATATACGCAGAGACGAAGTGTCATACTGCCCTGAGCTATAGGCCCCCACTGCACGCCAATCGCAACATCAGCTCTGCCGCCGTACCCCCATCTATCCCTGTATGTAAACATATACCTATCTATACCGTGTATATGTATGTACAATATTATCGCAATGTGTAGAGAAGTTGATACGAGCGCGTGTTTGATGTACTACTAAACTTGGGTGAAACATACCTGGGAATCAATTTGTATGGCGACGTGACGTCCGCTTGCGTGCGATGGCTCGATATAATACACGTGCCTCTATATATTTGCTCAATGTCTGATGGCATTGTTTGGTCAATGTTTTTTCTTTCATGAGTTTTCGTACGTATGCACGCCCCACAGCTCAAATAATGTGATGATCAGATAGAGAAGCCAGCTACGGATGAGCGCCATGCGCAATCCACGACGCTTTGGCTCCAAATCGATGGAAGTGTGGACATATTCTCTAAAAAGGCTACCCTGTCACGTGATGATTGATGTAAAGCAATATGTAATTGTTAGGTCGTGTGATGAATGGCGTGATAAGACAGTGAATTGGTATTGGGTTTACAGATGATTTTACTTGACATGAAAATGAAAAGGATATTTCTATCTGCAAAAGATATAAAGTGTTTCAATATTAAGTATATACTGAAAGAAAAAATATAATAATGTACAAAAATAGTTGATGTTATCAGTTTATGTTTGTACAAATTACTACACTCTAATTATTAGAAACATTGTGTTACTACGGTGTTTGAATAATGGTTGGTATCCTGCTATATTAATTAAATATTACATGCTATTTACCCAAAGACTAATTATGATATACTAGAGTTTCGACAAGAAGCATTCAGTTTAAAAACTGAAAAATAAAAGCTTCATCTCTGGACAATTTATTTTCTCCTTAAAAATACACCTCTTTCTTGACACATTGTTTTTGCAACTATACCAATTCTATTATGGAAATCTACTATAGAAAAAATTAACGGGAAATAGTCTTGCTTCAACAGCACTTGCTAAATGGCTGAAGGCGAAAAATATAATTTGAAACGAAGTTCGTTAAACTTGAGTGACCAAGTAACAATTTATTTGTGTTTGTTATTATTAAACATTGGGGACTTGGGGAGCTACCGTAGCTAAAGTCTCGCAAATCAGCAGCGGTGCTGCGATCAGTTGACGAAATCCCGATTTAATATTCTTTCAATGACCCTCTCTTAAAAAATTGATATAACCGGATATTTTAAAGGCATTAACGAAGCGATTCGATTGGTTGAGGAATAAATATCCGGTTTCAATGACACCTACACTCCAAATGTTTTGATATTGATTTAAGGAGGCTCTTGCGCAATATATGTCATGGAGAACATTAAAGGGAATTCCTTCTTGTTCGTATTTTGGTTAAATGTTATAAAATAAAGCTAATTATATTTGAAAAGATGAAAACTTTTGTAACTAAAACAAATTTCTCTATGAAATGTGTTATACATATGATGGACATATATTATTAATTCAAAAAAAAGGACAAAAAACAGTTTGAAAATAATGCAGTCCTTTTTATTTTGTATTATCTACTTTTGACCTACCCAGGCTTATCTTGTATATCGTCGATGACTTTTGTTCCAAATCTTGCGGATACCTACTGGATTTTTAGAATGTACATCGTGCGCTGGCCATTGTAGTTTATTGATATATCACAAATCTTTTATTTTCACATACAACATATACCTACAGAGAAGAACACAGAGTACTAAGTCTATTCTCGCAGCCTAAAATCAAGTATATTTAAGTCTAAGCAATGGATAATATTTATAGACTATCTTAGCCAGCAAGACTCTTTAATTTCCAACCAGATAATATTTGAACATTTTATTAAAAAATTTTAAGCGTTTTAATTAATATTTTTTAGTAAAATTCGCAAACATGCTAGCAAGTAAGGTGGCTTTAGATCTGATTATAAGACCAGTTGCTTCTAGGAAAATTTGTTACGTGCTTCAATCACATCTTATCGGCAAAATAATTACATGGATTATATAAAGCCTAGGCTATGATGTGTAGTTACATAGTTATTATATAAAGCTTAGGCTATGATGTGCAGTTACAAAGTTCATTTAATTTAGCAGTACATTAACTGATTTTTAATATTAGTGTACGAAGTTACATTCTTATACAACGCGTGCAAAATCGAGAGTTTTGTAAACGGCGTATACGACAACAAGTGAAATCAGAGTATGGTACAGTAGTGTGACAAACCAGCATTTCTTATAAGTATTTTATAACATTATAATACATTATACAACTATCTAAGTCTGTAAAACTCAAAAACCTTTATTTTGCCTTTAATTCATATCTTGGTAATTAAACATGAAATCTTTTTGAAAATATTATGGTGATATGGGTTGTAATGATACCTATTTACGAAACGCATCTTAAATTATATTTGTTTTTTTTATATTTGAAGTATGGAGAATCAATAACTGATGAAAAAGTTTTTTTGAGATATTGATTTTCTATCTATTAAAAAGAATATAATTATTTTAGAGATCATAATACATTATACTTTTTTCATTTACTGTTTTTTAATTTTTCAATAAGCTGCAAGTAAAGTAATAGATTAAATATATTTTTATGTCCATCTCAGTAATTGTAAAAAAGTGAACATTTGTAAAATATCATCATGTTTGTACCACTCGGCTTCGCAGAAACCCGTCGCTATTTTTCAATCAACAATGGAAAGCGATATTCGCGGGCGCGACGTAGTCACATCACTGTGGTGGATTTTAAACTTGGCATCTGCATCTCCGTGCGCCGAGCACACGTCGAACGTAGGCTGACTCGAATGCGTTACGAGGTGCATAGCAAGTACACGTATGTAGGAGAATCTGATATGTACACAGTGATACATATATACACAGTGCGGCTTACTTCCAATTTTCCAGTACGCGATGTCGATTTTAATCTCTCAACGATGTCACATACAACAGTTTGATGCATAGTTGACTTTTTCTCTATACTTTTTTCGTTTAACACTTCCGTTCTTAAAGTAAATTGATGTTTAAATTTCTCCTTTTTGCTTGCTACAATAGTGATGGTTTATATATGGATCCTTATTTTAATCGAGATTTTAACTTAATGTAGAAATGGAATTATGCAAGAATAATGTAGACAGTACCAAACTGTATAGTAAAGAACTAAATCGCTCCATTTTCTTCATAGTTATTGGTAATGGATTAACATCATATTTTACTGGTATTATAGTACATTACAATACGTGTGACCTAAGTAGCACTTTTTTGCACGGCGTGAGGTTAGTCCTAATTACGCCGTGCAGAAGTGTTACGTAGGTCACGAATATCGTATAGAATTTTATAGCACAGCCTACCTAAGCCCGCTGCCACGCCTATCCGTGTCATAAGCAGTCCTGTTTTGCACCGTGAAGTTAGCGAACGAGCGTAGCGAGTGTGATAAACACGGTGCAAAAAAGGACTACTTAGGTCACGGATAGGCGTGACCTAAGTGCGGGCTTAGGTCACACTGTGCTATAAATATTTTAAATCATCTTTACTTGCTTCTGAACATTGTAAACATTCGTCGAGTTTCGAATCCATTTCTTTCCACTCTCGTAGTAAGTTCAACAATGATTAAATACTGTCTGAAAGATGCGCCAGCTATTTGTTCGTTTACGAGCTCATAAAACGTGTCCAAAAAGCTTCTATATGGTCTCATCACGGTCTTATTCTTGAGCAATAGCGGAATCAAGGGGAAGGCTATCCTGGCACCTCTCAACGGAAAAAAGTTTAACATATGAGAAGTTTTAAATCCAATTTTATCTATGTTTTCGCTCTCTTCAACTTCATACATCAGGGTCCGTAATGATCGATTCAGCTTATTTTCTTATAAAACAGTGATAAAAACATGCGAAAAAGCAAAGGACTTTTGTTAGCTGCTTGTATTATTTATGGACGTATATAGAATCCCGTGGAGCAGACAAACTGGATTGCCTTTTCAGTGGAAATGCGCCTAAATTAATCTGGTCGCAAACACTCTGCAAAGTCACTCAAACATTAAATAATCTCCAAAGCGAGGGGAACGTAGAAATATCGGGTGGATGTATTTTGTATGAGGATGATTAAGTATTCTGAAGGAATAGAAAAGTGTGATTTATGGATATTCTTTGTAAAAAAACTAGGGGGTGGCATTTGTTGTAGCAGGTGACGTAATATATATGCACGCACTATATGGAAGAATAGTATTTTATATTATAGGAGACTAACAAGTGTGATTAATATACGAGATTGCTTCAATAAATAGTTAATTGCGCATTCCATTTATACCTATAATATAAGTTTGGAATAAGTAATATCATTACAATTTTAATGTACAAAGAATGTAAATTAAATTTAGTAAAATCTACTATTAATTACATTTAGTCTATATTATTTAAAAAAAATAGTATTGATTGGTATATCCATAAATACAATAACTTTTAAATATGAGTGGCTATATATTCTATTAAATTCATAGCTAATGTTTAAGATAAAGAGTGTTTTAGTAAAAATTGAATAAAACAAAAACTCAGTTGAATGGGTTTTATGATATGTGCGATTTGTTAATATTACACCAAAATATGTATAGTCATCTCGACAATGAATGAATCTCACATGAAAGAGGCAAGAGAACTAACTCATGTTGATCAGTCTCTATCATCTGCGTCGCGGATTATCACTAAATCCTGTCGCTATATTTGAATTCACTGCCGAAAGTCGAAGAATACCAAAGATAACTGATCACCTGAACTAATTGTACCTAATTAAATCCATACTAATTAACTTAGAACCAACCACCCCGGCTATGTCAGGGTGGATTGAAGTCATAGCTTGACCTTTAGCGTTCTCCCTGCGCTGCGTTGACCTTCAGGCACGCAGAGCGAGCTTCTAATGAGGTCTATGACAGCCAGAGGGTGATCAAGCCACCTTTAACTGAGAGACTGATAGCCATGAATCGCACTGTCGATTCATGCAGGTGCCGAATTAACGCCGCCTGCCTGTTCAATCTCCGCTATTTTGGTTATAATCGTGCTTATCCGCCCGATTCTAGACTCGGAACAATTAATTAAATAGTTTATTTTATACAATCTAAAAATTGTACATTACTCATGCGTTAAATTACGTTGAAAATCAATGCTGAGCATAACATATTATTAAACATGTATAATTTTAATCCATTGATTATTTTATAATTAGCTAAACAATACTTAACTTTAATAATTACAAATCAGTCAGGAATATATGGAGGAAAAACAAATATAAAATAGGAAACGACATTTGTTCGAAAATATGAAGTTTCTTCATACTTTAGAATATATCCAGCTAAGAAGAAGAATCTGAAAAGTATTTCCAATTTATCACATGAAAATTGAATTGTTCATTTATTGTATTATACTTGTACCTTATCTCGTACTTTACACTATTTTAAATCAAACAAATTGAATTTACAGTTGATCTCGTATTTATATTATATTATATACTTGCACTGTGCAATATTCTTAAGCAGACAACACATATGTAAAACTCTATTATAGTTTTTGTGCATTTAATATAGTTTCCAAGCTCCAGATAATGTAGACCTTATCGGCAGCAAATCTGAAGATGACAATTTCTCACAAACAGAGATTTTGATATGGAGAGAGTCGAGTCAAGAGAGATAGAGATAGATAGAGAGAGAGAGAGAGAGAGAGAGAGAGAGAGAGAGAGAGAGAGAGAGAGAGAGAGAGAGAGAGAGAGAGAGAGAGAGAGAGAGAGAGAGAGAGAGAGAGAGAGAGAGAGAGAGAGAGAGAGAGAGAGAGAGAGAGAGAGAGAGAGAGAGAGAGAGAGAGAGAGAGAGAGAGAGAGAGAGAGAAAGAGAGAGAGAGAGAGAGGGAGAGAGAGAGAGAGAGAGAGAGAGAGAGTGGGGGGGGGGTGGAGATCCGAGCCTCGTCAGAGTGCATCGACGATTTTTGACACTTGGAAAGGTTGTGTTCATACACAAATTCATCAGAGGTATCATTTATGTATTACGAGAAAATAATATAGTTCATGCATGTGTAGGGCTATGTATAGCTTGCCATATGAATATATGCCACGATCTTGGACCGCAAGTATGCAAATGTCTGTAGAGTTTGCACTAGTATACTTATTCGCTGACAGGTTTCACAAGCGCGTAGCGCTTCTGTGATTGCGTGTGGTATTGGTATATATAATTATGCTAAGTTAAAGATAATAACGATGAGTTTAGAGTACTTCCTAGCTGTTCGCTAATATTATATCCTAGGTTCGCTAATATTATATTATATCCTCGGTATGTATACTAGACATCTTTCTTTTGATAATTAAATAAAAGTTTAACTGAGTTGAACGGAAAATTACGTAAAATTTTTTTCTTAATACCGGTTTCTATATTTCATATTTGTCAAATAAACATTGGCTAACAACTGGCTTTGTGCAAGCTTTTCTTCCCAGCAGTAGGCCTAAACATTGCCTCTTGCTAAAGGTCTTTGTAGTACAATACCTGTAGGTGTATTATTCATTTTTGATTATAATATACGAAAGCCTATTGTTTCTATCTCAGTGTGTGAATTATGTGAACAAGATTAAAATAAAATAGGCAAAATTCACTTTCAACAATATGCGTATATTCAATATCTCGGCTGATTACAATAAGTACTTAGTAAACTAATCAGTAGCTATGACGAACTTACTCTACCGAGGCCTGACTCGCAATTGCCGCCACCACGGCCAGCCCATCGATACGGCCTTCGCCGCCGATCGCTGAAAAATCCCTACTGATTTGATCTGACTAAATTTCCTGATACTCACAGATGTCAACAAGTATCATGTGCATGCATCGAGTCTACAAAGACCTTTCCACAGCTCTCAACGCTGGGCCCGGCGATAACCAGTGCGCAGTCATAAAAAAAAACTTTCAATGACTAGACCCTGAGCTCGGCGCAGGCCATAATCTCATAAAAACCATACCCTCCTAACACTGCCTGCCTACTTGAAATCTGCTCTCGCTCGAACAGCTCATATATTTAAATAATATGTATCGAATATACTTGACTAAAACAAATGCGCAGTTCTTGCCCGCATTCACCCCAGCTAACGCTGTAACGTGGGAAAAACTCGAGAGAAAATCCACGCCAGGAAAGACTGACACATTTGCCAAACATACTACAATTTCTTATTCTACACGAGCACAGTCGACCAAATTTATTATACTACGATAAAAAACTACGTGTATTAACGTCTTTGGAAATGCAAGAGCCTCCTTTCATAAAGGGATTTACCTCCCAGACTACACGTCTCCACATGGCAACTGAACACAGAGGAAATCCCTTGTTTCCCTATCTATTCCGAACTCGCCTTTTTGTCAATCTTCGTAGGTTGGAGACGAGTAAAAGAGCCCCGATCGATTCCAAAATCAAATCGATCGTGCGTAGCCTACGCAGCTATTCCAAAACCGCTACGTTGAGAGGCTCACCTTTAGAAATTGCAATTCCAATTAATACACGTTAACTCATGTCGGTAACACCTGCCATTCACGAATTAAAATCTTATAACCGAATGAACGATACTTTTGCTTAAGAAAAATGTGGTGTCTAAGGAATATTCGTGCCTTCATACAAAAAGGTAAATTACTCAATGTTAGTAATCTAAGTCATATACACTCAATGGTAGTTGAATCTCGTGGAATGTTTTTGAATTTCCTTTATGGTATCTCCAAACGCGCCTACTCTGTAAAGCTGTAGGTATTCTAGGCTTCTATCCTTGAGTCCTTTTTTCTATTTATTGTATTCACGTTAGTAAATTAAACCCAAACGCTGTGGATTCCGCTCATTGCGGGTGAGTCCACCGTGCAGAGATGATATTATTCAACCAGGAAAGTATTATATAGTTGTGTAAGACGCTATCGACTTCATCCTTTATCCTTGCGCCCACCTACAAGATATCTCGCCTCCATTCGTTTCGTTGATTTCTTTGTCATCGCTCCCACATCATATCTGCGATAATGGGGTTTTGGGCCCATCTTTTATAATGTATGGTAAAATATAGATAAAGTGCAGTAAGAGATAAAAATAGAAAGTAAGAACAAATGGAAAAAATAAGATAAGAATTATGTAAAGTCTTTGTTGTTGTGATGCTTGCATATAGTTTTTTCTACAGATGAAAGTATTCGCTAGTGTGAGTTTATCACATGCCCTCTTGGTCCTTTTTCAATTTATTTGCAGCTAGCCTCTTTTTCGGGAGTTATTTCCCTACCCAAAACCCGAGAACGCGGTGTGTAGTGGTGATAGGCCCCACCCGCCCGTTCAAGGCGACAATGCCCAAGACCCACCAATAGTAACATGTCGACAAAAAGTTCATGTAGAAAAATCATTTACCCTGGTAAAAATTGAGCAGATTCTGGGCCGAATTTCTGGTTAATGTAAACTAAAATGACGTATATGTAGACATTCTAGAAATACTTTGAAACTTTTTTCTAAGAATATCTCATTTAAAAAATGTTGACCAGAAATTCTGCCCAGAAATAAGCTTGATTTTCTACCAGGGATTATTTACGTCCTTCGGGGCGGTTGCCTTAACGCAATAACATATAAAATAAGTACCTAAAGTGAAACTAGAATTAAATTGTTGTGTTAAAGTTACCTTTCTGTTTATTATATAACTGTGTTACGAAAGTGATAATATTTTTATCATTATGGAACATGTCAATGATTATTTGTAATACAAGCATACTAATACAAACTTTAAATTTTTATGGTTATTATCTTACTACAGGAAATATCATTTATATGTAGGAAAGGCAAGCGTGTTTTGTAATCAAGTCAAAAACCATAAACGTCAAAATAAAGAGAGACAACTTAGAATGTAGGTATGAAAGTGCCACCCAATCATCATCAACGTGAACGCTTGGAGACGTTTATGGATTTATGAGTCAGGTTTACGGCTTCGCGACATCGCATAAATGGATTTGTCGATTCGCACATCACCTTCGCGCGACTTCCTTTCCGGATATCTATCGCTTGAGAAATGGTTTTCCTCTGCATACATAACAGAAATTTAATAACCTTCTATAGTCATCGGTTAATTACATACGTAATAAATGTAACAGTTTGCGCATTCTATAAATAAAGGAAGTTATATGACAATATCGACGGCTGCGGGAAAGTAGCGGTTTATTTCAGGATCTATTTTGAGAACGGCCTATATGGCGAGCCATTTCGAAAACGGCCTATACGACGAGCCGCTCCCAGAACGCCCTATCTGCGGAGCAGGTTAGTTCTAAAACTTTTCTACGTCATTTCTATTCCAGGTGCGATTAGTTTTTTGCATTTTTGTTTCAGTAGTTCTGTACACTTTTTCAAAACACGCAGGACTACCATAAAAAAATTGCAGAAAATTAATCGCATTTGGAATAGAAATGACGTAGAAAAGTCTTAAAAACAAGCTTGCTCTTAGCGCTGAAACAGATCCTGAAATAGGCCGTTATTCTCCTCTGCTGTCGATATATAATGCGACATAACAATATAATTAAAAAATGCTTTGATTGTTCGTTTTTTTTAAATTATATCAACTTAAGTTGATTATATTTTAAAGAGAGATACTTTTGTAATACATGATGTCCATCTATTGTTAATTGAAAAAGAAGATAAAACAAACTAAAAAATTTTAGTCCTTCTTAATTTTATCCCATTTAATCGTAACAAGACTTTTTTTACAGACTGAAATTGAAAGAAAATGTCCATCATACTTTGATTATACTAATAAGGCGTGTTGGCATGGTCTTTCACACTCTGGATAACTCAAGGAACCAAAAAAGGGGTCTGGTAAGTGTCCCTCGAAAAAGATTTTTCAATTTCTAGATAACGAGTCACATCCGGTCGATCGTGGATATGCTCACATCTGAATTTATTAACTCGACAATTGCAGCATTGGGAGAAAGTTAGAATTTACGCATGCTTGCTTATGAGACTCAAAGAACTTTTTTAACGGGCTTCATTTGTTTTTTAATAACTGAGAATGTATTCAAATATTAAATTATTTAACTAAGGATTATAGTCATTTAAATGTCTTTCTAAGTATATTTCCATTTTCTCATTTATTCAGTAAATAAGCAATTTTTGCAATTTGTGGCACAAAGAAGTATACCAGACGTTACCATAATAAGCGTTCGCAGTACGCACGTATTGTCATGCGAATATCGAATTTTTGTATTAAAATGATTATTATTGTTTTGAAGATTTTTTTTAGTTCTATTTAGACAAGATATTTGCCTAATTTTGAGGTGTCTGATATATATTTAAACGATCATTGTTAAAGGAAACAACGCCAAAAATGTTTTTAGTGAATTTTAATGAAAAAAAATATTCTTCATCAATTCAAGCGAAAAACTGTAGATGGATAATCTGGCTTTAGTGTCAAGCACGCGATAATCATCGACTTTTTTTCTTTACCTGTCTCATTTGCAAATGTTCATTAGCACGAGTGTCGGCCAGCGGTGTAGGAAGCCAGATGCAGACATTCACTATCACAGACACATACAAAGACCTATGTGCGTACGGACTCATTATCGTGAAAGCACCTAGCACCAATCGATCAAGCTTTACCTTCTCTCACTTGCCCCCACCTCTCTCTCTCTCTCTCTCTCTATCTCTATCTCTCTCGAGCGGGCGTTTTCCTTTGGAGTAGCGCGCCTGCTGCGAGCGCCTATCTTTTCCCATTTTGACTCTTATTTTCATTCTGCAATCGCTATAGGATCATTTTCCTACTAGCGCGTCAATCGATGAAGAAAGTTGTCGCCATCGATGCTTCAGATAGTAGGTAGTGTAGCAGTGTTCTTCCGCTATTATATCTCCGCGACCGGATGTATTATGTAAATCAACGTGATATTGGATTGCTGCTAACGCATTTATTTATGAAGTTACACATGCAAATATTGCATAATGGATGTATCAATACTATTTGAAAACAAACGATAACTAACTCGTTAGATCCCTTTTATGATGATTGTTTACGAATGCTAAGTTTGGTTAGTGAACGATAAATTGTGATGTGTTACTATATTATATACAATAATTGTCTTACTATAGGAATCAAATAATTTTCTTTAAAAAATGATAACCGAATTATGTGAAGCACTTGGACACGCTTTCGGTTATAACAAAATGAATGTGTTTGCTATAAGCTTGCTTAGTATCGTACAATTCCATCTCATTGTTTAAAATCGTGAAATTCCAGTCTCAATTCTTATAAATCATCATTTTTCAATATCCAGGCAAACATGAAAACAAATTTGTATCTTTAAAGAAACAAACAAGTATCCTGCTTCGGCAATCACAAGCCAATTTTTCATACATACAGTCCATAATTCGTGATTCAACGTAGGCGAGGCCAATCGATCTGCGAAAAATAAACACAGTCAAGAGTCTACGCTTCGCATATTATATCTATATATATTCGTTACCAGGCTCTCGGCGGCGTGAGCTGGTGGGTCAGCGATGTGAGGATCGCTCGCCCCATCTCTCTCGTCGGTCATCCCTTGATAAATGGAAAGGAGAGCTGCTGGCGCGGCGCTTTATGGATCGAAGCGCGCTTCTCTATATGACGCTATTTTTCAAAAAAACAAAAGGGGGAAGCGTCGCCTAAGTAATATTCTACGTATTTGCGTGTATGTACAGAAAAAGTAACTTGCGTGGCAAGTCAAAATTATCAAAATAGGTCCAGTATGGAACATATATATATGTGGGATTTTTGGGAGCTCGCTTACCGAACCTTGTTTTTCACGTTTGTTATAGAACACATCACATGTAAAGAAAAAAGGTAGCAGGCCAAAACCATATGCCAATAAAAATAAGCTACGGGCCAATTATCAATTACTCCAAAATAGCCTATATTCTAGTCGGTGAGTAATTTACAATCTTTCTATTTTATATATATCCTAAAATAAATGTATAAAAAACTTGGTTGGGTAAGCGTGCTCCTAAAAATATAATGTTTCCATTTCTAAGCTGAGAACTATCAGATTTCTCTCATACTATATATATATACAGGGTGTCCCATTTTAAAACCACCAACCTAAAATCTCCCAAACCAAGCATTTTAGAGAAAATTTTTTTAAACAAAAGTTGTCAAGTTTCAAGGGGGACACACAACGATGACCTTGACCTTGACTTCGACCTTGACTTTCATCGATATTTTAAAGTTAAATTGATTTATTTTAATGGAAACCCACATTTTTTATACCGGAAATGGAAAGAGCGGGAAATTCTACGTCTGACTATGATCTTGACCTCAACCCTGACCTTGACCTTTAGGGTCGATATAAGGTCAAAACGATCTTTTGAAATGGAAATCTTTATTTTATTGGTCACACGACATTCCCAAAGTGGAGTAAATTTCTGCCTTCCAGTAAATGACAGCCACTTTAGACATTCGCTGCGAGATTAAAAATCTTAATAGTTACAGTAGTGGGCGGCAAAGGGATTCACGTTAATCTAGCATCTCGAAGGTAAGAGGCAAGGGGACTCACGATAATTCAGCATGCCAATGGAAACAGAACTTACTACGTCCAAGTTATTATCTCTGGATGGTGCAAAAAGTATGGTGCTCACATAGCATAGAAGCTTTCTGGAAGCTGCCTGCAAGATTCGTATTCTCACAGGGAAGCTTCCAGGAAGCTTCCTTGCTATGCGGTGTAAGCCCTTTTATTTAACCTTAGAAAAGTCAGTGGGTAGAAATTGTTAAATACCATTTGATACTTAGAATTTTTTGCACTATCGGAATAGGAAATGAAACTAAAGGTTAACATAAAGAAATCGATTTGACCTCATATTGACCCTGAAGGTCAAGGTCAGGGTTGAGGTCAAGATCATAGTCGGACGTAGAATTTTTCGCTCTTTCCATTTCCGGTATAAAAAATGTGGGTTTCCATTAAAATAAATCAATTTAACTTTAAAATATCGATGAAGGTCAAGGTCGAAGTCAAGGTCAAGGTCATCGTTGTGTGTCCCCCTTGAAACTTGACAACTTTTGTTTAAAAAATTTTTCTCTAAAATGCTTTGGTTGGGAGATTTTAGGTTGGTGGTTTTAAAATGGGACACCCTGTATATACACATATGTGTGTGTATGTATGCAGATGTATGAAAACATTAACATTTTGAAGGCGACACTCGGTCTCTTTTCCTCGTTTAGTCAGAGCCTCTTGAAATATTCATAAGATATCCGGCCATTTTTATCAGTAAACCGGCCATAGGACTTACCAAATTTCCGATACAATCGTGAATTCCATTGCAATAGATTATTTATGTGCTATAAATACTTTATTTTCAAAAATTAGATGTTTTCCTCGCGCCAGTAAGATCCGTTTTGCTTAATCTGTTGTTTGATGACAAGATAAGATTGTACATATCTACATATAATTTCTTGAAACATTTCTATAATAATACAGTGTACTTTCTGTCTCCACGATAGTTCCTCAACGCTGTACGTGCATGTGCCATTTGTTTTGGGTAGGATTAGTGCGTGATACCAAAAACTAGAGTGAGTTAGGGAATAAATATGTAGGACTTTTTTCTTTTTGGTGGCGAAAGAGTGCAAACTTTATCGCGGAGGAACTAAGCTATGTGCACTTCATGCGTGCACTTAATCCCTTTATTTCTTCGGTAGATAATATACTATAAGATTACTTATTTCAATATTCTATTGCTATTTGTAACAATTGTTTTTATAAAAGTGTATATAAAACTTAATAAGATATTTATTTTCGTTATGTTTAATTGTCTGAATGTTGTTTTCTTTCAACTGACAAGCCCAGCTTTATGAAACTCTCCGCAGCATCACTGATCAATACACTCGCAAAAAATGTAGATGCAAAATATATTACAGCGACAGAAAGAAAAGTTGTTCCTTTCTCCCACATCAATTCTTATCTAGTATGCCATTGCATCAGACACCACACGCCGTACGTGGTGCACCGTACGATATATCAAGCATTTTTAGAAAGAAGTTTGCGCAAAAGAAAGAATAGGCAAAGGAGTTTGGAAGTGTAGCACGTGCAGCAGGCCATTAATAAACGGCCGATCTTCAGATGAAATCCAAGGTACACCCTTTGTACAAGCACAAAGGTCTACATGAAAACGAAGTCCTTTTATTCGCAAGCTTGGATTTGCTAGCCCCACTCTTGCACCTTTTCTCTCTCTTCACAGGAGGTTGGGCACGGAAAGGCATCATGAAGGTAAGGTCGCGCGAGAAAACCAACTAGTTTACGAGAGCACAGACAAGTATTGCACGCGTTAAATCGTCTGGCTTATCACACTCTGCTGTCGCGAATTTCGTGTTCTTCGGAAGTGCTGGGACTCTGGGAGAGAGCCGGAAATTCTACAATCGACGAGCTCGATATAGTACCATAACGACACGAGGCATTAACGACTGTTTTCAAGTGCGTTTATCGTAAATTCCTTTCCGGAGCTCTTCATCTTGATTTGTGTTGCTTGTTGTTTGGAAAACTAACATTACGATCGTATTTTGAGAACCCTGATCAATACTTTATAGCACTATATCAATATCCTCCGAGCTTCGCGCGCCTCAGTTTTGTCTATACGTAACTATTTAAAATTTTACAATTTATGTATTAATTTATTTTTTTAATGACTGATATTCTTCTTCTAATTTGTAATTATTCTGTAAAACAACGCAGTTTCTAACGCAATCTAGTTTTTGAGAATAGGTAACAATACTATCAATACATTAAATAAAATAATTATAAATAAAATAATTATAAATAAAAAAATTATTTTATTAATCTAGAGTGGAGACAAAAATTTGGAAAAATAAATATTTGGAAAATAAAAATATTATAAAGGTATAATCGTTAAACAAATAAATATGAAATTCTAGATTTAAACAGAAAATAGTTTAATCTCTTTATATTTCCTACTATTCGTAATATTTCAATTCAACAGTTTAGTTTTGGAGATTGCTTCATGTCATAAGTAAAATTTTTGAATGTTTGCCTTTTGTACCTTAACCCTTTCAAATTTTTATTTTTCCAAATTGTAACTACCACCCATTAATACATTTCAGTCACTTTTTAAAGGAAGAATGGTATTTGTACATACATTTTCATAACGTTTAATTTTTTAAATGCTCCATGTAGCACTATTATTTTTATGTTTTTTCTTAATAGTGAATACATTAAAAACTAATATTAAATTCGGTTTTTTATTATATTGAAACAATGACGATATAACAAAACAATTAATAATTTATTCTGGGAAGGTTAGATATAATAATCTGCACGAGCAGTTTTCAATTTATTTTGCCCAAGTTATCAGACCATAATCTGCCATTAACGGGGCACCAAATAGTATATTATGCAACATGTAGCACTTTATTCACAACTTAACTCTGTAGCCACTTTATTGCCTTTAGAAGTGGGACTTGTAGTAACTTGCGCCGAAAGCAGCATCACGATTATGCCGAGGGTCTCCTTTGAAAGATTACTATGTAGGTAGTACCTCTAGAGTACGTAGGAGTCGCCACAAGCTTCACGTCTAAGATTTTTTCAATCTATGATGTCCTACTGAGTTTTGCTGCCTGTGTTCTTAATGTCAAACCTTATCTTGGGTGGAAAAAAAACTGTTATGAGATTTTTTGATATATGCATATGCTTATCATATGCATTCAAGGGTGGGAGTGATCTTTCGAACGATACCTTTGGCATGATTGTATCTAGCGTATCATTCTCCCATCACTACAGGTAGAGGTTCAAAATCGATTCAAACAGTTGAAAAATCTCATTTCTTTTTTTTATAGAGCTTACAATTAGTACATTCTTTAAACAATATAAGTCTTAAAATACAATTCGACTTTTTTCCTCCAAAGTTTAAATTCTTTTATGGGAATTTAACATGGGAAAAATGTAAATTACATATCACTAAGATCAACGTATGATATATAAGGGCCTCAATTAATACTTGTCAAAATTTTCTAAGAATATTTAGCCTTGTAAAAAATGACCTGGAAAAATTCTTTTATGTAGTACAAACTTTCTCAAAATGAAAGAGCAAAAGGACAAGAACGAAGACAGAAAGTGTCACGTGGTTTCGACGTTGAAATATGTAAAGAGATTCAGCAAAGTAGGAGAACATCTCTCGGTTTAATTACCGTATCTTATTTTCTTATCTCCATTGAGGTGCTTCCGCTCACGCGTATATGCGTTGCCTAGTCAGTACCGTTGACAAATGTGACAAATAAACAAAGCTTAGCCAGCACGTAATCCAAGGACTGCTGCGCCACTGCCCAAAACAGAGGAGAGCTCGTGTAGCGAGTGGGGTGACTGCTGCTTAACTATACCATTGAGATTTTAGCCTGCTTCCATTAATAATGTGCGAAGCTAAAAATTTAAATAAAATTTTTTCCTGATATTGAACTCACCGATGATGCTCAGATATATGTCTATCACTGGATGACAATGTCGTCCCTAGACGAAAAGAGCTTAATAAGATCCTTTATATTATATAATGAAGCAAGGCAAGACACTGCAATAGAATGAAAAAAGAGAAATAGCTACCAATTAATTGGCTTATTATATAACCTCCACCAAACTAATTTATTATTTAAGTAAGTAATTATAGTTCAGATACAAGGTATGTTGATTGGAAAAATACGGTTGGTAAAACTAAAAAAGCACTAACTAAATTTTTGTTTTGTTATACTTACCAAGTATTTTTGGGTAAGTATAACGAATAACAAGTTCGTAAATTATCATGTTTTCGTTATCCTTATAAGTGTCTGGTATTTGATAAGGGTAAAAAATATTGTTGGTAATCATTGTTGAACCTGAAGTCGATAAAAGTGACGGAGACATTTACAATTAGACATCGTCTATTTGCATCAGGAGATAAATGTACCCTGATGTAAATGTTGTCTAAGTAACCTACGTCACCAATAATGGATTCTGCGGAAGTATGTTCTGTGGACTCAGTATATAAGAATTATTTATATGAGGTGTTTAGATATCTATAGGGACATTGATGATAGGATATTATAGTAGGTTTTAATAACGTAATGTAGTACGTTGTTTTAATGTCTAGGAATAGAAACTATTTATAAATGGTGTCTACAAGTCAAGGCTGATGACGGAATCCAGGTAGTTCACTCCTTATTTGTTAGCGCCTATACAAATTGAAATTTATATGTGTGGCTACGGTATGTTAGCAAGAGTTATAATTGTTCCGTAACATATCATATACGGTATTGTAAGAGCGCAATTGTAAACCACACTAATCAATTGAGTAGGTACTCCAGCGCGTGTAAGTGCATGAGGTTAATTGCAGAAAACTCGAAG
The DNA here is from genome assembly GCA_020010945.3 of Muscidifurax raptorellus. Lineage (NCBI taxonomy): Eukaryota > Metazoa > Arthropoda > Insecta > Hymenoptera > Pteromalidae > Muscidifurax > Muscidifurax raptorellus. The sequence goes on along the minus strand of CM052077.1, from coordinate 19,936,151 downwards.
GCTACAACCTAACCTTCATCTGTTTCTCCTCTCTCTCTCTCTCTCTCTCTCTCTCTCTCTCTCTCTCTCTCTCTCTCTCTCTCTCTCTCTCTCACTCTCTCTCTCTCCCTCTCCCTCTCTCTCTCCCTCTCTCTCTCTCTCTCTCTCTCTCTCTCTCTCTCTCTCTCACTTGGTGACCGAGTGGTAATCACCGTTTTCGATAGATGGAGAAGCCTGTTAACATAATTCAGAGATCCGGTTCATGTGGTACGATTTCCATCGCAAAGGTCCCACAGCTCTTTCTGGGGTTCTTGACTACATATTATATTTTGGCAACATGACAATTTAATTATTTTTGTCTAAGCCATCTGCAAACTTTCAAATATGATGATTAAATATCTTCCAAATACCTTACGTTATTACACCCTAAATTATTACCTGGGGAGCTCTAGTTTGAGGATAATAAAACATAACAACTAGAAACAAGCTCAACAACTTTACAGTTACGGAACTGAACATCAACCAACCGCATCATCTCTAAGTTGCACTCATGCAATCACTTAAAATTTAATTTTCCATCTGCGCAGGCATACGCATACATTCCTTAAAATTGACTTTCAATCGGGCCGTGCGCACGAATTTCCGGTAACTAGGGCACGTTCTCGGGATTTACGTTTTAAATCAGACGTACACGTATGCTATACGCGCTAGGTCAGCGGCAGCAACAGCAAACGAGAAAGAAAAAAACTCGTGCTATAGAGAAGGACAGAGCCTATAGGGATGAGCGAGGGCGAGTGAGCGAGGGACAGAGAGAGCGAGAGAGAGAGAGAGAGAGAGAGAGAGAGAGAGAGAGACGCACAAGAAGGTAAATTGAAATGCAGAGCGAACACGACGAGAAAGTGAGAGCTCGCATGAGGTCAGAGCAACACAGAGCGCAGTCAGTGGATGAAGCAATGAATCAGCGACAGGGCTAAAGCCCAGGCGATCGCGGCGAAACTAATGATGTTTCCGGGATAATTAACGCGCCCTAATTTGCCGTCCTTGCTAGATTTGGATCAGTGTCGGCGAGAAACACTTTTCCTCCCCTTCAGCATTTCTCTCGTATATATAGAGAAGATCCCTCGCTTGCATTTGCCTTCTCGCTCTCTTTCATTCGAGTCGCAGGGACTTCATTCCATACATCTTCGGAACCCTCCACGTTACGGCTCTCTTTTCTTTTCTGTAGACTCCTCTATGTCCCCCGTATTTTGCCATGTGATGCGTTGAAAAGGCGGAGATGGGACTCGCACCTTATATAGTCCAAAGAGAGAGATCGATGAAGAACTCATTCTTGCCACGCTGTCTCCGTTTGTGTGCGCTCGCACGAGTTCGTGCACGGGTGGAAAAAACAACATGAAGCATAATTTTGTGCAATAATTCCTTACTGATGGAAACTGATGGAGATAACAGGAAGAAACCAATTGAGTCTCTCTCGCTCTTTCTTTCTCTCTCTTTGTAATCAATCAACACCGTTCTCTACATATGCACACAACTCATTAAATTTGTATAGGCCAAATTTTTGCGCTTGGCGAATAAGAGGTTTTGATTACTGATAGTACACAGAAGTGAGCTAAAAATGATATGAGAATTAAAACTGCGATAAAAACAACATTTACTAATATCATCTTTCTAATTCATACTATATCATATTTCTTAAATGTCCTTATATGGATTTGAATAATAATAATAAATTACTGAACAAAGTATACAAATGTATTTTAAAAGACGCATGTTAAGTTATCCATAATATACTATTTTGCATTATTAGTCAATAAATTGTTTGTACATTTGCTAATCTGCTATTCTGTAAATCCATATAGGTTTACGTTTATTATGGTACACGTGCTGCAAGCTCTGCATTTCATGACAGTTTACCATACAAAATTTTACCGAAATAAATGAGGGGAATAACGTTATTAACTGTTTCAATGGCACATAATTGACTTTACTTTGAAGCCTTTGTTAATTATTGTTTGTTTCCCAGATAAAGTTTACATAATTCTGGGAAACCAGGAACCTATATCGCTTGCAGTATAGATGCCAGTTGACAATTAGTTGTATTACCTCAAATATTAAACTATTTCTTTAGTATCTAAATTGGTTAATAAATGGAAAGTTAAACGATTGACAAATTGGAGAAATAAGAATAATTTATGAATCTTCGCAAGACCGAATTAGCGCGTAAAAGTCCGATCCAATTATCCAGACAAATCCTTCTTCCCGCATCTCCTTAATTTTCTCCGACCCCACCTCATCAACGTTCGTGACTTCTCCGACCTCCCAGAGTTCATTCTCTTACGCGTCTCGAAAGCCGCGTCGACCTTTTCTGACAGTCGCAAGTACTCAGCGTATCCCTTAAGGAAAAAGAAATTCGATCCAAAGGCGGCCTGGCGTCGTCATCGTTTTTCTCCCCCTTGCTGTCCGCGACGCCACAATCCGCATTATTGACACGATATCCCCAGGCAGCAGGCGCCGGGTCGTCCGCAGATTTCATCTCTCCTGCCTGGTTCAGCCGCTGTAAATACGGACGCACAGACGTAACGATCTCGTGATCCTTTGATCTTGAAACGCCTGACACGAGCTCGTCACTAGTATAATTGCGGCCTGAGAGTATACGTTCTATCGCGCCACTCCCTGTATCTAACCCCTTACGTTCTACTCCCTCATTTGAGCCATTATTCAAGTCTGCTGTGCCTTTCTCTCTACTATCTGTTTTTGGGTGCGCAAGGTTATCGCAGCTAACTTTAGATAAAAGATGGAGGCAACAAAAAATAAGGGATAACATCGAAATGAATACTAGGCTGAGTGCGTAATGTATTGACTGAAATGCTCATGGGAAATAGGCGTGTTGCATCTGATTTGAAGAATAAGATATATAAGCTTTGATCAATCTAGCATGATTAATTTGTAACTGTTTTTGTATAATATTGATACCGTGTATGAACTAAAAAGATTTTGAATTCCTATATACATAAACGCTGCATAAATATATTTGGAAAGAATGTACAATTTTATAAAGTAGAATTTTGTAGAATTTTATAATAATTTTATAAATATACATACGCTGCTTCGGACGTTTCCTTTGATGCAGGGCGCAAAGATATAAAAAGATAACCTATCACCGATAACGCTAGCTGTTTCAATCGACAACATGGGGGATCCTATACGCGCGATGCAAACACTCGTGATAAACTTGCGTGCCGTCAGCGTAAAGATTTTTTTATCGTTATCTTTTTACTGTCTTTCGCGTGAACGGAAAAACGAAATTGTAGTATTACGTAACAGTTGTAGCATGTTTTATGTTGCGTGAAAAATAGGTTTTACCTTAAATGCCTACATTTTGTTTCGTACTTCTCTATACTCGAAATATATGTTATAATAAATACTGAACTGACATTGTACATTTATTTTTCAATATTCAATACAATTTTTGAATATTTAAATACCGTGTGGACAGTTACTTTATATACATAAGTAATTTTACTTACTACTTATTGTATAATTATATACTATGCTATAATACCCCAATTGATTTGCAATAAGAGGTGTTTTATTCTTTATATGTCATTTATTTTTCATCAATACCAAATTGTATTTTAATTTTATTTATAATTCATTATCAAAAATATATTCTTAATATGCTCAAATTTATTATTACTGCAACGTCCAACTAAGTACAGTTATAGACATTTTCTCTGGAACAATGCTTTAATGTTCTATATTTTCTAGCCCACTCAGCTTATAATCAAATATAAATTACCTTTTTATATACCGTAGGTGTATCGGCTATACCTCGGCTATCGCGAGATCAAAGCTTTGACGGGAACGTCCATCCGAGCGCTGGTCTGTGTTGCCGCACGTCCGAAATGCTTGAGATATCACGTGGCTAGGCGATAAAACCAAAGCAGCAGTAACTGAGAAGCTGGCTACCTGTATTCTCTCTACGAAATGCCGTAGCCAGCAGCTTTTCTAAAACACTAGAAGCGGCAAATTGATTCTGACTTTAAGTTGTGGCCTTCGTATACGTGAGCTTTGAAAAACAGGCCAGGCTAGAGACTGGAAAAATGGGGTCGTTCTATAGCTTTTTATCGAGATTTTCAGTGTTTGATATGGGGTAACGTCTCTACTTCGACATTCGACCCCCTTTTCCTTCGTGCTTATAGGCACAGTTACCTAAGCGGAATAGTTGCAACAACATGTTTAAAATGTTTTTTGTTACTCTTCAATATAAATTTTTTCTATGTTACTGTTTAATATTTGTACAAAAACATTGTTATTTGAAAAGTAAATGTTTAATGTTTATGCGTGGATTGAATAATAAATTCGTTATATGACCCGTTTCAACCATGGATGTACGTAGCAAGATTTATATGTTTGACTCAGAGTTTCTATCAGAAAAATTATTGCTTTATATCAATATATACTCATCCAAACATAGAATACATTATTATCAATGAAAACTATAACATTTTTTTAAAACACATCTGCGTAAAATTGCATTTTTTTAATTTTTAAAATCACTTTTATGCGCACTTAATCTAAAAACAGTGTTTTATATAAGTATGAAAGACGATTCTTTACTTGTGTGATTGTAACCCTTGCTCTTTGGACTCGCATCGAAAACTACATTGAATACATGACTGAATGCTTTTACAGATATGGTATATTTTTTACGATATTTTTGTATCGATTGTAAGCGAAAATCGTTGCTTAGATCTATTGTTACAATATATATATATATATATATATATATATATATATATATATATATATATATATATATATATAACCTATTCATTGTATATAAAATGTAAAAATAAATCAGAAACTTGACTTTTTGTCATTAGAATTTTAATTATGTATTAATATTTATTGACAATGATGAAATACCACGATTTTCACTGATATTCCCGTACCTATAGGTGTATTGGATAAATGCAATAGAGACACAAACCATTCAGAATAATCCGCTTTTATAATAACATCGAAAATGTAAATGTTTTCATTGTCTATATATTTGCTGATAGCCCAGATAGCCTCTGTATCCATTTGTACTTGTGTACGCGAGTGTCCATTCAAGCGTACTGATTGGCTTATTTCGAACGAATGAAAACAATGACGGATGGAGAGCGAATCTCCAATTTGAAAGTCGATTAATTTTTCTTTATCAACGTACCCAACGAATCGGTTTTAAATGTCAATAGGTTTTTTTAGCAATTTCCCCTATACAATGATATATATATATATATACGTATTTTACAATTCGATCTGTTGTAATAACGGTTAATTGTCTGCTGTTCATGATTACATTAGGTTAAGAATTTTGAAATTTTTTGAGGGGTTAGACAAATATTTTGTCTTTTTTTAAAAGTTCTATATTAAATGATATTTAAAAAAACGTTTAATAAACGAGGATCAGTAAATAAGCAGACAAAAGAATACAATCTCAAAATTGAGAAGCTTCCGACGACTTTAACGCGGCGAGTAATCAATAATAGAATTCAATTCAACGAAACAGCAAACTCGCTTATCGGTCGCAGATAATCAATTCCAAACAAAAACTTGCAACCGCAGTGCGCGTGCATACAGTCTATCAAGAGCTCACTCTCTCTATGTCTCTTTCTCTCTCTTTCTCTCGGTCTTTCACCTGTATATACCGCCCTATACTTCATAACTGCATCAGTCCGCATGCAGGTAGCGACGGTAATCGGTTTCTGTTACGAAGCAAAACAAGAAGTTGCTGGCCGTTGCCACCGCGGTTTACGAGCGCTGCAGACGTGCTTGTCGTTACTATCTCATGCGTAAGTTTCGATACTTCTTACGCACGAATGTATGTGTGCCTGTATCACTCTAGTGCATTAGACGTAAGTGATCGATCGATTTGCTGTCGATCACGCCCTGCGTCTGTTCACATCGATATACTTGTACAAAATACGAGATGCCTATATATAATATATATATACCTGACTTAGCTGGTGAACTTTACCGTTTTATATAATTATTGCAGTAATTACACAGAACAATGATAACAAGCGTTTCAGGGTTGTTGACACGATTACCTAAAGAATTAACTATATATTTCTTGCAGCTAACAAAGCTTTAATTACATTAAAAATTAACTTCTTTAAAACTGAAAACTTTTTCGTAATTGCATCAGATAGTGAGTGTAAATTAATGAACTCCATTCACAATGAAAAACTTTGGTATAGTATTATAAAAGTTTTTATAGTTACGAACTTTATGCGAAATTCTAGCTTCTGCTGTTAAGTCGTTATCAGAAAATAATTTGAAAAAGTTTATCTTATTAATATTTTTATACTAATCTAGAAAGTGATTTGCTGAAAGACTACACAAAAGCTTCGCACACGCTTTTATTTTCTAACTATATAGAGGACTTAAATGCAATAGGATTTCAAAATTACATTACGTTTTGCGAATAGATTGCAAAACGTATTGAGCACATTTTTCTGCAAGCCTCGATAACACATAAAGGCTTTTCGTATATATATATATATATATATATATACGCGATAAATTCGAATCCATCATATGAAAAAGCCTTTTCACAACGTGTATATACATACCAAACGGTTTGCGGACATACTCAATCGGAGTAACTGCGTTAGTGCAGTGAGTATACCGGAGAACAAAAAAATTAACAATACTGGCACATACCGTTTCATGCAAAATACATAAAAACACAATATTCATACACATACAAACTACCAGTCGATGTACGCACGCACTCGATGCACATTTATTCTTCGCTGCGAGTTTTTTCTCGCGGTCGCCAGAATGCGAGTTTGCATAAATCGCAAATATCGAAAGTACACGCATCGATAACGAAAATAACGCATAATATGCATCGGCTCGTAATCGCAAGCGCATGAGCGCCAGATCTGCAAAAATAGTCCCGCATACCTGGGCGCGATCTACTTCCTGGGATAATCCGGGATTTGGCATAGTTTTTTTGTCCTCCCTTCCGCCCTCCTCTCCCATATCACACTTTCTATCGTTCTCTGTTTCACCTACACATGCACGCAGTCCGAGTGCAACTATAGCACTGGCCTTTTTTTCACAGCGCGAGAAATCTTTTCAAGCTCGCTCGCTCCCTCTCTTCTGGCTATGCCAGACCGCGCCCCTGTATTATGCGGCTTCGCTGGAATAGTGGCTTATAAGTACGCTCATGAATAATGCAGAAGTGCAAACAAAAGTGTTCGAGCCACTCGCTCTTCCGCGTAGCGCTACAATACTTGTATATTTTACAAACGGCAGGACTAGCGCACGCGCGCTCTAGGCCAGCCTATATAAAACATTGCACCCCGCGCTACCCCCCCCCCCTTCACGCCCCCCCACGTGTACTCTGGTACAGATATGTGCGCTTATATATTGAGCTTCCTCTCTTGTATACCTACGAAGCTCGGCGTTGCCCTGTTGTATGTAGTTCTTTTTCACTGCACGAGCTACACCAAAGGGTGGGAGAACGAAAGATTATATATATATAGGGTGCGGAAGCTAGTATATAGCATCAGCCTCTAGTATTTGCATTACGGGAGCTTTAAATAATGCTTATCATTTTAATTTGGTCGAGCCCACGGGACTTGACATTCTTAAATTATATTTTAAGGCCAGCCTCTAGCTTTTATATGCACAGGCTCGTTTTAATTTAATTTTACATTTCTTCTGAATAGCTTTGCTTCTTTGACGGTACATTTTGCGCGATAATCTCTACATGAATTAGTAATGGTATTTTGTCTTGTCCCATGAGGCGCATATACTTTCAAGAGTCGAATTTATCTGGAGTTATACAAATTAATTCAATATTTTCAAGTAATTTTGTAAACAAGGTATGCAATATGAAAAGCATGAACATTTTTGGATATGCTCTGATTTAATTATATACAGTTTTCGGACTCTGAGCATATATCATTCACGCATGTGTCGAAAACATCCAATAACGTACTGCACTAATACGATGTAATTGAAGTATGCTGAGTTGTGAAATTGAATTAACTTTGACTGTGATTACTCACATAGGACAAACAAATAAACAATAAAAGCACGTATTTTTTTGTTGAAGGAAAACCTGTAGTTGATCAGCCACGATGCGTAAATTAACGAATGGAAGGTATTAGTTTGAAGTACCTAAATTTAAACGCATATAGTAGACAATGGCACATAATGACTAGCTGATAATCATCGCACTACGCTCCAGCTGATTCTACTCGATTATGCTTATCGGGCGCAATCAATCAAATGTGCCACAGTGAGTATACATGAATCCAATAGAAGTTCTCTTTCACTCTTTGCATACATGCATCCTGGACCAGGAAGAAATCCTGATCGACTGATTGTGCCAATCAGCCCAGCGGTTCGATTGCGATCAATATAGCCGCACAAGCGTTTCGTGATCCTGATCAGCAGTATGCTGCACTATATGCATCCGTGGCGGCGATGCCTGCGCGAACTTTTGATATACAAGATCTATACGAATATATATATATATATATATATATATATATATAGATTTCAACCCCGGGTCTTGGCCTAAAATGTATTGCCATGTGAACTAAGCCGTCTATATAACAGCTAAACGATGACTTATGTGCGATGTATGGGTTCCTTGCTTCATCTCACGCGCGTGAATGTTATTATTACTATTGGTTTACGCCTTATACCTACGCGAGGTTCTTTATCTTCGTTCGAGATGGATAGGGTACATGAGTTACGGATTTGCTGGATTATTGGCTTGCAGTCTGTTCTTGTCTGGGAGGATTCCAGAAATGGCTGAATCGAACGCGCATGCATGTGAAATCTCTTTGGCGTGCTTTTTCGCGGATACTCGTGCCAGCCCTGACGTATCCTTTATGTGCTGTATGTTTGTGTTGTTTACTCTCTGCATTCTATCCTGACAAACGCGGTTTAGATGCAAGGGTGCCTATACGTGAACATTTTTGGATATGCTCTGATTTAATTATATACAGTTTTCGGACTCTGAGCATATATAATTCACGCATGTGTCGAAAACATCCAATAGCCTACTGCACTAATACGATGTAATTGAAGTATGCTGAGTTTTGAAATTGAATTAACTTTGACTATGATTACTCACATAGGACAAACAAGAACTATTATAAAATCTAGCATTTCAAACATTTTTAGTAATCATTTTCATCTTGTACCTGATGTACCTTGATTGCAAAATGATTATATTCAGTGCCCTGAGAAAACAGGATAATTTATCTGTTCTTTTAGATGATATTTCATCAATAAATTGTATACACGGAATCATTGAAGAACGGTTAAAGATATACTTAAGTCACAAAATCTAAAATTATGTATAAAATAAAAACGCACCATTAAAGTACAAATCCCGATATGGTAAACAGAAAGACAAAACGAATGATGTATACAAATTGAGATATAGGCATATCCAAACGCACGTGCGCGCACACAGATACACATATGCACACATATTCCAAAGATACTTTTATTTGGCTCAAAACACCTCAACACATTTTTTAAATATGTTCTTACGCTAACATCAGAATTTAATATCAATGGGCTTGCGCAGGAATGAAATAAGATTCCCTAACGTACGATCAATAATACAATTAAAATTATATTTCAGAAACCGTCACGCTTTATATTTAGATTTGATAATAATTACAACGTGGAAAATGAATAAAATTTTTTAATTTTACAACAAACTTTTACTGAATACTTGTTAGAGTATATGAATTTCTCTTCAAACTAACGGAATTACTGCAAAGTGCTTTTGTACGCATCCATGCAGTCTCAGCTAATGCACCACAGGAAAAAGCTAAATGACACTAAAACAAACGCTGGAGGATAAAAGGCATGAGTTATTACAGTAAAATTTTATATTTATAATACGTGATTCAGGTAAAATTATACAGGAAACTATGTTAATGGAGGTAAAGCGAACTTCTGAATATAAGACCATCAAACCCTAGCAGTTTTTTGCATATATTCTCTCTTTCTGCATCATATTTTGTTAGTAGTAAAACAGGTTATTTATGTGAAAATTGCACAAAAGTTTGTCATACTGAGTAAAATAATAATAAAATCTGTTTAAGACTTTTTTATGTTTCGTCGTTGATTTTGTTTATATATAGCCTCGTTATTTCTATACATTATTATATACTTATATATCTACATATAAACATGTCACTTTAGTTTAACATGACTTCTCGCTTCAGTTTAAATGATGACGGTAAATCTTTATAAATTAAAACTTCATTTGTTATTCACAAACATTAGAGTACAAACATCATTTAAATATTTTTAAAATATCATTTTTCAAAAGTCAATGCTTCTTCGCAATTGGAAGAGTCTATAAAGGTCGCACGTTGTGAATTGTGAAACTGCTTCAGTTTCAACTGCATATATGCGACTAAGTTAATTAGCGATGCTCTTTGCACCAGAGCAAGTGTTCGCTTTGTCCTTACTTTTCGAAGAGACGTTGGTGGCCACCTAGATGTCGGCACACAGCGTGTGTTTAGCAACTGATCGGAGGCTTTTGACTTTACGATACAACCGCATCGGACGCAACGCGTCATGAACGTATCGTCGAGTAACAAAGGTATCGTTTGAGCCACTCTCCATCGACTAGAGTCAATAGTGGGCCGACTGTTCTCTCGTCACGGCGGAACTTCGCACCCCGCAGTCTACTGGACTATTGCTCGTACTCACTGTGTTGAGCGACGCGTGTAACTTCAGCTTAATCGAAAAGCCGACGATTTCAAGCGAGCTCGCAAGACCTGGCAGTCTATATAGATGTAGGAACGTGACCTGGCTGATACGCTCTAAATCTAAACGAAGCGGCTCTCGAACTAATTCAATTTAGCATTACGTTGACGTGATTTGTCCAAATCGAAGTAACAAAATTTGTGACTATAGAATTGTGGAACACCTATGTACGAATAATGTATAATTCAGTTTCTTTTTGCTTTCTCCTATAAAACGTTGTAATAATACCTAGGAATATTTTTAGAAAACGCATATAGGTATTGATGTATAGTATATGTATGGTTTTAATTGCATCTTTTATGCTTACTAATCAATTGTTTTGATACCGTTAAACCTATTATTTTCTACGTTTTAACAAATAGCCATATCATACTAATCAAGCATTTTAAATGTAAATAATGTTTTTATTATTATGCTTTCTGTAGCACGATTTTACTTATATAAATATGCGCATCCCTGGTAGTCACGTTACCGATTTATTTGCCATTATTTGAACATTTACCAATTCGTTTTCGTATGCATTTACTAATAATATACTTGAGGTTATATTCTCTTAATATTGTAAGTATTGTTGTAAATGTTTGTGATTACCGACCAGACCAGCCAACAGTCTGCGAAAATCATGGCCTGTTACACGCTAAAAGGAACAGAAACAGATATCAGATTTAACATGGGTTAGTATATTTATATACGAGGGTGGATTGATAAGTTTCCGGCCTGACCAAGAGATGGCGCCACTAGGCATACCTTGAGGTGGCGTTCTATAGTACCATCCTTAGATAGCTTGTAGCTATAGTTTCAGCCCGATCGCCATGTTAGTTTAGGTTTGAGAGCACACTGAACAAGACGTCTCTGTGTTTTTCTTAAAAATGGAAAAGTTGGAAAATCGTGCTGTCATCAAATACTTCTATTTGAAGGGGTTAAAGCCGAAGGAAATCAAAGAAGAGATGGACTCAACACTGGGGACATCCTCCCCATCATATTCAACCATTAAGCAGTGGGTTTCCGAGTTTAAAAAGGGTCGTGTGAGCACCTCTGATGAGTCTCGCTCAGGACGCCCTGTTGAGGTCACAACTCCAGATATGATGGAAAAAATCCATCAAACAGTGCTGGAAGACCGCAGATTAAAAGTGCGTGAGAAAGCTGAGACCTGTAAGATGTCATATGAACGTGTGCAAAATATTTTGCACCAACATTTGTATATGGAAAAGCTCTGCGCAAGATGGGTGCCGCGTTTGCTAACAGTCGACCAAAAATTTATTCGAAAAAACATTTCTACCGCCAATTTGACGTTGTATAAGCGTAATTCAAGCGAATTTTTACGTCGATACATAACCGTTGACGAAACTTGGGTCTACCACTACACTCCTGAAACCAAAGAACAGTCTAAACAGTGGATTGGACCAGGGATACCAACTCCAAAGAAGGCAAAAACAATTTTTTCGGCGAACAAGGTTATGGCTACTGTTTTTTGGGATGCAAGAGGTATTATATACATTGATCACCTTGAAAAGGGTAAAACTATCACTGGTCAATACTACGCAGAGTTATTGCAACGTTTGAGCCACGAGATGAAAATTAAACGACCTCATCTGGTGAAGAAAATAATCTTGTTTCATCACGATAACGTACCAGCGCACAAGTCAATCGTTGCGATGGCTAAAATCAACGATCTGAAGTTTGTATTGATGCCGCACCCTCCCTACTCTCCAGACCTAGCCCCGAGTGACTATTATCTGTTTCCTAACCTCAAAAAATGGCTTGACGGTAAGAGATTTGCGGACAATGAAGAAGTAATCGAAGCTGTAAATGGGTATTTTGAGGAGCTAGACAAATCAGTCTATAGAGATGGCATTACTAGACTAGAACACCGCTATAAGAAATGTATCAGCCTTGGAGGAGATTATGTTGAGAAATAAAAAAAAATTCTTAAAAACGTTGTTTTTCTTGGTCAGGCCGGAAACTTATCAATTCACCCTCGTACATGAGGAACAGCGCGCTATTCCTTGTATCTGTTCCTCTTCCTCATATATATATATATATATATATATAGGTATACTAACCCATGTTAAATCTTATATCTGTTCCTGTTCCTTTTGTCGTGTAACGGGCCTAACGGGCCTATGGCACCCTGACGATGTGAAGTTGTGTAGTTCTCTACAATATACGTTTGTGCAACTTCGCACGCAAATAACTTCAACATGCTAGGCTTTGAAAATTTTCGCACACGGTCGCTGCAGATGCTGCCAAATATCATCACCGGAGTTGACGTAAGTAGCAGGTCCCATGGTCCAAATTATTAAAAGAGTCATCATACAATTCTTCAGATAAGTTTGGAGAATATAATATCTCTCATATCATCTATGTTGATACGTTTTCCCGCTTACCTACATATTAGCCCAAAATTTAAGTACATCTAGAAATACAACAAGATACTTTGTGGTTTTTCTATTTTCTCATTTTTATATATCAAGGCTAATGATACGGAAACTGACAAATCCACTTAATCTAGAGAGATATTCGGTTGGTGCGAGGGCGAGAGGCATGCAATCCGACGATAGTTTGAGAAGTGATGTTGCACCATGACTAATCGAGTGCTACATTCTGCAACGCGAGTTGTCTGAAAAGCGGTTTTGTACGGGAGACAACTTTATGGCTGCTCTAGTCTAACGGCTACTGTAGACAAGCCCTAACTTTTTGTCTTCTGATGTATGTACTGAAAATAAAGTGAATAATTTTGTAAAGTGAAAAAAGTATGATTTGCAAGATATTGATTGTAAAATTGTGTTTTTATTCTGAAAAAAATGAATACAATGTTTATATACAGACTGCATACAAATTATGTATGCTCAAACCTACATCAAAATTTGTAGGACCTTCAAACAATTCTCTGTACCCAGACTATACCTTATCTAGACACCATCCATTCGATGCATCTGTGTGCAAAAAGCTACTGAGCGTACTACCTAAATTTTACCTTACGCTTCCCAGATATGGTCATCAGTTACTCTATACACCCAGACACCATCCATGGACGGTATTCAGATCTAAGGATAGAAATCTATACCCCTACCCACCAAACTCACATCTCTCTGTACGTCCAGTACCGTTTATCACATTACTTCGAACGGGTTTTCAGAGCCGTCCTTTGCACTTCTTCTGAACATTCATAACTTACTTCCGGCCATTCAATACTATCACTATATCTTTCGTTCTCTCTGTCGCTCAGTTATCCAGGAATTCATCCACTGTCTTACCTCGCATGATACTACCAATATTATCTGGTGTGATCAATATGTCTATTAAAGTAACGAAGAACATGTGCTCTGCATCGGCCCACTCTTGTCTACGGTGCATATATTCCGGTGTTATTAATTTTTTCAGTCTGTATAAATACTTTCGAAAGTACCCGTGTCCAAACGAAAATTGGATAAGGTAGAAGTCTACCTCACCATCCATCCTACCCTTCTAGGGATCGACCTCAGGTAATCAGTCAATGCGTCCAACGTCCGTGTCCGTTCGTTGTTCATCTCGTCCAACGCTCGAGTTCCATGCGTACAAACATTTCCGCTCGTGGGCAAGAAGATCGATCAGAATTACACCGCTTGTCAGTGCCTTCGTCGCCGCGTTACGTATGTATGCTTAGAAGGTCAGTTTTGTGTTCTAGAGTCACTCCTAGGTAATTGATTTGGATTTTGGTCCTCATCTGTTCTGTACCTACTGTCATTGGTATAGTTGTGTTTATCTGTTTTCTTCTGAGTAGCAGCAGCTCAGTCCTTTGTTGTGTCTGGTCTAGTCTTAGTAGTTCATCGTGTAGAATTTTTCAGAACTTAGGACCCAGAATTGAACATGTTCGACTCCTTTTGCAGTTTTTTACGTCGTGTACTGTCCGTTGTCTTGAGCGTCAGTTATCGGTCCCGTAAGTAGTCCCCTATAACTGCATGTGATAGGAAGGCACCCGGAATGTTGTCTTTAGGAATCAGGATTAGCCTCGCGCTTTTCTAAGAGCTACTAAACAGTTCCGCCATGAGACAGCCGACGTCAGCGACGATGACCCACAGCAATTCGCCAGATACATTGTGAGATCCTGGAGCCTTTTTAAAGCTTTAGCTTGGCTGCATCACTCTCAAGCTCCGCCACCGTGAAGTATGGACACTTTATTGCGGTATCCTTGTTCGTGTCGTCCGGTTTCTCTTGGTAGGAAAGAAATAGACGGTCAACAATCCTTTTGATCATATCCGCGTCCTTTGTCTCTGGGAGCTACCAGGCGCCAAATTTGCGAGTCACAATCTTGTATCCCTCCGCCCCTAGGGGTTCGAGTCTACTCGTCCTCCAGTCACCTCCAACACCAACTTTTAGTGTCGTTGATCGACTGTCTGACTAGTTTTTTTGCAAGTTTGTGTTGACGCGAAAGAGCATCTCTTACATGTTTGTCCCTTTGATTTGTGCCTATCTGCACAGTTGGTGACATTTTCTTGTGATTTCCGCAATCTCTTGCGTCCACATTGTTTCCGTGATATCGTAGCTTCGCAAATGCGCTGCAGATATTTTTCCACATTAGCACCCTTTCAACCACGACTCGGTCCATCTGCCCTTGAGACAAATCTGTAGAAGGTATCGCTACGTTCCGCAACTGCCTCGTGAGCTCGACCCTGTTTATGCATCCAATGTCCCACCATATGGTCCATCTGCTATGTCTTTCACCGAAGTGTGATTGGTCAACCTGAAGACAATATAATGGTCATCGCTGGCCATATAGTCTTCGATCACTCTTCATTCTCTCAGCCTTGTCAAAGTCATGTCCGTAGCCAATGTAATAACTGGTTCAGAATTGCCAAAGCTGGGTCGCTTGTACATAGTCATCTGCCGCTGTCGGCACCCCTCATTCGATCGCTCGCACGTTGAATTTGCCCACCATAATCACGGCCCAGACAGGTCTCTAACGACGCTTCATAAGTCTTCCAAAAAAAATCCTTTTTACCAAAGCTATCTACAATTTCATTACAAAAATGTTTAATTCTTTGTAGTTATTCATCCAATATAATTTACATACTTCTGGAATATTAAATTGTAATTTTGGTGACGAATCTGAAATAGAAATAAACCATCTCTATTTTTACTCGATTGATTTCGACCTGATTAGTTACTAAAGTAATATTTTCTTTAAATACGAAGAATGCATTTATTTTTAAATATTTCATCTATTCGAAAATAGCCACTCTAATGTAAACTCTAAAAATATCTGCGTGGGAACGTGCTATTTAATTATTTCGCAATTATTTATAAATATAATGTGACGTTTATTTACTTTAAAAAATCGATCTTTGAGCCCTATTTCTCAGATAGGCACGCTAAGAAGTAATTTTTTTCGCTAATAAGGAGTAATAAAATAATCAAAATATATATATATATGTATATGTACGTAAATAATTTACTTACTTAACAAATAATTAAAAGTAAAAGTATAGATCCGGAATAGACGCCTCTAGAAAGCATTTTCCTAATTATATGTTGGGGTTATAACATTCTACTGCATATACTTATATTTGGATAGTTATTATGTAAATCCATATGGAAAGCATACTTTATAAACTTATAATTATTTTGTCGATTTTGCAATCGTCAATTATAAGAACTAAAAATAGATGTTAACCAAGCACTTATACATGTGTATTATTAAATATATGTAAGTAAATAAGGCAATAAGTCTACATTAATATATTAATACACATGTATAAGTGCTTGGTTAACATTTATTTTCAGTTCTTATAATTGATGATTGCACAATCGACAAAATAATTATAAGTTTATATATATATATATAGCATAAGTCGTATTTTACGGCACGGTGAGTAGAATAACTTATGAATGCACAAATCCGCCATGCCACGCCTATCCGTGCCATAAGTAGTCCATTCGTGTCAAAGTACAGTGTAATAATGTACTATACTTATGTCACGGATAGGCGTAACATAAACACAGATTTAGAATAACCAGTGCTTTGAACAGACTATTATAATTGAAGAACAATGTAAGTACGCACGAAAACTATATTAAAAAAATAATGAGTAAACGCTATTTAGTATTACAATACTGAACGATTTGATATAAAAAGTTTTAATTTTAGTTTCCTATAGATTATATTATATTAATCTAATCTTGATCCTCTGAACGGATATTCGATATTATATATGATATCATTAAAAAGTTAAAACCGAGAGAATAACGTAACAAGAATGGGTTACGCATGTCTAATTTGCTAATTTATATTAAAGTATTGTTTGCATCGTATAGATAAGCAAACATCATAGTCTTCATAATTAGTATAAGTTATTTACTATATCTATTTAGATGTACAATTCCATTAGGAATACTCAACACCTATCGCTCGCTAAATAGAACATGACATCAATCACTACACTTTGACAATACACTTCTAACTGTCGGCACCAATTAACCTGACAATCGACTGATTGTTGGGATTTAGTGATTGATGAAAAAAGACGAGTGTCACTGATATTCAAAGTACTATAAGTAGTTCAAATAAATAATATTTATATCCCTATTAAGGCATATATATATATATATATATATATAATAGTATTCGTGAATATGTAATGTTCGGATAAACTTTGTCGAACTATTTCTAATGATATTATTAATTAAATTTATAAATATAACAACTATAATTTACGCTAATTATTTCATATTTTGTTGTTTTGATTATATATGATCATATATTCCGATAAGTTATACCAAACTATTATTCCTGGTAGCATATTTTTATGTGAATTAATGCGCTGATCTGCATCAATAGAATGTTCTGAAATTACAGCTCTAAGCTTCAATTTGATAAAATCGCTATCTCCCTTTTATAGATGGAAATTTTAATATACTAAGGATAGATCAGCCAATGTCTATCTTATGATCACTGTTTTTCTTTTTTACGTAATATTTGTGAGTATTTATATAGTCCTTCAATTATAAATAATTGTTCAAAAGTTCTTTAAGATGCTGATTAAACAGACGTTATGTTCATAACTATTTATATTTGTATGTATAAATACAAACACAAATAAATGAAAGCAAAAACCCCATCGCGTCCGCCAATCATCTGTGCGACGCCTATCTAGACAAAATGTCGAAATATTTGATTCGAGATCGAGTTCGACTTCGAGATTTTAATATATCGTTGCCGCTCAATTTACATTAAGGACTAGGAATCAATTTGGCGCGCGACTGTGTCGAGGTTTCGGTTTTTGTTTATTATGTTTCATTTTTTTATTCTAAACAGACTCTATTATCGATATCGGCTCAACAAGTGTTACATGTTATATTAAGTGATTATGTACTATGTAATGCTGATACAAAGTATAAATTCTTTCGCAGTGTACAATATACTATATATTGTTGATTGTTATTAAATATTTATTAAAACAATAAAGCTATATTTAATCATCTTAACAAGTACATGATTGAGTACGTTTTAATATGCAGTCAGCGTATATTAGAAATCTACCATGTTTATACAACGCTACAATCTTACGCAAGGGCTAACTAGATCCTAATAAGCTTATTATAATGCATTTTACATTAGAAATACAATTCTCAGCTATCTTGATTCATATATCTTGATTGATTAACTAAATAATATGTACTGCATTAATTAGCTTCTTATCACGCTAGAGCTTATCCAGAGTCTATACCTACAAAGACCCATATCGCTGCATCATAAAAAGCTACTTCTACTGCTACACTTCCATTAATATATTTGAATAAAATATTCTGCTTCTTTTTCCTTTCAGTCACCGATTTTTCCTCCACCTCTTCCTTTTTTTTTTGCTAGTCAGCCTCGCAAGACCCTAAATCACGACGAGGCTCGCTAGAGCTCACATCTCATTTCCTCTTCAAGAGTCGACGTCACGCAAGCGTAAACGAGATTTGAGACCGGAATTTTAATTGAACGTGCGACAATCCGTGCAGAAAAAGAGCGCGGAAGAGCTCATTGCATCGATTTTGCCGCCTGGTCGGAAGTTTCCCCTCACACACTCTATCGCCTACTCGCATTTGCTGCGTACATATCCTCGTACATAATGCATTAGATGTATCTGAGTCACCACATGCTTTCTTTTGTGTGGCTCTCTTGATTGAATTTTTGACTTTTCACATACAACGTGCGAAGTCCGTCCCGCACGCACGCACTCTGCGCCAACTCGTTATGCAGTTTAAAAGGAAATAACAGTGAAAAAGCGGAAGGAAAATTGGAGATTGAATGAAAGTTGATAAGAATTCAGAATGAAAGGCACACATACGTATCCATATATTTGATAGCAAAACAGTAAATCAATGTTGGAAAATAATCTGTTTTTATAACAATTTCTATAATTTTAATCGATTAAGTTAAAGTGAGGAAAAGATGTTAACAGTGCACGCGAGAGTGATATAAACCGGGCATGCTACGGATTTCGACCGTGCAATTGTTTCCGGAATTCACGCAAGAATATATATACATGAAGTAAAGCCTCATTCTCTTCCCGTCATCACTTCTCGTAATTGAAGGTTTAATGCTGTAAGCGCAAACAAAATTCAACAATCTTAAGGAGTGGTCGGAGCCACGATGATTGGTTCTAGTACTTTAGCTTAAGTAACATTAAATATTTTTTAGATCATTAATAATAAATAAATGCACTTGCTTATAGTATCAAGAATCAGTGTTATGCCGTAGCCAATATCATAATTTATATTAGCTAAGTTATATATTTGTGTAATTATGAATAATTTTTGCACAAAATGAGAACTACGTTAGAGCGTGCGAAAAATCGAGAGTTTCACACACGCCATGCGCGAGATCAGGAGTTTCGCACACGCTCCGATTTAGTACGAGAATCTGGCATTTCGCACACGCTGAACACAAAGGGAAAATCCAGCTTCACACAAAGAATGTCAAAAAAGACCATTTTTGCTACACTTTATACATTTTTTCTGATTTTCTTTACTAAAGCTTTTAATTGTCAAACCCGTTTAAAATTATGAAAAATATCCTAAAACTTTCAAAAGTATACATATTTGCACACTGCAGTGGAGGAAAAACTCTCTTCTCGATCCACTTCATGAGTGACAAAAATGATCTTTATTATACACTCATTACAAATTTTGGCCCCTAGGTGTACAATGTATACTATTTTAACAATTTATGACTATTATTGAGCAACGAGAGAGGAAAAGAAAATTCCTCCCGCTGCGTATTGAACAATATATTTATTTTGTTTATATTGGTAATGAATTATTATCTTATTAAACTATTAATTTACAAAATAACAAAAAATATATACAATTGGTACTTGTTGATTAGGCCTAATGTGGACACAACCTCTATGTTGATTAATTTTGATAACAGATAATATATTACGATAGATACGCCTTTCATTTACCTAACAGAAAAAGAACTCAATTTTTAAACAGTATATATTAAAAAAAATACTATTATATATGTACGCAAAGCAACTGTATAAAAGATTAGTCCAAGATTCGATTAAATTTTCGTTTCAACCATGTCAACCAGTGACTGTCATTGCAGAAGCAAAGAACAACGAGATAGTTAAGTAGCAGAGTCACAGCGAGTAAGAGATGAAAAAGCTTGAGTTGTCATCGTCGGCAACGGTGCGACTCCTTCGAGAATTCGTTTAGCCATGAAGTGGCCCTGCTACAGCGGCTGAGGCAGCTAGTCGTCGCGCAGTAACTACGCGGGCCCTCGTCAGTTGACCCAGTTCGAGTGTCTGCTGCAATTTGCACTTGAAGCGTCCCCGGGATATCGCGTTTTACGCGCATGCTTTCTAGGTGGAAAAAAACGAGAAAAGGGCGTTAAAATTGTGCTGCGGGAAAACACAGCCTTCGGTTAGACAAGCCTATTGTGTTCGTTTGACATTTGCAGATGCAGGAAATATGTCATTTTTTGCTTTTTCGTTCAGATTATTCCTTTTTTTCTCGTGGACAATGCAGTTCTCTATAGATGGATTGATGACTGATAGTGTCTATACGAGGAAGGATGACGTATGCGGAGAGAATATTTGCCTAAAACGTTGATACTGCAATTGATGATCGATTGTTACTGCACAGGTTAATTGCAATCGTTTTAATTTGTTTCTGACGACAAAGGACTGTTTGATTAAAAGTTTACGCGTGCTTATGCACTTTCACGAGTAAATGTAAATCGCTTTCATAAAGTAATAGCTGATCGAATAAAATGACCTTACATATGTATTAAACTAAAAAAAAGTTTAAATTAAGTAATTAATTATTCGCATATACAATATTTTGCTTCCTCCTAGAGGAAGCTTTATAATAGTAAAATTCTCAGTTTCGCTAAAACTTCATAAAAACGTGTTTTGAGGTATTTGGAGTTCGAATCATGTGTTTTTAAAAAATGTCCGTACGGATGGCTGTGTGTGTGTATGTATGTATACCGCCGTATTTCTGGAACTACGTGGTCTATAATAATACAATTTGACTTGCATATATGTTTTTTGATTCTAAATTTGGGAAAAAATTTTTTTAATTTTGATAATTGTAGCCATTTTTTGGTTTTTGAAAATTTTTTGTTTCGTTTTTTTAAATGATATAATTTATACAAAAAATTCAGCAATAGTGTTTTTGAAAGAGTATAAAATTTTCTACTATTTCCCGCAAATTTTCTAAATTGACCGTTTCGTTCAATTATTATGACAAAATAGATGTTTTTTTTTAAATTCATATCTTCCAAATTAAACAGTTTAATGTTTTGCAATAATTCATGATAACAAAGAATAATAATGTTTACATGTTGTAAAAATTTTAAGTCTTTTTGGTTAAGGGGGTAAAGAAATTTTAATTAACTTGAAATTTCGGAAAAAGATAGATCTTTTGATTACCTCTGCTAAGTTCTTTTCGCAGCTTATGAAAACGATTAGTTGAAAAGATATTAAAATACAAATTCTTTGTCTCTCACCTTGTATACTCTGTATAACTGAAAGTTATTATTTTTGTTAAATCTTTTAACTCGCTAACGAAAACTCAGAATGTTTGGACATAATTCATGGCTTTATGAGGTTATGAGGTCTATTTGTGATATAAATTGCAATTCATTTTATTAAGATGATCCGGAGAAAAAGAAATGCATTATTAAATGAATATACTTGAACAAAACATACAATCAAGGAACAATAGATTTGTTTGGAGGAAGCTACATGCCAATGAATTGGCAGCGGTTTTTTGAATGTAACATATGCCATATAAAATTTCATTTGCCTAATTAAAAAAATGTTAATGGATCAGTAAATGCGTCCTTTTTATAACCGACCAATCAAACGATGAATAGACTCTTCCTTCAAGTCCTCCTCTATGGGGTAAAGTGACTCTGATATAACGAATTGCAAGTCAATAAACAGTGAATCCAGATCTTTAGTGCTATACAGTGTATGTTAGTCATCGAATAAGTACTTAACATCGGTTTATATGGTTTATGAACAAGTTCGATCAAAATTTTTTTGTGAGATATTTGTGTGTAGTCTTATGACATTAGCTAACAATAAACTGCTTCAGAAACAAACAAGTATTAATTTTTATTATTTAACGCAATTGGAAAATAAATGGTATAAATCTTAAAAGCATTTCTTAAATGTTGTGTATATATGTATATATATATATATATATATACATATATACACAACATTTAAGAAATGCTTTTAAGATTTATACCATTTATATATATATATATATACACCAAGTGTAGGTGTATATATATATATATATATATATATATACACCTACACTTGGTATGAATCATGCCATGCAAGTAAAATCAATCTAACTGAGTCCACAAAAAGGTATATACCAGTAAGCATACTTTCAACTCACTTGATAGGTTTCTGAGAAACTTTCCTGGCTAGTTACTGTGGCCGTGAAAGTTACTTGTCACAAAACTGCCAAGTGACTCGAATACATGCACATAATTCTCAGTATGCAGTATCGTGTAGTCACACACTTGATCTCATATATTATATCTGACATATACATGTATACGTGTGCTCATAAAATATCGTGCCAGAATAATTAAAATCCGCGAAATATGTTTGACGATATTATCGTACCGAAAAAAATAAAAGAAAATGATTTTTCACGCATACGTTATCGTTGCTTCCTTCTTAAAAACGAAATTTTACTTTGTTTTCATAGATACATAAAAAATTACAAAATCCCTTAGAAACCTTCTGGCAACTGCAGTTTCCTTGTATGCACGCATATATAAGTACATCCAAGCGTGCAGCCGAACTTGATTTTCAATTTCGTCTGTGATATTCAAGGCACGTCCTACTACTCCTTTCAATATCACGCAGCACGTATGCACCTGTATCGGTAAGGGCTCAAAGAAAAGAGTAGAGGATAGGGATTTCATTTCCTGAGCTAAGCCGAACGATATGCACGCATGAACGCCGTATAGACAATATACGTTGGGCGAAATACTGCTCAAAAGGAAGAAAGAACAAGGGAAAAAGCCAATAACACAATTATGTAAACACAAATGAGTAATGCATAATAAAAATATATCTTATACTACTTTTAGTTTTTGCTGAAAATTAGCTAATTTACAAATCAGAATTTTCACAATTTTTTCAGTTTTCTGACTACCGTGCGCTGAAGATACACGAGTGAGCGTTTCTGAAATTCATAAAATAATATTTTATCAAATATTATTCAAGGGAATATATGCACTTTAAATTATCAAAATATGACAACATTTTGAACAAACAAGTTTTTTTGTATGTGATATACAAGATGTATCGATATATAGATACATAAGAATACAAAATAGACACAATATTTTATGAAGTACCCGGTAGAAAATTAACGAAAAAAAATCGTTAAGAGATTAATTTTAATTGACCATTTTAACCTAATTTTAATGTTAAAATTAGTCTAACATGGCTAAGCCTTTATTAAGGCATCGCTATTTTAGCACCATGGTAAATTTTTTAAATAAAAAACTGTTTTTTATCTCTCTTTCTGGTTTCAATACGTATCTATGTTTTGTCGGATATATTTTGATCTTTTATAATCACGAGATATAGTCTATGAAATTTTTAAATTTTTAAAATTCTGTGACTGACTCGCAAAGGTATTGACTTGCTTAATTTTTCCCAAGGTTGTTATATATATATATATAAGTATTTATTTTGGTTCATCCATTTCGTTTAGCTGAAACCTACCTAAATTGTTTAAAGTTAGCTTATTCTTAGTTAATAAATACTTAACATTGTTAAGTATTTATTACAAAAAATGCAGGTTCAAACCACAATTTAGACGTGCCCTAACACTTCATATTCTTATGAGAAGTATCATGGCTGATATTCCAAATATTCATAGTTTGCATTAACGATTATAGTACGCAACAAAATCTATGCAATATAAATAAAGCTGTTGCATAAAATCTATAATAACAGTTGCTTTCTTACACGGAAAAAATGTTTCATAACGGTAACGAAGCGCTTGGTTAAATACACATCAACTATATTTATGGTTATCTTTACCAAGAACTTGGTAAATATTACCAAGAAAGTACGTAACTAACCAACTTTTTTATTATGCTTACCAAATATAGTTGGTGCGTATTTTACCAAGCGCTTTGTTACTGTAACTTAGCATTTCTGTCCGTGTATATATATATATATATATATATATATATACTTTCCGCAATCATGCGTGCATACTTTCTACGATTTGAACAGATTTGCTGTAAAGTTCTATACTTAGACTCTTAAATATTTTGAAAAAGATAAAATGAGTGCTGGTATGAATATTAATCATTTAATGAAAGTTAGCGCAAATATGTATTATTGAACACGTAATCATTCGTATCCGGCGTAATTCAAATAAGAAGAAAATTCGCCACCGGAGAATGGTGGGAGGAGTGAAAGAAGAGGACTGTGCCATAGTGAAAGAGAACGCGCGTGTGTGCCACCCCTCTCTTTACCGTAGTCGCGAAGATGGGCAGCGGCGCGTGCATATGCGTGCCTACGTCCAGAAAATGTACCGGTTGGTAGATTTAGTCATGGTATATAAATCCTGAAGCACTGTTTACAGGTTGCAGTTGCTATTTGGGAGCCGTTTAGTATTGTGGTAGTTGGTAAAATGACATATAAGGTGCCTTATAAGATTTCTCTTTATTAGTATAGTGTAAACTGGTATAAAGTTGATCGCAAAATCGTATAAGACATTTGAATCCACAGTTAGTTTTTGTAAATTAAAGTGAAACTTTTTTTAAATTGACGAATTGTGTTTGGCAAGTGCAATAAACCAATATAAACCGATTTTTAAAATGAAGTTTAAGGTGTAATACTTATTTGCTGAATGTTAATAGTTTAAATAACGCATTTAATAAATTATTTTTTTGTGTAATCTATTCAATTATAATCATTAAGATCAATATCAAATAATTTAAAGTATGAACATTTATTTGTTTTTAAAAGTTTTTAGTCACTGCATACTTTCTATTCTCTATGTATTTATTAAAAATGCAAGATGATAATTGTCAATTTCACAATAAGTATCAGAACAGTACTTCACAAAGCTGCAAAAGTAGTTTTTAATTAACGGATGAATTGAATGCTATGCTGTGCCATTTGCGCGCAGATCCCGCTCATAATAAAAGATGAATTAGCGAATAAAACGTTGGGAGATAAAGACCAGAGAGGTGGGGCAACAAGTTGAGGTGCAAACGGGGATGATAACGGCTCAACCTTTCCTGAAATACGGTTCTGCAATTCGAAACAGACATTTTCGGCATGCGTGTAGTCACAATCAAAAAGCCCGCGAATCGAGTCGCAACGCAACGCGAGGCGTGTAATCGGTCGCGCGCGTTCGGAAACGTGCAAAATTATGGCGTGTGCACTGACATTACGGCCGAATCGCTCGGCTAATATTGAACCTCGAAACTCGAGCGTTTTGTCCGGTTTTCCGCACGTATTATTTCAAGAATTCATCGAATATGTGATGAAATTTCGCATTTCGTGGAATGGATTGTATTATTCTGCTTTTATAAACACAACGTGGTAATTCGATTCATTCTCAAATTTCACAAATTTCCATATTAATTTTCCTTTTTTTATGTTCTTTATTTTTAGTTTGAAAATATTACACTACATTATATTGAAAAAGATATGGAATTTTCATTTAAATAAGCTTCTGTAAATATTAATACAAGCATCAATATAAAATGTCTGCATGTGATGACATATTAATTTTGTGTAGAAATATTAACAATATAAGTACCTGTTCGATTGTTTGTAGATGTTCAAATACTCGGTTTACATTATTCTGACCTTGATCAGCAACTCGAGTGCAGGAGTAATTTCCCTAGCTGGCGAAAATAAACATCATGAATATCACGAGCTTCAGACCTACCACCCGGAGCATCATGAAAAAGCAACTTCTTACATGAATTTCCACGGCCCGGTGGAAGGACCAGAGTTTGAAGTCAAAGTACCTTACATCGAGCCTCATTATCACGATCATCATGGACACGAGTATCACGACAAGCACCATGAGGCTGAGCTTAAATACGTACATGACTATGTGGGGCATCCCAAGTACGAATACTCGTATGGCGTTGAAGATCATCATACTGGCGACTTTCACAGTCAGAAAGAGACGCGCGATGGTGAGTGATAGATCACGTACGACGTGTATAGCATCTTTTTTAATAGTTTGCACGAACGAAAGTGCCATCCTATATTAGACTGTATATTGCTAGTTCTTTAGTGCAGTGAAAAGCTCTTTGACTTTTAATTACGAGGATCCGATTTCCCCTTTGTCTAGAATAGATAGACAAGATATTAGCCGCCGTTTAAGTACATAGTAAATAACTCATTGTTTAACTTTCTCTTCGCATAAGAAACATATGTCACAGTAAAAATGTATTTATGTATGACATAAAAAGATATATTTTTATACATTTTTGACGGAATTTCAACACAACATTGAAGTACGTTAAAATCTTCTAGAAACAATAATTAAACCTTATTAATAAATCGTGTAAGGAAAAGTAAAATTAGTTCTGAATAAAATTAATTAAAACTGGCTATTGCGTATCAGACATGGCAAACGCGATTCAATCAAAAACTTATATACTTCCTTGTAAATATCATATATAGAAACTAGTAACAGCCAATTATCCCACAATCTTTATCTCACATTTCGTTATCTAGAAAATTCAAGAACGGACTAAATTAACGCGGGCGAGCAAAACAGCGGAACAGAACCGTATATATCCAATGCGCTGCGCTTGCAGCGGAAAAGTGAAGGCAATCTAACTGCGTGATCTCCGTTTCACAGGTAGTAGCGTGACGGGCGAGTACAGCGTGGCGGAGCCAGGTGGTCGATTACGAATCGTTAGCTACCGGGCTGACAAGGATGGCTTTCACGCAGAGGTTCACACCAGTGGTAAGAACGATCATTCGGGTTACTACCAGAAACACCACGTGCCTGTTCATCACGCCAAGACAACGACGATTGAGCTTCAAGCACATCACCCCCATGAGGTGTCAGAGCAATATCAGCATCAACTCCTTCAGGAGTATCCAAGCTTGTTTCATGTTCAAGAAGCCAGCGGATATTAGGATCTAGACGTAATGGGCGACTCGAACGATGGATAACAATAAGCCTGTGTATGGACAGATTGGCTTGATCGTTTCAAGTGGACTGCACTGCCATTTGGTTAGGGTTACAGAACGAGGTCAATATCTTGTTAATAATACAATGTGGTTATAGGATTTATACCTATACCTGCATTAACAGAAATTGTATAGTGAATTTTAATTTATTGGGTAGGAAATTTGACTAAACAGTATGGTAATTTATGTTTAAGCTTTGAAAATCATAAAAATTTTAATTTCTATATTATATTTCGATCAAAAAATGCTGCTTTACGAGGAATTAAACCGAAGACCCTCGGGGCTCGAGGTGAAATAATTACCCGCTGCACCACCGAGGATTTTGAGAAGATCCTCTTTGTGGTACTTCAAGTCATCCTAACAGCTGATCGTACCAAATTTTAAAAATTACTATACTGTTTAATATATTTTATCACTTAGGTTAACAGAAATTGTCAGTTAGCAAATTGTCAATAAAAATTACTATACTTTCTTATAAATGTTACTACATATAAAGCACAGAAGTTTACTATGCGTACAGTAACATTTCCTGTGCAGTGTAATAATTAAAATTTCCCATGTTTATAGCAAAATTTACTATAATATTTTTGTTCCAAATATATTGTACCTCCATCGAGCCAAAGTTTTGTTTATCGAGATAAATAAGCAATATATTCTGTTCACAAGACTGTGTTTTCACATGCATTGTAAATAATTATGGAAAATTTTTATAAAATAAAAAGTAATTTTACATATATTTGTTATTTATATTTATGCGAGTTAATTTGATTTACATACGCAGAAAAAATAAAGCCATGTTTTACATAAACTATTTCTTAGGTTCATCTATAAGTATCGGTAAGATCAAACGACATTTAATTTATATACATCGTATACACATCAAGCTTTTTCAATTATGATATTAGAGACGGTTAATGGGGTCAAGTGCTACAAGTTTTTTTCATAATGATCTCTATATGAATTTCAGTATCATAAATTCATGAATTATATAGTCGTTATATCTTCATAATGATCATTTAATTCCATCACATTCTGCGCATCTGAATTGAAAATGTAATACAAACGAATAGAATTTTTTTCCTGGTAATATATCACATGCACAAAGCCACATAAAGATGAAAATGAACGAAGCATTAAGTACCAGCGCTAAATCATTTATTTTTGCCATCAATAAAGTCCGTGTGCGGCACGCGCATTACATGCTCCCAGCTCGTTACAATGGTTTTTGATGTCAAAATAAACGACCCCCGTCTCGTGATCGTGTGGTGGTGTAGTGTTAGTAACGTCAGATCGAAATTCAACAGCCATCCCAGCTGTTGTCGAGTTCGTCTTAAGTGCGTTTTAAAGCTGGGCAATGTAGCGTAACTCTCTAGTCAAGCTTATCCCGAGCATGGGCTTGTGTTGGTGCCCGATACTGTACCACGGAAACGCGTGTTTCACCATTAGACACAAGCAATTAACAAGCGAGAGCATAATGTCCGCTGGGTGGTGTTAAGAGGCTCCGCGTCTCCAACTCTCTCTCTCTCTCTCTCTCTCTCTCTCTCTCTCTCTCTCTCTCTCTCTCTCTCTCGTTTCCAATGCATGTATATAGGTATGCATGGATATATATATATATCTGTCCATAAAATTAAATACTATTGCTCGCGAAGCGAAGGAGAGAAGAGACGCCCATCCGACATCGAATCGTGACTTGAACATTAACTTAGTCCAAGATAATGACCTTTGTTTTTAAGGAACAACTGTTTTCAGTATAAATAATTATATTATTCTACACTATTAACTACGATACTTTAATTAACTACGATAAACACAGCATATGAAACAATAACTCTCATAATACTTATATAATGAGATAAGTTGTTAACAGTCTAATATTAATTTGCATCTTAACATCGGCGCATGATATGCACATTATAGGTAGTTTTCTGCAAATACAACATTAAACAATTTTTTTTTTAAACAAATCATTTATTTGGCTTTAATATATTTTAAGTCATTCAGGTGTAAATTCTTTATTTGTATTATCTGCAAATACCTAGAACTCTTCAATGTGTATACCAACTTTATTCTAAAATAACATTAAACGATACTTACAGAATTTCAAAATTGAAGATGAAGAATTTATATGTTATTTGCATACGATTAGGTAAGTTAATTTAAAATAAAACGAAATGTCAAATTGTAAGTGAAAGAGTTAATAAAAATATCCCAAAAATATGCCTCAAATAGATTCGGAGATGAATTTTTTCGCGATAGTATCAGACGATCAGAAAGCACTCCTATATCAGCTCGCAAACAATACGGAATCTTAAAAAATCGTACAAATTGGAATATAATGATGGAATAACACATTGATAGTGCCCCATCATCTTTCGACAAAATGCTTGATGATGCAGCGCAATAAATCGCCGCCAAAGGCCTTTATGAATCGAGAAGCAGTACATGGCGTCGCGCATGTTAGCCCTTATGATAAAGTAGGTGGTGCACATCCCGAATCAGCTTTCACTCTCTCTATCTCTCCCGCTTGCCCTTCCTTCCCCCTTCTCTTCGTAAAAGCGACGCTTGCGCAACGTACATCGCATGAATCTTCTATTCATCGGTCGACAGTAAATTCTCTATCGACCCGCATCGCTCGTCGAAAAGCCAGAATTTCGGAATAGCAGTCTCCGGATCGCGTAATCTCTCTCTCTCACTCTCTCCCTCCCTCCCTCCCTCCCTCCCTTCCTCTATGTCTTTGTCTCCCTTAGACTCGTAGCTACAAGCTCGTTCGTCAGCTAGAGAGACGAAGCACTGGTCGAAGAGAAAGCAAAGATCTCGTCCACGAGTCCAGTCTGTATCATCAATCCTCGCAAAATTCATTGATCTCCTTATTTTCCTTCGTATATCTCTGTTCTCGCCTCTCGCATCTCTTCTCGACTTCTAAACATTTCTCTTCTTACGTGATTCTTTGCATGGGTTTCTTATATATAAGTTATTGCTTTCTTGGGAATACGCATATCTGCGCATAAATCAGTTTTGTATTTGTTTGTTTTCCAGGTCAAAGCGATCGACTGTGTTTCAGATTTATGTCTTCCATGCGCGTTTTGGTTATCAATTACACCAAGTTTTTTTAGTGTGGAATGATTTTTCCTAACAGCCTGCGTAAAATTCGATTTCATACACTCTTTTGTTTGCGTAAAATCTCATATTATATATAGCCATAAGTAGTTCTTTGCGACACGGCGTGTATAAACCCCCGAGCGCAGCGTGGGAGCTTAACGTCGTTCTATGAAAGATAACTTATGACACGAGTATCATATCATATTTTGTAGCACTGTCCGGCAAAAATCATCTATCATGCCTATATCCGTGGTATAAGCAGTCGATTTTGGTGCTACGAGATTAGCGCCCGAGAGTAGCGAGCCCCATATATTCGACAAAAAGTCATTAGATTTCCTAATTATATAATATTAAGTGATAAATTCGTTTTTCAAGAAGTAAGTTTTGGTGAAATATTGAGGTTATGAGCGAGGTATGACATGGTTGCAGCGCACTACACAGGCGTAAGACGTTGGGCTCATATTGCGACGTTTTCAGGCATATAAATCGTAGGCCATTTTGGATTGGTCTATGTTTTACCAAGCAGATGAGACTAAGAAGTGCATGCAATTTATTTATACAATACATGTTTACTAAAAATAACAGATAGAAAAGATACCCATTTCTCGCGATTTTTTCCTGGAACACATAAGTACATCCAGCGGGTAAGTTAGCTTTCATGCATTCTAGATAATAAAACTTATGTGTAAAAAACTGTTTCGAAAAATTTCATTATTTTTTTTAAGTAAACCATCTACGCAAAGTTTGTTACGGTTTTCTTCGCATACTATATATACATATGTATAATGGTGGATCTCTGTGAACTCTACTACACAATGAATGAATATAACTGTAACTCTTGGAATAAGTTCTATAGATTCTCAAAAAGACTTTTGAATTTTTCCAGCTTTTTTTATCAATATTCTTTGAGCTAGAGAGTTGGCCATAAAATGACTTTTTGCATTATTTCGCTATATTATTCATATAGATACTTTTTTTGTAAAATTTTATGAATTTTGCATAAAAAATATTTTTATTGCCATATATACATATATGCATATATATATATATAACCGTCCTACCTGCAATACAAATCTGAAAATATGGATATTTGAAAGTTTGATTCGGAGTTCGACAACCGAAACATTCATGCAGATGGCATTATTGAGTGCGAAAGTACCTGTATAACTTCTAGAATGGGTCTCCTCCATTTTATAATAACCTAAGAAAATGCATCATATTTTTAAATTTTCAAAAATAGCATGTATGGGCTTGAATAAAATATAATATCATCCTATGGAAAAGTTTAAGGGAAAAAGTATCTTTAGTATTTTTCGTGCATTGTTTTCCTATCTGAACTAAAATTCAATTAAATTGTCGAATTTCTGTACAAAATTAACTGCTAATATATTTTTGATATTGATCGAATTTTAGCTCGGCCAATGAGCAAAATCCATGAGAAATATCAAGAATCCTTTTTTTCTTACAATTTTTTATTAAATTCAATTATATTTTTAGCTTTAAGTCTTTATATGCTATTTTTTCAGGTTTCAGAAATTTGATGCATTTTGGTAGGTTATGAAATGGTCAAGACCCATTCTGGAAGTTATACAGGTACTTTTGGTACTTTAAAAAGCCATCTCCATGAATGTTGTCGAGCTCCGGATCAAACTTTCAAATATCTGCATTCTCAGATTCACATTGCAGGTAAATCAGGTAAAGATCAATGAAATTTTACCCAAAAAAATGTATCTATATGTTTTTAGCAAATAATGCTTCCCCGAGAAGTTACAAATTAATCAAAATAGCGGAAGAATGTAAAAAGTGCCTTTGTACGCGTTGTAAGTGAAAGTTATCAATATTCAAAAAATATCAATTTTAATTGTGACAAATATTTGTTTATTTTTTTATTCACAATATATAGTTTTATAGAACTTTATAACTAGAGCTTAGCTTTCTTATACAAAGTACAATAGTATGCTTTGTTTTATATTGCTCTTTGCGCTAAGTATTATAATATAATATTAAATTTTTGTTTTAAAAACTGAAGTAATTTTTTTCTGAGATTCCGTATATAATATACCAAGTGTTACATTTTATTGTATTAAGTATACTATAAAGAATTCTGTATTCCGTGTTGTTGTTAGCGAGCTGAATTTGGCTATCGCTTTTGCCATCCAATAAAAGACAATTCCAACTAGCTCATAACAATGTATACTTTGCCTTACAGTTTAGCAAAAGTACTTTCATAGCGCAGTTTCCAATGTATGACGGAAAAGTTCGATACTCAAACATACCCCTTTAAAATAGTTAACTCGTTAACTCATAGAAAGTTTTAATGGAATACGGAAATAAAAGGTTAGTGATTACGTATTAATTTGGAATTTAGTGTTATAATTATTCTCAAAAATCCAATTGGATATAACCTCGACAACTATGACATTGTAAATCATTAACTTGTTCTCTCTAATAGCCAGTTTTCTAAATTAGTGAGAGGCATTTTTTTAATAAATACAAAGAATTTAGTTACGCTTTGTAGATATATTTCCGTTTTATTTCTTATTCGTTAGACAATTTTGAAAGGTTTGCATTATAGGTTCGCCAATAATACTAATTTAGGGTTGTATACTCCCTTAATAATTTGGATTAAAGTCGTGTATTATACTTTTAACCTACTCATTACTGCAATCTGGTAAGTAGAGGTGAAAATACAAATTTTATAAATAATTTTGATATGAGAAAATTACGCATTGATTTATTATAAGTTCTGAAAATAAGGGTACAGACAAAGTCAATAAACAATTTTTAACTGGTATATTCTTTTTTTATTTTATATATGTTTCTTGGTACTCCTTCTATTTCTTTTATAGGTGGGCAGAAGTAGTATTTGGCAAATACCCTACGGGCAAAACTCATATTTCAATTGGCAGCAAATATCGGCCAAAGAGAATTGCATGCGAAACATTGTGCGCTGCACCCATTTTCGCCGCTTCTCTTTTAGTCTTTTTCATTGGATATGTTTCTCTCCAACTCGTATTCGCTGAAAGGTATATACAATTTTTTTATTTTTTAACTACTACTTTGATGTAACTATAGCAATTCCATTTTATTACCTCACATGGTTTACTAGCAAGCTCGATTCGAGCTTGTAGTTTAATTGGAAATCCGCTCTTTTATTCGTGAAAAGGAGCTACTGTTTTAAAGATTATTGCAATATACTATGATTGCAAGAATTTTGAAATACGAGACTGACGTTTCACTTGATAAGACAGTAGCTAAATAAGAGAGCATTTAGTATCTAAAAAGTAAACCGCTTAAATATACTTCAAATTTAAAAACAACACACTGCTTGAACCATAATTTATATTATGAAAATAATTATTAGTATTTTGAAACATTTAACTTATAACTAGACAATTCACTGTTGTTAAGATTCATATAAATTTTACTTAGTTTTAGTGATACCGTTGCTTCAGAATGTAATCAGAAGAATTTATAAATAAAGTATAATATTAATTAATAAACAAATAAAAAAAACTCTGCTTTAAATTTTAATAGATGTTTAGTTTTGCTGAAGTTTAGAAGAAAAGTTGATTCAAACTCCATAGTCTATTAAAAAGATTAACCAAGAAAAAGAAAAGGTATAGAAGAAGAAATAAGTTGGAGACAAAAGGATCTAGGCGCAAGTTTCTTACAACCTTCGGATGCGGTAAGAAAAATCTATTAACGACGGAAGTTACAGCTACGACGAAGTGCAATCCTACGTGGAATACCAAAAACAAGCCCCACCGTACCAGAACAATGCTAACTATCGCTTTTGCAAACTAAGTAGTTGGCTTGTCTGGCTATTTTCTTAATGATCTCAATCTCTGTCTACTAAAACTTTAAAATACGTACATAGAACAATTCTTCCAGTTTGTAATTTTTAATTTCGAAAATACTGATTCATTTATAATTAGTGCTTTAGAAAAATAAATTATTTTATTAAAACGTTTGAAAATATTCTGTAAAAAACGTTGAAAGCACATTTGAAACTTCCTTTAAAAGAGTGTGTCAATATTCTAACTCTAATGAAGCGTTTACTGCATTGGCAGTAGAATAGAGGCTGTAAATTCTATCTTTATTCAAGGTGAAAAAAAAGGAAACTAACTAGCGTTCCTTCGCAATGCTAATCAAACGTAAATACGCAGGGAACCGGAAGGTTCATCCGCGTTTGAGCAAGGTATTTGCCCGTAACGCCTATAAGCACAATTACGTTAGGCCAGGTCCAAATGCTCGCGTTTATAATTTCCCACGCAAGCTTGTGAACGAGAGCTATATTCTTTGTCTTTTTACAAACTGTCGGGATGTTTTTTTTTCTTCTTTCCCTTTTTGTATTTTCGTTCGTGGATTCTCAATGGAATTTACACCTAGATAGCGAGAGCGTTCCTGATAAGCATAGGTTTGTATGTATACATTTTTCAGAACTTATTTTATAATATCTTTTAGGGTGTTTAAAAAAATCGCTACCAATTCATTCGCACATAGCTTCCTCCCATATAATTTACATAACAAAATTGCAGAAAGTTAATCGCATCTAGAATAGAAATGACGCCGTAAAGTCTTAAAAACAAGCTTGCTTCCTTCAAGATAGGGAAACATAATTTTCGCGCCATATGCTCTCAAAAAGGTAGACAATAAAATGTATATTTCAAATAATTTTGTTAATATTTTGAAAAATAACTCTTACCGTTAATTAATAATCAAAAATAGATTCTTGTAGTTTGATTGTCGACTCTTTCTGTAAGGCATGCCAACATTTTTTAGAAGGTACAGTTTCATACATTTTTTGTACATCATTTAGTTCTGCTAAATATTAGTGCATGTTGCTGTTTAAATCTCAGCTTCGCGTGTTATAGTTAGAATTTAGAATTAAAATTATTAACTTTCGTATTTATTTTTTATTTTTTATTGTGTTTAATCAAATAAAATTTATCTTGTCAAATGTACCAGTGCTGCTCCAACAATGTTTACACCGACCACACTCTTCAGTTTTGCATTAACACAAACATTTAATGACTTTATTCTTATAATTGATAATAATTTTCACTCTAATTTTATGGGGTGAACTATAAATGTCTGTAGATTTGATGTAAAAAAAAATTCGATTGATTTTGTTCGTAGTTTCTGAGGTTATATAGCAGTGCATCGAATGATTTGACTCAACTAGCCGTACTCCTTCCTTGTACTGACAATGACTTCGCCTGCATATTTAAACAAATCTACAATATTTATTTAAAAAACTGATTGCTATCTACTATACAACAGGTAGACTGACTATTCACTGCTGTAATACTATAGATTAGCTTGCGTTTGCACGCGCTCGCTTATGACCGAACCTGCTAGTTGACCAGTAGGTCATATGGTCTTTGTCAATTTTAAATGTTATTATCGGCGAATAATTAGCTAAACATGCGTTTTTGTCGCATCCAATTGAGTAAGATTCACTGTCTTTTTAGAACGAGTCCACTTGATGTCGTAAGCGGTTACGAAAAGGTGTGGATTCGCATAATATCTACCGGAATTTGGGTTTTGGAATATGTTCGATGTGCGAGCTTTCCGACGAATCAGGACCTAACAAATGTTGAGGTTGACGTAGGAGGCTGTGCTCTCGATGGAAATAGGGGCGGCGCAACAGTGTGAGCAATATAAATAGCGCCGGATCTGCACCGGACATCACTATAGAGTTCACGCAGATTAATCTGCAGCATTGCAAGAGCGCCTCGGCCGTTCTGGCTAAGCGTATGGCGGGGGTTGCATACAAGTATTTGCCAAATCCATGAACTTTGTATTCACAACAATAAAATCGCAGACTTAAACGGAATAGGTACACTGATCAGTGGCAGCTCAGTCTCGACTACAACGTGCCTTATCGTTAAGGGGCTTCTAGCAGAGATGGTGCCAAAACACTGCTCAACCCACACAGCATGAAAGATTTGTATAAAATATATCATGAAATATTTTACAGAAAAAAATGTAAAAAATGTAAAAATGTAAAAAGTTTCAACTGCAAACAATTTTTATGAAATATTTAAGAAATATTACAGAAATATTTCATGATACATTTCACGAAATATTTACTTTATCTTTTTGTAATATTTCCTAAAATATTTCTGCAATGTTATTGCAATATTACGCAATACGTACGCAAATAAAATTTTTCGAACTTTCTTGAATTATTTCTGAAATATTACAGTAATATTCTATGAAGTATTTCAAAATAATGTGAAGTTATTAATTCGTGAAATATTTCCTGAAATATTTCTATAACGTTACAGAAATATTAAACGTCAGATTTGTTAGCTATTTTAAAGTTTTCTTGCTATGTTTCTGAAATATTTTATAAATATTCTGTGAAATATTACTGTAATATTTCTAAAATATTACATGCAAAGTGCAAAAAATAAATTCATCACTTTCTTGTAATAATTCTCAAATATTACAGTAATATTTCATAAAACATTTTAAAAAAATATGAAATTATTATTTTATGAAAAATTTCCTGAAATGTTTCTGTAACGTTGCACTATAATATTGATCGTAAAATTTGATACACATTATCAAACTTTCTTGCAATATTATTAAAATGTTACAGTAATATTCAACTAAATATTTTAAAATAATATAAGATTATTATTTTGTGAAATATTTCATGAAATATTTGTGTAATATTACGAAAATATTACACGTAAGGTTTGTTGAACATTTTAAGCATTCTTGTAATATTTCTCGAAAGTAATATGAAGTTAAATGAGTGAAATGTTATACGAAATCATTTTGTCCATGAAATATTATAAAAATATTCTTGAAATATTTTATGTAACATTTTTACAATATTGAAGCAATATTTTATGTATGTACATACATGCACCAAGAGAAATGCTATATAGTAAGATATATAAAACTTCTAGCAAATATTATTATCTATATGTAATTTCGCTGATTTATTAACTAATACTATGTAAACTTCGTTAAAATTCAAAAAAATTACACAATCAATAATGTGATTTCTATTTTTGTCAGCACAAAAATTACCATGTTTTTCAGAAATTTTACAAAGTAACATTAACAAGTTGTATACATTTAATTATAGTCTTTAGTATTAATGTACGATTTATGTTAAAAAAACTTACAATTTTTACACATTGGCACAAGTATGACCATCAATAATTATGAAATTTAATAATTTTCTCAAAAGACATATTAATTCCAGAATTTACAAACCTCATTTATAACGTTATCACGGCTTGTCAAGTTAATTTCGTTACTTTTTGGTCAAAAAGTTATTGATTTCATTTTGATATTATTTATTCGATACTGTGTAATTATTATCAACTTAGTAACATGCTAAATTAGCTAATATATAAGATTTGAAGAAGTACATTACAATTGTTCTGTTTAGGTAAATTGTTAGTGCACCAGACTGCCACGCTAGAGTTCCAGGATCGATTCCCGTCGACGACAAAAAAAAGTTTCTGTCTCTAAACTGTTCTAGGTTACTAACAATAATAACTACAAAGATAAACAAAAAATAGGGAATATGAAGGTGTAAGTCGTGATACCTAATTGAAATTAATTTTTATTTCAACTTATGCAATATATTAGAAATATTACGAAAAATAATTTTACCAAGAAAATCTATCATAAAATATTACAAAAATAATTTAGAAATATTTTAGAAATATTTCAAATCTTTCATGAAATATTACAGAAATATTTCTGAAATATTTCATGCTGTGTGGGCGGCACCGGAGGCGAACGAAAAGTCATTATAATTGCCGCGGCATATTTTCCCTTTGAGGAAGCGTGCCCCCCAAAGGAAAGTTTATTGGAGTTCCTAGCAGCAACGAACATGGACTTTCTGAATACATGCAACATGGTCAGAGGTTATAGGCTGGAATGTGTCGGTCAAGGTCTTCATGTCGGACCACCAACATATTGTGTTCAGACTTGGCGGATAAAGTACGCTCGACCAACTCATAAGGAATTGAAGAAAAAAAAACTGAGTAGGCTACAGAGAGAAACTTAAGGGGACAAAACAGTCCTATTACCTAAAAAATAAAAAAAAAGTAAAATTAATATATAAATTAGATTTTATGAAAAGATGTTTTCTATAATATTAGTAGGTCAAATTACCTACAATTTGAGCCCTCATAGGCTTCATATTCACCTATCTGATTATATATTTTGATATTTTGGTACTGTCCGTAAGATTCCAAGATGGATGAAATAGGCTCAAATTTTTTTAAAAGTTCTATACACCTGTCATTCTTATATGCATGTTGTAATTTTAATTTGAATGTGTAGAAGTTGTTTCATAAAATAATTAGTAGGAAATTTGTCGATAAAGAATAAAAAATATAGTATTTTGGTTGAAAACAACTTCTACGCATTCAAATCAAAATCACATCATTCATAACAGCTGTATAAAACTTGTAAAAAAAGTTTGAGCCTATTTCATCCATCGGTTCACTTGGAATCTTACGGACAGTGCCAAAATACTTTGATACGTATACGTACTGTCACCACTATCAGGTAGGTGAATATGAAGCCTATAAGGGCTCAAATTGTAAGTAATTTGACCTACTAGTATTATAGAAAACATCTTTTCATAAAATCTAATTTATATATTAATTTTACTTTTTTTTATTTTTCAGGTTATAATAGGACTGTTTTGTCCCCTTAAGCATAAGATCGGTTAGTTCCCTGTCGCATACGAGACGGTGGAGGACATCGATCACTGCGGCAGGATTCTAAGAGACATCATAATCAGTTCTTTCGAGAACAATTATGAATTTAGATCAAAGAGTCTATCAAAGAGACAATCAAGAAAAAGGTAAGGCGGCTATACAATCGGTCCATCATGCAAGGCAGCAGAACCGGACGGAATTTTACCGGCTTTGCTGCAACAGGGCATGGACATACTAGTTCCAGCCTTGGAGAAACTGTATCGTGGTTGACTGGCACTAGGATATGTGCCGGAAGAATGGGGACTAGCGAGGATGGCGTTCCTGCCCCAATTAGGAAAGATATTGCCCACGATCGCAAAGGACTTTCGGTTAATCAGCATGACCGCATTTTTACTAAAAACTCTGGAAAGGCTAATTGATAGATACATTAAAGGATCATCACTGGTAGAGGCGTCAGTGCACTGCAAGCAGTTTTCCTACCAGACAGGGAAGTCGGTGGACACAGCGCTTGTGGACTTCAACCACAGGACCGGCGAGGCGATGGAGGAGTATGCAGTCCTGGCAATTGTCGCTAGGTGGATTAGTTTTATGTTGAGAATCAGGACGATAACTGCAACCCAGGGATCGTACTCTAGCAAAGGAGCGGTGACAAAAGGATGCCCGCGAGGAGGGGTGCTGTCACTGACACTATGGTACCTGGTGGTGGACAGTCTGTTTCGTATCCTGAACGAGGCCGATATAAATGTACAGACATATGCGGACGACATCGTAATCCTGATTTGAGGGAACGACGAGGACGTGCTGGCAGGCCTAATGCAGTTCGCACTGGGGCTGGTGGAGAAATGGTGTAAAGTTAAACTGAGGGTGAACTCCAACAAAGTCAGTGACATGCTGTGTATGAAAAGGTATAAGACTAAGCCGATGGAAGGGCTCCAACTCCGTGGTGTCCCCCGGAAAGTGGTAAAGGAGGTGAAATGCCTGGGAGTAACGCTTGACGCTATACTAAACCGAGGAAAACATATTGAGGAACAATGCCGAAAAGCGATAGGTACCTTCTGGGCCTTTGGCAATACCTGGAGTCTAGAACCGGATAAAGTGAGATGGCTGTATGATGTAATCATCAAACCAAGACTCACTCATGGGGCAGTGGTATCGAGCCGTAAATGCGACATGAAAACTCATTTGGTGCATTAGACAGAGTACACAGATTAATTATGGGAGGAATCACGAGATCTATGCGGACGATACCTACGGCTACTATGGAAACACTGTTGGGATTCCCTCCACTAAGCAAGGTAATTAGGGCAAATACGTGCAGGACGTTCTGCAGAATAACGAAATTAACGAACTATTTGGAGTTCAAGGATGCGGCACTTGTGAAACAAGTAAAACTGCTAATGGGGGAAAGGTGTTGCGACAAAATGGCAGAAAGAATTTATTTCTCCAAACCATTCTCCTCGAAAACAGTTTAGTGTGATTTACCGATGGCTCAAAAAATGAGAACAGCGTAGGGTCAGGTGCTTGGGAAATGGAGGACACACAGAGATAGTGTGCTCACTCGACCAGAATGCTACGGTTTTTCAGACTGAAATCAGGGCCATTACAGAGACAGCCAAATGGCTGTTGGAGAGAAGAACGGGGCAAAGAACTGTAAACTTCTGTTCGGATAGCAAGGCGGATCTCATGGCGTTAGACAGTATCAGTAGCCTCTCAAATCAGGGACCAAAGTGCAGACAGGCGCTCGAATCACTGGCGGTAGACAACTTGGTGAGACTAGTGTGGGTACCAGGACACTCCGGCGTAGTAGTTAACGAAAGAACAGGTAGGCTAGCAGGTAGAGGCGTAGATGGCATTCGAGCAAGGAGGTGCGCAGTCGCCGTTCCTACCTGTGAGCTAAAAACGGTTATTAAGAACTTGCTCAGATCGCAATTGAGCGACAAATGTACTAACGTCAAAGGACTAAGACAGGCCAAGGCTTTGATGGGCGACAGCCCACTGGAGGAATGGCTGAGGGCCATCAGAGGACTATGTCGGAACAAGCTGAGGTAGGCCCCACCTGTGTATCCTAACAATAAGAGACTCCGGGTGCTACAGGTGGTGCGAGCACAAAATGGAGATCACCCCCCTCCCCACCTACTGTATATATTCAGCTTTCGCGAAGACAAGACCGAGGGTGTAACGTGTTCCTATGATGGGGCTAGAGGATCTTCATCAAACAGCTTGGCATTAATTTGCCAAGTTGATGAAGCTATCAATAAGAGATCATAAGGTAATTTCATAAGGTACGGGAGGCATAGCACAATGGGCTTCGCCTGAGTACTCGAGGGGCACGTCCCCGTGCAGGGGCCGTCATAGGTCACCTCCGCCTAACTGTCTATGACTATGCATAGTAACAGTATTTATAGGCTATTAAAATTTCAAGCTGTTTAATGGATTAGTTTTTGAGTAAAAAATCGAAAGTAAAAAAGTGAGTTTTCTATGTCCAACGTTAACGTAGGTAAAAAGGCTTAAATTAACTTGAAATTTTGGGAAAATATAGATATATAGGTTACTTCGACTAAGTTCTTTTTTTAGCTTGTGAAACAGATTAGTTCAAAAGATATTAGAATTGAATTTTTTTCGTTTTATTTTCGGAAAATGTATAGTATAAGGAGGCTATTTAGTCTATTTGTCACATAAATTTCAATTCATTTTCTCAAGTATATTCGGAGAAAAATTTTAATTTTGGGAAAAATTGTTATTCTACTACTTGCCACATCTTTCTGTAGGACTTAGACCATCTTTTTAGCTTTACCTGAGCTTAAAATGTTCCTTGAACATATTTTTTGGACTAAGTGGAAGACATTTCCGGAATGTCTTATATGCAGACTATATAAAAATTGTGTATGCTCAATCGTGTATGTTTTGTATCCAATCGACAGTACACAATCTATATCTAATTTTGGTATGCAAGTCTGCATGTATACTCCATATATAATACTCTATATACTAAAATATTAAAACAATCATTGGTAGCGCTTTTTTGAATTAAAAAACAGAAAACTGACAATGGATTTTATGTGCCTAACAATTCTACAAATATTAACGTTTAAGTTTTGTTTTTTTCTTCAGTATAGCATTTATAGGACTTCATGTAAAACTAATCATGGCTATTATATAAAGGCTTATATTTTATGCTTATAATTTATGACATATTATATAATTTTATGTCTTGGATACGTGTCAATGAATTATTATTGGGTTTGAAAATCTTCTCAATGATATTAATGTTGGTTTTGTATTTATGATTTAATGCTACAGTTATTATGATAAATAATCAATGATTAATGGATAAGTACGGGAAAATACACTACATTTATTCAGATAAAGTAAGACGTTTTAAATACTTTATTTTAAAAGGAAAAATATTAAATTTCAACTATTATTTATAAAAATTTCTACTTCGATAATAAGTGATAAGCATTTAAAAAAGGAAAAATATTCAATTTCGTATTTTTATGATTTTTCGGTAATTTTTAAATGCTGACAACCTTTTACCCTCTCCGTTTTTGACGAATCATCAAAGCTTACAGCAATGTTCCATTGTTGTTGTTCTTCTATTCCTGCATTCAGTATCCAGGTATAATCCAGATATTCTTCTGAAGACTGATGAGACACGTTTTATGGGAAAATAGTATTTAAATTAGGAATAACATTATTTAGGAATTCAGCATAGATTACATAGGTTCGATATACATTTCTACACTTCTCACAATCAGTCTTTTACAATTCTGAATTTCTTTTTTATATTATGTTTTCCAGTTTCATACATTTTTACTAAAAGCTATG
Organism: Muscidifurax raptorellus; assembly: GCA_020010945.3. Taxonomy (NCBI): domain Eukaryota; kingdom Metazoa; phylum Arthropoda; class Insecta; order Hymenoptera; family Pteromalidae; genus Muscidifurax; species Muscidifurax raptorellus. The sequence continues at coordinate 19,893,022 of CM052077.1, read as the reverse complement.
TGTACTAATTAACCTCATAATTAACCTTCTTTTCCACCCCTTACGACGCGATAAAGATCTAAAAACATTGTGTCCTTAAGAAATTGAATAGAAGGATAGAAAAATCAACATCGTTTTGATAACTAGAAATATTGCTGGCACGTCTTTAACTATAGATTTTAGGGATCCTTTACTATGCAGTTTACATATACTGCTGTAGAAAGTATTCGCTTTAGCCATTGATCAAGTCATCCCGATCTTAAAGATAAATGTTTTGAAAAGAAATTGAAAAAAACGCAATTAAACAAATTCTATATATTACGAAACTACAAGGGTAAATATGCTTTCCTGCCTTTTATGCCAAGGGAACACGTACTATCGACAGTAAAATAAGTTGAAATTTAGACATTCTCAACATATTTTAATTGCAAACAATATTATATATTGGAAGCATAAAGTAGATTGGAGGTGCAAATGAATTGGCACCAGTTTTTTAAATTGAAGCTTTATATAACTGATTATCAACAAAATATGATTATTTGAGACGCTCAGCCTAACGTTGTATCCATAATAAATTGGAGCTAATATGTATATATTATAATGAAGCCGATAAAGCTACAGTGCTAAAATGATAGAAACATCAGCATAAGCTTGCTGTATACATAGACCGCGGTATCTAATTGCAGAATCTGTTAAAATATGTCGCAGATTATCGTGGTGTCATCCTTCTCCCTTCTCCTAAATGTCTATTTCGACCTCTAGCAGCGGCTTCCTTTTGCAAGGAACCGGACACATGCGGTATAACGGAAGTCGTATACGCAGCGAGCAGAGCGAACGATCGGGCATCTGAATTCAATCATTAAGCAGAGGAGCGCGAGTATCGCGCGACGAGGGCAAACCCCAATACGCTGCGAAACTTGATTATATATATATATATATATATATATATATATATATATATATATATATATATATATATATACACATATACGAAACGCGTGTACTCTCGTGCAAGACTAGTCGTGACTATGGTGGTGGCAGGCAGCAGCAGTCTAGGCTACAAATTGGCCTCTTCCATACTAGGAACTGCAGTTGCTACCTCGTCTCACTGACGTGTACGTAATGATGCCAATTTCCAGGAGGCGATGCAATGTAAGTAAGATCTGGTGAGAAACAGACATGAGTTTGTATTGGTATGGATAAAGACTTTCATCAGTTGCGATCGTCATCTTACAATAAATTTTGGAGTCAATTAAATAAAATTAATATAATTTATATAAAATTATATATAAAGTTATCTTGAGTGTAAATAAATTTCGATATAATACAAAACAAGTTTTATATTTTTTGGATGATCTAATATTCGCCGATCACCACATAGTATTTTTATAATTTTCATTCGCATAATCAATTTCAGCTCCTAACTATGTTACATACATTATCTGTCTTAAAGCCATTAAATTAAATCAGTAAATAAATCCATATTTTACACTTGGAAACAAATGATATTAACTTATTATATATTATAAATATTAATTATATTAATTATATAGATATTAATTATAAAATATTGTAAGCAAAAACAACTATTCGGGAATCTTAAAAATGTTTCTTTATTTTAAATGTAATAAGAAGTTAAAAGAAAAAATAGCCTCTTATTTCTTAAAATATATCTATCTCTTTTTGAGATATTAGCAGTCAAATCGTTTTCAAACAAAGAAAAAGATATATTCGATAACATCCCTGCAGCCGCGGAGTTTAAAAGCTACGGAGAGAAACTTGGCCAAGATAAATAAAAAATCTAGTTTTACCCAAAATTTTAAGTGGGTCAAGGTAGATCAACGGTGAGATGTAATAGATTTAAAAAGCAATTTATATTATAACTATTATCTTATACCGGGATTAATAATACATGTAAAAGATAGATATTCAAAGAGTCGACAACAATTTTTGTTTACTTTTTTTTAATAAAAATAAAAATTTTAAACCTTTGATAAACCTGGTAATAAACCCTGGTAAAAATTGCAATGTGTCACTAACGGTTGGCCGACAGTCAGTGAAATTTTTACCAAGGAAGGGGCGTGTGGGTAACTAAATATATATATATAACATATCACACAAACCTTAAGAAGGTATGGAGGTTAGATTTTGTCCACTCTTGTGAGCCTTTTCCACCACGTTGCGAAACGTCAGCAGAAAAGAAATGTCAAGTATTACTCTATTTTTGCGATACACTTCTCTGACATCAATGTGAGAAGCACAGAGTACCGCTATTGCTGTTTGTGCGGATGCCCATGCTACAGGCTGCAGCCGCAGGGTCTCGTGTCGTGTCAAAAACTGCTGGGTGAAACTCACAATACTAGCAGAGAACTTAGAGGTAGGGTGGGTCAGACTGTTAAATATCTCTGCACCTGTAAATCTGATTTTCCCAGTAGTTTTATTCAAAGCAACCATGTCACTGTATTTTACTCGTACGACAATATCTGGTCCATGTTTAGTACCCTGGTAGAAAGTTCAGTAGTGATTGGTTAATCACTTCCAAGTTTAAAACAAATTGTCCCTCTACGAGTAACTGCCCAAGGAACAGATAATTTTCGTCAGTTTTTTACCCATGTTACAGGCTAAGGATTACTTAATACACTGCTGTTTATTTCATCAAGTCTGAAAGTTGAAAAAACTAAGTATCATCAGTATTTTATGTTATAAATAACTTATATATATAATAAGCAGGTGCTTAAATCACTAATACAGTATTATTACTACCTAAAATTAGTTATACATTTAGTGTTATATCCCCTTTAGCCGTTAGCGCATACAGTTTATTGAAGGGGAGACAAATTGATGAAACTGATGGATACAAATAAATTATCTAATAATTATTCGATATTCTTTTAAAAAATTATTCAACTGTATCTTACATACATGTTATATCTATAGTATATGACAGATATACAAATTTTTTAAGTTTTATCCGAAATTTACTACACTTTAAAGCTTAAACAAACTTCGAAGATGAATATAACAATTAAATGTAATTTTTCATTTGTGAACAATTGAAGGTGTATCCATTTCCTTAAAGTCCTTTGTTTCTGTGCCGGGACGATTTTGATATATATATATATATATAAGTGTGCATATATGCATACAACAAGTTGATACAAAAGCATAGCCCAACAACGTCACCGGAAAATGGTTCGCGCATATAATGATACATTTACACTGCAACGACTCTGGGCACTTTTGTGACGAAGTGGTTGGGAACGAGAAAGCGAGAAATGAGTTTGTTAGAAAGGAGAAGGAAATGGCGAAATATGGGTAAGCTTTGTTTTCGTATGTATGATGCCCCCCCCCCCCCCCCCGCGCTCTTGAGAGGAAGAAAGGAAAAGAGAAGGCTGACGGGATAACGCTATACAAATTATATCTCGTCAGTCGTGCAACTGGGATTATGTACTTGGCGTTTCTACTGTATCAAAGGAATTGCAACTTATGAAATGACAAAGTTACACCAAGATTTTCAGATTCCATGGCCCCGTGTGTTTGTATTTGAAACAGCAATTTGTTTAACCATAAGTTCTAATAAGCTTCAGAGGTGCCGTTATTATCATCCTAAGTATAAATAATTTCAAAATGTTGTATAATTATTACAAGAAAAATAATTAAACAATTAGAGCAGATTGTTAAACTTTCATTTATGTTTATTATGTAATATTTTTTATTTAATCAATAGGATTTTAGTACAAGTAAGTATACATTTAAATAAAATATTTGCTCTTAGAGCTTTTGATAAAATAACCCCCCTCCAACACCTGATCTGTGATAAAACCAACAGATGTCCAAGGAGAATTCAAAGAAAAGTCATTGTTATGTTGAGGTTTGCAAAAAAACCTTGCTTTTAATATTATTGATAAAGAGCATAGATAAATATTTGATTATGAACTGACTGCATCGATAACTAAAGTTTGTACAATTGCTATTGATAACGAACTACTTATAATCGAAGCCAATGAATTTTGGACATACTAACTTACGCATTGAAGTTCGTACAAATAAATTATCAGATAAAGAATATCTATTGTCCTTATCATGGGTGCGCAATAGGGAGCAAGGGAGGGGGAGCATTGCGCGAGAACAGTTTTATTAGGTCTATGTGTCTGTAGTATTCAAGCGGTTGAGTAATGGCTTTGAGGTATTTTTCGCACCCTCCCTTATTCATTTTACTCCATTCGTTTTTTCAATAAGGCTATTGGTCCTTTCATTTTCTTCAATTTGAAAGTTCGATAAAATCCTATACATAAAAAATGATGAAAAATTATGTTACAAAATAATATGTAGGAATTAATAAAGTATAATTTATGCGTTATATAACTAATATAAAGTAAGTTTTTGTTGTATAAAAAATACTTAATCTAAAATCAATAATGTTACTGGATTTTTTTTAAGTGAGTCATGAAATTAATATCTTTTTCTAATTGAACCTCGCGAATTACGTACTTGTTATTAGGAGCTATAGATATATGTGTTGAAAACATAAACGCATCCACAAAATGGAAATAGTATAGTGTGCAACTAAGGAGGAACATTGGCTTTATCTAGCGCGGGTGAGAATTTAGCCACGAGAGATTATGAGATAAAATTTACTTCGCTTACAAGTTCACGGGATAGCTCAGATTTTTCTCTAATTAATCGGAATAAGACTTGCTTGACGTATCATCGACTATTTATGACGATGAGTCAAAGTTATATCAAATTCTAAAAATATTTTATCTTATTGTAAACGACAGCATAGTCGATAGCAGCATAGTATAATTAACTTCTTCAAACGAGTGAATATAAGGTGGGAGTTACTTTGAACGGTTGGAAATCGATTTATTTCGTTCCGCAAGTGTCTTTTCTGGAATTCGCAAACGCGTCACGCGCGCCGTTTGCAGATTTCAACTGCGCTGGCTTAACGGAACTGCACTCTGTCGCCTTCCGCCTTCGGCTTGAATTATGGAAAACGCAGCAGCTCTGAATGCAGATTCGAGAAGGATTTCGAATTACAGATGCAAGTGAAAGTGAGTAGCGTAGAAAATAATTCTTCACGTCGTGGATTTTTGTATGCGGTCCTGGATCCCCGGATGCTTGCTCGTTATCTTGCACGTTTCAAGTATGCGGCTGTGCATTGAAAATGTTTTTTTGCATAACATATATATCATTGATACTGAAGCGATGTAATTATTTGATTATTATTATAAAATGATGTTTTATGAATAGTTACATAGGAACTTTTGTGCTTAAGCACGTAAGGCTTTTTTGTCTTATCTCGGGTCCGCAATATTGCATGTATTCTACTATTAGAAACATCACAAAACTATAAATGTTTGTGTACAAAAAATTTATTGAGCCTAGCCTACACTGCCTGTTAAGTTCAGTGCACAATTAAAAGCAAAAATTTATGTATAAAAAGCCTATATATATGCGTAAATTTTTATTTTTGCTGCAGTAGACACAAAAATAAGAGTGTTATTGATTGTCACATGCTGTCTTTTATTTTGTTAGGTCGCGACTTATGATTTTATAGTATATTACGAAACATGTGACCTAAGTGGCATTTTATTACACGAGGCGTAGTTAGCGCCTGAGCATAGTAAGGACGATACCACAGCGCCGGGTAATAAAATATCAACATTAGATTACAACTAATTTCGCCATTAATCAGCTAACTTTTTTACCAGAAATATAAGTTGCTTATGAATAAAAATCGTTATATTTATGTACGCATTCGCAAAGCTAAACAAAAGAAATTATTTTTGAACTCTTTTTAGGATAAAGAACTAATAAGTTGAGGAAAAGAAGGGCTTTGGTAAACGTTACAGTATGAACCTTAGTTATAAAACACTTTGTGTAAGCTTTTTGAAATTCGAATATATATATTTACTTATCTTGTTGTAAACTTTGTTCATACATAAACATTAAAATGGAATGCATGTGAACAGAGCATTTAGATAACTAATGTTTAACTTAGAATATTATAAACTGACGCACCGATTGTAATACACAATACTAAAATGAGAGTTGGCACATATACCGTGTATGTATAAGAGGTCATTAAATAGTTGAGGGTGGGTAGATGAGTATATTTGTCGACCTCATTAGAGAATTGGATAGAATAAAACCAAGTGGCTAAGTGCTGAGGTGCAATTATACCAGCGAAATATTGCTTGAAATTTATTATCAAACATATTTATATGTTAAAGAGAGAGGGAGAGAGGGGTTTGGCTCTCATAAATTTAGTTTCGTTATTAATTATACTCACACCCGTTCGTTGTTTCGAACTACTTTTGATGATTTATTGTTCATCACGACGTGACGCGACGAGCTTTAATTAATTATTGATGAACTGATACATGGTAACTTTAATTAAGCTTTGAACTCAAAAATACTGACCGCTTCAAATGTATAAAACTCATAAAAATTATAGCGTTTTGTCCACTTGTATAAATATTTGTAATATAATTTTTTTTAAATTTGATAATTATAAGTTTATATTTTACATTAATCGTCGTAACATTTTAGTTTTAAATTCAACATTTTTGAAAACATTTAACTAAATGTCATTAAGAGTCAATAGTTCAATTCAATCCTGATCGAGGCAATACTGTTATTCTGCTATATCTTCCGAATACAGCACAACTGCGTTGCGGAGCTAATTTATATGCAACATATGAGACAAAAAAACATTTAAAGGTGGAACTGTTCCTGCCACTTTGGAAAGTTAAGATAAGTGTGTTCACGTTATTGGTGGTAATTATTGATATTGCGACACTACGAGGTCTAAAAAGGTACAAGTTAAAACGGTGAGTAGATATGCTATAGGCATACTGGCTCACCTCCCCTCCTCTCTCAAAGTGAGTCAGAAACCGAAAAGAGAACCAGGATGCCTATAGTGTTTTCTACTTTTTTCTTTTTTTCTTTTTTCTTTTTTAATTTTTTTTGCAATTAATAATTGCGGAATAATTGTATGAGTTTGACAGTATGAAGTGCATATGTGGTCTTGTAGATAGGATTATGGTTTGTGCATACTGTAACGCACTTGAAAGATGGTTTTGATGGATAGCCATATTGAATATTGTAAACAGGAATTGGAATCTTTGCAACCATTTCTTTTTTAATTCACCCAAGACAAAAATTTTGCTAGCATCATGTAAAGCATCACGAAGTATGTTTCCAATCTGTGAGTAGTCAAACCCATCCGTTTTCCAATGAATCCCATGGTAATTATGTTTGAGCCAGATATTTTCGTTTTTCATTTTATCAGACAGTCTTGTCCATGAACAGGGGTTTCTGAATAGAAGAATAATAGGATCACTGCTTTCGTTGAGAGGAATGATTGTTAATTCCTTTAGAATATAATCTCCTTCCGTTAGCTTGAAACCAGTCATGTCTACTGCATACTCCATCTTGCACTGATTTATTTATTATTTTTTTTATACCGATTAGACAAGCTTCTTGATATTCCCACTAATAGGATTGTACTGAACGATGCGATTGTGTAAGATCAAGCAGTCAACTGAAGTGTTAGCTGGAAAATCATTTTTAGCCACAAACTCTAGACATACATCGGCAGGAGCGCTCTTGAGAGATTAGTTTTGTTGTGAACAGTCAATACAACTACGAGTGGTGCGAAGCTGAGAAACGAGGACTTTGTTAGCAGCGGTTGCGGATCTGTTCCATAGTAGGATTTTTGAAAATTAGCCTACATATCATAGAGAATAGCAAACTGATTCTTAGATATGTCGTGATTCATATTGTTGTATGGATAATATTGTGAATTCAAGAAAAGTTTCACATTACTAATGTCACAATGATCAAATAGACTGGCGTTTGCAGTTCTCGTTGATTTTCTCTTTGTTTGTAGTCCAAGAATCACAAAACGAGGATTTTCCAATTGATTAGATGTTTTTCACTGTCCAGACGTGTTTATTCGTGCTCGGAAGAAGAGAATATTCAAATAACTCCCATGAACGAAAACACATAGAGATGGGGCTATCTTTGCCAATGAAATTCAATAACTGGATTTTTTGTTTAACAGATGCAATAACATATGGTATTAACCATTCAATCCTTGAAGTTAACACATTATAACCTTCATAAAAAGATGTATTGTCTCTTGTAATAGCTTCTTGAAGTATTGCATTCTTTTCAGTTCTCGATCTTGTGAGAATGAGTTCATGCTTCATATTAACTACAATTTTTTTATAATCTTCTTTTTTTTTTATTTTTTATATAATTCTGCAAAGCCTAAGATCATACTAAGAGGAATGGAAATGTCGAAGTTGCTCTGAGCATCAACAAAAGTTTTGATATCTTCTTCGACACCAAACCAGCCTGCATTCTCCAGCATACGACTCTGATTGGAATTAAATGAAATCCATCCTTTCATAAGACTGCTCAGACCGACATTTTTATTTTTATCAATCTCCAGGCCATTAATCTCATAACGAATTTCATCAAACATATGACAAATGGCATTGTTAACAAATTTAGTTTTTCTAGTGGTCCTCCTGTATTCTCTTTTTGTAATTTTCCACATATATTGATAGAACTACGTGATGGCAAGAGACATAGATCTTGATGTTGGTTAGAAATGCGAATTTCATCATTATTATCAAAGCTTGATGATGAGTATGGTTGATGTAAGTGAACCTCGTAATGAGCAATAGACTCATCGAAAACGGCACCTGATTGAATGCTTAGAATTTCGTCCATTTTTCTGGAAGCAGCCGAGAATTATACACGTGAATTTTTTCCACGAACTTTTAGTCCTAGGCTTTTCAGAAACTGAATGCTCTGACATGTTAACGGTTTGAGTTTCTTTGCTCGCCTGCTTGCCATGATGGCTGACTTATATATACTGTAGGATTGTAAACGATGCCCATTATACGGATTTGATGTGAAGTCTAATAGTAATTTCCTCTCCTCGAAAATTAACTAAATTTCCATCCTGATCTACGATTTGGATTTGGAGATGATCTATGCACTTTAAAAAGTGCTTAGCACAATACGTGATATAAATAAAGGATACTAATATACAAAGTCTCATTATTTGCTGCCAAGGAATAATACAAAATCTATTCAATGTTTCGGTTCGGCTCTGAGCCAGCTAATAAAATTCAGTGCGTAGGGCTACTATACCGACAATGAGAAACACTCTGATCCAAGCATTCATTTACTTGCAGCTTGGCCGAGCAGCACTAGGTTCCAATAGCTCTAGGGCCCTCTGCGCGTTACGCGCATAATGGCTACTATGCCGCGGCGGCTGTCCCGGCTCCTGCACAGTAGTTTGACAATGACATTACTCGCATCGAAGTGTCCGCTGAATGGATATCGATCGAGATACTTAAATAGACGCACGAAGTACACTGTCGAGATTTAGCGCAGTTCGTTGCCCGGCCAAACGATCCTACATCGGCAGCCTATTGGCCCTTACCTTTTTGTTTTTAAAGAAGTTCGATACGCATAAGAGAGTGCATAAACTTTGTAATTTAGTTATATTAAGCTGGTTACAGCTATATAGATACATAGGGCGCAAACGCAAAATCTATATTCATAGGATGAAAATACGGGAAAAGAGCTTAATATTGGCAAAATGAAGATTGGAAAGTTTTATGCTATTGAGAGAAAGGGCAAATAATTATGTTTAGGACAAATTAGTTAACGACGAAATTGTTTTCGATATTTTCGTGACTTTTCCTTTTTAATTAGTCACAGACAAGTTGCTACATAAGCTACCGTATTAATAATCTTTTTTTTTAATTCAAATTCATTTCCTACTTTCACTACTTACTAAGTATAGACTTTCCGTTTATGTTGTAATGTAATGAAAATAAATTTTTTAATTAATTTCAATATAATTTATTTTCTTTAAAAAAGTGATTTACTTTTTAATTTCTTCACTTGTAGATTCTAAATACACTTTTAAAAATAATGTGGGTCAGATCAGAGCCAGTATAATATAGCTTTAGCCCAACTTCTTCGGCTCAACTTTTCATCCGAAATTTCGTTCCTTTTGCATAAAAAAGGTCGCGTTCTCGAATCCCATCATAAATTTTTACCCGACCGCGCGCACCTTCCGCAAAATCCCCCTTCGCCCGCTCTCTCGGAGTCTGCGGCAGAAGGGGAGAAAATCGCTGGCATTGGAGCTGCGCGCAAACACGAAGCTCGCTGCCTATTACACAGACCCGCGTCCTCTTCTCTCCTCTCTTTCGCTCCCTCTCGCTCATATATACGTATAAGCGGCCGAACCGTTCACCCCGTACGAAATTCAAATACGATTCGAATGCAGTGTGTCGAACTCTCGGGAGCTACTGCTGGCGATTCCAGGTCTGAAGTGCTGGCAGAAGAGGAAGTGTGTGTGTATATGTGTGTGAGAGTGACTGAGAATGTGTATGTGTGTGTGTGAGTGAGAGAGGGAGAGAGAGAGAGAGAGAGGGAGAGAGACTTGATCTACTCTCAATACCGGATGGATTCAGCGCAATCATGAATTTCAAATCCTGTGCTCAGTCAATTCTTTTGCATCGAGTTCGAAATTTTATGCAAGCGCCAAACGAGAAATGAGAACATTTTTACCATTCTGCCAACACTCTGGTTCATATCCGGATATTACGTTCTCGCGTGTTCGGATAATTGACAGGGTCAAATTATAGGACTGCCAGTGCGGGTGAATACTTCTTTATTTATGTAAATATTCAACGAAGAGGGTCCCAAGGGTATCTTGTTTTATTAAACTGTTTACTTCGAAAAGCGTTTTGCCGAGGGTGTGGAATATGGCTTCATAAAAGGTATCTTAAATCTTTCGATCAAAAGCAATAAAAACGAAGATACAATTTTATTAAGTGGAATAAATGGTAAAGCTATATGGATAATCGTAAATTAAATACACGTAAAGTATGCATAATAATATGAAGAATTCCGTTTTTAGATGTTACATTAAATAAATAATCATACAACTGTTCAGAAAACTTGATCGGATAGAAACAAAGTTGAACTATAATTTCCAACCTTCCTGTCGGGTGAATTATATCTGAAACTATTCGTTATGCATTCTTGTAGACAAGCTCAAACTCGTATATATATATCCTCTTCCCTCTCAGCGAAACAAATCACTCTAGCTTGGCACGCCGGAAGCAAACTTTTTCCAGTACTAGCAGTCTCTTTCGGCAACGATTTCGCGCTGAGCCGGTTTCTGCTATATATGTATATAGCCTGTTATGACAGAACTACAATAAAACTGCACTGGTACTTTAACGCTCAAGATTAATTCCTATGCGTTTTCTAGGCTTAAATATAGTTATTCCGAAACGCGATCGCACGTCTGCGCAGAAAAAAAGTTCGCCCGATCGCATAGAGCTCGCTAATCCGAAAAGAAGTCGATACACGGACAAATGATTGATCGAAGCACAGACGTCGCATCCCCTTTTAAGCAACTTTTAGATGCTGGCAAAGGCGTGACTACTTTGCTGTACGCACACAAAGGCGATATAAGAGCGCTGATGCTCGCCGAAGCTTCGCTTTGTTATCAGGTTCACAAGATTAACGAGCTGCCGCGCCACTTGGCCAGCGTTCGTTTACTTGCGACGAACCCAGACGGACTCGGAAAGTCGAGAAGCGAGTCGTCACACACCGGATGCGTCTTGGACGTCGTTATTATGGTTTCGAGCTGACTGCATTGGTAAACGAAGGCACTATCGGTCGATAGGAAGAACCATAATGAACGAATCACATGGTAATTTTATTGTACGAGTATATTATCATGTGTTGGGCTTGTAAAAGAAATAGAATATACTCCATATAACGTATACCGAAGTATTTTTTTGAGGTGGAAGTATATTATAAAATATTACATATGTAACATCAAGAGGATAAATATTTGATTTTCATCAGTGCTGCGCGACTAAAATTTCATGCGATGAAATGATACAATGTTTTGGTCTATACAACTATATTCGTTAATCTTTTTCTCTTTTTTATTCATCATTTCCGAAAAAAGTGGCAAAAGCATGAAGGTTGCTGTGTAGGTGTAATGATGGAGCGACGGGAATCGAACGTGATAATTTAGAACAGTCTGTATAATATTTAGATTTATATGTCTTGATATTGTCGCAAGCTGCATGCATGCAAATGCATATCGAAAACCTATATATGCATAGCTCAATGGAGTTTTTACTGGTCATTATAATTCAATATAGTGTATATATGTTTACTAGTGCAAGCGCGGAAAATTTGGCAAGTAAATTTCTATGTCAGTAATAAAAAATATGAAAAATTTTAAAATAGAAAAAAGTATAATCCAGGGAAATTCACATAGTTTTTTTTGTAACAATTTATATAAACTAAAAGATAAATATTTGCGGCTGAAAATCCCCCGCAGAAGTACTAATTTGAAGCATAAAACATAGAGCTTTATATTATACAAGTGTACAAATATTGTACGAACAGTTTTTAACATTAACATATGCATAGATTGCAGAAACAGCGTCACATGCTAAAGGTACATTTATATTCATTAAAAAAATGCGACATGAATGTCTTCATTTGCAGTACAAATTATATCCACGCATTTATAACATGTTCTATAACTCACTATTTCTTATAATTTTTCTATACTTGAAAATAGACAATGGAATGCTTTTATATTATGATGTAGTTATGTTTCTATCGTATAAACCCCAGAGAAATTATTTAAACACATTATTTAGCGTAAAAACATTTATTTAATATAATTAATTGAATTTTTTAATTTTTTTTATATTCTAGAAGCACGCAATCAAGAGAGAGTAGAGCTTCAGTAAGTCTTACGCGTGTAAATAGAGAACCATTCCAAGCAAATAACGAAAAATCAAAAGTCCGAGTTATTAAAAGCGCGGTAAAGAGAAGTACGCGCCCCTGTTTTGATAAAAAATAAGTTGATAGAGTAGAACATCAGTTGAGCTATGACCGTACAAATATAATATTTAGTATATATATAAGCATGAACGCAAATAACGCTTTGATATAAATATATCTTTAATTTTCTCAATATAAATATCCTAGACATTTGTGGAAGTTGCCTAATCGAATTGATGTACCCTATACGGCGACCTAACCGTTCGTAACCTTTCTCTTTAGATTCATTAGCTCTTTTGAGTTTGTTAACAAATTAGTTTTTGTAATATCTTGCGATCTATACAATGCTGATATTTCTAGATTACCATTAGTAGTTTTAATAATTGAATTTAATATTTTCATCTGCCCAATTTCAATTATTTCAGTACTTTCAGTAATACCGTCTTTCAAGTATATTACTACACCATCTGACCTGTTTATTTTACTAGTATTATAGTACATTTTATATCCCGGTAAAAAGAAATAATCACTGTGCTCCAAAACCCACGTCTCCACACATACTATAATAGTTGGATTAGTATCCAAGCCCTAAATAAATATTTTTAGTTTTAAGAAATTTGTGTTTACACTTCGTATGTTTAGATATAATAAAATATTTTTTTTATTTTTTATGTATTTATTGAGAACTTTAATACTATGAAATGTACTTTCCTGTTCAATTAGCACATTGTGTATCTCTTCTATTAACTGGATTTCTTGATCCATGTTGAGTTTTATTTTGATTTTAAATTGGTAGTACTAGCTGCCTTGTTTACATTTCTTACACTTTTCAGTTTATTGCCCTCCGTTCTTATAATATCTACCTTGCCGATGTATCTGTCGATAATTGGACTTATATATATATAAGTCAAGTGACGACTTGAAGTAGGTACCAAATTTTTTCAAAATTTTGCACCGCGTACATTTGACAGGAATCGTTTTTTAAAATCTTGCAGGGATGCTGCTACAAAATTTAAGGAACAAAAAAGACTCGTGAGATAGGTCGTTCTTGAACCGCCAGATAGGGCCTTCTTCAAGCGGCTTTCCAGATAGGACGCTATTTCCTTCAGCCATCGATAAATGAATTGTTTCATGTTTTTTACTTTGTAGCTTAGTATTTTTATTAGTTTAAACCTATTTTCACAATAAAAATCAATCATCTAAAGTCATCTAAGATATTTGGCCAAAATGTCACCTGAAATTCTGCACTACGGTTTGCTAGAATTTCCTAAATAGCTATAATTTAATTTGTTAGAATTGCAAGTTACCTTTTAACTAGTGAAAACCCTGAAATAAGGCTTTTTTACGATCTTTAAAATGTAAACTCGTGAGATTCTTATCAAAGTTTTTCACGTAAGATTCTCATGTGAATTTTGCTTTCTCCTAGAGGAATCTTTATAATAGTAAAAGATTCAGTTTCGCTAAAACTTCATAGAAACCTGTTTTGAGGTGTTTGGAGTTCGAATCATGTATTTTTAGAAAATGTCAGTGCGGATGGCTGTGTGTTCGTGTGTGTGTATGTATATATACCGTCGTATTTCTGGAACTACGTGGTCTATAATAATAAAATTTGATATGCATATCTGTTTTTTGATTCTAAACTCGGAAAAAAGTTTTTTGATTTTGACAATTGTGGCCATTTTTTGATTTTTGAAAATTTTTTGTTTTGTTTTTTTAAATGATATAATTTATACAAAAAATTCAGCAATAGTGTTTTTGAAAGATTATAAAACTTCCTGCTTTTTGCAAGATTTTCTAAATTGACCGTATCGTTCAATTATTATGACAAAAAAGGTATTTTTTTTTAAATTCATATCTTCCAAATTAAACAGTTAAATGTTTTGACAAAATTCATATAATGGCAACTCGTATATAGCGACTGTTGTAGCGTATTATATGCCTAGAAAATGAATGTAAAATTAAATTTCAAGGTTTGTTAAAGAATTTGCGACTTTTGCAAAGCCAAGGTACAATGAAGCTGCTGAGAGATTGAGGAACGCGAACGAAGCCCGTGGAGAATTGCCAAAAAGGTGCACGAAAACGAGCTAACGCAGTTGCAAGATAAATCTAATCACGGTAGACTTCCGATAAAGCTCTCTCTATCTTTCTCCCTCTTTTTCGATGTGTTAGCACTGGACACTCAGAATGTAATCTTATTGAAATCTCAATTATACATCTAGCTCTAGTAACTGCACATCGCATTCAAAAACTAATTTTATGTTGCACTGTTTATTAATTAAGATTTTGCTTCCTCCTAGCAGAAGCTTTGTAATAGTAAAATGTGTGTTCGAAATTCGAATCAAGTATTTCTAGATAATATTCGTATGGATATGTGTGCGTGTGTGTATATGTGTATATTTATTAATTTGCATATAAATTTATTCAAATAAAATTATAATTCATTCAATATATTTTTTAAGAGTTATATTTTCGGTCGATAAATGATCAAATTTATTACATGATCTTTTTTTCAAATTAATGTAGAAGCTCAAAAGTAAAAGTTTAATAAAGATAATCTCCAGGATCAACTATTTTTTAAAGCTCAGTCATTCTTTATTTATAGCTCATCTTTAAATGTCGACCCTCTGTCCGTAACGGTTCCATCATTATTCTTCGTCTTGGGAGCGATGTATGATCCACAAAGAAGTTGACGACAGCGTAGCTGGTAGCGCTGTGGTCTTTTAGATATGGTGGTTTAAGAAAATAAATCGATATCGTTTTAAATGATAAATGAATGTTTAGCTTTTAACTCACTGCCAGCGTTGAAATATTATTTCAACAATTTAAAAAATAACATATGCAGAAACTTTCTTATCTTAAAAAGGTATGAAAAATAAAAGACTTTAATTAAAACCATAAAACTTAACTGAGGTAATCAAAAGATCTATCTTTCCACAAAATTTCAACTTATAATTAAAGCCTTTTACTCCCGTCACCATATATGCGCATAGAACATTCATTTTGGTTTTCGAATTTTAGCAGAAAAACTAGTTGCTTAAAATTTATACAACAAGTAGATATCATGGTTTAATATTGTAATTAATTTCTGAAAAAGATTTGAACATTTAGTTTTAGTGATATACATAAAAAAATCACCTTTTTCATCATAACAATTGAGTGGCACGGTAAACCTTGCGGGAAAAACTATGCGATTTTATGCCCTTGTAGGAACACTATTGCTAAATTTATTGCTGAAAATATTTTTTTCAAAAATCAATAAATTGACATAGAATAGTTCGAATCATAAAAACTTATTTTCCCGAATTTAGAATTATGAAGGTATGTATACACACAGCCATCCGCACGGACATTTTGTAAAATAATGCCTGATTCGAACCTCCTACTTATCGAAATACTTGATTTCGATAAGTAGGAGGAAGTCAAATACAATATTAAAGAAGGAAGTAGATTAGAAAATAAAATTGTACTATAAATGATATATGCCACAAGCGATGTTAATAATGAGCATATCGTTTGAGTGAATTTGAGAATCACACAGGTTAAATTAGACTTAGAACGCATGTTATCTCTTTCGATCTTCCATTCATATAGTCTCTTGGGTATAATCTGCAAAGGGAAAATAATAGCGATTCCGATAACAAAATTTCGCCTTTTAAATCTAGGAGGGATTTCTAGTGAGCCAGGCCAAGCTTCTGAGGAATGGGGTAACGCTGAGCTGAGCTAGGGAATAAGGGGCGGTTCCCGAGGGGTATTTATCTACGAGTAGATACACCACCTTCGCCTCTTTGTAGTCGGTTCTACAATCATGTTCCTATCTATGCACACTTGCTTGCCCGCCTCTGTTTTATCTTGCATCTTCGGCTATCTATTTGCTTTTCTTGCTCTGTACCTCTTATTCTCTCGCTTGCTTAAACTATCTATCTACTATCTATTTTATGCACAGTAGTTGTGCACTTAAAAATTAAAACTTACAAAGATTGTTAAGTTCTTTGTGAAATCAATTTTCAAATATAAATTACTTTAGACATGATTTTGAGAAATAAAAAAAATTTGATTATCCTATATTAAAGGCTTAAAATTTAAAGCTATGCAGTAAAATTACTGTTCTTTTAGGGTGATGCTTTCAACGTTACGATCTATACTATATAAACTCACTTAAAACGCTCTTAGGTATACCGTTTCTCTAAGAATCACATCTTTACGGCGAGAGGAAACAGTAAAATACTTCAAATGTACTTAATTCTAATTTATTAAATTAAAACTTTATGTAGTTTTACAAAATAATTAATTTTATGGGCATCACGAGTATGCAAAAACAAAAGCCCAAGTTAAACAGCGCTGAGTGCAGTCAGGACTTGCGTAGACGATCGTCCAGATGATAATACCTTTTCATTACTTCAATTATTCAATTATTTGCAAATAGGAAACGATAAAGATATTTCTCGTGTACGAAAATAAAAAGTACATAAGTTTGAGTTTCGTATTGAATAACTCCTATTGTGCATTTTGTTAACTATTAAATTGCATACGTCGCAGAACAAGTCTCTGAGCTACCATGAAAGCAGTATTTAAATTTTAATTATTTTCGAATTATTATAATTATTTTAATTATTTTAATTATTTTAATTATTTTGACAAGTTTAACCATATTGTTTGTCGCATGCAATTATTATATTCATCATGTATCTGTTCATCAATACAAATTGAATTTTCTAGCAAAAGCTACTATTTATATCTTTTTTCAAATAATATAAAAAATAATGTAACATTTTGGGCTTATTTGCATTGCAGTTTTTGATCCCTTTCTTCACTTATAAAGGCACAGATAATAAGTATTATACACAGGAAACAAGAACTTTATATCCCATTTCGAAATTTTCATTACTTAAAATTATTTACATTTATTATTATTCCTCCTCCAAGTATAAATTATGTAGCGTGGGTTACGTCAGGTCATAGAAAATACATAGACACGTAAGAACACTGAACGACACACAGCTCTTTTGGTCCTTTTTGTTTCTCCTTAAAGTTTCTTGTAATTGTGGTATGCCTTTTCAGCTGTCATGGTCCTTACTACATCTTATTTATTCCTTAATTCCATTATGTATTCCTGTTTCAAACTACCGTTTGCTCCTTGACCTTCTTCAAAAGGTCTGGTTTTCTAAAGTACACGACTTCCCTTATCTTGCATCAGAGGCCGAGACTCAGTAAGTTTGCTGCTTCGCATTCGTTATACATTGAATAGTAGCGAGCCGGGATGTAAGAGAGAGAGGGGGGGGGGACAAAAAGAGAAAGAAAAAAGGTACTGGCTAATAGCCAAAATGGTAATGTGAGCTTTCCGCTCCCTCTCATCGGTTGTCGTCACATAACTATCCTTCGTAGATCGAAGGGTGTTCATCCGCTTCTTTCACTTTTTCGCATTTCCATTGCATTCTAACGTCTCTCTCTCTATCTCTCTCTCTCTCTCTTTATACATATATATATATATATATATATATATATATATATATATATATATATATATATATATATATATATATATATATATATGTATAAATATATATTCTATTGAAATCTTTAAAGTAGGACAGTTACATATAAGTGTTAATAATGTAACCTTGCGATAAATGAAGAAATAAAAATTATGAGTTTTCGTAAATCATGCGAAAAGTTGCTCATTTCTGCTCTAGAACTGATAAATATAAATCCTCGGGCGCATACGTATAAACATCTTCCCTCTGCTTGTCACACATGCAGGCTCCTGTCACTCAATGAAAACGAAGGTCTAGTCTAGACTATTGCCGTCATTTACATGTAGTTACCGAATTTTGCTTTGATAAGGGCGGCTATGACGTTGGCAACGTTGACAATAAAAAGATACTCGCAGGGATTATTTTATTCCTTCATATTAATTTTCTCATCAGCGAGTAATCGAATCTGCAAATGATTTCAGATATTTTTCAGTATACTCTAAACGAATTTTGTTCTTGCCTTTCTTACAAATAACTGTATTCACTAAAATATAAAGGTTTATATTATTAATTTATCTACTTTTCAATTGCAGTAAAAATAAATTGCCAATGCGCTGTTTTTATCACGTTTGAACTGCAGCAGGTATATTACTCCGTGATAAGATCCATACAAGACAAATGTAACATTGATTCTTTTCATTTCTATCAGATATCAGATATCATAAATCGATTTCTAAATAAGTGACGTTTTAATTTTTTAAACAAGTTACTTTAACATTGGTTCATTGTCAAATAATTTTTACCTAAATAGTATATCGTACACGAAGGATGTAAAGTGGGTTTTATAGACTGAATATGGAATACGCAGCAGCCGAAAGCGAGTGCGTTTGCTAGTCGAAGACACGTTTATTGGTATATATGGTAAACAAATGAAATTTAATTAAATAATTAATAAAATAAATAATATCAATATCTCAGTTAGCTTTTTTCAAAGTATTTGTTGCCCGTCGGTCAAAAAAACAGTTACACGTTATGGGTACGAAAACGCAAAAATCATCAAAGTTAACTGTGATCTTCGTCATCGAATGCTATAGTAATACATTCGTTTTGTTTACGATCGCTTCAGCCTCTTTGTAGTCCGAATATTTCATTGTTTGACATAAAAGAAACGATGAATTATCGGCTGCTATATAGGAGGCAGCCGCAGTCCTCTAGCGAAAAACAATCTAAGTTAGGATGTGAGTAATGCAGTGAAGCCATGCAACTTCACATGTGGATATTATCGCAACAGCAAAAGCAACGGATTTCTGACATTTCTTATAGACGTAGTACGCAGAAGATTTTCACGTATGACTCAAACAGATAAAGAAAAAAAGAAAAACAGCTGTGTTTTCTTTGAAAGCGTTCGAATCGAATGGTTGAACTTTGAACTACTTTTGAACTACTTCAGCAATACGAAGTTTCTGGGTCGGATAACGATCGGCGTTGTTGCGGTGATGGTTACTGCAGCTGATGCTACTGTTCTGAATACGTCGATCTTTGAAAACCGGCGAATGTATTGGAATACAATGAAGCTATCTGATTGTTCGATTTGCAAAGAAATCTTGCACATAATTTTTTCCGTACACAAAACTTGTGTTATTACTAAATGGGAAATGTAATTCTACATTTTGTTAAAATAGTATATTGTGTACCGAGGGCACCAGAAGAATAATCTAGGGAGGTACTTGATGTGAATATAAAGGAAAAATGGTAAGAAAGAAGCTCTTAATCTTAGCAACAGCGTATTTTCCATGTGATGGAGAATCCTTCCCACCAAAAGAGGCAGTAGTGTTAATGCAGGTGTGCGTTAATGGAATGCGATGCAAATGCGCATCACACTGTCTGGGGTAGCTCAAACTCGAATCCAAAAAGAGAAAAGCTGGTGGCCTTTCTAACTTCTACGAGAATGAACATCTTCAATGTAGGAACCAGGACAAACATTTTAGAAAACGTTAAGAGAAGAACTCATTGCCATCACCATAACCTTCAGGAAGAGTTGAATTCAGGTCACAGACTAGCGAGCATTGGACGGCGTCTCCACGTCGGATCAGAACTACATAATTTTCCGACTTTATGGGTGCAGTACGACCATTCCATTAGCAAGGAATAGAAGGAAAACTATCTGGGCAGATAAAAAGAATAACTCAAGGTCAGGATCGACAACTTCCCTGTCACCTGTGGGACAGTGGAAGACATCGACCATTACTGCGAGATATGACAAGACATAATTATAAGTTCATATGAAAACAATTGCAAGGTAAAACGTACTTCTGAGGGGGCTCTCTATTGGGACCACATTCAAAGACTGCAAAGAGAGTAGTATTTGAATGTGTTCTCATATTGAAAGCAGAAACTGGATAAATGTCGATTCGATAAGCTCGTTTGTGGGGCTAATGGAGATACACTTCCCGGTCCTTGGATTGGGAGTTGATAACGAGCCAACCTCGATCCTCGCTCCGAGGGAAGGTTTGGACGCTGGCAAGGTATATCACCGATAGGGAGATATCTTGCCATGCTGCTGCAGTGCCCAGCACTGCAGCAGCATGGCATCGGCATTTTCATGATTTGGTATCAACAGGAAAAGTTGTATTTTTCAAAGATCTACAACATTTCTATTTAACTTTTTTTTTGTAGAATGCTTAGAATTTGAGTGAGAGCCAAAAAACCGTTTTTAGCGATTTTTGGATGTGACCGCATTCTGCATATACATGCTGGATCAAGCCCAAAATAGGACTGTCAGGTTACTATTATGAGAGGAGTTCGCACACAAATTTTTGGCCCGATTGATTAAAGTCTCTTTGAGATAATTGCATCACAGGAAAAATTTTATTCAAAAATACGCGTAAAAATCGAATAAATTGTACCCGCATTTCAAAATGACGTAGAGGATCGGGATAAAAAAAATAGTTTTTTAATTTTTGTGAGAGGAGACTTCTCCTAAAATTTCAGCCCGATCGGTCGAAAATTGCGTGAGATATCGCATGTCACACATTTTTCGCTTACAAAACTATAAGGCACTTCCGTATCGCGGTCGTGCCTAAAAATAGGAATATGCAAATAATATCTTCATACTGATAATGGGTAAGGACGTAGACGTCACTCAATCTTGTACGGTCATTTTTCCGGAGACGGAGGAGTAGAAAGATCACTTGATATACTCGAGGATAGTATCCCTAGTAGAAACCGACTAGCATGAAACGCTCATTCTGACCATTTCCTAACTATTTTTTAGATCCAATCTAATAAACGGTTAGCTAATGGCTGGGAGTAGCATTTCATGCTAGACGATTTCTACCAGGGATAGTATAATGGTTCCGGAATGGTTTTAAGGACAAGAATGGCGCTGGGACCGAGGCATGAGAAAGAGGAGGCACACAATAAATCTCGATCAACATGCCTCAGTATTTCAAGCAGAGGTAAGATCAATCACGGATACCGGAATCACGAAAGCAGCTAAGGAGATACTAAACATGTGCACAGTCTCAGCACGGTCATTTTCTACTCCAACTTTCGGCTGATAGACCTTAGCAGTATTACTATCATCTTCAATGTACTGAAGTGCAAGTAGGACTCGGTGTCGTTGCCAGTGCGGAATGCCATAGGGTTATTGTGGGTGCGAGGACACTTTAGGATCTTATTGTTAGGGAATAAAAGGCAGACAGGAAGAGGTACGAGCGACCTTCGAGCCAAGAAATACTGCGTCATTATTGCTTCCTACAAGGTAAATAAGGCGCTAAAAGACTAAAAGGCTGGCTCAAAATTGAACTAGTGAGTAAGTGCCCAGGTACAGTACCTTCACAGGCCCAAGAGATTATAGGAAATTATATACCGAAGGAATGGCTGTGTTACCGACACATATCGGGGAACGGTCTACAGTCGCAAACTCCGGCAGTCAGTCGTTCCACCGTAGCAATTGCAGAATTGCTACGCAGGCGCGGCACGGCAATCGAGAGGATCGTTACGGGGTCGCATCTTCCTCTCCCTCAATCGAGCTGTCGATTGATTAAACGGAGAGGCTCAGGGCAAAGAAATGATGGACTTCTTTGTGATCTGTTACCAAGGAACGAGCTGGTTCGGAGCGTGGCTGCCTGAACGAAATGTCGGTCCATTGCGGCTCTAGGCGAGCCGTTGTGTTAGTTATAATTTTAGGCTTTAATTCATCGTCGATACTGTATCGCGTCGCGTTATTTTAATGCTTAGTTTAAGATGTATTATGTGAGATAAATATAAATCATTTTCGGTGTGGGTTTTCTCTTTCGAGAGTTTTCCCTGCATCACAGGCGACGGTCTGGGCGAATGCGAGAATGATTGTATATTTTCCCGAGAAGGCGTATATTCATATTTTTTGCCACTTGGAGAAATGTGTTGCTCTAGCGAGAGCAACTCTCAAGTAGGCACGTGCGTAAGTTAAAAAAAGCTAGCATTGTTCTATGCATTTATGGCCTTGTGCGATGAACGAAGGGTCAAGCGAGAGTTCGAGCAAGCTAGCAGGCGGTGAAAGGCGAGCCGGCGCGCATGCTGGTAAACTTGGGCCGGCCAGGATACTTTTTTATGGTTGCGCGCGAATTAACGCCGGACCTAGTGTCGTTGGATGTTATTGGTACCGGTGTGGGTGTTTTTAAAATATGTATAAATATGCGGGCTTCGCGACTGCTCGAAGTATGCATGTTTTTCTTCGTCATCTGGCGGGAAAATGAGTAAGAGTGGGAAAGGGCGGCTGTTTTTCTGCCGATCGGCAACGATGATCGCGGGGATCGTCGGAGGGCGAGTCGTACCGAGAGCCAGTGTTGAAAATAACTCGGAACAGTTCACTTTTTGCTTGTTGTTTAAAGTCTTTGTATCTGCAATTACATCTTGAATATACGCATCTATAAGTATTCAAGTGTTAATTATTTTTAACCTTTGCCATTATTATTATTTTTTCACACAAGACACGTAGAGAGAAACAGACTGACTGTCATCAAAGGCCTGATGGATGGAAACAGGCTCAGACTAAAAGTAGTCTGACTGATGCAACACTAAGGATTCGGGTATCTGGGAGATTGGGGTGTATGGGATGTAAGTGGTGCGGGTGGGCGAAAGAGACCACCTCTCACCTCCTAAGTAAATGTCTGGCTTTCGTTGGGAAGAGACAGACGGTATACGGGGCGACCATCAACGCACGCATTTCAGGTTGGTAAAACTAACAGAAATCTGTCAGGCCGCCGAAACTATTAACAAAAGACTGGGCTTGTGAGGGGTATCTTCGGAAAGGTTATCATAAAGGCATGATTCAAAGCAGGCAGTTAATACAGTAGGCTTGCGCCTGAATGCTGTACGGGCATGTTCTAAGGAAGGGGCTGCCTTGGTCACCTTCGTATTTTTAAGACTAAGATTAAGATTATACCAGGTATAACATTTATTTGTTGGTCAGAATTCATGATCATCATTTTTTCACAGCCCGCCGACTTACTGAATATATGGGCATCGAAGAGCACTTTTACATTACTGCATATTCTATAAATATATATATATATCTGCTATGAGCAAGGGAATTTGTTTTTAAATTTTATGTAAAAAGTTGTCTGCAAATTAAACATTATATTTATTATTAGTTTCATTTTTAAACAAATTTTTTAATTAAATTATAGATAACATTGTTAAATAATGATTTGATATAAATTCTCTCGCTCGTTGCCGATTTATACGTAAGTTAATGAAGATCCAGTAATGTATCTAATATATGGTATATATATGAATTGTTTTATATTTTTCACATTGTTCCTGAGTAGAGTTTAAACCTATTCTAAAACAAATAAAGATGTTTATAAAATTAAAAATTTATTTTCCATTTATAGATAATTTAAAGTGGTCAGGTCCCTTTAAATACTTCAAATATCCCGAGGCTCAGACAGTCATTCGGTGGTCATTCTCTTCTTCATTACTCGCTATCGTTATCTTCGTCGTTACTACTTAATGTTTCTCCCAAGATCAGCGGATGAATCTCAAAATTAAAATAAGTAGCTAATTTTGACTGAAGTTGTTTTTTACTTAAATACCTTGCAGTAGTAAAGAAATTTATCGGCACTATACAATTTATGTATACAACTGAAGAAGAAAATAGGCTTTTCCAAGCGACGGCAGACACGAGTGGTCAAATCATCATCTGAATCTTAGTAATATTCCTTTTTGAATTTCGCGTACAGCCTCAATTACATCAGCTCAAGTGCTCAATGAAAGTTCTAAATCTTATAAGATTAAGCTACGCTTTATTTGAGTCAAGAGGAAAATTAAAGATTAATGCGATTAACAAAAGTAAAATTCATTTAGCTAATCGTCTGTTTCACTGAATAAATTTTTCTACGATATATCATCGGAATCGTATATACGGAATTGGAATTAGAATCGTGATATTTCATAAATATATTTTTACGTTTTTATCCCGTCAATAGGGTATTAGAATCACTTAAGTGGTTGATTATTATTTTCTTTACTTCTAAAGGAGAATATTACTTTTTAATCATCAGTATACATAGTATATTGTGCAAGACGGAAGGAATGCACACCCACGGACATTTTCGAAAAATCGTTTTAAACTTTTCCTTTTACTAAAAAAATCAATTAACCTAGGCTGAGATGAACACATCGTCGATAAATTTTCCTGACAACGGAGAGAAGTTTAGCAATCGATAATTCGTATTAACTCTACCTCTCGAAGCGCAAATTTGTCACGCCCTAAAAATTCCAGCTAGCAGCTCATTAATTTACCATCTCTCATTATTCGTTCACAAACACAAAGACAATGTAATTTACCAGTATGTTTTTTAACTGGCGTAAAAGTCAGGCAATACGAAGAAAAAGAAATAGCTGAAAAGAATTCTTCCGTGAACGCTCTACTAACCTCATTTCTTAATCTACGTCAAAGGATCAAAAGTATATAGAAAATAATAAAAATACATTCAAGATTCTCACTGGACAATTCCTGATAGATATATGTCGTTTAATTCGTGTCGTTTTGTTATCTTAAGTGTTGTTCGAGGTGTTATTTTACAGAGCACAAGTAATATTTTGGATTGTCTCACAATAAAAGTTTTATAACAATAAATATTAACAAATATTAACTTTTATGAATTTTTCTCTTTCCTAGTTGTCTAAATAAGATGAAAACATTTGTCAAAAGGTTTGTTTTGCAATATAAGAGGGTATATATTTTTCCAGAGACTGCATGCTTCGATTTCATTTATCAAGCTGTCGACGACTTATCGAGAGCGGTGAGTGACAAGATGAAAAAGTAACCCTGATACGGTGAAAAGGTTGAGCCAAAGAAATGGTCCATGAGCCAGGGAATGCTCACCTGTTTACGCTGACAGGACGTATTATCCGTGAACAAATGGAATTATCGAAAACTTTGTTCGCACGCGAGGTCTATTTTTTCCTTTTTTCCACTTCTTTGTCATTGTACTTTCGTTTTCTCTCTTATTGTATGTCGTAGAACGATATTCCTTTATTCTCTTTTCTCATATAAATTCACTGCTTATTAGTTTGGATTTATCTTTCATCACCCAAACTCTTATTATTCCGAACTTTATTAACTTTATTCTATTCTTAGCATTCGATGTATATACTTCGTTCATTATGGTACATTTATTTAAAAGTATATGATTCTGTAGGTATTGTTTTAGCACTTAGTATTTCTTGGATATTTTATTTAAATTACTTTTTTTAAAAGTTCATTTAGTACAATTTGACAATATATAATAAAATCAAAGCCTGATGCGTGCATGACGCTGCTAGTATTTCAAAGAATCTTAATTATATAGATCACACAGGCCGATAAAATTTTGTCGAATATCGGACCCAGATACTATAGTATATATTCCCGAAGGATTTTGGCACGCCGAATCCGAATCTGATGTCCAAATTGCCGAATTGGCTCTGGTTTCTGAGATATACTAACATAATGTCCAAAAAACGCTGTTTTTGTCTATTTTTGAGGTTATGTAGCTCCGCAGATTTTTGTCTTTTTGAAAAAATACACAGGGCATCTTAAAATATGAACCTTTTTCTTTCAAATGTCGTTGAGACAAAAACAGGTAAGTAGGCAGGCTGGCGGGCTGGCTTTAATGAAGTCGAGTGAGTGAGTATGTGGGCAGGTAGGTTCTATTCTATTCTATTTGTGATTTGTGGCACCATAGGTCTGTACGGCCATCAACAAGAGCGTGGGCATGCTGCGCATGCGTAGATGAGAGCGGGAGAGTTCAAAAGCTGCGACTCTGAGCTTCGGTCCGCCCGCCACCTGAAACACAACGAAAGAAAGGGTACCAACCCTTGGGCCCCTCTCGAGGGCCCCAGGGAGACCGGAGTCTCCCCGGGGCCCACGAAAGGGACGACAAGGAGACCCGCGGGACGTGCCCTGACTTCGCGCGAGGGAGGGTTGCCGTGAGAACAAGAGAGTAAGCTAGAAGAGTGCTAGCAGGAGGCGAGGCAGGCAACAGCTCAGAGGGGAAAAACAAGGTAGTGCTAAATGTAAAAATCGCAATCATGGAGGAAGCGAAGGAGTATGTCGATTAAGTCGCTGCGAGGTTGATAGAGAAAGGAGGAAATAATAAATGGGGGAAAAAGATTATGTTTAGCAAGAGAGTGGAGCAGACGAGAGCGTTACGCATCGAAGCGAGAGCAGGACCAGAAAATGTGATTAAGATCTTCAACGTCTTCATCGCAAGGACAAAAAGGAGAGTCAACGATGAAGTGATGTGGAAGCAGAGATTGAGATTGAGATTCGGGGAGTGGATGCTGATTCCAACATAGGAGCCCTCGGAAGTTTTGGAGCCGTCGGTATAGAAGGTAGTAGAAGATGAAAGGAGAGAGCGAAAAGAGAGCCTGAATGTTTTGATTGGATTTGAAGAGCGTTTAATTGAAAGGCCGATGTCCGTAGAGACTTCGGGAGAAAAAATTTGGGAAGCGAGTGAGTAAGTGAAACAGGGGAGAACGTCTGAGGAGTGGATGAAGGGACAGTACCTTTTGAGGCGGGCAAAGGCGCGAAGGATTGGAAGTTCTAGTAAGTTGAGGACGTTGCGGTTATTCAAAAGGTCGAGAAGGGATTCAAGAGATTCGAGGGTGGGATTGTTTTTAATAGCAAAGGAGCGGAGGATGAATTTAAAGGCCAGTTTTTTCGGACGTAGATGAAAGGGTAGTTCGCAGGATTCAGCATAGACTATGCGCTTAGGAGTAGAGCGGCGAAGGCCTAAGCAAGCTCTGAGGGCTCTGCGAGCCAAGGCTCAGCAGTTCTTGTTGGCTCTGCAGCCTTTGTTCTTGGCTCGCTCGAATAATCGAGCGAGCCAAGAACAAAGGCTTTGTAAATCTGAGTCAGAGATCGGGGGTGACCACCCCACCAAGTGCCGCAGAGAGAACGAATAAGGTTGAGTTGGGGGGGGGGGGGGGTGCATTTTTGAAGAAGGATATTGAGTTGCGGGGTCCAGGTAAGTTTGGAGTCGAAGATGACCCCGAGAAACTTGGCCTGGGGGGCGGAGTTGATGATGGTATCGCCAAAGGAGAGAGAGGCTGCCGAAGTGTCAGTGTTTTTCCGAGAGAAAATAATGAGCTGGATTTTTTCAGGAGCTATCGAGAGGCCTAACGAGTTAAAGTAGCAGTTGATGCGGTCGAGACTTTTTTGAAGAACAGAAAGCAGAAATCGAGGTCGGGAGAGGAGACGAAAAGCGCTACATCGTCAGCAAAGCATAGGTATTCGTAGTTGCTGTCCATGTGCTCTGAAATTTGATGCGTATAGATGTTATAAGCTATGGGGCTGCTGCAACAACCTTGGGGACGCCTTTGAGTGTTTCAAAGAGACCCTGAATTTTGCCACCGATGTTAAAGGAGACTGATCTAGAAGAGGTTAGGTTATAAAAGAATTTGCAAATTTGCCAAGGAAGATCAAGATCGCGGAGAATGTGAGCGAGAGTGCCGGGGTCTACACCGTCGAAGGCACCTTTGATATCTAGAAGAAGGGCAGTCATGTACTATCCGTTAACGAAGCTAGAATAGATGGAGCAGGTGAAAATGGAGAGATTGTCCGAGCACGATTTGTGTTTGCGAAAACCAAACTGGAAGCGAGGACGGATGTCGTATCTTTCAAGCCAGCAGTTGACGGAAGAGGGGAATTCACCCTTCATGAAAAGGTCGTAGAAGATAAAGAGTAAGTGAACCAAAATGTTGTCTGGAAGATGAGAGATCAGGAGGTTGTCAATTCTGTCGAGACCAGGAGCAGAGTTGGGTTTTTCTAAGCATTTGTTGATGGCAATTTGAAGTTCTGAAAAAACGAAGGGCTTGCAGAAAAGATCGACTGCGAGAGGGTAGGGAGAGAAGACAGAAGGAAAGTTGGGATAGAAACAGGATGGGGGGTAGATAGAAGAGATTAAATCAGTCTGTTTAGCGATGTTCGCGGAGTTATTGCGAGCATCGGAAGCAGCGAGGTTACGATATTTAAGCCTGTTGATGAAGTGCCAGAATTTCCTAGGGTCCGAAAAGGGTGTAAGAGAGGCCAAGCGTCGCGATATGATTGCCGTTTGGCCTCGTGGAAGACGGTTCTGGCATTATCTTCGGCGGCTAGAAGCTCAGAATATAGATTGGGGTTGAGACGGAAGTTTTTGAGGGCTGCTTTCCTTGCTGACTCAGCTCTAGAGCAGTTTTCGTCCCACCAGGGAGGTTCAGGGGCTTGGGGCGCTTGCTAGTGGAGCGAGAAGGTGCGACATAGTTTCCTACTGCGTGAAGAATGGTAGAAGTGAGGGCGTCGTATTTGACTGTTGAAGAAGTGTCAGCTGAGAAGTTGTCGAGAGAGAAGTTGGATAAAGCGTCCTCAAAAGCTCTCCAGTTTTCAGGGGAAATTCGGCGATGGTTGGGGCGATGCGAGCGGAAACACGAGCTAGGGGTGGGAATCCCTAGAAAGGTGGATGTGGGGTAGTGGTCGCTTAGGTGGTTATCCTCAAGAACTGACCACGAGCAGATAGAGAAGAGGTGAGGGGAGACAAAAGT
Source organism: Muscidifurax raptorellus (assembly GCA_020010945.3). Taxonomy (NCBI): domain Eukaryota; kingdom Metazoa; phylum Arthropoda; class Insecta; order Hymenoptera; family Pteromalidae; genus Muscidifurax; species Muscidifurax raptorellus. The sequence continues at coordinate 19,863,656 of CM052077.1, read as the reverse complement.
GAGGTCTATGCAAGAGGGGTTGGTAGGGTTACGCCTATTCAAGTAAGTCGGGGAGCCGTTGTTTGCGATTAAAAGGTCGTGATCAGAAAAGGAAGAGAAGAGGTGATCGCCCAGACTGCAGGTGAAACTGCTGCCCCAGGCTGTGTTAATGGAGATGGAATCGATGAAGCTTTTTATGTGAGCGTGATTGAAGGGTGAAATGGGGGGCCTGTAAGCTGAAACGATGAGAAGATCGCCTTGAATAGTTAAAATAGAGACAGCGGTGGATTCCCAGATGTTGAAGGAGTTGACTATTTGAAAGGGAATGGAGTTGCAAATACAGATGTCTGTACCACCACCTCTGCCCACGGGTCTGTCGTTGCGAACAACTACAAAGCCTTTGAGCGAGAATTGGTGGTAGGGGTTGAGCCACGTTTCGCAGAGAAGAATAACATCATAATCCTTAGACAGCTCAAGAAGATCGGCTTTACGCTGTCTTAGAGAGAGACAGTTCCATTGAAGAAAGCGAATGTTTTTAGGCTACTGTGAAGGCGCCATTGCTAATGGAGGTTGAAGGGAGAGAAAGCTGGAATTGTGAGCAAGCTTGAGTGACTTGCTTGGCTATATCGGTGCGTCCGGCAGCGGCTAGAGTGGGGAGGATAGTTTTGAAGATCAAGTCGAGAAGAAAGAAGACTACCGATTCGAAGCCGAGGGGGGATGGAGTAGGTTCGGGAGTTGGGGCTGAAGAGGAGGTGGTGGAAGGAGTAAGGGGTGGAGGGTAGGGACCAGTTTGTGAGGAGGGCGAGGACCGCCCATTGGGAGAAATGAGGCAGTTGTTGTGATCAGAGCGGGAGTAGATTGAAGAGGTGGTGTGGCGAGCAGAGGCAGTAGCAGGCTGAGAGAAAGTACGCGGAGCGGAGTGACGAGAGGTGTGATGAGTGGGAGAAGGTTGAGAGTTCGAGTTGAGCGATGGTCTGAAAGAGCGTAGAGTCGAAGCATGCGAAGGGGGTGATGTAGAGGTAGGAAGATCGAAAGGAGGGGAGGAATTTTGATAGAGAGGTGCGGTTGGAGTAGGAGTTGGGGTTGTTTGGGGGAAGGAGGATTCAATCGGGGAGTTTGAGGATGAGGGTGTGGGGTGAGAGTTGAGGCGAGAGTATTTGGCATGCGAGCGTGTGTTAGGAGAGGGGGATTAAGCCGCAGGACGTGAGGAAGGGCCTCAGTGAGAGAGATGTTGTATGAGGCTGCGTAGCTGCGCAGCGATTGCTGGAAAAGCCTTTCTGGGCAAGATGGGTCCTTCGGTAGATGGTTCTGGTTGCAGTTCACGCAGATCGATTGTGATTCGAAGCATGGGCAGGTGTCAGGAGAGACATAACTGGGTTGGCCCAGCCTAATGAAGTTAAAGAAAGCGCGATCCCCGTTCCTGCGACAGCACGAGTATCGCTTGTAACTAGCAACTGCCAGTTATCCTGACCGATAAGGATTTCGGGCTGTGCGTTTTCATAAGGTTGCACAAAAATGCTTTCCGATCTCGCAATAAGCCGTACCGTCTCCCTAGTGAGCGTTTGCGATGGAAGACTTAAACTTGGCACCGCGACTGCATTTGTTACTTGAAACTCCTCAAAATCTCCACACATTTTAAACTGAACTTTTTCACAACGCGCTGCAACTACCTCTCGATCATTTATTCCCTTTATCTCTAAATTTATTTGCGCGCCTTTGATTCCTAACCTCCTCGCCGCGCTCTTGTTTATCAACGTGATAGTTGATCCATCATCAAGCATCGCGAAGGTTCTTATCGATTTCGCAGGACCCGAAACCTCGACTGCGATTATTTTCAAAAGCGCCCGCGGTAACAATAGTCACTGGCTCGTATCGCTTACATTAGAGGTGCCGCTGGTTTGCTGAGCCGCTGATTCCGTGGAAGCCACGATCGGCTTCTTATCTGTATCGTTTTTTGTTTCACGCACCAATCTCGGCGTGTGCAATAGAATATGATGCTGTCTTTGACAGCTGCCGCAATTCGGCGCCTTGCATTCGGCTTGCCGGTGGCCTGATTCCAAGCATTTATAACATAAGCTAAACTTACGCGCTAAAAATCGCCGCCTATCAACAGCTTCACGAATAAAGCTTTTACAATCTGCCGTCTTGTGGTGGTCTCGCTTACATACGACGCAACGATATTTTCGCGTCTCTTTGTCGGCTGATTTTGGCTCGGTATCGACTTGCGTTATCGCTGCGACGGCTTTGTTCGTTTTTCCCCGTACCGGTTGTTTGGCTGACGTACTGGGCTCGTCTAAATTTTCGGGCTCTACCGCGAAAATACCGCCTGCTATTGAGAGCTCCGCTTGCTCGTACAGGAAATCTGCCAGTATCTCCAGCTTGATTTTATCTTCCGTTACTTTTGCCGCGTACGAGTTGTACCCGAATTTTAAAGCCGCCGGTAATTTTCGCGAGATGCTTTGCACTAAATCTGGACTCTCCAAATGCCCGGTGAGTTTAAGCGATTTCAGAGCGGAGACAGCATTTTTTAATTTCGCAGCAAAACGCATCAAACCGATGTCGCCCGTGTAAATCGCTGGCAAGTCTTTTAATTCCTTCACGATTTTACGCGCTACGGCACCCTTGTTGCCAAAAAGCAACTCTAGCGTTTTTATAACGCTTTCCGCGTCTCGACCCGTCACCAACAACGCATGCACGGCCTCACGCGCTTCTCCTTTTAGCGCCGCGAAAAGACGAGAGACGTTCTCTTTTGCCGAGTAACCGCCTAATTCGGACGTTAATTCAAACGCTTCTTTAAAGTGAACCCACTCCAACGGGTCACCGGAAAACGACGGCAAAGATTTTGCGGACGTTAGTCTGTTGACAAGTCGCGAATTTCCCTCGGACATACTACTTTCGCGCACTGCACGCAATGTCGACTCTATCGCATCCGTCAAGCGCATCATAGGATTGTTCGCGAAGTCGCTATTACTCGCACTATTATTCAAGCCAAAATTTTGCGACTCATTATTTCCGGAAAAGCCTCTATTATTATTTGCGAAATTTTGATCGCGTTGATCGTGCAATCCAGTGTTCACGGCCGGATTCCTAATATCTCCATTGTTTTCACTCGGGTTTACTATGCCGCGGTTAACCGTCCCGCAGACATTATTCCGAAGATTTGTACCGTACATATTGTTAGGATTATTATTAGCCATAGAATTATACAAGCCGTGATCAAAATTTTGCACGCGACTATTATTGCAAAAATTCGAATTTCGATTAGTTGCAAATTCGCGACCGTGCTCGATAATAAAACTGCGTCTCGGCGGACCACCAGCAAAACTACGACCGTTGCGCAAATTACAATCATTTAAATTCACGAGGTCGCAATCCTCGTTAACATAAAAATCGTCATGCATTCGCGGATAAATAGTACTGTTTGGCCAACGGCCTCTTACGCGCTCCATCGGCGACCTCAGCTGCTCACGACGTTGACCGCCGACCTCGAGTTCAGGCTCCGATGACGACGCCTCGGGCTGCTGCTCGTCCTCGGGGTGCTCGTCCTCTGGCAGGTCCTCCTCTCGACGTAGAGCAGCTAATGGCAGTGCCTCATCGCTGAGCACTCGAATGACCGGAGACAATGGAATTCGCGGCCTTGATGGCGGCCGGGTCTGCGTCCTGGCTCTGGCAGCATCGGCACCTTCGACGCCGGTAGTACTCGGGGCCATGGGCTCCTCCATCCTTCCCGTTTTCTTGGCTGCTGTCCTCTTCTGTGCGCCTTTAGTTCTCGTGGAGGTCGTCTTCCTCACAGCAGGTGCTTTCGTGCCGACTTTCTTCGCCTTGCTACCACTCGCGGTCCTGGCTTTCTTTGTTGGCGGCTGACTCGTCGTCGAAGGGTCGGCTTCCCTCTGCTCGTTGCTGGCTTTCGTTGCTCTTTTAGGCGGCATGTTTTCGCTTTCGGATTTATTAAACAAAAATCTTTTCCTTCACTTTATCCGTTTATATTTTGCCCGAATTAAATTAATTCCCGGGTTTCGGCACCAGTTTGTTCAGGATAAAGCAGGATTATTTCAGTAGAAGGAATTACTTTAATGATTTTATAATCGAAAACTTTGTATAAATGTATAATGCTTTTATTCGCCGAACTAGTGAGTAGTGGCCTATAACTCGACCAGCTACTCGCACCAAAGGTCAGAGTGCATCTGAACTCGCTGTCGATCCGCATCGATCGGGATCTGCCACTGCCCCCCACTTATGTCTAATTAGCCGCCTAATTTCGCCGCTGATGACCGCACAGGGATCGCGGAGAGAAAGAGAGGGAGTCGCGTGAACTTTATACTTGCGTACTACCTTATATGTGTAAAGGGTCGTCGCCACCTCGCCTTGCTCCTCAGCCAAGAACGTGCCACGGCCCGCCTTTCGGCTTCCCCGTGCAACGTGGGACCCTCAAAACCATGGAGCAAGCTCCCTTTGGGGTCGATGACAACCTCAGGGTAACAAGTCACCCCTAGCTGGGGGCCAGAAGCCACAGAACCGTCAAGACGGTTCCGCGCTATGGGAGCTCGGCCGAAGCGCGCGCCCGCTCTTACTGACATAAAACTTAAAAAACACTATCGCATTATCTCTCTCTCTCTCTCTGTCCGCTCCTCCTCGTCACGGTTCTTTATTTATTCTTAATTCTATCCGTAACAAAGCTGTTATTTGCTTTGTTACTTCTGAAGGTGAACCTTGTGATGAAGGAGCAAAACTTTTAATGGATTCTGATAAATTAGAACGTAATTTAAGGCTTAAAGTTAATGAAATAGATAGTTTTAAGAGAAATAATAATACATATATAATATTATGCATTAAGGGTTCAGAACCTGAATCACTTAGTTTAATTCAAGAAAATATAAAAATTACTTTATACAAATTAAAAGATTACATTATCGAAAATAAATTATCTATAGTAAATATAGCTAGTAATTCTCACATATGTAATTTAGAATGGTGTGAGATATTAAGTTTAATTAAAAGTATTTTTTATCATGTAGATGTTAAATTCATTATTTGTAAAGGAACTTTAAAATATGTGCCTCCAGAGAAACGCGATGAAATTTTTGCAGAGTTACATAACTCTCCCAGAGGTGGACATCGTGGGGTCTCAAAGACTTTTAATAGGATTAGAAATAATTACTATTGGGAAAATTTGAAAGATGATATTCAACGGCAAATTCAACAATGTTTAGAATGCCAACTAAAAAAATTGGTAAGTTTAAAAACGAAACAGCCTATGGTTATTACTGATACTCCAGGCACTGTTTTCGATAAAATCGCTATGGATATTGTTGGGCCATTGCCTAAAACAAAAAACGGTTATATATATATTTTAACCATGCAAGACCAATTGTCAAAATATTGTTTGGCTGTACCTTTAGTCAACTGTTTAGCTTCAACAATTGCAGATGCATTCGTGAAACGTTTTATATGTATCTTTGGAGAACCACGAATCGTACTAACTGATCAAGGTCAGAATTTTCTGAGCAAATTAATGGGACGTATTACCAAACGATTTAAAATCAAGCGTGTCCGTACAACTGCATTTCATCCACAATCTAACGGTTCTTTGGAACGATCACATTATGCTCTAAGTGAGTTTTTAAAAATGTATACAGATAAAGATCACGAATGGGATGAGTGGATTGAAATTGCTATGTTAAATTACAATACTTGTGTCCAAGAAAGTACAAAGCACACACCATGTGAAGTAGTGTTTGGACGTTTAGCCAGACTACCATCAAATGATCCTTTAAGAGAAGGAGATTTACTACCAACATACAAAGGTTACCTGGTAGACTTGGTAACTCGATTAACGGGAATTCGTGGTCTACGATAATCTTGTGCAATCCAAACTTAGATCAAAAAAATATTATGATAGACATCTGAATCCACGAAAATTCAGATTGGGTGATTATGTCTATTTATTAAAGGGACATAAGCCTAAAAAATTTGAAAAACCCTATTCAGGTCCGTATAAAATAATTGAAGTTATTGATGCCAATAATGTTCGAATACAAATGACTAAAAAGAAGAACAAAATAGTCAATACTAACCGCTTACGCACATCTTACATTTGCAACTCACCAAAAAAATCTTCAAACGCTTGCACTAACATATCACTAACCTAATTGCTTATTTAAAACGATTATTAAGAAAATATTTCTGATTCTAGATGTATTTAATCATATTTTTGACCCTGTTGACGAACTCCATAACCCATGGACTAATTGGATATGATTGTGGTTCACGGCAGATGAGCATCATTACCATTTCTTTCTGAGATGTGGGAGAATGCAACATTCCAGAGTCTCAAGTTAAGATCTATAATGTTCATGATAGGTGATTCATGAGACGGTAGTTCAACAATGCAAGATTGAAATAAGAAGAACTATTTATAATTACGGAATGCATTCATATTCATCAATAGTATGGAACAAATGAATACATTCATGAGACCTCTTTGAAGTCGTGTAACGATTTACATTATCATGGATCTTTTTCTCTTGGTAATGGACATATTATACATGGAATTAGAGTCAATAGTACTAGTATTCATACTGTTACCCTTGCCGGTACTTTAACTAATGATGGCACTTGTAGAGGTACACAGTATTCTGATCCATTCGGTACTTGGGATAATGTGGTTGTTCAAGGTACAATTCAGATTACTTTAAGAACTCACATTGCGCGAATATCTTTAAATGATAATAAGATACATTTAGATTCAGGAACAAGTTGCATTTTTTCAGATTTAGCTAATGGTTATAGTTTTTGGGAGACACTTCCCATCGATAGTTGTAAGTTCGATCAATATACCGTTTTATATGAAGGATACTCCGAAGCTGCTGTAGATGCTGATAATAATGGTAAAACTATTTACTCAGTAACTTCAAATGATATTACTTTCGCTCTTTCTCTCACTTCTAAAAAAACGCTTTGTGGCTATGTAATTTCTGCCACTGAACATCCTAAATTATTCATTTTTAATACTGCTCCAGGCAGAACATTTGCTCCCAAGACCGATAAAAATGTTGCTAATCTAGATATTTTTACTTATGTAAATTCCAAATTCGTTTATGTTGAAAAACATCTTAGAAAAGAAATTAATCTCTTGTATCATGACGTTCTTACTCAAAAATGTGAACTAGAAAGACAAACTCTCAAGAATTCGCTATCTATTGCCACTCAAGCTCCAGATGAATTTGCATATGATCTTATGAAAGGTCCTGGATATATGGCTGTTGCCGCTGGAGAGGTTGTACATATTATCAAATGTATTCCAGTTGGTGTTAGACTACACCAAGATGATATTTGCTTCGCTGAGTTACCAGTTGAGCACAACAATCTAACTCATTACATGACACCTCGCACTCACATTTTGAAATCTACGGGAACTCGAATTCAATGCAATGAAATATTACCTGTTTCATATTATATTGACAAAGCTTGGTACAAATTTACACCTAAACCAACTAAGGTGCATGCACCAGAAGTTTTAAAACCTTTAACTAGACCAACTTGGAAATACACTAATCCTGCTGAACTGGCTACCAGTGGAATTTATACTGAAAAAGATCTAGAGCAATTAAGAGAAAGGATCATGTTCCCGGTTGAAACAACATCATTGATAAATGATCTCGCTCGAGAAATTAGAGGACACCCGATAGCTGATAATGAAGGTACTATTCTCAAGCTACTTAATGAGGGAGCTGTAGAAAAGATACTAACAAGCACTTGGGATCGTATGTGGTCCAAGTTTCTCACTTTTGGGACAGTCAGTGCTGAAGTTATTGCTATTTTAATGATTATACATGCTATTAAGATGCTGATTGATATCGCTGTTCAGGGTTACGCCCTACATTCTGTTTATGGATGGTCTATTCATTTACTTGGAGCAATTTGGAGCTCTGTCACTCATGTACTCTTATATTTGGGAAAGAAGGATACATCAACTACTCCCATCACTGATGACATAGATATTCCTGAAGTCGTTGTACCACCTAAAGGAACTACCAAAGGAACGAAAGATTATACTCCAATAGCTACCACTAGTGAACGTGAAAGTATGACACAAAACATTAACTCTACAATAGAAAAAAAAAGGAAGAACCTCAATGATACGACTGATTATTTTATATCATTTTAATAGTACGCCTGCTTTTCGTCATTTCACTCCTCTAGCAACCGTTTTTCGGTGGGGGTGTAACGTCGCCTGCATTTTAACAAACCTCTTACATATATTTTAGAAATAGACACATTTTCTGAAAAAAAACAGACCCATACTCATCTAACAGCAAGCGGCGTAGTATCCTTAATGGCGCAGAACAGGATATATAATTTTAAGAGTACTGGGAAAAATCTCCGAAAATGCGCCCATACTGTTTCACAGTCCCACACTCAACTCATAAAACATTCAAACTAAGATACTTTGCACGCAGAGTATAGGCCCACTTCAAATTTCTTTTAGCATTTTCTTAGAGTTAGAACCGAAAGTAACCAGCTGCAAGTCGTAAAAATGCAGATAGCATTTGGTATCCTAGAGTTTTACGACCGGTCGCTCTGAGAACCTCAGAAAAAAAAGGGACGGATACCGAAAATTCAAAGATAGAAAAAAAATAGTACATGCACATGGGGTATCTTGGAGACATCTTTTACGAACCCAGGGTAAAGGTTTTTATTACCCTAGCGAACGGTTAGATGCTGCTGTATTTATACATCCTGTTTACAAGGAAAAACCATCTCCTTGTTGAGAATAATTCCTAGACTCTCAATGAAATAGAAAAGAGAAAATTAATAACGATTTTCCAAAAAAATATTAACTATAATAAAAACAATAGTTAGTTGCTAAGTAGGATATTATGGACTTTATTATATAACAACAAATATCGACAGTTTAAATAATATTATTATATTACTAAGTTAGTTATATTTATTAGTTAATAATTATGATTATGTAATATCGAATCTCTCCTTCCTTTTCAGTAATTTAAAATTTATACCAATATTAGAATTATTCACATAATGTAATATTCAATATCTTTTGCCTATTCTAAATAAAAATTATTTTTCCTTGCGTTTAGAGAGATTCGATAAAGCTATATACTTCTTTGATCATTTAATGTAAAATGCGTTATCTTATACAAAAACGTTGTTAAAATAGTATTTAAACTTTATTAGAAAAAGGCTCTGTAAACCAAAAAGTTATAAAATCTTTCTACTCAGAGTTATAATTATTTAGCATATATAAATTTGAAAAACAACAACATTTTTGTATAAGTATATATTTTTAAGTTATGGAAAACTCCATCAGGCCCTCTGCCGCCCCCTCTTTTCCTTCAGCTTGGAGTAGGGATGCAGGAGACACCGAGTTCGTCGTCTCCGAAGATCTTCAGGGTTTCTATTGGAAAATCCCTCTCATTTTCAACCAATCAGGGAATGACCCAAAAATGAGGGTGTGTCTTACATACAGCCTATAAAAGCCTTGGGAGACGCACTCGGGACAACATTTTATTTTTCAATTTTCAACACTCAACATTCAACGTTTATTTTTCACCTTTCACGCAATTTTTCAGTTTTAATATTGTTTTTTTTTTTTGTATACTATCCCTCTTCAAGTTTGGAAAGACGGGATATTTTTCTTTAAATGTAATTATCGAAGAATTGAATTTTAGAATTCACAACTGTTTTTTTTAGAGTGTGTAGTGAAAATAAAATAAAAATAAATAGAGTAAACATAAAATTTTGTTGAAAAATTATTTTAAATAAAGAAAACAAAGAAGCCCTTTGTTTTTATATCATCACCATCATCACCAAGGATTGTTTTTTTTGGAGTCACTGCAAGGCCACAAATAAGGAAACCGACGAAAAGTAAGTAAAATAATTTTTATTATTCGCGAGTACGATTAGCTACCACTGAGTAGTGTAGTTTGCTTCTTTCCTCTCGTTTTGTGTAAAGATCAAGTGCGGTTGATCTTAAAATTAACTAAAAAAATAATGTTGCGTTTTATTAAAATAAAAAGAACGAAGTTCTTCCTTAATAGTATTGATCAGGAGATTTATGCTCAGGGAAACCTGTACGCTGAATTTTCTGGTTAATATTCAAACAAAAAACGCGAATAGAGCCAATAGGGTTTAAAAACTAAATTATATTTGCAGATCCCGGTTCAGGCCAATGAGCTTGTAAGACAGGGATCCCAAATATAATAAAATAGTAAACAATAGAAGAAAAAAAGAATTTAGTAGTTATTTTTTTTGTCTAAAGTTTTCTTTCATTTTTGTTGAGAAATTTTTATTTTCCTCTAACTCGAAAATTTGTATAGAAAGAGCTCATCCCAGCTATTAGTGGAAACACTAGGCCAAAAAGAGCAACAACAACCTTCCTCGTCTAGGAAAGTTGTAAAATATCACAAAGAATTATAGTATGCTATGATTCCGACGTGACAGCAGTGATAGAAACGATACTACCTTTGTATACCGTAGCCATCAGCCTTCCTACCCTAGTGGGGTGAAGATGGCCTTTCACCTTCTCACGGTCAATCGGCTTAGCAGAGACCACGAATGGACCCTGATTGGAGGAAGGGTAGAGAGGAGAAGAAACCTGACCTGATTTGTTGAAGCCCTGGAGAAAGTTGGATCTGCCAGAGAGAGAAATAGCTGGTGTGGTTGTCGTGGTAGAAGATGAGTTCGAGGTTGTGGTCTTAGAAGTAGCTTCAGTAGGGTATGGGTCGACGATGGTGCCAAATGCAGTAGTCGAGGTGGTAGCAGCAGAAGAAGACGAACTTGCAGTGGTTGTTTGGGAGTGGAGATTACCGGTGGTAGAGTGAGATTTGGCCAAGTGCTGAGAAAGCTTAGAGATGGTTTTCTTTAAGTGAGGAGCCTTCGACTGGGTGGAATCCGAGATGTTGCTGTCTTCTAGAACATCGCAGGATCTTTTTAGCTTGCTAGATGCATCTGGCATGGAAACATCAGAGGGTGAGTCATCTGAAAAATTTAAAGAATTAGAGAGTTGCTGAGAGTGAGGCTGTTGAGAACTCTGGCTAAAATGAATGAGGTCCGCAACACCAAGTGGTAAGGAGGGAGGTGGATTTAGGGGAGATTGGGAATTATTATTGTCAGACAGTGACATTGTGGAGGTAGGAGTGTGGATGTATGAGTGGCTTGTAGAAGGCGGCAAGGTAGGCCAAGGGCCACCTGTCGCGTGGTTGAGGTTAGGGGACTCAGACAGATTAGCTTAAGGGATGAAAAGTACACAAAGAGTTAAAGGAAAAGAGATATAAAGAGAATACAAAACATATAAAGCACACAAGCACCGTGTGCTAGCGCGATTTTAACACAAAAACACTAAAAAATACTCTAAATGAGAGACAGCACTCTGACGAACGAGCTGTCAGTTTTCCCGCCGAAACGGAAGTCCACGTAGGTAGATACAAAAGCACGCGATCAGGCGAAGCTAGGCGAAAGAGCCCAAACGGCGAAAGAGCCCAGCGCCTAAAGTGGGGGAGCGGCTGGCGGAGAGGGAAGGCGGCGCTGGCTCGCAGCGAATGGCTAGAGGCTCTCTCACCAGAGTTTCTCATACGGCAGCTCATTTTTGCGCGTCTACTATACCGACCGATCGGCCGACAGGTCGAAAAACTTAAGAATCTCTTTTACATGAGTCGTTCTGCACACTGTAAAAGTTAGAGGCAGAAAGTAAATACAAATAAAATAAATGGAAAAATATGCAACAAAGCTTAATCAAAGCTCTTATACTTTGTAAATTTTTGAAAGAATATAATTTTAATTATAAAATCTTCTCACCCCATTTAATGCGCATTAAAAAAAAGTCAACATGTTTTCAGGCAAACATAATGAAATATAAAAGGGCCTCGGCTCGAAGCGACTTTTCCAGCTGATTCAAAGCTCCAGAACCTTATAACCCACGCGCTGCCAGCGAGTTTCAGATCTATTTCATGCGCAAAACTCGATACGATAAGGCGACATAGAAGCGCACAGCGGCGACTTGTGAAGCCTACATAAATTATCCTATTACTGATGCGCTGCCAATATCAGAATCCATGACTTTACATACTCGATTCTCAAAAACGTTCGCACCCTTAAACCTGCTTTATTTGCAAGGAACGTTTTCACGCTAATTTTAAATTAGTGATAATTTACATTAGCCGGAATTATGTTACTTTTCACGCCAAGACTTTTCATAAGAGAGAGTATATCTCTTTTAAAAATACACGGCACATCGGAGGAAGGTGATCAAAAGTGACAATAATATCTCAATGCACAAAAAACTCAAACCCACCTACTCCGCATGCCGCAAGTTTTTATGCGAGAACTTTTACTTAAAAAATACATCGGCACATCGGAAGAAGGCGAGCGAAAGCGAGAACAATTTCTCAGACTCCAACTGCCCCACGCTCTGCAATTCTTATACAGAAACAGTTGCTTAATAGTACATTGTGTGCACGAGTTGCACAACTTCGAGGTATATGCTATTGGGCGTACACTTATCTGTGGGTCAGAGTGAATAACCCACCCCTTGAAATTACTTCAAATGCGTACGTCTATCGTGTTCATAATTGCAGTAATTTCACAGCGTGAGATATTTGCTATTTTGCGCACGCGAACGCGTGCGCCAAATAAAACTTTCCGAGCATGCGTGAAAAAAAATGTCGGCACATCGGAGGAAGACGAGTGAACGCGAGAACAATTTTTCAGAAACCTGCTACCCCACGCGCCGCGAGTTTACATGAGTGAATATATATTTAACAAATCCGTCGGCACATAGGAGGAATGCGAGCGAAAGTGAAACCTACAGCTCCAAAACCAAAATTCTTAAAAACAATTACCCCACGCGTCGAGAATTTTTATAAGTGAGTATCTATATAAATGATAGGACTACACATCGGAGGAAGGCGAGCGAAATCGAGAATAATTTCTCAGGGTCCAAAAAATGCAGAACCAAAATGAGAATTCTTAAAACCAACTACGTTAGGCAACGAAACTATATATAACAGAATATCTTTTGAAAAAATGACGTGAGCTGACGTTTCAAGCTGAGTTGAAAGCTCCAAGATCTTTATACCAGAGAGCGCGTTGCCAAAGAGTTTCAAATTTATTTTACACGCAAAACTTGATATAAAGAGCCGAGATAAGCGAACAGTGGCAACTCATGAATCCTGGACTCTCGGTTCCTGCTTTAAAAAAGTCATGGTAATCATTCTTTTCGTTCTCTGTTCGTTTTCGCGCGCGATTTCTGTCACGAAAAAATCGTATATACGCTACGCGCGTTCTGAGTCGCTAGTCATATAAAAACAAATTTGACTGTCTTGCTAATTTTTGAAAGAGCATTAAAGCGCATGCTTCTAATTCTTTCTATTTCATGCGATGCGTATTAGAAAAGCAAGAGATTTATTTTGGATAAATATAAATAAATATAGAAAGCCACCAGCTAGAAGCGACTTTTCAAGCTCAATTAAAAACTCTGAAACCTTGCGGCCTCACACTTGAATTTGATAGGAAAATTTATGTCCAGTAGCGGTGTTTTATGAACTCTCCAAAAAGTTTCCTCACCCATATGCTGCCAAATAAGCGTTTATAATTGTAAAAATAAAATACGCCATAAGTGACCGTGTTGGACGATGTGTGGGTGAGCTACTTGTGCTATTTGTTTCGCGCGCTGTAGAGACTGCCGCGCATGCACTCGAACTCACAGAGAGAGAGTGAGAGAGAGAGAGAGAGAGAAAGAGAGAGAGAGAGAGAGAGAGAGAGAGAGAGAGAGAGAGAGAGAGAGAGAGAGAGAGAGAGAGAGAGCGTTTAACGCTGTGTGTCCGACAACCCTGTCGCGGTCGCGGTCGTCGCAAGCGTCTCACCTTTTTGCACACCACCCTTCATTGACGTCGCGGTCGGTTCGCAGATCTCAGTCAGTTTAAGACAACGGAGGACTAAACGTCGTGCCATAGATTTTTGTGTGTTATAAGTGGGTTTTTTAGTATTCAAAACAGCGGATCTGTGAACATGAGTGGTGAATAATTGACGGTGATATCACGTGTGTGCGCATTTACCTTATCATAGACGTGTATCTTTGCAGATTTTACACTTCGCGTGTTTGTGCTTCTGTGACTATACATACGAACAAATTGCGTTTGCGTATAAAGTAATAATATTTAGGTGCTCAATACTTGGGTAATATACGAGTATTCAAGTGTCCGTTCAAAGTGAAACTTTTATACGAGTGTATGCAGCGCTGTCAGAAGAAGCTTCGGACGCAGAACGCGAAGAAAGACTTTGACGCTGTGTGGGGCGGCCACTTTTAGTAAAATACTATCGCGCTGCGGTTACCGCATGCGCGTCTTCCCACCTAATCACCTTCACCCGTACGGCGCGGCTGGAATCAGGAGAGTTTGGCGGTGTAGGGACCTCTCGTGTACCTTTTCGTTGCACCTCTTATCAGCCTACTTATGGATAAGGAAGCAGGTAAGTAACTTTTATTTATAAGCATAACCTAATGATTGCCAGCAAACGATTACGAAAAAATGTATATAATATAAAAACTTGCTGTGCTGAAAATATGATTATTTTTTATTTTTCACAGACAATCCTGCACCCACGGAAGCGAATGAAGTTGAACCTACCTGCCATGTGGAACCCGCCACAGAGACACCAGTTATGAAAAGAACAAACGATGCGACTGGACGGAAAGGTGGTCGAAAGTCGGTGGAACATTTTCACGAAGGGTACAGTTACAAAGTTAACAGTACTGACAGTGCTAAAAATACAAAGTAAGTTGCTTACATCCAATGTCTTTTTAAAATGCGTTATAATTTATCTTATAATAATATACTTTTCTTTAAATATTTACCGATTTTTATTACATTCCATGCGCGCAGAAAAAAGCTGAAAGGAGCAGTATAATTTTTATGGTGAGATATGAACAAAAAAGTGTGTTTACACACAATGGTTTGGTTTTCACCTTTTTCAAAGTGTGTTCTTCATTATTTTCCATGTGTGTGGACTTTTATCTTTCGCAATTTTTTTTAAATGTGCACTGTGTATAGACTAATATTTTAATTGCTTTTTTTCTATAATTGTATTTATTAACATTTTCGCTTAAACTTTATATTAACTCGTATTTAATATGATTTATTTTTTATAATTACTGTACAATTAAACTTCTTATATTTACACGTATTTCAAATGTGAAAAGGTATGAAGGTTTTGGAGTTTTCGATTCAACTTCAAAAGTGACTTCGAGCCGGGCCCTTCTATATTTTCTTATATTTGTCTAAAATAAATCCCTTGCTTTCTTAATACACATTCATCGAATTACGTTACTTTCTTTATTAAGAACATGCGTCTTAATAAAGAAAGTAACATAATTCGATTAAAATAAATTATTATCAGTATTTCAATATTGTGTGGATTTTTATTTATTGCATGTTTTCCTGACGTGCTTTGTATATATATATATATATATATATATATATATATATATATATATATATATATATATATATATTAAATCTTTGTTAATTGATTTGTATATAAGAGAGGCTTACGTATTACAGTATCTTTTATTTATTTACACTCGCTTAAACTTTCTGTATTTATAGGTATTCAAAATGTAATCAGAAAAGTGTCGATGGAACTCCATGCACTGCACGTACAAGACTGATTGATGGCGTGTACCACACGGAAAAAACGGTTCATATTTGTCGCAGAGATGACCTTTTAGAGCAGAAGAAACTGTTCAACGATTATTTGCGTGCTACTGTGGAAACGGGTTTAGGAACGAGTTCGCAGTGCTACAGTAAAGCAGCTGCGAAGTAAATAATTTCATAATTACAATACTTAGTAATAATTTTAATGAATTTGTTACGAACTTCCGTATATTTCGCAGGTTTCCTGACGTTGCCACGGAAAACCCATATAATAGCACTATGTCACGCAAAGTGCGTCGATGCAATAGTCAGAGCGACAAATCAACACCAGTGATGAAAATTACCGAACTAACGGATTTCAGCGATTACCTTTTTAAAAATAAATGCTCTCTAGAATACCAAATGAAATATTTAAAGGAAACAAAAGAATATAATTTAAGCTACAAATTAATCGAAGCTAACGGACGACAGCATCTGCTTATTTATGAAGAAGACTTCGCCCAACTTATGAGAGATTCCAGAAGGTGGTTTTTGAATGCAACATTTTCTGTTGTTCCAAAAATTAATAAAGTTACTCACAATAATGTGCGAAAAATTCGGATGCGTATGTAAAAATTTATATATTACTCTAAAACATAAGCTAATTAAATTATGAAAAACGGTGAATTCAGTTATCATTGTATAATTATTTAATATGCATTATGTTTGTATGTACATTTTACGCACAACTACAGTACGTAGGGGCCTTAATATAAATAATTTTTCTTTCTTGTACTTATTTTTAGGCCCTACCGGCATTTTGGATTCTGATGCAAGGCAAAAGAACTGAAGATTACGTTGCCGTTATGCAATATATTAGATCAAAGCATCCAGCCATAAAACCTGATTATTGTATGTCTGATTTTGAAGGTGGCATGCGCACTGGAGCTAAGACAACCTTTCCTAATATAAAAGTATGCGGGTGTCATTTCCATTTCTGCCAGGTAAGCATGCGATACACTCAACTTTTCACTTATTAATTTAAATTTAATGAATTAATATTGATTTTTTAATTTTTTTCAAGGCTCTGTACAAAAATGCACTAGACTAGGGCCGCAGTAAAAAAAAATAAGCAGGAAAATACCGAGAAGCATTTTATGCTTTTAAAATTCATGGCTTTGGCCTATTTGCCAAGCCAACAAATTAAATCTTACAACGACTTTTTAAAAGAGGAATGCGAAAGATGGTATGGATATTATTTTGAGAAATTTTTAACTTATTTCGAAAATGAGTGGCTCAAGAAAGTGAAGGTTTCCAGGTTTTCCGTATATTGACTTCTTCACACAACTAATAACTTCTTGTAATCCTATCACAGGGTGTTGAAGGAATTGCTGCATGTACGCCCATCGTCAACGAATTTTATAAGTGAATATTAATTAATTATTAAGAAAAAAATACTGTATTTATTTTTAATATTGAAATAGTTAATCTGCATTTGTTTTTATTTTGTTTTAAAAAAACTGAAAAAACTTTTGGTGAAATATAGGTTGAAACTAAAGTCTCTAGAAATGGATAAAGCGACTTCATGCTCTACAAAGAGTACTATTAAATTAAATGTAAGAGAATATTGGAACCGTTTGGACAAAGGAGAAATAACTTTCAATGACTTTGTAACTTGCGCCAATATACATAATGACGATGATTTTGAGGAGTCTGAAATAATGTTAGAAGATGATTCAACATCTGACAAATTATTGGAAGAATTGGAACCATTATCAAGTTTCAGCGACGACGTAGACGAAGGTATTATTATTATATAATCTTCTATAATAATTAGTTTAAAATAATTAAAAGCAATCAAAAAAAGATGAAAGTAATGCATATATACTATATATGTACGTGTAAACATATAAGTATGCAAATAATATACTTTCATACAATTACTTAGGAATGCTGTAGTAAGTTAATCGTGTAGTACTTGTCAATGACAAAATTTCTTATTTGATTATAACAATATATGTAAGATATATATTTCTCCTTAATCATAATAACGTATAGTACACAAATAATTTCATAGTAGCAATAATAAACTAAGAGATTGTAGCAAAAATAGTGCCAGTAGTAAATCAGTCTCTGAGAGTAGCGAATCAGTAGTGGTGATGATGGCCATGCCCGTGTCCATGTCCCCCGTAGGTTCCACCAGAGTGGTCATTGCCACCACTGTTGTGCACGTGAGCGAAGAATCCTCCGTGTGGATCTGCGTGATACTTTACAGTACGTATATTGCCGCCAGGTTCCTTGATCGTATATTCGCCCGTTACATGCTTGCCTGAGAACAAGATGTGACGAGTATTAGAAAATTATAAATTATTTTTGTATTAATGTCAACGACGACTCGCTCTGTAGAATTAGATATACGTATTGGATCATATACTCAAAAAAATTAAAAGATCAATAAAGCTTCATTGATACAGGAGTCAGGAAACTAATAAATGTTCAATATCTACGAAATCTTAATCAAGTTGAAGGCACAATTATTTATCAGTTATGTCACAGCACTGAATTTTTTTGACAAATTTTCAAATTGACACTAACTTATACAAAATATATATTATATCAAATAATTTGCTTTGATAAACCAGCCGATCAAGGCAAACCATCGCAGTAACTGCAGCGTGAGCGTGAAAATTCTGAATCGATTTGGTATTTAATCAAGCGGCACTATTATTATAATTGCATATTCATGAACCATTGATGGCGCCGTAATCATATAGTTCGTTAAAATTTGAACAGCCACTGACACTCGCATTATTGCAGTGAATTTCGTCAATGAAGCTTATTTTTTGCAAATAAAAGACTGCTGTAGAATATAAATAATCCAATCTATTTGTCATTGCTGGCCTTTTAATTAAAATTTTGCATCAATCCTCTTTAATGAATTTGTTTGGTGAATGAGTATTTTAATTTAAATCTATATCAAATATATACAAATTACTTTTTATTTATATCAAACAATAGTCTGTAATATTTGTAATATTATTATGATGAATTATTATATCTGTGACTTACGATAAATAAAGAAAAATATATACTTTAATAAATTAATCAATATAATTTATGCAGTGATAACAACTTACCATCGCGATGCTCCTTCTGTCCATGGTAATCACCAGTATGATGATCCTCTACACCATATGCGAACTCATACTTAGGATGAGCTACATAGTCAACTGTGTGGTGGCCGTGCTTATCGTGGACACTGATCTCGTGTCCAGGGCCTTCTACTGGTCCGTGAAAGTGTGCAAAGCTGTGCGCATGGCCAGCAAATGCAACGCCTGCTAGAGCCAAAGTAGTAAGTGCCAAAACTCCAACAAACTATAATAATATATAAATGTACAATATGAAAACCAGTTTAAATAAAAAAGAGGGTGAGGGAAATATTTTGAAAAAAATGGAAACAAGACAATTACGAATTTGTTTATAATATAAGGAAAAATTTTGAGATTTAAATTATTCGGAAGGTTACAAAAAATTAATTTTGTATTTTAAATTAAATTAAAGAAAAAAATTACTAGATAAGCTCTTATATGCCTAAAAATATCAATTTCATAATATTTTAATTAGACATATTTCATATTTTTGGTTAGGACAAACATAAATAAAATTTAGAACATTTTAACAGAAAACTAATTTTTATCCTTTGGATACGACTTGTACATGGATTACAATGAAATTTGTGTTGTACTACGTTTTAATTAATCACGGAAATGACGATGAGCTTACTCTGCAATGAATCTTTGATGTTTAAACTAAAGAAAAATATTACTAACTTATCTAAGAATAACTAAGTCTATTTGTTTAAGTGAAATTGAATGTTACAAATGAAATAACGAACCTTGAAAACCATGTTGATTCTTATGTTTCGGAACGTCTTTATCACGAAGCTGGCGAATTTACACTACTTTCAAGTCTCTTACTCTGTCTTATATACCTAGATCAGCTGGCCCGTGCTCGTTTTGCGAAATTCGCGTACTTGCGAGTAACTGCGAAAAACAGGTAACCAGGCACAAAAAGAAGCGCGGTGACCAATCGACTCTCCTACGTGTAGCCCGATCGTTTCCCTTTGTTTATCATAGAAATAATGATTATGACAAAGCCTATTACATTCACCGTAGATAACCAACACATACCCGCATTCTCGTTACACGTTCACACGAACGAGATGCAGGCTTGGTTGATCAGCAATCATTTAGTTACGTGACAGAGGCTGCACTAATAATACTATACGCGAGCATGTGAGATCCAAGCTCCAGAAGTAGCTAGAAATCACGAGCCTGATAATGTTTGCACAGGCCTAAATTGATTGGTTGATAGTGTATTTGGTGAAGCGCAAGTATTTTCAGTTTCGCGGACACACTTGGTCCCACTATTAGCTTTAGAGAGATTCATTAGAGAAAGGCTTTTGTAAAGTACGTTGGCGTATTTGATCTTTGTTAAATATAACATTATATCACTAAAAATCAGTTTATTAAAAATGGAAAATTGACGGTAAATTAAAATTAATTTAGTAGTTAAAAAAGAATTCTTTTGCAAAATATACATATAAAGTTGAATATATACCAATGCAAAGGTATGTAAGCCATATTGCTGATTTTTTTTAAATTAATAAGGAAAGTATTAGAAAGAGATTATTAAAGTTTACATATAAAAATAATTGTTTCATCATTTTTAAACTGCAACATCTCAATATTGTCTGAATATTTAGTAATCAAATTTTTACTTTTAGAAAATCTATTTTATTTTACGCTTCATCGTTGCAGCTGCTTATAATTAAGACATAGCAATATGACCACATTTGGAATATACATCGCTATCAGGACGACTTAAGTAAATTCATGCAGCATTTGATCCTTAGTTGAGGCATAATTAAGCCAGAACCAATATCTTGGTGCATTTCTTGGAAGGAGCAGCGAGAGTCAGTAAATACTTGCTGCGCGAGCGTCTTCAAAGGAGCGGTAAACCCACTTTTCTCTGCACAGGGCTGTCTGAGACTTATCCTTTTTCTCCTATCCTAAATCCGTAAAACATAAACTGCTTATGTAAAACATTAGAAATTTATATTAAAACTAATTTAAGTATATTATTTTGATTAATAATAAGCGATATTATAAAATAACTAGTTGGTGGGACGTCATCCCCCTCAACCATAGGTATATACGCTATCTCAAAACATTTTACTATTTTAAGTTTAGATTGTAGGATTGTTGGAATGATGTATTTTAAGTTTTACGGTTATTGTTAGTTTTAGAAGTTTCCTTTATTAATTCTTTAAGAAAATTATAAACATAAAGTATGTACTTTAATAATAGTAATAATGTTAATTCATTTAATTATTTTCCGTAGCCTGAATGATCGTTACCTCCGTGATTATGAACTTCAGCGAAAAATCCACCATGTGGATCAGAATAATATTTAACTGTTCTTATGTTACCACCAGGTTCGTGAATGTGATATTCTCCATGAAGTTCTTTACCTGAAATGTACGGATACCGTTAATATTTGTATAATTCTAAAAACAGCCATTTCATTGTTATAATGAATTAATTACCGCTTAGACATAAAATAATAAAACTATAATATTTTACTTTCTATAACTCACAATATGTACAAAGTATTATATATATATATATATATATATATATATATATATATATATATATATATGGGTTCTTATAAAAAAGTGACTTTTTGTTTGACTTTTGTTTAAATAATAGTATATTATGTAACACAAAGTGGGTTTTTTAGACCGAGTATGGAGTTTACAGACAAGTCGAGAAATGCCAGCCCGCGCCAAAGGCAAGTTGCACATCATACTTTCAAATAATTTTAAATAAATATAACCTGTTGAAAAGTTGAATAATATTTTAAGATGTAGCTAATAAATGGTTAGCTACTGGCTAGGAGTAGCGTTTCATGCTAGACGATTTCTACCAGGGAATGTGTGCTCAGTTTAATCTGCAGAGCTCCTACAAATTTATTATTTTAGAAATCATTCAGAGTCTTATTATAATCTGGATTATTATAGGTTTTGGTTTTGAAAATTAATCTTAACTAGTATTTTCAGTTCTATATCATTACGATAATTATTTTATTAAAAATATAAACTTTTCATAATTAAAATAAACAAAATAATGAACAGTACGAAAACTAATGATAAAGAAGTACGTACCATCTCGATATTCTTTTTGTCCATGTAAATCGTGTGTATGATGATCATGAACGCCATAAGCAAATTTATATTTTGGATCTGCTTTGAAGTCATGGGACTTGAGCCCATGGTAGTCATACCATGTTACTTCATGATGATGCCCATGTACTGGACCATAGAAGTGTTGATACGAGTAGGCCTTATGAGGATAACCACGGTAACTTTTGTTATCTTAAAAATTTTAATTTAAATTTAAATAAAATTTTACTATCCGAAAAAAGTGGCACCAACCTCTTTCGGAGTAAATATTTATACTTTTGAGGTCTACAGTCACTCATTGGATAGTGAATTTTTCACTAACAATACTGAGTACATTTCTCTTGGCTTTTTTAGACAAAAATTTAACATCCAGTGGGTGAATATTGACTCAAAAAATATGAATATTCACTACAAAAAACGTTTGCGTCATTTTCACTATCCGAGTAGTTTCATTTCACTAAAAAATTTTAAGAGTGTGAGACGAAAATATATTAAATAATTAAATAAACCTTGAATCTGCTTAGCATTGACCCTCATGCACACGAACGTAAGGCAAATAATGTACACCTATAAAGAAATATATTATTATTAAGTAAAAAATAGTTTTCTAATACAAGATAAGTAGACCTGTACTTTAAAATATTTTAACCCGAATTTCACAACCTGAAAATAAAAAATAGAACGAATATTTTTCAAAGCGAAAATTCACAGTTTTTGAGTCAATGGTCACTGACTGTATAGTGAATTTTTTGACTAAAATGCTAAGTAAATTTCACTTGGTATTTGTATTAAAAAATTCACTGCCTAGTGAATGACTATTGACTCAAAAAGTGTGAATATTTACTTCGAAAAAGGTTGGTGCCATTTTTTCTTTTTGACACGACAACCTCAAAATGACAACTTTATTGTCGATTTTGAGGTTGTCGTGCTATAAAATATCGTATGAGACTGTTGTGGGAGGTGTTTTTCTACCTCGAGCAAGGTAGAAAACCATCTCCCATAACAGTGTCATAATCCTCTCTTAAGGAAGTGATCGCTTAAAATTCAAGCCGGAAGTTGAAGCATTTAATACGTGATTGTGATTGGTCGCCAAGATGGCTGCCAAAATTCACAAACATGATTGGTCGACAGATTTTTTGTCCAGTCCTCAAATTCTTAGTTGCAAATAACCTATCCTCTTTAAAAAAAGTGACGGACTTTGTTGTGAAGCATTGCTGTGAAGCCTATTTTCCGAGATCCTGATTGGATCCTGGTTGCTAAGTGAACGCGATTGGTAAGGAATTAGTAATTACTTTATATATAATTGAAGCTGCTATGCACATAAAGGGTATATTGGTTGATACAAAATATGGCATGAAGAGTAAAGTTACATGTAATCATTTTAGTTTTCAAAACAAATGCAATTTTTATTTTTCTTAACCAATTTATGCGTTCAAACTCACGTAACTTCAACAAAATAAACATAAGAAATGGTCATGATGCGATTTGAACAGTAGATCAAAGCGAGGAATGCTTAGTCACTACAACTTTAATATTGATTAAAAAATGCTTGATTTGTGAAAAAGACCAATGAGTCGCGATTCATTTAAAAATAAATCATTATTCAAGATATTCAATAAACGGCTTACAGTTTTCCGATATTTCTATCGATTAAAAAAGTAGCACAAAAAAGAGTTCCGAGATGCGTATTTCATTCGTATATTACGAACAAACACACTTGGTGTACAGTCACTTTTATTGCACTCGTAAAGGATAACTCGTTGTCCCTAGAACTAGAGTCGTGAGTAATACGTATATATATACGTGAAGCTGTATGTACGGTACAGTTTTCGTATATTTTATGACACCCGCGTTACTTTTCTCTGCTTACAATGTCGACTATGCTACCTGTATTTACCCCTCTGTGGAAATGATCAAATAAAAATATTTGAGACTATTTTTTAATTGATATCTACAATAAGAGTATTTATAAAGAAAAATATTTAGATTTCTGCTAATAGCTAATATACTTTTCATCATATCTTGTTAATTATTTCAATAAAAATGGTTTATTTTTTATTGTTTAAATTTCTATTACATTTTGTTTGTAGAATAATTATTTGTCTTTTAATGTATTCAATTTCATATGCGATGAATGCGGGAGTAAAAATCTTTTAATATACTTTAAATTTTAAGGAAACGTGGATTTTTATTTGTCTTCAAGAATCGTTTAGTTACATATTTCATACACACATATACACGTACAAACATTGTTTAAGACTAGTGTATTGACACTTATAAGTGAGGCCTTTAAGTAGTCTATTTATGTTAAAAAACGAAAATGAAAATTACAAATACAAATCTTTCTTATTGAGAAAACCAAAAATAAGCGTATGTATTTAAAGAAATGTTGTTCCTCATTTAGTTAATTATTTTAGCTAAAATATTCTACATTCGCATGAACAATATATTATTTATTGAAATTATAAAATACTTTGAAAATACATATGATAATAAAATTTCAGTGGTTTCATTCACTCACAATCACAAGTAACAATCATTACAATTCTATGATCAAATATTATTTTAACTAAACACTATTTTTCTTTAAGTCTCATCTGAATTTATTTTACAATTCTACATGTAAAACAATTTCAATTTGTCAAAATTCATCGAAAATTTAGATAAATAAAGGATTACGATTGAAGAGAAACAATGAATAAAAACTTTGGATGTTCTATATCAGTATTTACCTTATTCATTAACATTTTACTTTGCTTCAATTTCACTCTCAAATGAACTGGATTTTGCTCGAGTGAACGTGTCTTATATATTAGAACGGATCATTCAGATTTTTATTACCAAACATTGCGAAAATTACCATTGAAAACGATTGAAAAATTTATTGCTTTTACAAAATGGGTAATGTTACTGTCATTATTCTTGAATCCTTGCTTTCCATTGAGCGCATTATGCGTAATCGGATGTTACATTATCACAATTTTAATTTGATTTATAATTGTGCGCGCAATTCGACCCATAGACGAAGGAATAATCGCAATTCCTCGATTACAAGATATTTTTTGTAACGTAAGCCCAATTTCGCGATTTATTTGTTCAATCTCCGGCGTTCTAAGCGTCGCGATACAACTGTCCGTGCAAACTGAAATTATGATTAGATTATACTGTCCACAATTTTTAAAAAGATTATTGTTACTGATAAATTTTAATTTTGACTAGTTTTTTAATACACAAGTTTTATGTTTCTGATTTCAAAAAGTTCCGCAATGTATGGAAACTCCCGAGACAAAACGAAATAGATCTTTCAATTATAGTCTTTAGGATTACAACATTTTTGCTGATAATACAATTATCACATTAGTGAAAAGTGAATTATATGCAAAAACGTTAATCCTAAAGAATAATTTAACATGGTTATAATATATTTCCGTTCACGGTGATTGTGAATTTTGCACTAATTTCTATGATTGTATATCCCTTTTAAATGTTGTCTACTCGATAGTTAGTTATTTATCAAGGGACTAAAAGTAATTCTATAGGCTTATAAAACTTGCAAAAGTATGGCATAATCAAGAATTGCGTTATTGGAGAACTCAACTTTTTGCAAGCATTCTTTATATATTTGAAATATTGAAGAGAAAGTTCAGATCCGTATATAACTTTCATTTACTGTGGTGGCTTAATAACGCGTATAGTTAAACATTTTTCTAGCACAAAGGTTACTTGGTTAGTTAGTAGCTTCTTTACAAACGTAGCTATGTAACAAATACTATTAGAATCTTGTTTTTAGCTATTGACTTGTATTGATTAGAAAACCTTGTAATAGGAAATTTCGGAGTTGTAGTAAAAACGCATTGAAACACCCAACAATTTTTAATGAATTTTCCAAGACGGACTCGAGTTCTCTATTATTATCCGAATTCAAAAAAGTCAATTTGTCCCTTGTTGTGTATCGTGCTTTTTATAAGTACTGCATAGAAGTAGAACTCTGTTTTCCGCTTGACATACACTTAAATATGAATAGGATTATATATATATATATATATGTATACAGCGGGGAAAAAGTCCTCACTTTTGCCTCCCTGCGACCTCCCCGAGAAGATAATTTTTTGCAGCGGTTCACCCCGCTTCTTGGAAACGCTTTTAAGATTCGATTTTCGATTTACTCTATAGTTGTATTATTATTTTTAATTAAAGTTTTGAGATTAACTATAACTCTTATTTGCTATAGGTATGCATTGGTTTTACTCATTTTTTGTATACTTCCAAATCATTATTGTTAATAAACATTTTGGAAAAAATCAAGATAATGACCATTATAATAACTATACACTAAAAAAATCATACAATATTATTATTGGCAGCAGTTTTTTATTTATAGTTGTATTCTGGATATCTTTGTGAATCTTAATATTATGGTATATTTCTAGCATCGTCATCTTTAGTATTTGCTTTTTGTGGCAATCGATGAAACCAATTGATGTATATTTATATATATGGTAAAAGTATGTACAAGCGGTACTGCAACTATCTCGTGAAGTTACACCGACATTTATGAAAATTATGTAATTATTTGTTACTTTAAAAATAATATGATTTTTTTCTGTTTACGATTAGTAATTCCCAATAACGTTAACAAGAATTAAAAACCTAATGTCAAGGAAAAAAATAAAGGTCATAACAGAAAAAAGGTTTGGACCTTAGTAAAGATATTAAAATGCACACAAACGTAAGAAAGTGCCACATTTTAACAAAAAGTTAAAGTTATTAGGGGAAAAAATGTAAGGATACACACAAAATTTGTAACGTTTTTTACATAATTTTTCCAGTTTCTTGCATGTTCTTGTTTGATTTTAATTTATTGTTTATCCTACTTTGTCGATTCTATTTTTTCTATAATTTTCATGATTATGGTAAAAATACGTACAGAAGCATAAGAGAATAAAACTATAATGTTAAATGGAAAAAATAAATAAAAAGGTCGGGCAATGCGATACAAAGCGAAAAAACCGCTTCGCATTTTGCGTGTGAGTCACGACCGCTGCGCGCTCGCTAGATTGCCAGACGATCGCGTATTTATTTATTTATTATATAATTTTTTTATTTGATCCCGGGATTATCGAAATTGTACCAAATAAACATTGGTAATTTTAGCGTGCGTTCTTTGAATCTTCGTTATGTATAGCTTTCAAGTACAAACTGTTGAATATAATTTATATAATTTAATGCAATTGCTATAATTAATATAGTTTATTTTGCTTCCTTGTTAAGGAAGCCTTGTAATAGCAAATTTTGAAATTGTTGTAAAAACACGTTAGAAATATGTTGGAAATATGAGATCGTTTGAACTGAAAAATAGCAGTTATCGTGCTTTTAAGATGTAGATTATAAATATGCATTCAGGGTATAAACGATAATTTTAACAGTTAGTCTCAAATTGAAGCTTTGGAGCAAACTTAAGAGCGTTATCAAAAAATTGTATTAATCTTGTAAACGAAATAATGTCTACGGGTTTTATTTAGAAACCAGGTCTATAAATCATTTCCATGTGTTAGGAAACTGTAATTTTACGCATTTTGCACATTTTAAATATCGCCTTTACGCTAATTGTAGGATACGTGCGAAAGCTGATTATCTACTTGTGTGATCATCGCGCCATTGCTTGGCTCGGGCGCCCAAACCTCACACTTGTATGAGAATCAGCTTTTTCGTACTAGTATCGAAAACTACTATTTACATCGGCTATTATTTCATATGAAACATTATTAAATAGTTCTATATTCTATATTTATTATACCTATATGACATCATATTACGGTTGTTGCATACCGTTGCAGAATAAAGAAAATCTTTGAACTTTACTTGCAAAGTACTCAATATTTTCCAGCTAAGAAGTTATTAAAAAATTCAGTTTTGCAAGATTATATAATTGATTTTTGTTACGTATTAGCAGTGTGTACACTGTGTGTACACAGATAAACAAAAAGTAATATGTATAGACATAACGTACATTATATCTTTAACTTATTCTTTTATATAGTTTCAGATTCTTCTATTTGATCTATATATTGAACAATTTTTTACGAAACAGTTTCTGAAGAATTGATGATGGGATACTGTTTATATAGCAGTGTTATAATTATCTACTCTTAAAAATGAGATGACCGGATGTTGTGAATCTTTTATAGCAAAAATGTGATTGATCGGTTGATTTTTGATTTTCGATTTAAAAATTACGAGTCTAAACTTCAATTATAAATATGAAATTTTGCTATAGTAATTATATAAAAATTTTTTGTTTCATTATTGGTCAATAAATGTGTTAGTTTATGATATTAAAATAATAAATTATTACATGAAAAGTTTGCATTAACACTTAACAACTTCCGGTTGAGTTTCAAAGATAAGATCAGCGCCAAACATTTGAGGTGGCGGAGAACTGCCACTAAGTTTATAAGAGGTTATAATCGAGGTTATGATACATATAAACAAATACAGGACTTAATGATTGCTATTCTAATAAGTACCCCTGTATAACATATTACAAAGTACAGGAGATCTCTATGTGTTATATTACTATTGTTATATTTGTTATATTACTATTGTTATATTTGTTATATTACTATTGTTATATTTGTTATATTACTATTGTTATATTTGTTATATTACTATTGTTATATTTGCTACGATTGCTTTTTCTCAACTGCTTTGGTTCGCACTTTCGTAGTGGAGCCTACGCCTGTGGTGGCTTAAAAAATCACATAAGTACTAATATGTGGTTTATAAATCTATATGTTAAAATTACAAACACTTGATTTATTGTTTCATTGAGTTAAAACAATCTTAAATAAAAAATGTCAGCTCTGATAGTTTTCAAGTAACGCCAAAAACAAATTGTAAAACAAGTACACGGATTCGATCAAGAATATTGTTTTTTATGTTACTCACCTCTTCTTTATAATATTAGATAGAGAAGTGTATCAAAATAGTAATGACAATATTTACTGGTCATTTTTTATCAAAAACGTGAGGCCTAGACATTTCAGGCGCGCGAAGCGCGCGGAATTCAGCTAGTTACAGGAATTTATGATTGACTCTACAATACATGTGACGTAAGATTATTGGTAATATTACTGATACAAATTTAACGAACCAAATGTAAAGGAAATAGGTCTAAACTTGAAATTTCCATAAAATAAAATAAAATATTATTGCAAATTTAATAATATTGTGTTCGAGGAACAAATGTGCAAGCCATTTGAGACAATTTATATGCTGATTTTAATAAGAATGTACATTTAAACTAAGCTGCTGCCTACAGGAATTGCATAGTTTAAAATACAACACACAACGACACAAGATCTTGTTCTTTATATCTATAAATATACTATCAATATATACCCAATATCGACGGCTGAGGGGAATAACGGTCTATTTCAACACCTATTTCGAGTCTATATGGAAAGCCGCTTCGAGAACAACCTATCTCGGTTTAAGCTTATTTTGAAGACTTTTCTACCTTATTTCTATTCCAGATCGATTAATTTTCTGTAATTTTGTTTTGATAGTTCTGTACACTTTTTCAAAGTATGCAGGAAGCCATAAGAAATTACAGCAAATTTTTCGCATTTGGAATAGAAATAACGTGGAAAAGTCTTGAAAACAAGCTTGCTCCGAGATAGATTGTTCTCGAAACGGCTTTCCATATAGGCCGTTCTCGGAAAGGGGCCGTTATTCTCCCCAGTCGTCGATCTACTATTATTATGCTGCAATACTAATCTTGTGCGATATGGACTTATATAGTATATGGGAGTTGAAGGTGTTTTAAATATATTTGTGCTTGTGATTTCAGAAATAATTTTGAAGATAAAAAAAAGCAACGAAATATTTAAGAATTTGTTAAAAAATATAACAAACATCTAATAATTGTATCATTATTTAATTTGCGTATATATATAAGACTATTAACATACAAAATATTAATTTTGTATGTTAATAGTCTTATACATTATATTCCAATTACGCAGATTTTCTGTATACCTTATAACACTAACTCGTAACGTACGAATTCATATATTAAAAGGGTAGAAATATAAACCGCAAATAATTATTATTATTATATTTTAACATTTATACAAAACTTACACCATACTATAAGAGGTATTATTCAATAGAAAACTTATACTACAAATAATTACATATGTTACAAAAAGTTATTTTATACGCGTTCACTTTTTCAATGACACATGGTATAAAGAGCTTGGCCCTTCTATTCAGTAAATTCATCGGCAGAAGATGCGTGCCTTCTTATCCATATTATAGGATTTGTATGGACAAGTGGATGTAAGAGCTGGAATGAGGGAAGACTTTACCGCATGCGCTGATAATGGTGCTATCCAAGTACCCTCAGGCGAGTTTGCTCCCGATTCTACGTCCGATCTGTAAAAATGTAAAATTGGAAATCAATAATTTTCTTATAATAAAATTATTTTAAAACTAGAAAATAACATATATTATTACAATCAGTAGTAAGTATTTAATTTAGGCTGAGCGAAGATATGAATTTATGTTATTATAATAGATTTATATAATAATACATGAATTAATCTTGGAAAGATTGTAAAAATAATAGAATTCTTATGAATATAATTTGCGAGATTTTTGCCAAACTTTTTACAGAAAATTCTGTAGAGACTTTTGCAGCGATCTCTGCATAGATATGTGCAGTAAATTCGGATTCGCTTTCGTAAAAAATATTCTAAGTTCCGGAAAGTTCTTAATCAGCATGACATTTCTTCTAAAGAAAAAATTGCTAGATTTTCCTGCAAAATCACTGTAGAATTCTGACACTTCTGTGAATTCAATTCTGTACATTGAACTGCAAAGATACAGAACAATTTACCACATATGACTATACATAACAATGTTATGTATCCCTATATGCAATTATTTATATATTTGCAAACATTGTTTATTGGATTCAAGTAGTATTATTTATAAAGTAACTTAAAATTCACCAATCAAAATAAACACCACACGTATTATGGTGAAAAAAGTAGTTTTAGCATCTGAAAATAATGTTATTATTATTTCTGCTGTTGGATTAGTATAAGCACACTACAACGGTCGATGTAAAATAGAAGTAATTTTTTAAATTGATTGACAATAATTAAAAATTCATTTACACAGATTTGTTTAGGTGAAGGATAAACTATTTTCTAAACGTTGCCATGTTGTGACACGATTTTTTTCAAAAGATTCTTATAATTAGTTTCAGAGATA
Organism: Muscidifurax raptorellus; assembly: GCA_020010945.3. Taxonomy (NCBI): domain Eukaryota; kingdom Metazoa; phylum Arthropoda; class Insecta; order Hymenoptera; family Pteromalidae; genus Muscidifurax; species Muscidifurax raptorellus. The sequence goes on along the minus strand of CM052077.1, from coordinate 19,832,498 downwards.
CAAACTTTCTTTTAAAATCAGCATTTTTGCCACACACACCATGCTTCCATCTATAACATTTTCTAAAAACACGCGATTCGAACTCCAAAGACTTTAATACATTTTTCTAATCCATTTTTAATGAATTCAAAATTTCACTATTACAAAGCTCTTTCTGGGAGGACCAATTTTTGTGGAGAAATCTGTGCAAAAAGTTGAGCATGCAACTCTGCATCAAAGTTTGCACTTTATTTTCTTAAAAGATAACAGTTTAAATAAAAGTAAACAAAAAGCATTTTAAATAATTAAATTACTCTATTATATATCAAACTCTTATTCTTTTATCCTCATATAGTAACAAATATACCTGTGAACGAAACAATAATCACAAAGGGACACCTCACACAATATCGTCGCGAATTATGCTCGTAAAAAGAAAAGAAAAGAACTTCCTCTTCCTTTCGCACGTACAGACTTATATCCATGATAAAAAGCAGAGGAGGCGATAAATCAAGCGAGTGCACTGACGCAATTGTATAATTTCTTTTCTTTTTCTTACGTTTTAAGCTGCGGAGCTGCATATAAAGCAAGGGGATTCACTGGCGGCGGCTTGAGCAAGACCACGTCGACGCCAGAAGAGTGCAGCTCATTCCGCAGCGCCTCAGCTGCACCCTCGACGGCCTTGCGTGAAGCACTGAATGCCACCAGGCCGGTGCCCGCCTTTGATCCGAAGCTCAAGTCCGAATCACCCAGCAAAATAATGCGACCTGTAAAAGTACAAAATAAGTAGATTAGTATTTTTGCTTGCTGAAAAATATCGCTATGCTTTCTTGCTGTTATTTATACGAGGCAACCGCCTTAATACATATTAAATTGCGAGAAACAAATTCGAGGTTTTTATGTCACTGAATATCGTCGGAATATCAGGTGAGAGAAAATCTATCGACAGCTGCTAGAGAAAGTAATATGTGCCGGAACTATCTATGCGCTAGAATCTATCAAAGAAACTGCAATAAACAACACAAGCGAATAAAAACATTTTCATATATAACGCCGGAAAAGCTCAGCTGGCTTGATTGATATTTGGAATGTTATATCCTACCATAGAAACTTCGTTCCATTTTCGTATATTTTCGTTGACTCCAAAAAGGTGCACTTTTTTAGTTCGCCCAATTGGTAATCTTTATTTGACTATATATAGATTCTTTTTTCCACATATTATACATTCGAATTTTCGAACATTTTGGATCACTATATTATAAACGCGCAAAACATTAAGAATAACACGTTTCGCATGTCTATTGGCAACTGTCATTCGAACTATGAACGCGCGCGGAAATGGATATCAAAACAAATTGCAAACGGCAATTTACCTCTCTTCGCACGCAGCAGCGGAATGAACACGCGGGCGGCGCGCAAAGGCGCGACTAAATTGTGACGCAGCATAGATTCCCAAGCCGAGCTTGCCTGCCTCTCGATAACTCCTGGTAAAGCCAATCCGCTGGTGTGCACCACTGCCCATAATCCTGCAAAATACGAGAATATCGCTGTAAATAAGTGAATCAAATGGAAGACAAGGAGGAGAAGTCTTAGAAGGAGATCATTTCAAACTTATAAATCCAAAAGTCAGTAATGCGAATAATAGTCTTATTGTGGAATTTAATACTCCGAGCTACTTGATAAGCAATCATTTCACGTATCAAAAGTCGATCGATGAACCAGTTAAATTTAGCTTACACGGAATAAAGGCTCTGATTTTATTTTACTGTATAATAAACTTAAAAACCGTTTTTCTACGAAATTGTGTAGAATAGTAGTGAAAATTATCTATATTTTATATTTTGTAAGAATCGGATAGAGATATTCAATTTTCATACACTTTTCAGTTTGACTGAACTATTATCCACAGGCATAGCATTTATTGCTAGTAGTTTCGGTGAATCGCTCAATTTTTTTCACCGTACTCTATAGTGTCTGAAAGCTTTTCTACAGTGCACGTTGAAAAGTCAAAATGCAGCTGGCGAGGGGATGAATGATTCGTTATACACATAGATTTTCCCGTCGACTTTCAGTTTCGACTTTCAGCTCATTGGCCTACGTATCTTCTTCAGCGGTTCTCTCTATTTTTACCTTCTCTACAGGCGCAATGGCTAGAGGGAATCTAATAGTAAGTTGGGGCAAATCGTTACCATAGTTCGGGTGAGTTGGTTCTCGGAACCTTCGCCGCCGGCAGAAAGTGATTCGAACTAAGGTTATTAGTTTAGTCGGTAAGCTGGCGAAGGGATTGAGAGGGGGGAGGCGAAAGCGATTTCTGCGAGCACACGGACTGCGATCCGTGATTTTCCGTCTCTGGCCTCTCCCAGTCTTAACGATTTATAGCGGTGCGGTTCGCCGGAATGCTTTGATGAAGGCAATGGATATAACGCGGCAATTGTAACGATTAGGCTTTTGCGCGCCTCCTCTTGCGAGCGTAGAGAGGGGAGAAATCGCACGCGGATTCGCGAAAGCGCAACTCCGTTAATCAGTTTCGAGTTTTGTTACAAAAGCGCGAGCGCGCGGTGTGGCGGCATTGGTACTGGGACTCCTGTGCCTGCAGCGGAGTTTCTGCGGTTCGGGAATTTATCGGAGATTCCCGGGGTCTTTAAAGTTTCGCGGAGCCCGCGCCTCGCGTACTCGTCCTGTCGTTGCGATTATGCCGGCTGCGCGTGGTGCGCGCATTGTGCACTCGAGGATGAAGTTTTCCATTTTTCTCTCTGCTCTAGCAGCTCTGGCTTTTCAGGACTGTTTTTCTGCGGGCGAAGTTAGGTAGCCTGAGTTCAAGTTGCCTTATCCCACGGATAAAAGAAAATTCTCTTACAATTCGTATAAAGGAAATGGAATAATGTTACATTTTGAAGTTCAAATTTTCTCGGATTGATTTCAGCGACAGTCGGCCAGTTTCGAGGAAGTAAATATTCATATCTCCCAATAAGCCATGTCACTTTTCACTAAAGTAACACATAATAATCCTCTTTTATCTTGTCCATCGCATTAAGCTTACGATCTAATTTAGTTTTATTCTTGAAATCCGCGAATGTTATAAAACTTGCGAGGTAGGCAAAATTGCGATGAAGTTTAATTTATTATCTAACTACTATAGCACACTTAAAGATAGCCTGTGAGGAGCTTAATATTCTTACCATCTTCTCCAGCTGGGAGCTTTGCTCTAACCGTATCGAGACAAGCTCGCAGACTATCTTCGCGCGTTGAGTCCAACTCCACTGGCACTATTTGTCCCGGAGCACGAGTCTCCGACGACGGTGGCACGGATTCTTCAATGCTCGCTAGATCCTTTGCGCGAACTCGCTTCTGCTCTACCGCATGTAAGATCTTTGTCGCGTGTGAGTTGCCGGTTGGTTCCAGTAATCCAGTGAATACCTGAGTAAGAGTAGATGGGAACTATTATTATCAATTTACGCACTCGCTTGAGAAAAAACTTTTCTTAGCAAATAATACATTCGAATGAATGCAAGTTGTATATATAGAAATACAAAACGAGCTAATTTTTAATACGCCTCAAACATTTGACTTCCGATAGATTTGGAAAACAAAGTTTATCGACTGTCTAATCTTTTTATTTTGCGAAAGCGCGAATTTACTTTCAGAGATAGTCGACAATATTCACATAAATTTTGTAAAATAGGTATGCGAGTACTTATATAATATACAACGAGATAATATCCCACATTTCATAAAAATAATAAATCATCATAATACAATGTTAAATTAATTAATGTATATCCAGATTGGTTTCAGTACATTCACGTCGGTGTATCATTCCAGAGAAACAAAAATTTGACCTAAATTTATAGTAGCAGAGCTATGACCAGTTTTCATTGCAGTTGAATAAATTCTCACCAGGTCAGGAATCAATATATTTTTTAACGTAATACACGTTCGTATGTATATAGGTTTTAAAAAAGTAGTACAATCAGATGCAGGTCTTTTTTACTGAAATGTCTAGTTAATGCTGCAATTTTTGCGAGGCAATCATGAGCACACGAAAATTGTTCAGGAAAGAGGCGTCTCCACTTCCAGTCTGCATTTTATTGTTAATAAAAAAGCTATATAGCGGCAGGGAAGGGCGTATAATAAACAAATTGCTCTATCTCAATAGCGAACACTTGGGGCCTCTGAATCAGAAGGTTTATGACATTCATTGATATTCAGAAGCGGCAAAAATTATCGTCTTTACACATCTGCACCGTAAAGTTTTACGAGAGACTCGGAGACACGTGATGCCGCACCAGTATTACGCGGTACAATCATCAATTTGTACATGCTGTGAAGAATGACTATTGTTGGTACTTTTATTTTAATATACGATTTTTTATTTATTTAATAATTAAAGACTTCTGCGTGCTATGAGATTTGTCAAATGCGAATATTATGATTGAAAAATGAATAATTTAAAGGTATTTATAAAATATGGTTACTATTCTATACTGTTTAAAAAGCGAAGGATATCGACGAATCCACCGTACCGCTATCTATGTCTGAATATTCTACAAATCGACCGCGGGGACACAGGAAGGCACTTTACGCATAAAATTCCACATAAGCCACAATACAGTCAAGCTCTATATTCAACGTTGTAGCATGCACACCTTTTACGACTCGCGTCCGTGGAATATATCGATAAAATGATAGAGGACGGACAAGATTTATAGCCGACGTACGTCGCCGACATTCACAGCGGCGGGTCCGCAGAGATTTTTTAATCTATTCTTTAGTCACGGCATACCTTATAGCCAGCCTCAGACAAAGCAAGAGCTAGTTGGAGGCCGATGCAGGTGTCGCAGCTGGTAACCAGCACGTGGCGCTTGCTGCGCATCTCAAATTCTTCGTTGGCATTTCGCGACTGTCGCATCAGATAGGCCAGTAAGGCAGCGACGATGGAGCACAGTGCAAGGATTTGCAGGGCCAGGATGGCCCCAGTCTCGACGTCCATCTTTTTATAAATCACAGCCTTGAATTCGGATTGGCAACAAAACCCAATGCTGATTTATTATCCAGTATTATTTAATAGCTGCGGCTAATCGGCCCTTGCTAGAAATTAACAAAATACAAGTATTATATATACCTATATGTATTCAAAATTATAGTTAACTAGTAATTTTGAACTAAATATTAATTAATTATAAATGCAAAGATAACATTAGTTGATCCAGTCATATTTCACGACCCTCTTAGCAAACACGAATACTTTTACTTATTACTCAATTTTTACAAAAGCTTTTTTAAAATAAAAGCATAGAAAATGCATCGTTTACAGTTTATTATTTCAAGTATAAAATAATACCTTACCAAGCAATGAATATTCATTTTTGTTAATTACTGAATAATAGCATTTGATATGCAGCCACATGAGCTCGAAGCGATCGATCAGAAAATTGAAAAAAAATGACGCGAAAAGTGCTAGGGCAGTGGCGGAGAAAGAGGGAGCAAAGGATGTCTGCAGCAACACAAAATTTATTAAGCCCTCGTTAAGAGCACTCGCCGGTCATGTAAAAAAATATCGCAAGCTCATTTGCTCCGATCTCCTCCCTCATCCTCCGGCAGTATAGCTCCAGTAATTATCGTTAGACCCTACAGCGGCTTTTTAATTTTTATTGTACAGAGCGAAGCGTGCGCAAGCCAGTTTTTATCACCCCGAGCATGGGAAAAGAAAAAGAAAGAACAGCAGTGGCTTGCCCGTTCGTTCGCTTGCAAGGCATTTACGGCGTATAAAGGTCTCATTTAAATGATTTATCGGATATTTCGCGCTACGACAATTCGACAAGCTAAGTCAAGCGGACGTTACCTCGTATATACTAACTAAAAGCTGAAGATCGCTAGGCAACACTCGTTCGAACGTTTAACTTTTTATAAACTATGAAACTGTTTTACGAGCTTGTTATACTTTCTTAGGCAGAATCCGCTTGTCACCTTTGCCTTCGAAGCAGAAGTAAAATTGTATAGCCCTTAGATGATTATAAATCATAGGCTTTTATGCCAACTCTAATAAAGTGTATTGAATTATAAAAAAATGAATGGTGGGTCTTCTAGTATACTTATAGTAATAAGCTACAAAGTAGCCTTGTCAGTATGAATTAGGTATTTTGCATAATAATGCAAAAACAAATGTCAATCTCGGAACCATCAATTTGTAAGTAGAAAGGTTCAAAAGTAGAAAAAGACTATGTTTTTCTCGGGTACAAGTGAACGGTGGTACCGGGCTATTTACGTCGCAAGCGGCGGAAGGAATCGCTTGCCTTTCTAAATTGACTAACTAGGTTTCCTAAATACTTGGTTCCATTTATGTCACGTACACATCACGTTTCCACTTGTTCAATCACCTCGAATATATCTTTTAGCATTCGCAAAAATTGCTGTCATATCTTGAAGGCAGAAATGAATTCCAATTTGTTTTTAACTTTTTGAAATAAATATGTCTTCGAGTTTCATATCAACTAAAACATAACTTTTTGGATACCTTTAATTATGAAATAGAAAGTGGAAAGATTAATTTCTTTACTGACTAATTATGCAGTGCGTTAATACGAACTGACATTTTAATCTTACTGTTTCGCATCTGTATTTCTGGACATTTACTAAGTAAAACTCGTGGTTAAAATAAAAAGTTTTTGACAATTTCCTATCGAGGTTATGAGTAAAAAAATTCTGCACTCTATCACATTCTATATTTACAAAACATCATTCGAGACAAATGGTTGCACGTGCGTTTGTGCGTAGTTTGCGAGTTGCCATCATCACGTGTGTGATGATGGCAACTCGCATACGTGAGTACGAGCTTATAAATAAGCCAGGTAAGATATATTCATAATATTGGTTACAAGGTCGACTACTTTGTCTTTTGATTACTACTCTTTTCTTTAAGATGACTAAATGTACAGATGTGGTTTGAGTCTACTTCTCATTAACGTTTTTGACAAGTATGATTGTTAAGCTATCAAATATATTCTATGAATTATCATAGTTGATTTTTCCTGTATAAAATTATTATACACGTTACGCAAATCAATATGTAGTACCAAGTAATTTTCTCAAGTATTTGAGAAAATTTAAACGAACGTTGCATGTACAGTTTAAAATATAAAGTAAATATGGTCATACAATTACAAGGAAATGCAATATGATAAAGATTCAATAAAATGTAGCTTCCTATATTCGATAGAGTTATCTGCATTGACCATAAACTACAATATCCTACAGTCGTTCTACCCCCTTTCGATACAGAAAGAGGCAGAACTGTTTGATTTATTCTCGTGAAATATTGAAAACGTTTAAAAAATAATAGCTGTGGAAAGTGAAACATTGTTTTCATTATTATAGTTCAGATGCAAATACTATTGTTTTTACCATATTATTAATAAAAATAGTTTGCTTGTACTTTTCTTATTTCATCTATAAAATATTTATAATATATATGAATAGTCATATATAAATAACGATATTCAAATATTTCTTTTAGTTTCGAAACTATTTATGTAGGTCAAAATTTATGAGAGTCCAACCCAATGAAATTATTCAAGGTGAATATGTTCCGAGAAAAATATCTACACTTGAGTCTAGTTATCATACTAACAAAAAAAGTGTCGTTTCTAATAAGTAATAATCCATGAATTTGTCCTCTAACTGAAGGACAACTTTCGAAAGAAAATTCCGTGACTAGCACGCATATATCATATAAATAAACCCGCCTGAATAGCTTTGAGAATCTGCGCGTATAAGTTCCAGTTGAGCGGCATGGTATAACAGTATATCGCGTCGCACGAAAAATATCTCCTCTTGTGCAAGCCCCCGCCTTTTCTGCCTATACACGCCATCGTCGTCATATATGAACTTTTAGCTCCTTGCCGAGCGCTCGCTTCTCTATAATTCGCCTCTTCTCTGCAGCAAGATAAAGAAGGGAAATCCTCGAGTTTCCGATGTCTCAGCACACGCGTGAGAGCTGGCTAGCCACTCTTCTCGAGTTTTCTTCCGAAGATTTTCAAGAAAATGTGCGCGGCAGCGGCAGTACGAAAGATTTTCCTTGCAGGAGTGCGCGCTGCTGTCGCCGACGCACTGCCGACGACAGCGAGGAAGTACAAATCCCAATAATGGCCCACTCCACTCTCCTACTTGTCGCGAGACACATCATTTGCCGATTCTCCCTCCAGCTTGCTCTTCTTCGCTGCTCTCTCTCTCTCTCTCTCTCTCTCTCTCTCTCTCTCTCTCTGCCTTTCTTTTCTGCTCTTTTTTCTTACTTTATCCAGGAGGGGGATCCTAACGGAGTAACGAATGGCAACTGTATGGTCTCTGACCAGCTCAGGTGCCTTACGATACGAAAAGCAAAGAAAACATTATATCTTTACAGGTGGATAAGATATGAAATGTTTAACATTTGTATTTTTACGAATTTTATGCATTATGTAGTTACGAGGTAACTTGATACAGCTTAATAAAAGAAACTTTTTTGACTGGAATCCTGTAAGAGATTTACATTTTATTTTTAAGTTAATCATTTTACGATAGAAGAACTTAAATTTCCATAACCAAATATCTTTGATGCTGAAGATAATAAAGCCATAGGATGTATATAAATATATGTAAGCAAATAATAACTAAGAATGAAATAAAAACAAATTCCTTATAAAAATATAACTATATACATTATTTGTTATTTTATTATTTAAGATTTAAAACTAAGATTAGAGCAAATGTACATTTGGCTTTGTTTGATGATTTGTTTATTTATAACTTTAATAAAAATATTTAAACACAAGTGAATGTTTTTAACACTCCGTGCGTGAGATTCGCTTTCACATAGGTAGCGTTCAATAAAAGTCTAGTAATTCGCATACATGATGGCTCCGCTTGTGCACAGAACTTTTCACAAGGCTAAAATAACTTCCTTGCACTTGTAAATATATATTATTAGTTGTACGATAAAAAACGAATATTTTGTATGTTTAATTTTACATATAGAAGATTTACAATATTACATATATAATGTAAAAATGTCAGAACCTCTTTAAATGTTTTGAACTTTGAATGTATACATTATAACTACTTTTATATGAATCTTAAGTAAACATTAAATTGCCTGTAAAGATTTTTATACAGCATTGTATTTGTGTATTATCAAAGACCAATTGACTATAATTGAAAAAATCATAATATACTTCTAAATAGATACGTAAATTATGTTTTTATGTTAGCTTTTATACTTAAAATATTTAAAAAAATTAGTTCTATAATGATTATGTAAAATTCAGCTTCAATTTATAGCAGTATATACAGCAATGTGGAACTGCGCAAAAGCCATTTCGCAAACATAAGAAATTCGTTGGCAGCTTCAAAATTCCTACACGAGTATAACATTTCGAAATCTTTTACCAAGTTTCGAATTAGAGCGTGCTGCATTAACTATATATATATATATATATATATATATATATGGTCCTCGCGAAATCGCATAACTGCAGGCATGATATGGGCCTCGAGTTTGGCTGCGAATGTGTTCGTACGTATATGTAGAGCATAAATAAAGAGTAATGTTCGCGAGTTTCGACCGTCCACGAGCGACTTTCTCTGGAATGTCGGCTTTCAACTCGTCGTCTCGTACGTACCTCAAAGTACTGAGCTGCTGAACAAGTGTGTAATGTCGTTTGGCCACTTGCGTTTTCTTTGATGGAGAAAAAATATATATACGTGTGTGCCTGTGTGCATGTGCGTGAGCACGCACTTTCAATGAATTCATATTCCGGTTTTAATACAGGAGAAAATCAAACACAAATGAAGCTAGAAAGTAAAATCCGGTATCGATATAAATTAACGTTTCTAAATTTAGCTTAATATTAATTATTTATCAGCTCTTATATACGCCCCGATTTTCCTGCAACTTTGAAATATTAGATATATAGATGTTAAAGATTTTTTAAATATTATTTTTTGTTATATTTATGAATGGAAAACTGTATTTTGTTATAAATTTTGTAATATGCAGGATTTCTACATTTTTGTGTCTTCGAAAGTGAGCTCTAAATGATTCTTTTTCTACCAACGCCCGCTGCTCCAAAAATCATGCGATATGGTAAAAGTTAAGCCAACTTCTTCATTATATTAAAAACCATTAAAATCAATACATATTTTACAAAAAAGGAAGAATACTAATGTAAATATTTGCGAAAAATAACGTTTAAGAAATGGATATTGCTTCATTCCTAGGGAAGCCTAATATTAATTTTTGGAGTTTGCGTAAAAACATGTCGGAAGTGTGTTTTAATGCATTTTAAGTCGAAAAATGATGTTTTTGGAAAATGTCCGTATGGATATGTGTGTGAGTTAGTTCGTATACGTCTGTATCTCAGCTTCTACTCAGTGAATTTTAACTCACTAAGTCTCATTTCATTTGTCTGTTTTTCTGTTAAGTTAAGTTCATGGTCTAACAAGATATCATTTTATGTTTATAGATGAATTTCAAAGTTAAAAAGTTTCCAAAGTAGGCTCATCATACCTACGTCTTTATCAAACATGGTGTCACAAGTGAGATATACGTGAGATTCCCATCGGATCCGTAAACATCGAAACACGATGATGGGATTCGAATCCACGGCCCCTAAGGCATAGCGTCGTATACCATGAGCCTCACCACTGTAACAATGACGTAAGCTTATGTAAAAAATGAAACCTTTTTCTCTTTAGAACAATCTCGAGGTAATGATAAACTATTATACCATCGCTGTCCTTCCCTAGGTAGTGTATATTTAATGTTTCAGTTTCTTGAAGGTTAGTTGAATGCAGTTTTACAAACAACAATGGAGTCTATTCATAAAAGAAAAATGCAGGTCTCTCGGTGACGTAGAAATTAAAAAGAAAAACATAATGCAATAAATATTTTAAATACAAGAATTAGAAACAAAGGCTGAGTTAAGTATAGAATAGAATTTTTCTAATTGAAATATTATATTAAATTTTGTGGAAAATACTTTGTTCTAAATTCAAAAATTTATCGAAAGGATTAAATTAATTTATTTACATAACCAAGGCATTAACATAATCAGTGTCTGTCAATCATGGGGATCAAAATTAGATTTGTATATAATTGGACAAGTATTTTCCCAAGAATAGATGCTTATTCTTCTTACACAACTGTAATTGTTGGCCTCAACAAATCAAGCATTCTCACGCTTTTAACTATGCATGTATTTGCCGAGAAAAACGCATACTAACATAATAAATGCTCAGAGTATAGGCTCAATATATCACGCAATTGTAGGTGCAATAAAAAGAATCACAAAACAAAACAGATACGCAAAAAGATCAGTACAAAACGGGAAAAAGATCTTATCCAAAGCGGACGATACGTATACGTATAACTTAGAATTACTCGTTTAACGGTCCCTAGCAACAGTGATTCCGTATTCATGTCTATTGATAATGGTCGCCTTTTTTAAGCATAACTGACGAGATGGCCGCGGTAAACAAGAGTTTTGTACTCAAAAAATTTGTGACCTGCGATATCTTACACAATTTGCGATTTGTTTGATTTGTATACGTATATTTCAAATCAAAATTTTGGAGTGATGCGATCATCTCAGTGATATGACTACTGCCAAAGCTTAACATTTTGTTGGGAACTCCCCTCATAATATTTATAGATGGCGCTCCTATTTTGGATAAAATCCTGCACATATACGCATTCTACAAAAAAGTTAAATCGAAAAGTTGTAGTTGAAAAATGCTTTTAACGCCAATTAAAAGCCAAATTCGTTTCTTATAGCAATAAATACATTTTTCCTATGAACATTATATGAAATGCTTTTTGCATGAAAATAGCGAATATGCAAGTTGTAGATATTTTGAAAATACAACAACAACTTTTTACCATGGCAAATATTTTTTTAAATAGTTTAAATCAAAGCATATACAATATTTTTTAGAAATATCCTATTAACATTAAAAAGTTATAGTCATATTTTGAAGTTTACCCCGCACGTATGTATAATGAACGGTCATGCCTTACATGCAATGCAAAACGCCTGACAATTTGTGCGCCTGGCATTGTGAAGTGGTGTAAGGCGGCAAGTCACCGCGGTCGTACGGCTTCAAGCAACAAACGCAAATCTCCTATGTATAAGCGTCGAATTATGTATTGCATAGCAAAACGGAATGAGTAACTACTGCCCGCGGGTTGCGGTTACCTGCGTCCGCGATAACGTTATTTTTTCTTTTTTACATTTTATAACGCTCTCATAAACGCAGAAGACAGCAATTTTAAATACAAAATAAATATTGGATTCCAAAGGCAGTGAAAGAGTTTTCTTTCAGGTCACCGTTATAAACGGTAAGGTTAGCGTACGTGTGGCAATAAGCTTACTCATAAAAAGGCTTTTCTATTATGATACGTAATATTAGACTTTCATATTAGTAATATTTATCAAGGTACAATTTATTTAACAAACTACATAATCGTTTACTAAAAATGTAAGCATTGAAAGCCGTTCCTGTTGCTTGCGTTTATGTTGTAAACGTTGTACGGCAACTCATTGAGCTTCCTTTGTTTAAACAACGGTCTCGGGCTCTTAATAAGATAAATTATGATCTCGCAAAATAAATGTATATGCAACTGACGAAAGGTAAATATTTATAAATCGCAACCTAATAGTTCACGTACTATTTTAAATAATTCCACTAAATCTCCAGGAATGGCTTTGATACTAAATATTACCCGCGATAGTACTTGGTGCTGACTTAGATAAAAGATGAGAAAAAATCTATGCCTCACTTATGTAAGCTTACATGAGTCAAGTGCAGCCAAGCCGTGGCCGACATAATATTCTCACAGATACATCGACAGCGCACAGACATGCATCGGCAGCGCTGCATTCTCGACTTGGCTCCTCCGATCTTGAAGTTTTATGAGAGCTGGCCCAAGAGTCGCGCAACGGTAATAAGAGAGTGATGGTGAGAGGAAGGGAGATGGAACGCGCAGGTTGACCGCGAGTGACCGTGCGCAGAATGTAAGTATAGCGGCCAGCCAATCCAGGTGTATCAGCAGGCATTTACATAATGATCGAACGGGAGCGGAAACTTGACGTCTTCAGATTTTTCGCTTTGGTTTCATTGATCAACGAGGTTTCCCATAAAATTAGTTTATATAATAAAAAAGACATTTTCTCATGCATCGCTTGAAATTCGACAGAGATTACGTATGCATCATGCATGTGCAGTCAACGTTTAGAATCTGTACGTGATCATGTGATGTTTTTTGGAAAGTAAATTTTGTTACGATGCTTACTACTATGCTGATTATTCTTTAGGAATAATCAAAATCGAAATTATTTATTAATGTGATAAATGCTGATTCTGTAACGTAAAAATGTGACTGGTGTATAATAATATTTATTTTTCTACAGCAAAGCGTATTTTGATATGAACCGTTTTTGAAAATTTATTCATATAAACTAAAATAAATAATAAAAAATCATTATTAATTCAACGTTATGATTAAAAATGTATCTGTATAAAAGTTTTTGAACTTTTAATCAGTTTGCAACTTCTGAAAAAGTAAACTCTTGTATACTCTCAGCGTCGGTGTTCATGGAAAATAGAGACTTGTTTTATAATCAACAATAATTAAGATAAAATAAAAAGCTTGCAAAATATATACTCTAGGCTTTTATACAAATTATTGTAAAACAGCTTTTATTCCTCTTTTATACCGACCAGTCAATTACCAATTAATGGAGAAAAAAGCGATGAAAATCCAGGAATAAATATTATCACGCAAAAAAAAATCATCGCTTGGAAACTGACTCTATGTTGCAACTGAACATTTAGCGCATCGGTCACTCACCGTATCGCTGGCATAAATGATTGCAGGTCTCATACAGCCAACTTCGCCGTCCACTCCTTTGTTAAATTTCAATATTTCACACTATCATAGGCCTACGTTACTGCACAGTTTGTATATGTTAAACACATATACAAGTGTGATAACTGAAGCATCCATAGCTTCAAATCTATCAGTGAAATCCTAACCACCAAAAAACTCCATCATTGCAGTCAGAAAAACACATAAAATTGTTTGCGGTACTCGCACTCACTTACACGTGCGTCCAGTATAGCATACACGCATACATATGTACAGTAAGTTCACAACAGTATTCTCCTTGGCTGCACTTAGCGCGTTGCCGTTCGTGCAGAGCAAGCGCGCGATACTATTTGATGGGACGTGAAATGCTTAGAAAGTTTAAGCCGCCAGGCACTTTTCCTTTAGTTTATACTTCCGCTGCCTCTGCAGCTCTTATGATACCTTCAAAGTCGCAAAAGAATGTAATTTTGTTTACGAATGATTAAATTCTCCATGGCTACGGATTTCTCTAGATCTACCTTTGGGATGCAAGTGTTATTCTATATATAAAATGACAACGCAACTGAATATATTTTAATATGTTAAATTTGCGTTAAAATATTCATTTTTCAATTATATTAAAATAGAAAGAGATATTTTGAAAATACTTGCATTCTCATTGCAGTGTTAAAATCGCTAATAGATGAAAAAAAATATTGACAATCTCACTATACACGCTCTGATTTTATTGTCTGCTGAAAGGTTTTTTATGTTGGAAACGATTACGTTGATAAAAAGCTTTGCTCCACCAGATTTGTCGGGTTATTAACAATATTACGCGAAGCTTCAAAAGGGATAGAATTGTAGGTCGCCGATTTTTATTTGATTAATGTTTTTGCTGGCTTATAGATATTTATATTTTGTGATGTGACAGCAAATTTTAGGCTGATACGGCTTTTTTGCACGTATTCGTTTTTGTTTTCCTATAATTAGCGAATTAAAATTCAATAATAGATGAAAATATATTTTTGTAACACATGCATGACATCTGCGTTTTTAAACTACTAGCAAAACAATTTAGTATGTTACATACCAAGAGCGTAAAGTGGGCATTTTGAAACCGAGTCATACACAAGTTTCTCTCCGCACCAAGCACACTTCGACGTGACTCGGCGCACGACGGTGTAAAATAACTTTGCCGCAATACACGTATTTATTTAGTTAGTTTATTCATTCTTCTCGCTAATACGGCCGCCTTCGCGGTCGTTTCAGCAGAGAGTTGATTCGCGCACTTCGATACGAAGTCGAAGAGCATATCATAGCAGCTCAATCTGTCGTATAAGGAGACACGACAACGGCTACAAGAGTCACATGCGCGAGTCTTAGCAATAACGAAGTAGGTAACTTCACGTTGGTAACGTGGGTTTTCCATGGACGAGAGCCGAGTCCCGTTGCACTTTGGTATACGCGGTTCAGCTTTATCTTTGAATAGTGCATATGAAAAAAGACTGAAAAATTATAACAATCACACTTCTTTCTGCCGAAGCTGAGCAATTCGAGTACATTTTCGCATTAAGGATTTTAGAGAGCGTAAGGTCCCAAAGGGCCAAGTTATAATTTTGTGAAGCCTTTTCGAAACCTACATCAAATTATTACTAATTTTATTCCTTATAAAATCCTTTCTATTCGCAGTTGCATAGTGCTTGGGTTTGACCGCCTGCGGGTTAGGCATATAACAATATCAGCCCGATTACCATATTGGAATACGTCATTTAAAATGCTATACATAAATTCAAAACAAAGTAAATAGGTGATATTACACTAGCTCCACACGCGCCCTCACAGTCGCAGGAGCTTGCCGCCCTGCATCGCTTCGTATTTTAACATTCTATTTATGTGAATCATATGGAAATGGTAAACCTTTCCCACGACGGGCGCTTACACATTCTAATAACAAAGGAATACAACAAACTAGTATGTAAGGAACTTCATTTGTGAAAAGTGAGTTGAATGAAAGTTAATCTCAAATATTATGTATAAATGCAAAAAGAAACTGTAACTCATGCACAACTTACACGTTCATCGTACCTATATAAGCGAAACTAAAGTGACTCTTTTTTTAACGAAAATCAAAAGTAGTGAACAATATCGACGACTGGAGCAAATAACGCCCTATCTGGGAAGACAGTTGAACGAGCGGTTGAAGAAGGCCCTATCTGGGGAGCCAGTTCAAGAACTACCTATCTCACGAGCCTTTTTTGTTTTTTAAATTTTGTAGTGGCCGCCCTGCAGGATTTTTCAAACCAATTCCTGTCATTTTAATCGATGAAAATTTTTTCAAAATTTTTCTTCGCGTACATTTGATATGCGGTAATACAATTTTGTACAAAAAATTTCAGTAACAAAAAAGTTTATTCGCGAGTGTAGTAAATGTATATTCGTATTGTATTTGGGTTGAAAATTAATAGTATTCTTCAAAATAAGTCTATATTATTTTGCAACCAGAAGACGCATCTTCTCAAAGTGTAACATACAAATCGTATATTAACATCAAAATAGAAATTACACCGGCACACAAAAAAAGTGTTCTGTTCAAGAATCTAGACCTATCTATTCTTATGCATTTTGACCTACTGAATCCGAATCTGGGGCCAGTTTTGCCCGTACACCCCCAAAATTTCGTTGAAATCGTAAAAAACCGTGAAAATTGTGGAAAATTATGAAAATTCACATAAAAAAATATGGTATGAGCTGTAAATATTTTTGTGAGTGTACAATATACATGGTTTTTATATATTTTGACGCGCTGAAATCGAATTCAAGGTTTATTTTATCCGTACGCCCTTTAAATTTTGGAAAAATCGCTAAAAAATCGTCAAATTTTGTATGTAAGAACGTAGGTTAGGAGTAAAACATTTGTTATGACTGCATTATACGTGATTTTTGTGTGTTTTTACTCGCTTTCTTTAAATCCAGAGCTTTTTTCACTTCTACGCAATTTAATATTTAAAGAAGTAGTGGAAACCCGTCAAAAATTGAGAAAAACTAGGTATAACTGTGAAAATTTGCATCTAAGAGTATAACGTGGTTGCAATTTTTTTGTGAATGTCATATGTATGATATATATGATTTTGAAACTTTGAAAAAATATGTTATAAAGCTGCTCAAAAAATTAAAATATTGTGAGAAAGGGGAAAACGTAAATGGTAGCATTTAAAAAGTTCTTTCTCTTTTCTAAATATGATATTTCTTTTTCTTTCTTTTTTCCCTTTTTTTGTGACGCCAACTCTGTTTGCTCTACTCCTTTTTCCTCTTGTAACGAACTCTCTTTTCTTCAAAAGACCTGTGCAAAGGATTTCTTTTACTTTTTCTGTTGTTATTCAGAATGTTTATTTTTCGCGATTTTCATGTTTTTTTGCGATTTTAACGAATTTTTGGGGGTTTACGGGCAAAACTGGCCTTGGAGTCGGATTCAGCGGGTCAAAATAGATAAGGATAGATAGATCTGATTTCTTGAACAGATCACTTGTTTTGTGTTATAGTTCTTAATTCTTTAATTCAAAAACTGAAGTTTTTCCAGTTTTTCTCTAGTTGTCAAGAAGTTAACATCTCAAATTTGATGAGATATCTGACAAGCTCTATCAATAGTCGGTTACGAGTTTATGCATTTTTAACTAATTTTTTTGCGAGAAACGCGCAGGACTTTTTTATTATTTTTTTTACCAAAGCACTGATTTCGAAATCAGTATACTGGTGTAATTGACAAATTTTTAATCAAGTAATAGTTAGTTTTAGGCGATACTATTATATTTCACAATTCAATTATAGATCCTAGAGCTCACTCGTAAACTGCGATAATGAAAAAGTTCTAAAATCACAATAAACGAAGCTGATAGTTGTGTACTTTAGTGCGTAGAAAACAAAATTATATCCTTCCAATTATTGCTTTACACGTTTACGTACATGTACACGAAGTCGATATTGCCATGAAGGTATTCATCAAATTGCTTATTTTCATCAAACGGCAAATGCGCTTCCTCGTATAATTTCATCCGAATTCAGGATTGGAACTTCATTAATTGCGCTTTCTCCCGCTCATACACACGTGTATGCAAGCCTATTTATGCGCCTTTGAATAAACGCGTTCTACGTATACCGTCCGTATTTTCAACGATGAAAGTTCGTTAATGCACCTGGAACATTCAATCAGATTATCATCCAGCCTATTATACGCTTTTCGCGCTGCCGATGATAGTGCACAAGTACCAAATACATAACTCAGAGTTCGAAAATATCATCATTTAATTTCGGTAAAAGCAAAGGAAGTTACTCCTCTAACAACGAGAGTGTATTCTTTGGGTTATGGATTTTACTAAAAAATTTGAAACAAACATTTTCCATACAGAGCCTATGCGCTCAAATATCCTAAGTATAAAGTTGTACATTTTGGAGTGTGTAATATATAGTGTGTAACTATGGGCAAAATATGCGAAAAAAGTATCTAAAAAATTGTATGATACTTGATTTTGTAATATAAGATTAATAATTCTGTTAATTTTTAAAAATAATTGTAAAGATAATGTCAGGTCATATAGATAGACTGATGATGCTACTAAAAATAAATAATTTCTAATAAAATTACATAATGTATTGATGGTTTAATATAATTGTATAATGTTTTAATGGCTTCTCTGTAAGACTATTAATTTTCGGAATTATTATAAATATAATCTTTCTTTAATAAAATACACGTTATTGTTATCTTAGGTCTAGATATTAAATAAAAAATATTAGAAGCTTATATAAAATCGCCATTTTTAGAGAATCTCTTACTCTTATAAATGCTCCTTATAAAGGTTCCTTAAAAAAGGACAATAGTAGTTCTTTATTGACCTGTGGGAAATAAAACGCGGCAACGGGCCGTACTATATATATATATATATATATATATATATATATAATATTTCCTGAGTTAAAAACTGCACGTTTGCATCTAACAATCCAATGTCCTCTGTAATCTTTATTTCTGTGTCTGATTTTATTAGAAAATGGTTAGTTAGCAATTTTATTTACTTTAAATTTGGCATAAAATTTAAAATGCAAATTAGGCAAGAACGAAACATGCTCATAAAACAGAAAAAATTAAATTCTCTGACTGCAAATAAATTATGCATGCATACAGCGTACTCTGGCAAAACTATCAAATTATTATCAGTATTCTTTAAAAATCATTTATAAAATAATAACTATAATTTTATTAAGAATACTCTAGCATACGTTTTTATTTTATAAGAAATTTTGAATCATTGATCGAACGGTCATTTTACCTATTTATATTTTACCTATTTATAACTAAAAGTTCTGCTGGGACACTTTCTATTCACTGATTCGAAACTGTGTATTCATTTACTGATGATTCCTATCACGTTTAACACAAATCTTCCTCAAATGAAAATGAGTTACAATGAAGTCATACACAGCCGATAGCATATTAAAAACCAAGTCGACTTCTCTAATAAACGGTGCGTTAAATACCTCTAATCCATATAGAACAATATTACTCGGCCAAGAAATACATGTAAATTTGATTTATTTATTCATAAACAAAATTTGCCTTAAGTAATTTCTTATCTAATTGCTTAGCAAATTGAAAATGCCGCATGATATTATTATAGTGCAAAAAAATAGCGCTACCGTCGTTGTGACGTCATATACGATTTAACCTGCTTTAACTGTATTAATATGCATTTATTCAAGAAACGAACAGATTAATTAATTTTTCTTTATTGTACATGACGGACAGAAAGGAATTTTTATTAGGGAAAAAGGTTATTAAAAAAATGTATGGTACTTACCGATGGTATAATATGAACTTTGTTGCATAGTCAAAATAATCAAAGAATTGATCGTCTTCAAACTAGCAACAATTTGAAAGAAACTTTCAACTTTTTAACATACGATTGTTGAGAAATGCAAAAACTACCTCTGATTTTGTAAAGCTGCCTCGTGAAAGGTTACTACGCATATCAAAAAGAACCTCAAAGGTAAACACGAACTTCAGCAAGCACTGAGTATACTGGTATGGATTCAGGAATACTCAACACTTAAACTGTCTTTTTCGCGGATGCCCGAGAACGCAGAAAAGAAAACCGCGCGCGTTAACCGGTAAGCGTTCACTGCGCGTTAAAGGCGCTTACGCGAACTGCTCGTCTCTCTTTCTCTCCACGGACCACGTTCGCGTGTTTATACAGATACACCTTACACACGGACGACTGAGCGCGGAATTCCAACGCGAGGAATGCGCCCACTACTACCAAGGCTCACTCGCTCTCCTCCGCGCGCGCGAGGAATAAGCGGTGAATGGCTCTCTCCTCTCTCGCTATGACTTCAAAAATAAGGTATAGACATCTTATATGCGCTGAGAGACGCATTTCTCTTTTGCAAGCGCGCGGCTATCGCTATGCCGCTCTTGTTTTGTAGCGCTGCAGATATAGCTAAGCTTATCTTCATTGGCTGGGCTAGCACATTTTTTACTCCTTATGAGGTTCATTGAGCCCGTGCACTTATTTAATCTTTTAAAAGCTGAGGTGCGCTTCTCAATGCTGATGTGCGCTTGACTCTATAGGACTGCAACCTGTGATTTTACATGTATTATACATATAGCTCTGTTTTATCGACATTGTCCTACCTGAACAACCACTTGTGAAATTTTTTTTATTTTTATTCGCTTCCTCTGATTGATTGATAAAAACTCGCAATTATTTGTCGGTAAATTTGAATTATAATTATATATAATGCATTGAAGTTCTTACGTTATATGCTTGTGATAATCAGAATTTTCTAAGAAACAAAAACATTTGGTCTAGTAAGCTTGATATCAAAAATAAAATGTTTTTATTTTTAACAGGTCAAAAGTTAATGTAAGCTACTAAAAGAAGTCGAGAAAATGAGCTCAATTAACAGAAAACCATCTGGATATTCATATATAATGATTTTTTCAATAACTTCCTTATCTGTACTGGAGTTCTAGCAATATAACATTTCAGTTAGCGTTTCTAGACATTGAGTGAATTGTTGAATTTATTATTTATGCTTATTCTGCACAGCCTTTTTCCCTATGTTAAATCCCGATGTGACAATTTGGATGGTCAAGAAAACAATGTACCTACACTATTAATTTTACTTATTCTGCATGTTCTATAGATAAAGAAAAAATGTTCCCAGACATGTATACATACCGTTAATTGAAAGTTTGAATATTATGAAAGCGCGCCATGGTCAGGTAACGTAAGATTGACCGGTGTCAGTTGAGCTAGGTGCACCACGACGTTCGCGCTTTGTATATATGCGCCGCAATTCACCCTACCCCACCTAGCCCCGGTCAATCTTACGTCACCTGACAATGGCGCGCGCTTTCATAAAATAAAAAATTTCAATTAACGGTTCAAACTTTAATAATATTTTGGTTAATTATAGGCTAAATGTTGACTTTAAAATATCACTCTAGCATTATTACGTTGTTAAAGATAAAAAATTTAATTTTTTTCCTATAACCATAATTATAGATAGTTTTAATAAGGTTTAATATTGTTTTTGATCAAAAACGTTTTTATTTGATTAACACGTTAACCAACAAAAGTGTTTACTTTTTTACCAGGGGAGTTTTTGGTACAATGAAACATTATACATATAAAATCAATATTCTGGAAAACGCCCCTCACATTCTATTACATGTGAGAATTCGATGGTGTCGTTTCTCATAGGTAATTAGTCTCACGAGGCATGCGAAAATACCAGCGATATGAATATGAATACAGTACATTATCGAATAAATGCGTTTGTGTATTAATCGTAATTTACAATGAGTGAATAACAGTGAAAGAGAAAACCGCGGCTTAAGGTGAGTTGGGGCTTACGTAATTGTTTTGTCTTGATTTAGTGATATTATTTATTATCCATACAAAAAAAGTACTTAATTTTTCATATTATTGCTTCCTACTAGAAGAGCTTTGTAAGAGTAAAATTGTTAACTTTATTAAAAACGCGTTTTCTTTACCATCCCATTATTTACAAATAATTTCACTTCATGTCATTTGAAAGACAATAAAGTTATTTACTTAGCCCAGTTAGACCTTCGGGATCGACCGTTTCGTTCAGCAGCAAAAGTGAAAAAGGTGATTTTTTAAAAATAATATAAGCCATGTCTTAATTAAAGCATACAATAATTTTATAAAAAAATACATCATGAGTTAATCTATATGTAACTAATTTTTCAAGTAATTTGACTATATGTTTTCTCGCGTTTAAACAAATCGCTGTGTTTTGGATAAAACTAATATTTTCCACAGCCCTTACTAATCGAAGATAACCCCATAATACCATGTAAAATTTAATATGTTTGGTTAACTTTCAAATATTATTTAGTCTTATAAAACGCTTTTGCAATTTTATAAAATCAGTATTGTTGTTCACAGCTGAATATGTAATTTAATTTTTAGTCAACAACTATGATAACATTAAGTAATGCCTGCAAAATACGCAAACTGATGGTGAATACATAGCATAAAAAAAGTTCTTATCATGGTAAAAATTTGCGCTTAGATAATTTAACGGTTAAAATAAACTGATATATTTATTCAAAAATAAGTTCTCAGAATTGAAATTTTAATTAAATTTTAATTATAATTAACAAATTGTTTTAAATATTTAAAATTCCAACATATACTTGCATGCATGACACATTCCTGTACTTCTGTAATGCCTTTGAAGTCATGAATTTACTATATTGCATTTTACACTAATTAATTTTAAAATATTCAAAATTATTTTTGTCGTAATTGGATTGCAGGATCATAAAAAGTCCATAATATCATTGATGTATGTACCATAACCCAGTCTAGCATTGTGTTGCTATCTTCATTATTAAATCTAAACAAATAAAATTTTAGTCAACATTAATCTCTGTTTATCGTTCTCATTACATTTGAACAAGAGCCTAGAAAAAAAGTAATTAGAAATGCGGATGCAGAAGTACGGATCATTTGCGTGCATAGTCTTGCTCACATGTAGTTAATAGATTTATATATTGATCAATGACGATAGAATCAATGCGTTATAAATTGCAATTTCACTTGTATCACATTATCATTGATTATATAATATAATAGTATACATATAATAGTTGATTATATAATATAAAATCATGGAAACGAATATAATTACAATATTATAAAAGAATTATATAGATACAGGAATTCGAACAACAAACTTAAGATATAGTAGCTGCCCAACGTTTTATTGCATCGTTGATAAATTATCTTAAAATCATGAATAATTTTAAAAAAACCAAATAAAAACAGAAAAAATCTATATCATGATAATTTGTATATCAAAACATTTTTACTTTTTTACTTAATCTAATTATTAATAATTATGATTAATATGTTAACTAATTCCATCATATAGTAACGATAAAAGGAGGCGTGAGGTTTCGTTATAATTATAAGAGTTCTGATTATTTAATATTTTATTTAATACATAATAATTACAAAGTATTTTATAAAAATTAAAAGACCTTATGGCGTCACGATTTTTGTAATATATAAATATTACAAGTGCTAAAAAATCGTGACCTTTTAGACACTCCATTTGCCAATCCTCATATTTTTATTTTGGTATCCATTTTATTTCCTTCATTATCGCTATTCATATATATTTAATCTCTATCTTGATCTTCATCTGTAACATTATTTTGGACTTAATTTAATTTCTATTTCTATTCTATCCCTAGTTTTATCTATACCTAATTTTATTATTTAGCTTTCTTTTATTTATTATTTTTATTGATTCGCATGTGGCGCGTCCCAAACCAAACAATTTTTATTAGTGTATCTTATATCAGTACCGCATTTCAATAACAAACTTTAAATATCATAAATTGTAGTTATCTGATTTGAGAAAATGCATATTTTATTAGTTTAAAGAAAAGTTTGAATAACTTGTGATAAAGTGATGTACGGTGCACTGTAACAACTATACAAGTATGCTTGTATAGTACAACATATTTAATGCCGGGTTTGTGTTTTGCATAAACGAGACATGGTGGTGCAATCCGTCTAATAGATTATGTTTGAACAAATATACTCGATATTTATGAAGCTTATCAAATAAACATTTGCTACAATAATCTATTTTGATTATTCACTACTTTTCAATTTTTTAAAGATTTCAAAAATTTTTGTTATTTATTAATTGTAATTTCTATTAAGACTATAAAAAGCCTTGTATCTTAAATATACACATAATATACATGAACCCATTAGCATTTTAATTACAAATAAATGAACATTGTAATGATTTGTAATTCGCGCCGGACTCAAAATACTTGACAACGTATCATAGGAAGCGTAGCGAATAAAAGTGGCAACATCGCATACCTAACAACAGTTAGCAGATGAACGACGAGAGTATACCTTTCTCTTCGATCAATGTTCTATACTTACAAAGTGTTGTTTTCTTTATCATTCAAGATGTATAAACCTATACGAATAAAGTCACAAATGAGTAATAGGTAAGTTACTTTTCAATTAAAATTTAACTTGATGAAATAATGTAAAAATGTCAAATTCATGATACAGTTTCCAACTAGAAATCGACTCAAAACATGGATAACTCGAATGAGAAATATGACGTTTATGTTGAACACATGTCACAATTGCATGTAAATTGTGAGAAAATAAAAAAAAAATACATTATGCTACACAATCGATTTTGGAGATCCAAGGCATACAGCTGCAGAAAATAGTAGACATTTCTATGATAAATTTAATAAAAGAAATGACAGTGATTTTTAAAATCAACACTGGACAAATTTTGGGGTTAGGCACAGCTCAAAAAGAAAGGCATAAAATGATTAGTGTACAATTCCTGTACTGGCACATACTAACAATTGGGCAAACAGAAAGTTCGTTATGGAAAACTTTATCAATATAATAATACTTGAAATAATATACGTTTGTAGATAACCGTGTATTCATCACGAAGAGTCTACATTAAACTTGTCCAAGTTCTTACAGATTTTATCAAACATACGCAGATATTTATATTTTTAACAAAAAATAATGTAATTCTTTTATGTTTAGAATGATTCAACGTGTCTTCGGTGGTGCAAATATTATTGCATAGGTATGAAATAAAATATGAGCTTAGTATGTTTTGCTATTTTGTAGAAATTTTCTTTTTATAAGTAGTAAAATACATCTTATAAATAATGTTATTTTTACTTAATGTACTGAATATTTTATAATTATTTATTTATTCTGATTATGTTACTAAGTTAACATCTTTTACATTACAGTGTGCAGCTGTAAGGTTCTGATTTACTATGCTGAACCGCGCAGTAATTCTATATACAAATAATTATTTATTTGAGTATAGGTGAACTAGCCTTGACTCGAGAGTCTTCTGTTACTATTAAGTAGGTTATGATTCTAATAAACTGTCTCTTTATAGTACTTCTTTGTTATGACTTTATTTAGACGAAGGCCCAATGCTTTGATACAGATGTTACACAGATGTTTTAATCTAATCTTTATGTTTGTTCTTAATGTTACGTATTTACTTATTTCTATATTGGTTCGACTTACAATCCCGTTCGGACACTACTAGTAGATTGCACGGTCGATGACTGGGCGGTGTTTAGTATTATCCTACACGGATGGTTCCGTGGCGTGTTGAGAGTAAGTTCCTTAACTAAGCTGCCGAAGCTAACGCCAGATAGGTTGACGGTCCTTAAGCCTCGTACTGTACCAACTCACGTCCAGAGTATGAAGAATTTCACCGGTTAGCTTCCACGGAGTTTGAGTGGTTTCTAAGCACCCAATAGACGACGCGAAGGACTAAACGGCACTCGTATTCACACACCAGGTCCAGCAAGTACAACACTCGTTGTCCTTGTAAAAAGAGACTTCACTAAAGGCAATATGAGGACTGAGTGCGGTGCTTATAAGGCTTGGCGGATGATCTCAATGTTAGGGTAATAACCAATCACTGATCGCCACCGAAAGTGTCTTACAATATAAGTTGGTGATGGTGCAGAATAAGTAGGTTTTGGGATTGCTGACTTGGGAGTCAGTTGGTTTAATTAGTAGGACGCGTTTGATGTCGTAAACGCGGTTGCGGAAATGCTTACATTGTGATTATCGTCGTATACCTGCGCCTGTACACATACACGCCGTCATACATCATTCTGTATGCAGTATATTCGTACATATAATTATCTTTTATGAACATGGGACGTTACACCTCCCCCCCCAGAGTATTGCTGTCCCCAGCAATGGGTGCTGGTGCAAAAAGAAAAAAAAAAAAAAACGTGCGATGTTCATTCACAATATGTTGTTACATAAGTATGTTGTTTAAGAAATTTTCATAAAGTTAATAATATAATGCTGATATATGCATTATCTCGGAAGATTAATAAGTGATTAAAAAGAAATTTTCGGTATTTTGATCTCTAATCCTAGTTGTAAAATTTTTGTTTTGATCCGATCATAATTGCGATTTTTCGAACTTTATTTACAGGATAACAATGTAAATATAAACAATTTATCTAACTTTTATTACATTATTAGTTCGGAGACTCTTAATTGCAAAATTACAAAAAGTTTTGGTTCGAATCCGACCATAATTTTTATTTATTTATTTATTTATATTTTTCCCCTCTTTTTTTTTTTCGTGGGTCGATAGAGTATCCTTAACTAACAAATTAGGTACAAAAATAACAATTTTCGTACTGTAATTTTTTGAGTTACAGGCCGATAAACATTTGATTGTTGCTACTTATTTTTGAGTGTATTTTGACTTCCTAATGTGCGGTCGAGTGCTAAAAGTCCGAAATTATTATTATTTTGTTAAATAATGCCAATTGTTGCTAAATTGTTTATTCCGCATGTTTAGTATTTGTATAATATGAACCCTTATGTGGTCTTATTGTAAGTCCGCTAGATTGGAAAGTGCAAGTGTGTAGGTATAAGCCTGTATGCAAGTATAACTGGTCTTATGTATACTTATATATATTCTTACCCGTCTTTATGTATACTGATATATATACTCGCATGTCCATACGTTATATATATACTCGCTGTATATATATAGGTATAGTATTGACTGCGAGTGTGACGTACTGCATTCCTCGGTGGGTCGCATTCCTGGATGGGTCTTTTTGATTCTTCAAGTATCCGCTCGGTGGCAGGCGTTACCGCGCTTTGGCGCGAACTCGTGCTTTCGTCACGCCTACATATACGCGCGTGCTGTGTAAGTTTCGGCGCGAGCTGACAACACGTGAGCGCGAGTGCATTGGCTTCGGATGGTAGTAGCCGCAATGCTAAGTTCGCTGACAATAGATAGAGATAGACAATAGGCCGAAAATGAACTGCTTATTTTCTTGTTTTGTTTGCCTAATCTTAAGTATTTGTTGTTACGTTTTCTAAGATAATAAATTTTATTTAAAATTAATCTTTAAGTGAAAAAAAAAAATTCCTTTAAAAAATAGAGTTTTATTCTAGTAATTACATTGAACCCACGATCCTATGCTGCTTCCTTTTGCGTAAAAATTAATTATTACCAAAATCATTTAGTCGAAAGAAGGCGAATAATATGGACATCGGTAAGTTTAAAATACCGTGTCTTGAATTTATAGTGGTCTTGTCTGGTCTACTCAGCGATAAAATTTCTCTAACTTATCTTTATGCTTTACTATAAGTTTTCCATTAGATGATTCTACTATGACATTACTATTGTCTTTAATTTCTTTTACAAAAAATTTTCCATTATAAAATTTATCTAATTTCCCATATCTGGGTTCCTTTAATACTCTCACTTCGTCTCCGACAGAAATCTGTAAAGGTCTTGCCTTTTTATCATAGTACTCCTTGTTCTTATGTTTTGATTGTATGAGATTATTCCTGGCTACTGTTTGTGCATCTCTCAAACATTCAGTTAGTTCTTGTATGTAATCGTTGTAAGTTTCTAATTCGAATTCGTTCGGCAAACGATTGGGTGTACGGGCTGGTTTGCCGTATACTAATTCATGAGGAGTGTAACCCGTTGATGTATGTACGGATGTATTATACTCATGAATAGCAAAAGGAATTACTTTATCCCAATCTTGTTTGCTTGATGATTTATTTCTTAGAAAGTCTGCTAAGACAGCGTGACTTCTTTCTAAGGATCCATTAGACTGTGGATGGTATGCAGTCGTAGTATTTAATTTAAAATTATAAATTTCGGATAACTGTGACAATAGATTGTTTTGAAAACTGCGTCCTCGGTCGCTTAGAATTATTCTAGGTACTCCAAAATGTACAAAAAGGTGTCGGGTCAAAGCGTCTGCGATTGTAACTGCTTTGATGTTGGGCACTGGTACTGCTATACAAAATTTTGAAAACTGACACTGCATAGTTAGTATATGCACGTTACCTTGCGTAGATTTGCATAAAGGTCCAACTGTATCTATGGCTACTTTATAGAAAACTTCACTTGGTGTATCCGTTATTACCATTGGTTCTCTTGTCTTTACTCTAACCAGCTTTTGTTCTTGGCAGATTTCACATTTGCGTACGAAATCATGTATATCTTCTTTCATTCCTTTCCAATAGTATCGTTCTCTTATTCTTCTATAGGTTTTTCCCATACCACGATGTCCTCCAAACAAGCTATTATGGTAATCGTTCAGAACTACTAACTTGTATTCAGGAGCTAGTATCTTACACTCACCGTAACATATCGTTACTGCTATTTGTAAATTTTTCAGTTTTTCCTTAATTTTATTTAATAATACCCCTCGTGGAAGAGTGTCAGTTAGCTCTCCGCTTCTAGCTAATCTAAAAGACTTTAACTTTTTATTCTTAATTTCGTTTGCTAATGTGCTTAAACATTTCGATAAATTATCTGGTGTAATTTCGTCTTTTTCTTTATCCGAAATAACTAAACTGAAAATGAATCTTTTTCTATTTTGGGTAACTATTACATCACCGATGGTTATCTTGGCCTTCGATAATTCATCGCGATAAATAGCTTCTACGTCAATAAGTAATTTGTTAGTTCCATATGATAAACTTAAATCTTTTGAAATAAAATGTACTATATTATCTTTTAGATAGGTTATACATTCTCTAGTTTTTAAAAATTTTAATGATTCACTCGAGTTCAAATCTGAATCTACATAGTCGAAAAATACAGATGTTGATGTATTTCCTAATCTTGGAGCTGTACTGTCTTCCTTCGGTTTACTATTTATATAAGAAGTATTATGGTTGTTGGTAAGTGTTCCGCTTGTGGGTGTTATTATTGTTTTTGTCGTTTTAGGTGGATTATTTTGTTTTTTGGGTTTAGATAATTTTTTTCTTAATTCTTCGTTAATCTCATCCTCCGATTCTTCTTCACTATCCTCTTGTTCTATTGTGGAAAGGTGATGCCAATTGGTGTTTTCGGCCATCTCTTCAGTCCAAGCAGTAGAAGATGCTCTAGGTTGTTTTATAGGTGACTTGAAACGAATTGGATTAGACTGACTATCTGCGTATTCTAGAATCCATTCTCTCACAGTGCTGCTGGGGACTACTGCCTGTGAAGCTTCTCCTAGTAACGTAGGTGGTTCTGAACTCGCTTTCTCTCCTTGTTGTAAGGGTGATGAGCTTTCAATATCTTTCATGAGGTCCCAGTTCTCAGTTGGAGTTTCATGATAGAGCTCTAAGAAATTATCCCAGCACATCGAGAGTGGTTGGTTATTTGTAGTCTCGCTTGAGTTTCCATTAGGATTAATCTCTTTTTCCTTTGCACTTTTGTTTAATTCAATGCTAGATAATTCTTGTAGTTCTGAATTATCCATGAGTTGACCTGGCATTGATCGTCTCATAGTAGATTGTAAATTTGGGTTTATTAATTCTTTGTCATCACTTGATGATGAAGAATCTCTAAATTTTGTTTCAATTTCCGGACTAGTTTGTCTAGAATTAGTATTCTTTTTGTTGTTGGGATTTTTACTCTTGTTCATGTGGGGTTTATTCAATATTATTTCATCAAATTCACTTTCACCTGGATCCTCGTTTGACTTGACCATAGTAGAATCAGTTTCCTCTTCTGACTCTGTATCTTGATTCAACAGGCTAGGAAGCAAAGATTTGTTGCTTAGTGGTATTGGTGGAGCATCGGAAGATTCTGCAATACTACTCTCGATTGAGTTGGTTATTTCTGAGTTATCTGTTTCACTCATTGATGGTGGTTCGGAAACTATGGGTTCTGCAAAAACTACTGTTTTCTTTTCTGTAGTGGCTGGTTCGTTTTTCCTCATTCTAAGTCTCTTCGCGATTGTACTTGCTTCTAGGTCGGCTTGCCCTCCCTCCATACCTAAAGGGATAGTGGGGTTATCAAGCTTGATTCCTTCTTTACGACCCGGTTTCTTTCGATGTTTAACTCCTTCTTTAGAAGTTTCGTTTTCGCTTTGTAGTTGAGTACGATTCTGTCTGGCTAAAGAAGTTTTAGTCGGCTTAGGTAGGATAGGCAGTACTCGTACCTCCCCCCCCTGTTCTTGTTCATCTTCTTTAATTAGTTGGTCTCTATCAACTGGATTGCGGGAAAGGGCGTCTGCGTTAACATTTAGACGACCAGGTTTATACTTGAAAGTATAGTAATAACCTCGTAATCTCATTCTCCAACGATTTAACCTACTGACTGGATCTTTTAATGATTCAATCCATGTCAATGGTTCGTGATCTCCGTAGACGGTGAAATGCTTACCGTAAAGGTAGTGGCTAAAATACTCTATGGCATTTACTACGGCTAAACATTCTTTTTCTGTGGTAGAATAATTTCGTTCGCATTTGTTGAGAGATCTGGACATATAGGCGATTGGATGTTCTTGACCTGGTTCACCTTGACTTAGGACTGCACCTATAGCTCCATCACTTGCATCCGTAGTTAGAATGAAAGGCTTACTCTCATCCACTGTTGTTAGTACAGGGGCTTCACAAAGTGCTTTTTTTAAGATCTTAAAACTTTGTTCTTGTTCTAATTCCCACTTCCATTTTACGTTTTTGGCTAATAGGGCGTTGATGGGCCCTGCTTTCTCTGAGAAGTTTTCAATAAACCTTCTGTAATAACCAGCTAATCCTAAGAACTGTCGGATTTCAGTTTGGTTAGTCGGCCGCGGGTAGTTTTTAACGGCTTCTAACTTCTTAGGGTCCGGTCTTACTCCATTACTGTCGATGATATGACCTAAATAATTAATTTCTGGTACAAGGAATTGGCATTTATCCATTTGTAGTCTTAAGCCTACCGCTGACAACCTTTCAAACAATTTAGCGATTTTCTCCTCATGTTCTTCGAGAGAATTTGCATAAATCACTATATCATCTAAAAAGACATACATTTCTGATCCTTGTAGACCTGTTAGGACGCAATCCATGAGCCTTTGGAAGGTTGCAGGCGCGTTGGTAAGGCCGAAGGGCATACATAGGTACTCAAAATGGCCGTATTTGGTGTTAAAGGCAGTTTTCTCAACATCCCTAGGGTCAATCTCTATTTGATGAAAGCCCATGGCGAGGTCAAAAACTGAGAAATATTTTGCTCTTCCAATCTGCTCAAGGATTTCCATGATGTTAGGTAGTGGATATGCGTCCTTGATGGTTTTCGCGTTTAACTTTCGGTAGTCAATTACCAACCTGTACTTTTTCTTTCCGTCTGGTCCTGGTTTCTTAGGTACGATTCGAATAGGACTGCAAGATGGGCTCTTTGAATGCCTGATTATACCGGCTTCCAAAAGTTTTTGTATTTGGTTAAAAAGCTCGTCATCTAGTCCTGTTGGTCCTCTCTTGTACTTAACTTTGACGGGTTCTTCATCGGTTGTCCTAATCTTATGCTTAACACATGATGTTCTTGGTGGCGGATCTCCTGGCAAATAAAACAGATGAGAATATTCTTTTACCATTTTCTTAATCTGCGTTCTTTCTGGTCTTGTGTGATAGTTGGTTAAAACTTTTTCCAGGATTGTTTTTACGCGGTCTTCTTCGTCTTTTGGTGGTTCCCCTTCTAACGGAAACTCGTAGTCGTCCTCCAAGTCATCGTAAAAATCAAATGCTTCCAATGGCTGTGGAGTAATTTCTATTTCGACTGGGTCAGGTAGAGTATTAGTGGCCATTACATAACAGTAGCCTTTGTTATTTTTAACGGCGGCTTCTCCTATAAAAACTCCTGGGACGGTATTTATTCGTCTTAAGTAGGCTTGGCCCTTAGCTGAATGTTTAGTTGCGGGAATTCTTATAGGAACTTTTGCTCTGGCCGGTAACTTAAATACAGTTTTACCATTGGATTTAAAACCTTTAGAATTAAAATTCCAATTTACTGTATCTATAGATTCCGGTTCTATCTCGCGTTCGGCATATGGAAATTCAAACTCAGGTTCAATCTGAACTCTTTTTACTTCCGTGTTTCGATATGCTTCCTCTGGATGTTTATCTTCACTAGTTTCTGGTATTAGTTTATGAACGAAGGGAACGGGTGTTATCGGATGACTTTCCGTTACTAGTACTCCCTCTCCAAACATGATGTTTACTTTTTCTACAAGTAGAAAAGGGTTACCCAATATAAGTTCCTCTGATAGTGGCGTGCTAGATGGTAACACGTGGAATAAATGGTCCTTTCCTAAGATATTTAATTTTACAGTTCCTAGAGTCCTTACCTCCTGTGGAGAAATACCTAGTATAGAGATCACGTCATTTTGGTCTACTATAGCATTAGGACCCAATGCATTTTCTTTTACTGCATTGATTTGGGCTCCGGTATCCACTACACATAAGGCTTCTGGAACTGCCAATTGTTCTATTTTTAATTTTATTGTGGGCGAGGATTCGACTCTTGATGTGAGTCGAATAACTTGGGCTGGTTTCCCGACTTGGCTGTGGGGCCGGGACTGGTTGAACGCTGTGGAGTCGTCCCGCTCACTGGTGCGTTCTTCCAGTGAGCGTTGTCCCAGTTTAAATGATTTTTATTTCCACTGCGAAACGGGATTGGCGACTTCGGCTTTTCTCCGTAATAGTCTTGATTTCTGTTATTTGCGGATTCTTGATGGTGACATGGTTCCTGCATTGGGACTGGTCTGTGCGTACACGTTGGTGGATTTTGATGTTGGTAGCCTCCATTTTGAGGTGGGTACCAATATCCGGCTCTCTGTTGATTTTGAAAGTATATATAACATGCAGCACAGTTACAGGGTCTGTAATCCAGATATAATGGTGCCTCTGGTGGTATAACATGTCTTTGTACTGGTGGTCTTACTGGCACCATAGTATTCTCAGTATATTCCCTCTGGAGTATACTTGGATGTTTGATAGGCTCGGGTACTGGCTTTTTATAACTCAATTGTGGTGGTGCGTGTATCTTGCCTCCTTCAAAAGTCATTTTTGGGAAATAGGTGTCATCCCGGTCTATTGAATAAGAAATCTCATTTCTATTATGCGTAGAATCATGAAAATTCACTCTTCTTTGCCCTCCTCTATCTCCTTCCTCATTATTCAATGTTCTTACTTGATGTATACTTTCATATATTTCTCCTGAACCATGGGGTGAATCCCGTGAACCATGTGGACTTCGATCTTGTGTATGACTTACTTGATGAATACGTGGATTGGAGTAATGATTATTATACATGGTTACTTTACCCCGTTCATATTTCGATGCTAACGCGAACGCGTCATCCAGTTTTTCTGGTGCTAACTCGATAATTCGGGTTCTCCAACCATCTGGTAATCCATTAATAAATGATTCTAAGGCGATGATTTCGATCTGAGGTTTTAAATGATCTCGCTGTACGTTATTTCCCAGTACTTCCAACGCGGCGTTAATTGCGGCATTAACTAGCGCGTTTATTCGACCGTAAAACTGTCGAATATTCTCTCCCTGCCTCATGGAAGATGATTGAATTTCGTGTAAGTAATAACTATATGTGCGGGGCGGTGCAAAGCAGTCTTTTAAATGCGATTTTAAATCATTCCAAGTTTTAAATGTGCTACCTTCCAAGGCTTGTCTGGCTTTACCCCTTAATTTTGATATAACGATTCTTAAAAAGTGTGCTTCTGAATCTGTAGAAATCATGGTAAAACAGTTATCAACATCTTGTAAGAATTCTTTTAGATTCATATTCGTTCCATCGTAATCTGCAAGATGTTGAGTTGCTCTTTCCACTGCCCGAAAATTATTTGACTCTAATATACTACGTGAAAATTCTAATAATTGTTCTTCTCTTTCTGCCTCTTTAAATCTATAAAATTGATCTAAAGCATTGATTCTTTGTTCTAAGTTGGGTAATCTTAAGATTTCCTCTCTAGTTTGATTAAACGCCATTATGGTTTAATTCGTCTAAAAGTTTCAAAAATACTAACTCTAAATTTCTTCTTAATTATAAAAATTCTAAACGAGACAGTTGGTACTTTAGTAACAATGGCTTAGTTCCCCACAAGGGATGCCATTTGTAAGGTTCTGATTTACTATGCTGAACCGCGCAGTAATTCTATATACAAATAATTATTTATTTGAGTATAGGTGAACTAGCCTTGACTCGAGAGTCTTCTGTTACTATTAAGTAGGTTATGATTCTAATAAACTGTCTCTTTATAGTACTTCTTTGTTATGACTTTATTTAGACGAAGGCCCAATGCTTTGATACAGATGTTACACAGATGTTTTAATCTAATCTTTATGTTTGTTCTTAATGTTACGTATTTACTTATTTCTATATTGGTTCGACTTACAATCCCGTTCGGACACTACTAGTAGATTGCACGGTCGATGACTGGGCGGTGTTTAGTATTATCCTACACGGATGGTTCCGTGGCGTGTTGAGAGTAAGTT
The DNA here is from genome assembly GCA_020010945.3 of Muscidifurax raptorellus. NCBI lineage: Eukaryota > Metazoa > Arthropoda > Insecta > Hymenoptera > Pteromalidae > Muscidifurax > Muscidifurax raptorellus. Next base: position 19,797,742 of record CM052077.1, on the reverse strand, counting down.
CCTTAACTAAGCTGCCGAAGCTAACGCCAGATAGGTTGACGGTCCTTAAGCCTCGTACTGTACCAACTCACGTCCAGAGTATGAAGAATTTCACCGGTTAGCTTCCACGGAGTTTGAGTGGTTTCTAAGCACCCAATAGACGACGCGAAGGACTAAACGGCACTCGTATTCACACACCAGGTCCAGCAAGTACAACACTCGTTGTCCTTGTAAAAAGAGACTTCACTAAAGGCAATATGAGGACTGAGTGCGGTGCTTATAAGGCTTGGCGGATGATCTCAATGTTAGGGTAATAACCAATCACTGATCGCCACCGAAAGTGTCTTACAATATAAGTTGGTGATGGTGCAGAATAAGTAGGTTTTGGGATTGCTGACTTGGGAGTCAGTTGGTTTAATTAGTAGGACGCGTTTGATGTCGTAAACGCGGTTGCGGAAATGCTTACATTGTGATTATCGTCGTATACCTGCGCCTGTACACATACACGCCGTCATACATCATTCTGTATGCAGTATATTCGTACATATAATTATCTTTTATGAACATGGGACGTTACACAGCCAAAAAATCTTAGTAATATAATAGAAGCCCAAAAAATATGGAATGTACCTCGCCCTGTTAGAATAATTAAAACAGCAAGTTACACGTCGAGAAATGAAATTTGTTCATACATCTGAAGTAAATATGCAACTTTTTGTTTAATTGTATCAGTGAAAGTGTCTCATACTTTAAATTTATCGGAAAATAAATGTCATCTCTATGCAAATTCTAAAGCTGCATATAAATACTTATGTACGCAGAAATGTACACACAATTATACAGACAATTTTTATTTATAGTCAAAAAAGAATCGAAAATAGGTAATTCAGTTAAAAAAAATGAGTTGGCATTTTCAGGAGATGAACTCATATTATGTTTTTTTTAAATTCATAAATAATCTTTTTTTCTCTCAAACAGCAAATATACGAATTAAAAATTAAAAAGAAAACAATGTTAAATTGCGAAATAAATTATTTGAAATAAAATTTAGTTTTATATTTATTTATTTAATACAAAATTATACATATTTAAATAAAATTTAAAAGTTGTCTTCTGTTAAGATAGTCTGTAGTGAGTAACAATAAAAGATGGTGATCTCTAATGCGAAGACAAAGCTATACTTTGCATATATAATATATACAAAAATCGTTTATAATTTTTACGGTATATTCCTAAGTGTAATTAAAAGTTTAATTATTATCTTGTTATTTGAAATGAGAAAAAATTCATTTTTACTTTGCTAAAATTTAGCGTGTATCAATTTTCTTAAGGGCTCTCAAGCATATCACTATAGATATATAATAAATCAGGAAATCATCCGTACGATTTCCTAGTTTACTATACAGAGAGAGAGAAAGAGAGAGAGAGAGAGAGAGAGAGAGAGACCTTTTTCGGTGAACTTTTTAAAATCTGCTACACCTATAGGACCTTGAAAAAATTTAACATTGTTTGATATATGCTTTTTGCCCAAAAGCGAGATAAGATACCTACTTAAGCTATATCATACACACACACACACACACACATTTTAATAACACAGATGAACCAAAGAAGATTATAAAAATTTATCATCATATTTGAAATTATATATAGGTAAGTTTAGAACTTCTTTTTCACTAACAATATGAATTATTTATACTGAAATAAAAATTGTATAATGTTTTGATTAAAGTCATAACTATACACTGCTTTTTAATAAATATATAGTGCTCTATATATTGTACATATACGTACATATCTTTCTTATTTCTTTGTATTTAGGTACTTACTGTGATGATTCCGTTTGTATTAACTACTTTCCTGTTTCAAATAATTACCGTTCTAGTGAAGTATGGAGTTATAGTTCCTCTACAGAATTATAATAAACACACTGTGTCTCAATGTATAAAATGTTTATAATTTATAAATAATATTTGTAGTTAGTACACGTAATAAAAAAAATCTCATAGTAATACCCTATTTGCTATTATATATAAATTGAAATAATTATTTTTTGCTTCGTTCATAATAACAGCAAATCAATTTAACTATAGATCGCTTTTATTGAGCGTGATTGAAATTTAACATTTTTGATAGGTATGGATTTTGAAAAATTCAATATGTCGTTGTAGTAAAATACTTTGATTATCGAAACCGTCCATGGAATTCCAATTGAACTGGAATCCAGACGCTGCAGTTCCTTACGCAATTCTCTGGGACGTTGTGTACTCTGAATTCTAATGCTAAATCGGAATTTAAGTGGGTCATCATCATTAAAGTTCAATTTCTCATTGTTCGAAAAAATTATAGGAACAATAAAACTTATATTTATTTAGATATTTTTGTTCATTCCGCGATCACAACATCAACTTTGAAAAAGAAAATATTAGTAAACGATAAAAAATCTACCAATCTTCGCACAGATGGAAAGCTTAAACAGAATCAAAATATGCTTTCAAAAATCATTGTTTAAAAGTTTTATTATATAGAACAAATTAAGACGAGTTAACTCTGTTATACTCGTATCGTTTTTGCTCATACAAATTATTGCAATTGTTACCATCAATTTCAAAAGGAAAATTTTACGAATGATTGTTAAAAATGTTTTACGGTTTCGCTTCCAACAAAAACTAAGAGATCCCAAATTACCCACGAAAACTAGCAAATCTCATTTCCAGCCACGAAACAAAGCACATTTTATTGCGAACTCTAACATATTTCAAAAATTGCTACAAAGAATCGGAGATTTCATATTTTCACGGCGAAAACTAAGACATTTCGTGCGTTAACACATTTCATATAGCAGCTCGATGATTATATCCAATTGTTCATTTTTTTAAATGGTCGATCGCAAGTTTTAAAAATAATATACAACAAGAAGCGTGTACTGTTAAAATTTCATATTTTTTCAAACTTTGATGTCGAGGAAGACTCGTTTTTATGGCCTGCCGATAACTCGGTGAGAAGGATGTCGATCTAGTTGAAATTTGCATTGTACACACTTCTTGTCGTGTATTATTTTTTAATTTTTAAACTCGAGATCGATCATTACAAAAAGTGAAATGTCTTAGCCTTTGTGGCAAAAATGTGAAATCACGTAGTCTCTTCGCAGCAACTATCAAAATGTAAACCTCTTCATGGCGAAATTTGAAATGTGATATTTTTCGTGGCAGCAAAATGAAATCTCGTACTCTTCTTTAGGGGACGGTGCATAATAGCTATTTTTTAAAGACAGTTTATTTAATTGTATATAATAATGTAACAAGTTTGCAGTCGTTACAACGATTTTTTTGATTATAAAATGTCACATAGTCCATATTTTATATTAAACATTTAATACATTATTGGATAAAAGAATAATAATATAAGTAACATTAGTTGTTGATAAATGTATATAAAACTATTTTGCTCTTTCCAAGGCCAAATTATATTTTCATACAAATGTATATTTTATCTTATTATCATATTATCTTGTAAAGTTTTATTACCTATTTATTTGTCTTAGAAGTTTCTATTGGGCTCGGGGATTCAGGTCGAGACAGTTAAGTATTTGGCCGCCCATATCTTGTATTGAAAATATATATGCATGAAATGTGCCAATAGAACCTTCTAGACGTGTGTAGAGAATTTTTACTAGTATTACCTATAATTAAAATTCTAACGACTATATTGCGTTCATTGCGTACGCCTTTTTGATGTCTTGCGAAAGTTAATGTGACAAAATAGGGAAATTATTTACATGTAAACTGTGAAGATACTTTAATATCAAAAAATATATACACGGAAATTTGTATAGCTTCTATTTCCACTATTCTAGCAGACTTATGTTGTTTTCGTATAGACAATAAAGTTCTCAATGTTATGAATTAATGGCAACTTATAAGTTTTCACTATTGATTTTATTAATGGATTGTGACATAACATATAAATATCACGGTTTATGACTATTGAAATGAACGCAAGGTAACTTTTAATAAAACAACGTAGTTATAATATAAAACTTGCTATGAAAATGCGTGAAATTGCACTTCATGCATATAGTATCAAAAACTGTTTTGCAATTCAGTGGATGCAGAAATTCAACTTTTTGCCTATTATATTGGGGGAATATGGAATTTTCGTCCATGTAGAAAATGTAATTTTGTCCTGCCTGCACCGAAGTATACTTTGAAATGCAAGTAAATAGGATGAAAAGTAGTATCGTTATGCACTTGGATAGAAGGCGATCCTGAGGAATATAATTGTCATTTTAACAGTCGTTTGCAACAGCGTTCTTTCCGCCCTTGATACACGGTCGGCACAAAGTTTTAATGTACGCCAAATGCATTGGCAAATAATTATTAGTCTTAAGTTATTTATGTTTAAGTGCATGAATTTCCATGTAACATCTTTTTTAAATGAATAATTATTCCATTATTCTTTATACAAGTAACCTATTGTACACTCTTTTAATAATTAGTGGCTATATATAAACTTTGCGCTAAAGACGTCAATCACGTACAGCTTCATCAAGTAGCTTGCGCGCTTTCGGCGTTCACATAATCCGTGCGCATAATACAACATAACGAATGGTATCATATTCACACATGGTTCGTTGCATTATACCGGCTTAAGTTGAATGCGTGAGTAGACGCATTATAAAACGCTTTCTTCCATGTTTGGCCGATCACCAAGGCTTCGCTCCTTGCTCAACTTGAATGGGGAACACCTTGGAGAACAATACGTGCGACTTTGCAACCCCCACGAAGCGGATCTGTGTCCTCGTGCATTGATGAGCTCATGTGTGCGTGAGGTTTGCGCCTAGTGTATGGAGAAGGATTTTCAGTCGATTTGTGTTGACATGAGTCTCGAGCTGTGCGTATAAAAAGGCGATGGAAAACCCAAGGAGGATCATTCAGTTCTTGAACACCATCAGTGATCTTCTACGCAGTAAACAACGCAACAACTAAATCCAGTTCTTTCAATATGAAATTCTCTGCTGTAAGTAAATAAAATAAATCACATTTTCACAAAACAATAAACTAGAGTAGGTATTCAACTATTTTGCTCACTAACAATGAGAAATAATAATAGTGATGATAATATTTTTTCACAAAAATATAGAATATAAAAAAATGAAATTAATAAAACAGTTTACTATATTTCTGAGAAAAATCGTTACTGCAAATGTAATATTTGTAACAACGTATGATTTTTCTGTAAATTGTTATATGAAGAAACAAGTTATTCAAGTCCCTACTGTATCAACGAGATACTAGTAGGGTAAAGTAAGTTCACGCTCGTAGGGACGTTGTATGAGATGAGTATCCAGGAGGGTGAAATTCCTTTACCCCCTAATATCGTACGATATCTTATGACACAACGTGCGTAAACCGAGATTTAGCGAGTGCATTTTTGCACGAATGTGCATAAAATCGAGGTTAACGTACCTTGGGTCATACAAATATTATTGACACTACGTAAACTTATCGAGAAAATTCGAATTTTATCTTGTTTCCAATAGTCCATAAAATGCTGTAATCATGCATGCATCTTTTTAATCTACAGATGTTCCTTCTTCTGGCCTTCGTTGCCACGGCTTATGCCGGAAAGCTGTCAGCCGTCGAGCAGCCCGAGCTCAAGCCTGAATCTGAAGCGGAATCAAAGATATCCGAGCCCAGAGATAAGCGCGGACTGCTGTACAGTGCATACGCCACTCCATACGCCGCTGCCTTCAGCTACCCGGTAGCCTACACCGCTCCAGTCGCTTACGCTTCGCCCCTCGCTTACTCGGCCTACAGGCCAGCCTACTATCCTAGCTACTACAACTCTTATGTACTTGGTTAAGAACATAGTTGTAGCTTTAGTTAATATAAGAGATTGTGTTGTTAATTAGCACTGATTGTACATATATACCTGCGATTACGACTTCGATAATTATTCGCTGAAAACAGTTCACTTATTGTTTGAATAAGAGGCCTCTTACTGATATCATCACAAAATGGATGATGCTTACTTGGAAAATTCGAGAAAATTCATAGTAAATTTATTACATTCTTTATTTTACCAGTATTGATTATGTATTATATATTATGTACGATAAAGTGTAATTGTTCTAGAAATATAACTACATATTGATACCTAATTTTGTGTATAAATTTCTTTTAATTAACTTACTGCAAAATCTAATTGGTCAAACATATATATTATCTATTACTTATATAAAACTGCTGCCAATTCATTGGCACGTAGGTTCCTCATAATCGATATATTTTAAATACCATAAGGTCCTCGTAACCTCATACATTTTCTTAAAATATTCTGAACTTTAGTTAGCGAGTTATAAGGTTTAACAAAAATAATAAATTGAGTTATACAAGGTCAGAAACAAAGATCTTATTATCTTTTAAACTAATTTGAATTGAAAAATGGGTTGAATCTTAATATCTTTTAAACTAATCGGTTTCATAAACTACAAAAAAAAATTAGCCGAGGTAATCAAAAGGTCTATTTTTCCTAAAATTTCCTTAGAAAATCAATTTTTTCAATTTTTATTTTTAGCTCAAAAACTACCCGCCAAAATACCGTACAGCAAGTAGATGTTGTTTTTTATTGTCAAAAAATAATTTCAAATCACTTTTTTTATTATAATATTTGAACGAATGGTCAATCTGAAAAATCTTGCGGAAAAAATAAATAACATAATGATATACAGTATTTCATTGAAAAAAAGCAAAAATATTTTGAAAACATATATGCATGTCAAATTTTATTACGATCAGTCACGTAGTTCCAGAGTTATGATAGTATAAATACACACACAGCTATCCGCACGAACATTTTCTAAAAGCGCATGATTTGAACTCCAAATACGTTTCTATCAAGTTTTAGCGAAACTGAAAAGTCTACTATGACAAAGCTTCCTCTAGGAGGAATACATTGTTCAAAAACATCAGATACGAATTGTACCACGCATATATTGAAAATATTTATAAGCTATAGAATTGATCTTTATACGATATAACTAGATGTTAAAAAACAGTTTCTGTTTTGAAGAATTTTCAACCTGCCTTGTAAAGACGGAAGCACTGTATAATCGTATTTAACTAATAACTTATATCCCTTTCGAAATATATCAATGCCTTTCAAGAGTTTTCTTTTATTAAAATTCAAAAGTCACAATTTTTATACACAAAGAAATTTTATTTATTTATAGAGGCGGTCGGCAAAGGCAACGGAGAGAATTTTTTTACGGTTGGGTACAATAATCTGGCTATAAAATGAAGGGATTATATTTAGTGTAAATTCAACACTCTGTTACATTGTGGAGATTGGGCTGGTTGGATGATCCCATCAACATTGTATAGAAAAACGTAAAAAAGAATATAAAATTATAAATAAGTGTATACATTATAGTAAAAATCTTTATGTTTAAATGAATCATGGCATATATTAAAATATTATTGACGTGATTCAGGTTTCATCGCAACTTCATTTGGATATTCGTATGGATTATGAATTTTGTAGACTCTTCTTCAACTATACGTACTTGGTCTTTGTAACATAATTAGATAAATTTAATCAGTTATAGTATAAATCCGTAATATAAATTGAGCAAGTAATCGATTAAAAAATTTTATGCGAGTGAAAAGAGTTACGAACTTGGTCTCACGAGCCAGATATGGGCGCCTTCCTGCTTCTGTTTATGTGTGTTTATTTATAGATAACTCCAACGCCCTTTTGATCAATAGAATCTTTAAACAATTGTTAATAATTAAAGAATACAGAGAAATGCTGAGAAAAGAAAAATACTAAAAAAACCATACGCGCACCGCAACCGCGCCTTCAATTACCTATTAATTAAATTTAAGGTTACCAAAGTTTAAGAGTGTGGAGCAACCAGACCTATTTGAATTATGCAATAAATGCTATTGAATATCGACAAATGTATTTCTGTTTCTAATTTTATTATTCGTTAAATCTATGTATTACAAAATATAAAATTATTTAATTCTACTATTTTACTAATTTAACATTTTCAAGAATATATGATCAAAATCTCAGAATTTGTTTTGTATTATGTTCAAATTTTCGTACCGATTCGGACGAAGTATGAAAATATGCTAATAAATATTTTACTGTACAATTTTCAATCTCGTATAACTGAAATGCACAAAATTACTAGATGTCCGAATATCATAAACTTTCTTCAATGCCCAATATTACCATACTCATTTAAGAGTAATCGTGCAGACATGCCTCTCGGCACATTGCACAATACGAATTCTTCTTTATGGACGAACTCTTATTCTGTGTTCATCGAAAACCGAGAAAACTGTAAAAACTTTCACTGAGATACGCATACGAATGTGCGCGTGACCAAAATGACGAACGAGCAATTACGCGGGCCTGTGATGAAAATTTATAGTTTAATGCACGGAAATTTCTTTTGCCTAGATGTAAATACATCGACGAAAAATGTAAAATCACTGTCGACAAGAGCAAATAGTGGCTTGGTTGCTTGAACGGAATATACTTTCGCTTTCCTTGTCTATTTGTAATGCGTATACTGCGTGCATCGAGTCTTGTCTTTATAAAAGAATACATTTGTACAGATATATGAAATGGGTTGATTAAATTAATAGCATGATTCTCATTTGTTATCTCAAATTTGGATGATGACGGTAACGATTAAATTGTTTTAATTATATATTGAATTCAATTTTGTATGCAACCTATTATAACCTTTTTTTTAATTTCACTAATAATTTATATGGTATATGGTCAAAGTACTTTAAAATCAGACATTTATAATGTCATTGCATTACTTTTTATGTGTGTATACGTTTAAACAATTCAACGGAATTTTATGCACCGTGGTCCGTAAGACAACTTTAGCAATTTGGCAATAGATGGGTATGGTAGTCAATTAGGCATTCTCATGAATGTCTTGTAAGGAACGTGAAATTCCTTATAGATAGTAGATGGCTCGTGTAGCTGTGAACTACGTATGTTATATTAATGACAGGAGTGTTGGCGGTTGAAATTTGGAACTTCCTGGTTCTAGACTGATCGATATATCGTATTCGACGACACAGTAATATATATGTAGTATCACGAATCTTGAATGACCGGCATTGCTCAAGCTCGAATCGATGAAAGCCGACAAGAAAGTCCATTGTAATTCGTGTATGGTCGCGACCCAACTGTATTTATACATGTGCCAGAATGGGCACCGGCTTTAGTCAGTTAGTATCCGTCTAGCCTTGAAGAAAAGTTTTTCCTTCTAACGTGATGCCACAAATGATACCTGCATTATATAATTTTTTAATAGTTTTTTGATTTGGATAAAGTGATAAAACCAATGTTTTGTGAAGTGCTGCATGTTATAAGAGACAAGTTTCTTTAAATAATCATGAAAGTGCTTTTTGTAAGTAAATATAAGTTACATTTTTTATTCATAGATTTAACATCGAATTTTGTAAATTAAATTTCGTTTTAACATTAATGAAGCTTTTAAAATTTTGAAAATAAACTTCATTTCTTTTTAGTTTTACATTTTCATTTACTAAATATAATTTGAGTCATTGCTAAAATGCAAAATATAATTCGATTAATTTAAAATTTGCTATAGAACACAAAATCATTATATACAAATTATATTATCAATTAAATAAAAAAGTAGATAAATGTAAACAAACTAAATACTTTTATAAAAGATAAACGGTACATTCTTTTTACCAATTGCACGTACTTGAAAAATATTCAAATTAAAAAAATCTGAAAAAATTAATTTTAAAAGAAGATGAAAATTCGCTTAAAATTATTTGTTAACCAGTAAAACATTTAGTCCGGTTCTCAAATTTATAATAATTTATTTACAACAAATTTTATAATATTATGATAAATAATTAATTGCAATAGAAACATATAAAATAATTTTAATCATTTCACAAAAATAATTTTTTTTTATTTAACAGGTGACCTGCTTCTTTATTGCTAAAGTCTTCATTGTATTTGCCGAGCACAGGAGTGATGCAAATGAATCGGAGATTAAAAATCTAGTAAAGATAAAATTTGATAACATTGATATTTCAACAATTGAAAGAACACAGGAAGCTGAACGAAAAGGAGATCCCGGATACTATTACAATAAGTCAGATTGGTTTAATTTTGGCGGTCATCATGGTTATACACGACCTGGATACAGCGGTAGGATCGTTAACCGACTGCAAAACCAAGTAAATCGACCTTTCAAACATTATGGTCCTCCTAATCAGCAAGGTCCAGCATATGATCAAGAACTAAATAAATCAATACCTTCAGAGGCTATTTTAAATCAAGATATTCCTAGCCATATTCGTGATACTGACTTTGTCGAAGAAAGTCCTATCGCTAGTCAAAATAATCAACCGTTTGGACAACATACTGCTAACTATTTACCACCGAAAAATCAAAAGCTTCCAGCAAGTAATGCACCTCAATTATTTTCTAATCAAAATCATGATTTTCCTGGAGGTCCTCAACAATTTCCAAGTCAACAACAAAGTCAGCAACTTCAACTAGACAATCAAAATTCGCTTGGACAAGACTTTAGTGTGATAAATCCTAATTTTATTCAAAATGATTTTCAACATCAGCAGATTTCGGACGCTACTATATTTCTGAGTCAAAATGCTGAAGCGATATCGAATCTATATGGGGCGCCAGCTCCAAACGAGAATTACGCTCCTCATAACCAAGAGTTAAAACAAATCAATTTTAATCAACAACCGAGTCAACATAACTCACAAAATCAAAATTTTCAAGCTAGTCAAATCGATCAGTCTCTTAGATTCCAAGGACCACTGCCCTCTTACGCCTCTGGACTTCTAAATACACAAGAAACTTTAGAAAAAATACAATCATTGGAAAAAGATAGAATTATTGCACATTTACAACAGGCGCTTTTGAATCGGAAATCTACAGCAAGACATAATCAGAATATCAACGACTATGCGCAAAGTGATAAATTACAAGTCACTTCGCAAATATCATCTATAAATAAACAATCAATAAGTCAGCAGATCCCTTTCTTACCCACCAGCACAGAAAGTTCTGCGGGATATCAAGGATTTTACGCACCATCAAGATCTGTAACTACTACGACATTACCACCAGTTTCTTCCTCAACGACAAGCACTACAAGTACTATTCATTCACCAAATCATAGCTTTAGCGGATCTGATAATACACAAATCGAAACCAAATTACCTGCTCCTAATAGTTTGAAACCTACCACATTAAATCCTGGATTTCCGCAGTACACTGGTTTTGTACCAACATTTGTTTCCGCGGGCTTTGTACCGAGTGGTGCGACTTATGCAACAACATTGATTACACCATCATCTTTAAAACCAGCTGATAATTCACCGACCCATTTCGGCATTCCTATTCCCACATCACAGGGCCATAATCCACCCAATACTACACTAGTTGCGATGAAGCCATCCAACATTCCTTCACATCCTAATACGCCGACATTCTCAATAACCTTAGGATCAGTTCCTACGTTCCTTCAGCCTCCACTTGTTAAGCCTAAGCCAGTACCAGTGCATCCAACATATGGGCTTCATCCTACCTTGGTTAATCCGAGCTTCGTCTACAAGCCAGTGAAAGTATTTCCGATATATTATTATCCTAATATAGGATATCAATCAATACATAAACCACTGACACCAGCACCAACACATCCTTGGAGTTATGCACCATCTTTTGCACAAATAAAGCCATCATCTATCTGGAAATAAAAGTTTATATGCTTATTGTTATAATCATTTATTAAGATTTATCAATTCAGGAACTTTTTTTTTATTTTTGTATTGAATCGACTGTGCATTAGAATTAAGTGAGTGTATATTACTATCCATGCCATACGTATATTTGTGTATAAAATATTATTTATTGTTTTTAATAAAAAAAAGTAATACTTTATATTTATGCTTCAAATATTAATGATAATTAATATACTACATTTTAAATTAATGTAATGCAATTAGTAAGGGACATAAGTACATTCTACTAATGCTATGTGCTGTAAATACTAATTTTTTAGGCTGCTATTTTGAAGCTGAATTTTAAAAATAAACTTTACTAAAGATTATTATTAAGAGCTATAAAATGCATACAATTAAGTAATATTTAAAAATTATATATTTATCACATATTTAAACTTTGGCTATCTATTAAGTTTTTTTGTCGTGTACAATGGTTAATTGATCATGACATAATTTGTTAATAAAAACTGCAAATTTTCTGATTCAAGATTTTGTAATTAACATTTTTTCAAACACCATAAACTATAAAAAGAATTACTATTTACGATCGAAGTGGAGTCAGGATCCGTCGAGGATTCTGCAAAGAGCAGTATTGCATCATCTTTGCTCAAGTCCGCCATCTTGACAGCTATCCTACGGCCTGTTATCCTGAGGGAGAATCCACATGGTTACCCCGTATTCCGTCCGATTTGCTGGAGTGTATATCTATATGTTATATATAGATATACACTCCAGCAAATCGGACGGGGTACGGGGTAACCATGTGGATTATCCCTGAAGGATGCTGTTGTTGCTGTTCGTTGTTGTTACTGTTCACTAGAAACATATAGTGACTTTTCATAGAGCCAACTATCGAAATTCATTTTCGTAGGCGACTAAAACTAGTTAAAGAAAACGAATGCACCACAACAAGCGTGTAATCTAATAATTTTTTAAATAAAGCTTGCAATAAAAACCAACGAACTGCACGTCGTGTTGAGTTCAATTAATCATTTTTAGTTTTTCTGAAAGTTGTGAAATTCAAAAGTCAAAAGGGGGCAGGACTCCGATATCACCTGCAGGTGTGATTTATTTATCTCAAGAGATGGATAATGAAAATTATGCTGAAATTGGATTACTGCTAATGGAGTTACTCAAGTATTCATCGAGTTAGAGGTATACCTTGATAGAAGGAGAAGGTTGTTGTGGTGCATTCGTTTTCTATAACTAGTTTTAGTCAATTCCGGAAATCAATTTCGACAGTTGGCTCTATGAAAAGCTACTATATGTTCCTAGCAACTTCACCGCACGCGTACACATGCATACGCACGCGTAGGCCCTTATGTGGCCACTGCCAATGCGTTCTTTCCGCTGTTCTCGTATTCCGTTCCCCGGGGCACAGAATTCTGTTGTACCGATAGAAATTCAATATGAGTAGTCCATCTCTTTTATCTACATAGTCATTGATCCACGACGACATTTTGGTCGGATAGCTCCGTGAAGTTAGAATAATTGGAGTCTGTTGGTAATCAAAGCTTGTAAAATAAAAGTGGTATGGATTTATTTTTTTAAAAAACCCATCTACTTTCATTATATTTTGTATTGTAGTTTTGAAGTTGTTATTTTTTTTAATTTTTACCATCTGACAATTATGTAGGAAAGAAGACATTTATCACTTATCAAACTTATCGAGATCAGTATGTTTTATGTTTATATTCCTGCAGAAGTTTAGAAGATGAATTACAAATGATCTAGATAGGAAACTCTATTGATATTCCTGTCAGTACAACAGCGCTCTGTTCCCCGGGGAACGGAATGCCAGAACAGCGGAAAGAATGCATTGTAAACAGGCTCCAGCCTTTCACGCCTCTTGTACGTCGGTGTCTAACAGGCACCAAGAGAGTGTTTACCTGTTACGTAGCTCCTAATAGGCCCACCGGCGCTGATAACGTGGTTGGTGCTATGCCACCATGATTGGAGAGGTCAAGGTTGATGGTGATCTGGGCAGCAGTATGGACGTAAAAAGCAGTAACCCTTCTTCTCCTAATCTGAATTGTTACACATTGGGTTTTCAACGTCGAAGCTGGGAAGATGTGGGAGTAGTTGCCGAAGCAAATTGTCAGTGTCTCATCACTTGAAGTTGCTTTAGAACAATCTAGCCTCTCTTATCAATTTTGGAACAAGTAATCTGCGAGAGTCTATCTCCTCCTTGAATTGTACGTTGAATTTTCCCTATGTATAGACTCGGCATTTTTGCAAATATTGTTGTCTTGTTACAACTTGCGATTGAAAGCATACAAAAGCAAATCGCAAATGGTTTCTTTAATTTCCATATGCCAAAAAATACCTCCCAGTATGTTATCCCATATTAGTTTACTGCCTAGCGCTACAGGTCTTTTAAATACAATAAAAGGCGCTATTCAATGATAAGTTTTCAAGAAAATTTCAGCATAAATTCAAGTGATTTATAAAATGCGAAAATAAATACAAAATGTTAATATCGTAGGCATAATTTAGATAGAAAGTCTGATAACTTGATGGTATACGTAGTGAAAAATAAAGGCTAGCACTTCCGGTCAGTCAGAATAGAGGACCCTCACTCTTCATTCAAGAAATATAAGTTCAACTACATCTAAATACGTGTAGAAATACATCGACCTTGAATCGAAGAAAACGTTTTGACCTCGATATACGGTTGGAAATTCTGATCACGATTGTGCAGTCGACTTAGACCCAAGTAATCTTAGCCATACATAATTTGCTCGCAAATGTATAAGTGTAAATGGGTTACTCGGTTTGCCTGTGTACGTTTGTGTATGTATAAAAACCTGCGCAGCTTAATGCGGAATCTAGTTTATTAAACAATAATTAAAGAATGTATATTCTTTGTCCAGAATCATTTACTGTTTAATATATTTAAATGAAAGAAGAGCATCTTCAGAATCTAAATTTTTATGATGTTTTTACAATTATTTTTATATGCCAACAGCCGAAAAGTGACATTTACCGTTACGCGGGCGGGAATATTTCACTTTACGACCGATGGGGCACCTAAAATCGCGGACGCTGTATAAACTGTAATTCTACACAAATATTTGTTGCCAACAAAATCTACACACATTTATCATTATTTTACTACACCGTAAAACTCAAACACAATCATATAACCTATTCTTTCATTGTTGTAACAATAGGTTATACAATTGAGAAGAGTTTTGTGGTGTAATAAAATAATGAAAAACATGTGTAGGGAATTTCCGTGTAGTAAATAAGTGTGTAGAGTTATTACATGTAGGGTGAAGGGTTATTTTGTGTACAGTTTATCCAGCTTATCCAGTTTATCCAATCGCGTATACACTATTCCCGGGAATAAAGAATGCTCAGTTTGTATATTTGCCGCAATCAGCTTCACCTTGGGTGGTAATACACATGCGATCGGGAGCATTATTTTTTTTCCGGCCTAGATCGTAATATACTATTGCATATTACAAATTAGAATACTTAATAATTAGGCTTTAAACTTTGATCTAAACGTCCATAAGATAACATGGTCATAACTAAATTATAATTGCAACTAAATAAAATGAAGGTTATGCCATAAATATTATTTACGTTTGTCTAAATATACCATTTACAGAACAATTTTATTTTACAACGCACAATAAGTGCTGTAATAAGTTTAGAACACTGATAAATTTATTTTGAAAATGATATTCTTTTATAACGTTACGTTGTTAACAGGTAAACAATTTTCTTATTTTAAAACAAAAATCAAACACGTTAGCAAAGCTTAAGTTAATCCATGCATGCACTCTTTAGCCTTGTTTAGTCTCCTAATCAAGTTCCACTAGTCTACTTCACTTTCAGCTTCAAGCAAGCCAGCTCAGCTATTCCAGACGATCGTGAGTTGTATTCATTTGTTAACACTGTCGGATGAGTCTCCTGCAACGTTTTACTGCTTCAACACCGGTTTCTACTCCGGCTTGAATTTCAATGTCCGTCGAACCTTTTAAGCCTCTATCGTGAAATTTCAACACGCATAGCTAGAACAAGTACCAAGCCCTTCTTTCTCGGTGAAACACCATATATCATTTGTGAGAGAAAAAGCTACCATTGAATCTAACAACTAATTAACATTTTATATAGATCGCAACGAGTAATATTAGAGAGTGTGATGCCAGTTTTCTAATGAAAATCCGTTTAACTCTTTTGTTACCTATATTATTGAAAAAAATATCGCTTAAATACAGGTGTGCATGTTTATTTGATTTTGATATTGCGAAATTATGTTTTATTTGAAGAGTAATGCTACTCGTAAAACATAATGATTAGTAATTATAATAATATTAACTAAATTTTATTAAAATAAGAAAGCGGTCTTTCATATTTTAATATTTATTTTTTACGACGTATTCATCATTGACAAATGCTTCAATATAAAAGTATCTATTGATATATAATTTTTAATAACAGATTTTCTTTTTCAACTGTCCAAGGAAACTTTTTCTTTTCAAAAAACAAAAAAATGTAATTCTGAAATAAATTATAATATCTGAGTGTCTCGTAAGTTCTATATTGATAATACATTAAGGAACATGATAAGCATGAAAACGCTCTAATATACTAGAATAATTAGAATAAAAGTTATCGCTATATTTAAAAGTATTTTTCTTAATGTTATTTACTCCCACCTATTCATTGTTCAATAGAATATTTCTATAACTATTGAAAATTGTCATAATAGTTGAGAGGAAGTCTCTAATGCATATTCAACTAGAAATCGTTTATTTAATTTATATTTAGGAGAATTGCACATTGTATGCGAATTATTGAATCAAATCATTTTCTGTTATCGGTCCAACTATTTTGGAATCGGCAAATTTTCTTTCTCCCTCGGGTGTTTCCGTTCACGAGGTGCATCGATCGAGTGGGTTACCATCACGTGCCCCCATGAAAGGCCGTACATGTATAATCGCGAAGCGACAGCCAGTCGCGAACGCGTTTGCTAAAGTACGCCTTCTAGACTTGCTTACCTTCACCTAGACCTTTCGTTTCTGCCAGAGCAAGAGCAAGGTAAAAGCATCGTAAGTGGGGATCGCGATATAAAAGGTTTCATCTGGTCAGTATTAACATCAGAGAAACAACACCACTTTATCTTATTCAAGCGTTTCTATCACGCGAGATAGCATTGGAAAAACTTATACATAAAAATATATTCTACATTATTAAGCACGCAACATGCGGGCCATAGTAAGTTATACTTTTCTAAAAGCAACAATTACTAATATATCAATAATATAAAAATCATATGCAGTAATTAATTTATTATTTTATTGATAATTCGATCTTATTATTTATACAATTTTATTATGAAATAGAATTATTTAAATTGGAATTCAACAGTCTTCTTAAATTAATTGATTAATAACAGAATATTTTATTTGCAGATATTTCTTGGGTTAATAGTGACTTTATCAATCGTATCCTGTAAAGATCATCAGTCACACTATCGAGAAAACGCACCGCCACATAGGTTCAAGGATCACAAAAATAAACGCGGAATTGGAGATCATCCTTTAGGTCTTCCTTTTGGAGGTCCATCTTTTCCAGCTTATAGTGGATTTAGTGGCTACCCTGGAGGTTCTTCACTTGCATTTAGTACAAGTCCATTTGGCCTCTCGTCACAACCATCACCAAGTTTTCCTAGTTTAGGATCTCATGCTTTGGGAAATCTAGGAGGATACAGTTTGGGTCAATCTTTGAGTATTGGCCAAGGGCCAGGCTACAGTCTTCAATCATCAAGCCCAAGTTATGGTTTTCAATCATCTAGTTCTAGTTACAACCAGCCATCATCGAGCATAAGCCTGGCTAGTTTATTGGGTGGCCAAGCTAGTAGTCAAAGCTCGTATTCTTCTCCAAGTTTGAGTTTGTTTACACCACCTGAAAAAACGGGACCAGTGACTTTTGCAGCTCAAGCATCAAATACGGGTCTGTCCCAACAACAGTATACACCTGTGTATGCCACTGCAACTCAACTTGGATCTAGTAACTATGCTGTCCCTGTAGTTATGACACCGTCTCATGGATCTGGAAATATTCAAGGATATAGTCTTCCGGGCTCTGCTCTCAATAGCTTAAGTTCCCAAGGTATTTCAATTAGTTCTCTTACATCTGGTAACGGAGTACCCTACAACTCTCCGTTCTCAACATCTGGAAGTACATCTCATGCCGTATCAGGGGGCTACGTAATAGCAGCTCCACAACAGAGTGGATCATCATCTAGCTACAGCATTGCAGTGCCTGCTGTATCACCTTCATCATCATCTCCCAGTTACGCAATTTCTATTCCATCATCTTCTTACCGTTCACCGTCTGTAAGTACCAGTAGTTCTTCATCATCGTCTAGCTACCCGTTACCAAACATGGCTTCAGCCTATACGTCATCTCCATCCAGTTCATCTTCAGGAGGTTATACAAAGTATACTCCTGCTTCATCTGAAGGTAGTACATATTCAAATAATGATCAACTACATTCCCATAATACTCCTTTAAAACTTGCGAGTTTTACAAGTCCAAGTACATCTTATGATGACCCATCGAGTTCAAGTAATAGTTATTCAAGCTCATTAAGTTCAAACTATGCTTCGGTTCCTAGTAACCCTAGCGGAAATTCAGGTTTAAGTTCATCTGTGCAATCAGCATATCCTGTGACTAGTTATGGTACACCTGCTACATCATACTCTATTCCAGCGACGAATTATGGTACACCAAGTAATAGCCATTCAATTTCTAGTTTAAATTATAATTCTCAAAGTTCCAGTCATGCTAGCCCAAGTATTAACTATGCTTCTGCAGCTGCTGCTAACAATGGAGTATCTGGCAGCAGTTATAATGCACCAAGTTCAAGTTCTTATCAAGCTGATTTGTCTTACAAAGTTCCAAACACTAATCATGCATCACCTGCTGGACCTTATAGAGGGACCAGTACTAGTTATGGATCTCCTAGTAATGGACATTCGATTGAACTCAATTCTAGCTACAAAAGTCCATTAACCAGTTCAACGGCTAGCCTATCAAACTCAATAGAAAGCTCATCGTCACAAGAACCGGCCGAAACGTATGATTCTCCGGTTGATTCTGGCAGCTCTTACTCGAATCACTCTCCACGCTATCTTCGGTATCCGGCCACCAGAACATTGTCACCTTACCTCGACAGCGAAGAATCCCCAAACAGTGGATCCAGTTACGATACGATTTCATATTCTGTGCCTAATGGAAAGTATTGAATTGAAATTAGGTCATACGTTGGGGAAGCAATCAGATTTTGTTGCTGTCCATATAATCTTGAATTTTTATGAGAGCTTTTTGTAATGATCGTATTTGTGTATGAAAATTTACACCACACATTCATAAAAAAAGGGAGCTACACGATGACCGAAGCTTATCAATTTTGTACTAAGTGATTTTTGTTTTTTTATGTATGTCTGCTTTTTCGCAATGTATCTGGTATACAGAAATTATTGAGGCTGAAATCTTGTGGGCAAATATGTGCCTTTGCATGAGTGTACTGATATATACATTTGACTACTATTTTGTTTATTTATAAACGTCGTTCTATCTTAGTAATAGATGTTAATATATTGAATGTTGCCTAGTGATACGTTATTTGTTACTTAATTGTAATATTTCATAATAAAAAATTTCTAATACGAACTATCTAAAATCCTTTTATGAATTAAAAATATATATTCATACATATGTACAATAATTTATGATATTATACGCCGTGCGTAAACCTCAATTTTATGCACTCGCTAAATTTCGGTTTATCACCCTCCTGGGGATGTTATCGCCCAAGCGAAGCGAGTGCGCTTATTTTCCTGCACTAGTATCGTAATGTACTATTCCGTTAAAAAAATGTTAATAAATTTTTTTTAACATATCTGTATTCTTACTCGCGCCCAAACAATACTAGCAAAATTTAGAAATAATTCGTTCCGCATAAATAATATAATATGAATTGTTTAAATGTTTAGCGTACACATTAAAAGTAATATAAAATAACTGAAACTAGCTTCAATTCAAAAACTAATCCATAGGCTTTGGCTGAGATGAAAGTATTTCTCCTTTCTAAATCTTTATTGCATTCAGAAAAGTACGCAAACAGGTAGGCGTGACCAGTTATATGAATATGAGCATAACCGTCCATCTGTTAAAGAAACAATCCGTTTTTGTGAACATGTCGAATAATTTTAATGAATCCGGATTTTCTAATAAGGCGATCAAATAGAAGTAGTTTAGTTGATAAAAAACTGTCTCATCATTTTTACATCTGCTAGAAAAGCAAAGCTATTGTTAAATTATGGCTGATAATGATAGATTATTAAAAACTGTTTGCTGATTGTTTCTATCGGGAAGAGTAATTTTAAACTTGTATAATATTTATGAGGAATACTTAAACTCCACAAAGTCAATTCCATATATTTTAAAAATATAGCGAGGGTTAGAGCTAAGAAGAAAATCAGTTCTTTGCATCGTATTTGTATAATATTATTGATAGTTTGAAGGGCTAATTTTATGATTGGTTTTTTATAGAAATCTGACATAAAAAATACATATCTATATATATTTATCTATGTATATTTACACTTACCTGGAATATTATAGTCACACAAAATTAATTCGTTTAACAGTAAACGATGAACAACAACTGATAGTATGGGTCCTAACGGATCCATACACATAAACAGAAATACCGAGGAATAGCGGCAATTAACATTAGTTATTACATTTACACCTGTAACTGCGAAAAATAAAAAGGAAAAAGATACTGTTCCCCATAGTTATATTATAGGAAATCCATTTTAATCGTCGCAGTTCCTAGCTATTCGTTTTTACTTGCTTCGGCCAATGTTTCTATATATAATTATCAAATTATAAATAGCTTTATTTAATGAAAACTTTCTCTCTATTAATGTGAAAATTAATGCAGACTCTCACATTCTATAAACGTGTATTTAATTAATTCTTGTAATGCTCTTAATTGAACTGTACACTGAGACAATTACATATAAAAATATTTGATTTGTATGATAAATATTTGTTTATGAATAATGTGAATGCGGGCGCTGCATGAGTGTACAGGTAAATTGCAAATCATAAGCAAATACTTCAAGAGAAAGTGTTTACTCCGCTAAATTAAAATTAAATTTACCCGTCGCAATTAAATCATATCAATTAAAATTTAGGAAATTGACATACAAAATGAATCCCATGTTAACATGCTAACACAAATTTTTTACTTCAAAATCATATATTTTGGTAGAAATCACATTATATAATAAATAAATCATAACATAATTGACCTCCAAAAAATATTGCATTTAAAAATTGTATATATAAATTAAAATATTCTTAATGTAATTAATATAATTATTAAATATATTCTTATAAATATGTCAAAAATGTAATATCGTGACATGTGAGCTAATTTTCAAGTCGTGCAATGAATAGATTAACAATCATCACGCAGTTTGACTATTATTAACTAGCGCGACTATATTCATGCATTTGCACCTGGCCTACTTTACTTGCCGAGCATCATTAAGAGTCTGTTCATATAGACACGGAGTTGGACGTCCCCATGTGCAAGCTGGAGAACTAATAAAATACATGAATTTTCGTTAGATTTTTCAACGAACATTAGGCCAGGATCTCGAAAAAGAAATTATTTTCAGTAATACATTTTTTTAATTGGTTCCTCTGCAGTTAGGATTTTTATTATTTTAACAGTGACGAGGCCGACATTCAAGTCTGACACTATGTTTGAAGCAGGCCCGCTATCGGTGATGTACTTTTCGAATCGCTCTCTTATTGTAATACGTCACCTGCGACGTTTTCACACGTAGCTATGCCTGTCTCCATTTAAAATTTTAAAAAGATGCAAAAAAAAAAATTAAAAAGTAGAAGTTATTGAGAAACTTGAAAATAACTTTTCTTAAATTACTACTAGAGTTTGAAAAGCGCGCGTTGCGCACCCTAACCTAGAAGACGTTTAGACTTCCTGTTTTAGACGCATGCGCACTACATGAGCCAATCACATAACTTCTATCTTGGCTTCACAACATCCGGTCATGACTTTTTTATTTAGATGAATATAGTTATCGATTTACATGAAACAGGAAAAATCATGTTCTAGTACCTACAAAAGAAGTACTTAAGAATAAGATCTACATGTACGTGGTGTTTATCTTTAATAGTTTACCATATTTTGAACTTATTCAATCTATATTAGGGCAATGATTTGATTTATTGGTATCGAAAGATAATCAATCTTGTTTAACCTTTAAAGGGCCGGGTTTTGAGGTTTCGAAACCTCCTTTGAAAGTGCCCAAATTCATGTCTTGTAACACCAATCAACTATGTACAATGTTCCTATCATGGACCGAGCAGATATATCGGCTCTCCGGCCCTTTAAAAGTTAAACAACATTGAAGGATTGCATTATTAATTATAACCAAATTTACTGTCGGTGCCTAGAATAACAAATTTCACAAACGTTTTTTAAAATAATGTATATAGCTATATAAATATGAGGTTAATGTGGTCGAAATTCATTTTCGTGTGAATTTGTGTGTAAGTAGTTCGAGCAATGGCAAATATGAGGTTAGATCAGATTCTGCTATCAATGAGTTCCTATTTCATAATATTCTAATATTAATTTCATAATAATGCTATCTAATTATATACTTGAGCAGTAGATGAAAATTACATAACATTATTATGAAACAATTTTATTTTAAGAATGTTCACTATAAATTATCTAACGTAACAGTATTAAATGATTTAGTAGAATTTTACTATTGTGATCGTATTTTTATATAATAGTATAGCGAATGGTTTCGTTATATTCTAATCACATACATCTTAAATATCCTAAAAATTCTTAGGAAATTATTTATATTAGCAAATATTGTATGCCATTAAAATATTGGTAAATGTGTGAGCTATTACAGTTAACTATATGCCAAAATAGTATGAAGAAATTCTATAATGTATGGTTATTTTTATCAAACTGTTTAATTGCACAATGTTTGGTATATACTTAAAAATATTATTTATTACAATACTTATTTATTACTAATATAATCAATGAAATTTGCCTACAAGATCGGCATAGAATTGAAGTGGTAGCTAAAACAGGAGTGGTCATCTGCACCGGTCAAAGGAATCGATTCTGCTCTCTTTCTCCTCTGCTTTCGCTCTCTTTAGCTTAACTCGCATCTAGGTGAAAGTAAAAGCCAACTGCAGCAGAAACTCTTCATCGAGGATTGCAGCTATACGACGTCAGCACGGCGTCACATTAAAATCCAGCAGTAGCTGTTCCCGCTTCCCTCGGAATGAAAAAGAAGTTAAATCAAGAGCGAAACTGCTTGCTGTCGTTTTTTGGTTATGCTCACGAGGAAGGGGCAGGCGGCTCGATTGACTACTTTCAAAGCCACCGAGGCAAAAGGAAGCGGGAAAGTGATTTCGATCGGTGCACTGTTCGCGTGCTGAGAATTGTCTTGGGTTCCTCTGGGAATAGTGGAACGTACACTTTTATGGTAGATACCGATAGAGAAACAATACACGCGGGGCTCTATTTCTCCCGTCGACTATATCTCAGCTTTACACGCACACACACATTTGTCCACTATCGATGCCGCACCGCGGAAGGAAGGAAATCCATGAGAAACAATTTTCTCTATTGTTGTTCAACCGTAGTATTTTCCGGATCTTCTCTTCAATTTCATTCTATACGCATTAATTTTGGGGCTAATTGTGCTAAAACTTGAGGCTTTACTTTTGAAGTAAATTTGAAGTGAATTCTTTGATAACGCTCTGTATTAGCTCTCAGTTCCCTTTTATAGAGGAAACGCTCTTCTCTCCCACTCTTCCACTAACCGTACGTATATATCAGCAAATGCGTATATATACGGCTACTTGATAACATTTAGGGGCTGTGAGATGCAATGTTTTTTGTAGGATTTAAAACACTATTGTGTTTTGACTAAATTAAGGGGTCAAGCCTAGATCAAATCTTGCAAAAAAAACAATTTTCTCTTATGTAACTTTTGTTAATGAAATTGAAAAAATCATTTTCTTTTGAAAACATATATGATATTTGTCATTTCAAAATTACTGACCAAAACTCATGACATTTCACTACATATATAGTGATTTTAGCCACTTACCACGACTTTCTGAAAAGCCCGGACAATCTTCTTTAGTCTACCGAAGCTTAGAGTGTTCCACAAATATGTTCTTTTAGTCTAAGTATAAAAGGTATTTTTGAAAAATATAAAATGATTAGCAACACATATAATATTTGGCTACAATATTTAATTTATATTTTTTGGAAAAAATGTTTTTCACTTAATTTTGCAAGACATATTTGAGAAACATTTTAAGCCTAGATCGAGCTAAGAGCTAAGGTTTTTAGAAACTTGTGGCAAGTGAAGAAAATAACTGATTTACATAGCAAAAAGTCATCAATTTTGGCCGTGATTTATAAAATATATATATATTTTTTTTCTACACAAATAATGCAAATTGTATATATTTTCAGTAATCAAAATTTTTTTGATTATATAGAAAGTAAAAGTTTAGTCAAAAAAATACATTTTTTGTTCTTATATACGATCTTATACAGGTTCAACCCTATAAGTATTATCAATTGTCAATAGCAGTATGCAGGAACATACACACATATACTTATATATTTTCTTTAGATATAAACATACTATAAAAAAGACGAACAAAATAAACATAAGACTATAAAAATATTAAAAATTATTTAGGTCATTACGTATTTATTGCAATATCCTAACGTTTGTGTCTACCAATATCAGTGAATTATGGTTTCATGAATGCATCTAAAAGTTTAATGAGATATATTATTCCTTTTTATGTTGTTTACTTTTCTCAAATATTAGAAAAACACTTCATCTTCTAAATGTTAAGATTTGACATTATCAAATATATGTGATTATATTATTCACTTAAATTTTCTTCAATTTTCATGCTAGAATTAAGTGAAAACTATTTACAAATAGTGCGTTACTTCTGAATGTCAAAATGATAAATAAATGTAACGGTTAAATGATAATGCGTTACAATACAAGCGCGAGGATTATCTAAGATCGCGTGTGCTTACACACAACAAATGAATGGGCAACTAAATATGATTTTTTATCGTTGTTATTAATTTATCTCAAAACATTCTCGCCGTCTGACTCGTCTGTAATGATTAACTTCATACACTGCACGTAAATACTCGAATTAAGGGAATGTGGAAGCTACGAAAAATACTATTTTTTTTTGTTATTACATATAACTTTTTAAATAAAGCTTGCAATGAAAAACCAAGTATATAGTGCCGTAGTAATAGGATTAATAAATCATTCTACCAACGGAAATTTCCATTGGACTTTTAGTTGTTCTAAAAACTTGGAAATACAAAATACGAAAGGGGGAGGGGCGATGCTACCACATCCTCTTAAGATATCACATTAAGAATATTCAACTTGTAAAGGAATTTTAATAGTATCAAACTTTATATTTGAAGTGGTTCTGTGGCCTAGTTTCTTATTATAAATTATTTATATTTATGAGTATAGAGATTTTACAATTTTTTTACTTTCTCTCATAGATAATATAATTCAACATATTTTTAGGTTAACTATTTACTACAATACAAACAAAATATCTGTCTTGTAAACTCTCTTCTGAAGTCGTTAAATACGAACTAGAAATTCGCATAGATACAGATATCCAACACATATTCTCACGACGTCGTAAAAAATTTTCCTAATTTTCTCTGTGTAATCCTGACTCGCGTCAGGCAGCATATAATTCACGATCGTTCAAATCCTTATGGTACTGCCATAGTGTTGAAGCGGGCGTCGACGCTAAGCGCGCACTCACTTGCTCACCTGTGCATGTGCGTGTAAATGTACTCTCCTAGACCGAGAGCCAAGGAGAGTGCAATTTATTCTTAACGATCACGGCACGACGAGATACGCCGGCTTCTCTCTTGTGGATATACCTCCATTTTCACTGCCCGGTGTAAGCTGTGAGGCGTGTGCTCGCATACGTGTAAGCGTCCCTACATACGCCTGCAGCGCGGCGAAAGAGAAAAGTCAAACTAGTTCTGGGTAATTTTTCACGCGGTTGGGTATAAAGGAGAAATTCAGTGTCGACGGATCTATCATTGACCATCGAACAGCCGAGTCGTGAGGTTTTAATCATTGAAACTACGAGTGAAGTTCGCTTTTGTGGGGAGAAAAGTATTTAATACTATCTCAATGAAACCGTATCCGTGATTGTACTACTCTTCTCTGTCAAGGTTTTCGAGGTCAAAGACTATCTACAATGAATCTGATCGTTAGTAGATACTCAACACTTATAAAGTTTATTACAACAAATTAACGGTTCCTTAATACGTAAAGTATCGAAGTATATTAATATCATAATACAATAAAATTATAAAATCAAATGAAATTTTATATATATAAGTAAAATGTTTTAAGTGCAGATACAAGGATAATAATCAAACCATTTTATGTTCAAATTTTGCTTCAGATTCTGTTTTTGCTGTCGCCAGCGGTGATTTGCGCTCATCGCTACCGAAAAAGTACAAATCCTAATGATGAACCTTTTCTACCTATACATCCAGAATATCCCTACAATCCAAAGTTAATGAAACGCGGACTGGAGCAGCAACAAGTTCAACAGTCTCAAGCTCTAGCTCAATTGAGCCCCGATCCCTACGCCCCCAAGGTTGATGCTCGAGATTCATATTCATCCAGTTTTAGTCAGGCACCTTTATATCCATCCTTCGACCCTTATACTAAAGCTTCTGCAACTCCAAATGCTCTAGCAAATTCGCCATATTATCAATCATCATATTCTACTTATGGTACTAATCCATACAATCCTTTAAATTCTTATGGTCCTCCATTTGGTTCCCCTGCTTCTAGTTATGCTCCTGGTACACCAAGTATTCCTAGCGCAACTGCTCCAGGTTACGGAACTTCTCTCTATGGTGCATCTAGTGCCTATCCCTATTACTACTATCCTTCTCAATCACCATATTATTATCCTAATTATTATGGTCAACCACCCTACCCACCTCCTCCCCCACCTGGTTATTCAGGGAGACCATCGAAGCATCAAAATGAAGAAGATGATGAGGAAGAAGATGATAGACGTAGAGAGAAGAATAAGAAATCAAATAACAACAAGAACAAATTAAGGAATTCTGATCGTGATACTCCTGATAGCCATTACGTTGACGGTAACAATTTTATCATATCAAGCGCGAAAGATTTGGATACTGAATCCAGTAGCCATAGGACTCCTAGCCATTATAATCAAATTGAACAAGATTCTGAAGTTCAACCACGGGCGGTGAGCATTCCTAAAACTTATCGACTTGTAAGTATATCAGGACAGCAACGAGGTGATTATAATTCAGGGTCATCTGGTTACATAAAAATTCAACAGCTTGAACAATTGATGCGTCAAGCTTTAGCTAGACTTTTGGCTCAAAATGCAGCACAACAAGCAAATCTTGCTCAGATTCAGCAGGAAGTTAGTCAACATCAATCTAGCAAGGACAATCAACAGTATCTTACTGTGCCAAATACTATTGCCAAAACTGGGCTAAGTTATGTTGTCAACCCAACTATTCTCAATCGAGTAACTCCTGGACAATACAATCCGAGTCAACTATTATCAACTTTGAGCAATAATAAGCAATCATATCCCCAAAAATCAGCGACTAGTATTACTGTGCATCACTCGCCAGGGATTTATATTCCATCAGGTAAAGGTTCAAATGATCAGTCCACATCTTCAGAGTATGGTGATTATGATTCATCAGAAACTGCTACTACTAGGAATCAAAACACAGGCAATTTTCCGGCAACTGCCGAACCATCGCGCAATAACTATTCTTATTCTACTTATCGTCCAACGCAACAAACGAATTTAGATGATATCAATTTTGGTAATAAACAAAAAACAAAAATTTAGGTACCATTATTTTGTTAAACATAGCTAGTAATTGTTATTTGAGGCTAAATTAGAGTATAAGTATAACAAATGTGATTAATTTGCAAATGACTTAAGTATTTAGAGTTGAAAGACTAGAATCGACTGCCAATTTTGTTCAAGATAGTAGTATAGCGAGTATAAATTCAATTAACTAATAAAAACAAATGTATACTTAGAAATGATATATTAAAAGATGCGTTAGGTATACTATGTAATATTATATAATTATTATAATCAATCATCATCAACTATTTAAAACGTATGTATTTTCTAAAAGACGACCGTTCTTTGTTTTGTTTTTAATAAAACTGTTATTTGAAACTGTGTTATTTGACTTTTTATTGATGATCATAAATGCTTATATTACTTATTTTCAATTAATTTATTTTCAATACATATTTATCCAGAGCAATTTTAAAGAAAGTAGTTAGTGTGTTATATAAAATGTATTTACAGCATTCATTTGCTTCAGATGGTATTAGCATCGCAAATTTTTTGCAGCTTTTTAAATCATATTATTTAAAATAAATATTATTTTTCTAAATTTCATCAACATTTATAGCTTAACGGAGAATATTAATAATTAAAAAAGCTCGATCCTGCAATTCAGATAGGAATCATGAATTGATTAACGAAATAATTTATTGCTCAAAGTGTAGAAAGAAAAGGTTTTATTGTTTCATTTGCCTCTTGGATTTTATTTTCTTGTTCCATTGATTAATGAATTGGTCGCTTCTCTTTTTTAATTACGGCTTTTGATTAATACGCTCGGAAGCCACCGCTGCAGCAGTACTCTTCGGGCATTCATTAACCGTATCTCCTTCCTTTTTAATTAGACGTCATTTTCAACTTGTGCTATCCCCCTCCCCCCACTCTCGCTCGCCTACCCGTTCTTTATCTGCACACCGAGTATTTTTTCATTGTCTGACCATATGGAAAAGGAGAAAGAATGAATTGCCTGCTCTACGATATATAGGTTGCAAAAAGGGTAACAAATGTTACTATACGGCGCAAAATATTCTCGTCGGTCTTGAAGAACGCGGAAAATTGAAAAGATGTTCGAGGTCAGTGAAAAATAGTAATTTTTAAATTTCTATGCTGAATTCTGAATTAACGATAACCTATAATATTCTATAAATTATACATATTAAAGCATAATATTGTTGTATCCACTTGTCTCTTTATTAATCTATACAAATTGAATTTAACGGACTTTTATATTTTATTCTTTGGTATATCTTCATCAATAATTTGAAAAATTTTAAAGCATTCTGGAGCAAATTAGCATACTATAATAAATAATAATAACTTAGTTATTTATTTTATATTTCAAAAAGTTTAAACTATTAATAATACTTGGCTATAATGTAAAAAACATTTAAAAAATCATATATAAGCCATATACCAGGTACAAAAATTCTTGGAAGGCCACAATTCATAATCTTTATATTACACTGTTCGCAGACTTACTTAGCATATGGGCATCGAAGAGCACTTTTGCATTACTGGCTCTCCGCATATTAATATAAAACAATCTTATTCTTATGATTGTATTTTAGGAAGCAGGAGTGTATTCTGTTATCGAATCGAGAGATTCACAACGTTTTAAAATAAAAAACAACGACAAGTGTTACCGAACCTACAAAAATAAACATTTTCAATATATGCTACTACCAATTATTTATTAAAACTATTAAAAGCTTAACCCAAACGTAATTTTGACTTGTGTATATATACGTTAAAATCGTGATATAAATTTTTCGTTGTTTATTTTGGAACGTTCTGAAACGCATCGATACTCTTGAAAGAAGTGGGATGTAGCGTATTAATTCGAATATAATTTTTGATGTTATATTTCTGGTTAGTATTTTTATAATATTTATTTATATGTTTTTTTAGGTTCTTATAGGAAAATAAATAGTGTGAGAGATACGATTGCAAGAAAAAAGATAGAAATTACTGAGCTCAAAAGTAAAAGCGTTCCTGCTCTAGAATAAATAGACTGGACTGTGCCGGTGCACTTACTTTTACTTTCGCGCGGTGCGAGAGAGCTGAGGAGAGAAGAAAGAGACGTACGTATTCATATTCTGCCTCTCTGTATCCTGTGTTCTCTTACACATTTACACATGAGTGTATGTTCTCGCACTCAGTCACTACGATCTTCCTTGAAACTATATATGCTGTTCATACCCCGGTTCATACTGGTTTGAGAAATGGTCTACAGGGAGATCTTTTGCAGTAACCGTTACGGGAATACGTCGCTTATTCATATCTAACGCCGTATTATTGCATATGCTCAATTTCGTGTGAAATACGTTTGATATTATAGATAAAACTAGTACTTTTTTATTATTTACTTTACTTTGAACAATTTTTTTTGAAAGTTATTTGTTAAGTGATGAACAAATAACCTATGCTTATCAAAATATTATTCTGCTGCTGCCACCTAATCGTTTCACGGTCAATCAATGCATCATTTAAAAAAGAACTCATATAATCAATGATACCTGACTGACAAATCATTAGATCCTTATCTTTTATTGTGAATATACGTATATATAGTTGATTACTTATATCTAGGGGGAAAGTTTTGCAACTGTTTTTATTTGGATTAAATTGTGTCTCTCGATATAACAAAGATTCACACAATACACCTGAATTCGTTCGTTGCACGATATTCGAACTATCCCTTTGATTAACTGCTGTTCGCCATTATTTTAGTGCATTTTTTAATTTATTGTTACGATAGTTCTTACGATAATTATTTTCTTTTGCTAATTTTTATTATATAATTTCTCTAATGAATAATATACTTGTGTACCAAAGGCGTAAAGAGGGCTTTTTTTAGCCCGAGTGTGGACTTTGCAGTACAAGTCAAGGTAAGTTAGGCTAAACCGAAAGTGGGGGTATTTAAAAGCCGTAGATGAGTATTGCAAACCATACTAGGTCAAAAAGCCCACTTAGCCCCTGGTGCACAGCATAATTTTTGTAGCGCGTGTACGTATTTTCACATTTTTCATGGCTATTAACCGGAAGTAAATTAGCAATTTTTCTACGTGGCCACTGCGTACTTATAAATGTTTAGAAAAGAAAGTTTTATACATTTTCATTGTTAAAAAAGATTCAGTGGACAAAAAAATCATTTTTATAACATGTGCATAAAAAATACAATTTTGGGCGCCTATAGGCATCTATATATTTTTCAGACTCCAAAACATAGAAAAGATCATCTTTACGTTAACATTTATTACAGTTTACAATAATAAAAACTTTCGATATTTAAAAAAATAATAAAAATGAAGTCAAATTATTTCTAAATGAAAGCTATACACTAAAAAGTTTAGCTTTGCACGTCCAGTATAGTATATAGCGCCAAGCAGAGAAATTTGAACGCCAAAGCATGAATAAAATATGACTATAAAGTCATATTACTGCTCACGCATTAAATAAAATAACCTTCTCCTTGGCCTAGGTCTCGTACAGTCTCTCAATCTTTTCTGTAGCATCGCGTGTGCACACCGCAGGAGCGAAAGGGTCCTGTGGCGCCGCAGCGATGATGAATTTCCCACCGCGATGGCTTATACGTACTTTTCGCACTCGTTCTATTCAAATTTTATGCTTTTTGGCTTTAGGAGTTCCTGTGTGACGGATACCCATACCCTATCGACTAGCGATCGCCAAGACTTGGGTTTGAGACAGTCTTTTTTTATTTCCAGAGTATAGTTACGTTTACGAGCACCAAAAAAGTTATTCCTCCTGAAGCATTTCACTAGATTATACTAATGATCTTCACTTCTTTTGTTTGTATTTATTTAGTTAAAATAAGAATTGCATTTAAATCGGAGTGTTTTATATTGATTCATGAATGTCTAAATTCAATGGGTCATTATAAAAACATTTTTTGTTATAGATATAGAATATATTTCTTCTTCGTATTCTAGTGTTGTCAACGAAGAATACTTTAGTCTAATAAAGTTCTTTACAGCTCTAAAAGCTACCAAGCTTTAAAAAGCCTCTGATTACTTTTGTGTGAAAGAAACACTTTCAATCCGATATAATATAACGTAGTAAACTATTAATCATTGTGCTGATGATTTGCTTAAATATATATATATATATATATATATATATATATATATACAGGTAATACAAATGTAATGTAATTGATGAGTAGAATGATATACAACTTCTTAGTAAGCAATTTACTATTATATAATGATTATAGTGCTAGTTTTCGCACCAATTCAATGTTCAATGTTTAATTTTAGTTAAAATAATAATTTCAGTTAAACCGCGTGCTTTTGCCCCGTAAATTTTACTTTTACCGGTTGCTTCGTTGCCGGGTAACAAGTAAAATTACGCAGGCATGAAATAAGCCTTTTTACATGCCAGAAAGTAGCGTAGATAATCTTTTATTCCAAGTGTTTATAAAAAAGTTTTAAATCAAACGGGGGAAAATGATGATTTCTCCCCTTGGGGTTAAATTCAACTTTTCTCCAAGCGAAGAGAAAATACGCTATTTCTGCCCTACGGAAGAGGAGATTGAACAAACTGTATACAAAAACCCCTTTACACAAACACATTTTCCTACACCATAAAATTCTACAAAAATATTTTCTGTACGAAAATGTTCTACACTTATTTTCTATTATTTTACTACACTGTAAAACTCTATACAATCACATCACAATAATATATTACGTGCATAGGGAGCTCGGAAAGCATTTTGACAGTCCATATATCGTGAAAATTACCTCCCGAGCCAAAGGCTGTCTAATTTTGCTGAAATGGCTGAAATAGTTTTTCTTCCCGTGGTATACACGGTATTTATTACAATGAGGGGATGAAATGACCTTTTTTGTGTCAGAAATTAATGTAGGTAATGGTCAAAGTTGTGCACAATGCAGTTGAAAGTTTTTGTGTTAAAAGTTCATATTATCTCTTTACGCAAGGAATGAATAATTCAATTATTTTGAAATAATTAAAAAATTATTAAATTAAAAAAAAGAATAATTTTATTTAAAAAATTGCATTTTTAATAATTTTGCACAACTAAATAAGTAGCTATTAAATTAAAAAGGATTGAATCGTATAGAGACAACTTTCAGGTACTATTATAGGCTAACTTTGCTACACGAAATCAAGCAGTAAATCTAACTACAGGCGCACCGAGCATACTAAGTATAATTGAAGCATTTTTTATAGTTATATACAAGGCACGAGTTTGCTACTTAGCAGGAATGACTACGACCCTCAATATGTATAAATATAAATGTATTCAATTAGATATTGATAGCAAACAGCTCATTAATGTTTTTCTTTTATTCATCTGTTGACTTTAAAAATATACTATATATATATATATATATATTCTTATTAAATTTTACATAAATCTTTTGTAATAGGAAGTAAGACATTAGAAACGTTCACTAAACTCTTGTTCTCTATTGTTTGAGACCGGAATATTCGCAGAATATTAGGAAGCTGTAATCTTGAAATACAAAGGTGCGCTTGTTTTTTGCATTCCGTTACGTACGCCTTTCAAAACGCTCATCGGTAATAGCAATCAGATAGTTCAACGTTGATACCCATGGATCTCTACTCGTTAAATTATATTCTCCTGTTTTTCTCTCTCCATCAAATCAGATTTGCTTGAGCGCATACACAGTTTATGACTTTTCTCATAAATTCCGCCTCGTGAAATCTCAATTTTCCGCAAACGGAATAGGTTATTATTACGAACCTGTACGTATTGGCGTAATCCGTGTATTAGAATTTTTTTCGAATAAGGTGCGTGCGCAAGAGATTTAGTAGCACATGTACAATTTTATTAGCGTTTAATAGATTGCCCGTAATCATGTAGGCTGAGGTGCAGCAGCTGTTTAAAGGAGAAACTTGTGTTTGTGGTATTAAAAAATTCGTAGTATGTGAAAAATCTTGTATTTGCTATAGATACTAAGGCGTTTATTAATTAGTAAATATAAAATATATTGTTCAACGAAATATTCATTAAGAATTAAAATAAAAGAATACATTTGTTGTTTACCTTTTGTATATTTATAAGTTTTACTGTCAAAATGTATTAAATAAAAAGAAAACTTTTTAAAAAATAATGTAATAGTATATTTTCTGTCCGCTACTGACTTTTTTGCCCGCCATTGACAAAACTTGAACTTTACGCCCACTTAATAGGTAAAAAATCCTGCATGTGTTACAAAAAAAATATTGAAAAATTGAACAAATGTAAAAATTCAAAAAGTATTAAATAGATTTGGTAATCAATCATTTAGGCTTTATCCTATTTCTTACAAAAAATGTGTAGCAATCTGTGCATAGATGTCTGCATAGTTTTCTGCACAGATCACTGCACAAAATTTCAACCGTCTCTTTTTAGTTTCTAGAAAATTCTTAAGAGCAAAAAAATAATGTAATTTATGCCTATTTGTGTTATCATCTGGATGATATTATTAAAATTATGGCACTTAGTTTATAAACTTTTATTTTAACTTCTTTCTTAAAATTAAATTATTGAAAAGTAAAAGTTTTGAGGTTTAAAACCATAGTTTTTATGTTATCATCTGCATGATCATATACCTATATAGGCATTAAATATATTAATTTCATGCTTTTAAGGATGTTCTGGAAATTAAAAGGGATCTCTGCAGATATTTTTCGTAAGGGATCTAACAAAATAACAATAGGAGGGTTGAATATTCGTAACAGAAGCAGATATATCCACACACACATACAATCACAAACACATGCTCTCTACCACATTATATTACCACACATAAGTCCGACAGACCAGCGATAGGAATATTCATCACAAATAATGTATATTCTTTAATTAAAGATATCTCTAATGATCCTATCAAAATAAACATCAATTTTTGTAACACATACACAATTTTTGCTTTTTTTTGTGCCTAATTTGCGAGCGTCAAGTAGCAATGTTTTTTATTGACGGGCAAAAAGCCGAATAGCGGGCAACAAATTTTTATTTTGTTCGTAATTATTTTCTTTAAATTTAAAATTTACAAAAACTTCAACATTTTTTTAAGTTTTAAAAGTCATAAAATGTTCTAAAATATTTCTATATCTTTTAATATTTATAATTGTATAGTATATATAAGTATAAAATGGATCATTTACTCCCGCGTTTTTACGCCCTTGGTATACAATACACTATTTTTTCTTGAGATCAAGCCATACTTATTCTTACTATCGGATATTTGTAACCGAGAGTTCCTTTGAAAAAATAATGGAATGTTGGTTACATCCCTTTTTACTTAACAATATGTTCTATTATTAAACATTTTAAAACACTTATTTTTTAATTTACAAAGCGTTCTTGGTAGCGAAAAAAATCATAAAAAATTATAAAAAATGGAACATCAATCCCTAAAAGCGAGTAGGAAGTAATTTCAATAAATAGTACCTGCACCACGTTAAAAGTAAGTATATATTGAAAGCATATATTTAATCAAAGTCATCAGATTAGAACTTTCATAAATAATCTCAAGCTATTGCTATAGTTACATAACATTTAAAATTCCAATCCTGGACTGCATATGAGTCAATAAGAAAGCGTTAAATGAAAGCAAAAAAAAAAGAATTACACCCACGTAATGAGAAAAGCGTTTTGAGCACATCCTATCTGTATACTGTTCATCACATCGGATCCTAATCGGTTCCGCCTAAACGCGTCAGTAACATCGGAGGCGACGGCCTGGCTCATTGCTGTCATCATCATCATCATCATTGCTGTCCTGGTGGCAAACTCGCATTGGCGGGCTATACTCGCTTGAAGATTAACTAGATTCTCGTTGGAGGTGTATAATAGACGGATGACGCACACCGCTATCGTCCGAGCGTTGTGTTAGGTCATTAAGGAATGTCTATTCACCGTTCGCCACCCAGTTGTCATGAGAGTGGACACTGGTTTGTGTGCTCTCCTTTTTCTTATATGTAGTTTTATATCAGACTAGCTAGATGTAATTTAATGTCAAGAAGAAAGTAGAGCGATGTTGCACAATAAAAGAAATAGTATTTTTTATTACTTATAATACGAGTTAAGTTTTGATGCAATCAAAGCCAGTTTCAAAGAATCTAAATGGATTTTTGATTTCAGACGGGGTATCGTAAATAAGTGTGAAAGTTATTTAGGAGTGCTATATTTATACGTTTATTAATCTCCTTACAATATGCTATACAGAGTGTATAAAATAATCAAAGTGTTACATGCTTGCATCGTTGTACAGATAATATACTTAAATGAGTGAAAAAAAAAACATAAATTTCCTGTATAAAAAATAATTAAAGTAATTCATAGAACTAGCGGTTCCCGTAGTAACGGAAACTTAACTTGGTATCGCACACACTTTGCCAGAAAACAAGTCCCTTGCACGTTCACGTACACGCATATATGCAATGTGTGTCTTCGTCTTCCTCGTAACCTTGTACATACTGAGGTTCGAGCTTGCACAATCCTGTCCGTAGAGATGGCGGGCACGATGGCGGTGCTACTGCACGTTCTCCAAAGTGAATGTGACCGGAGCCATCTAAGACGGGATGATCCGCGTGACCGGAGGCTCGATACCGCCAGCCATCAGAAACACATCCGCCGGTCGCAGGAAGCTTGAGTGAACGTGCACGCGGGGATGTAGCGTTAACGGTGTAGTGGGAGAAAAGGCTATATAAGATCGCGGAAGAATGCTTTTCGTTTATAGTTTTACTTACAAGGTCGCCTTGAATATCCCTCTGGCTCCGGGCTCACGTGCCGATATAATATTGTTACTTAAAATTTTGTTATTGATTTTAGGACAGTTCTTAGTTTTATAAAATTTCCTCAATAAACAACCTAATTAAATAGTGCGCGAAATGGTAGGTTAATAAATTACATATTACTTGTTGAGTGTTAAATCTTATGATTAAAATTAACTCCTGGGCCCGATATTTGAAATAGAAATGCTCTATATGGATACTACTTGATTCTAAATATTTTGATTAATAAATAAATAGTTAAAGTCATTCAAAATTTAAATATTAGAAACATATACGGATACTTACTAATTCCAGGAATAGATTTATATAAAGAGATTTCAAAAAATATTTTTAGTTTAAAAAATTTGAAATTTGAAGCGAACGTTTATATAAAAAATGTATTTATGTAAAAGTAAAAAAGAAACATACAGTAGAAAAAAAGTAAAATGATAAGTTAGTTCATAGGAAGCTTGATCAAATTAGGCGTAATTAAGATATTAAAATGTGTTATACTTTTATATATTCAAAATAATAATATATTATATATATTATACTTTACTATATTTAAAATAATTTACTGTAAATTATAGCATAATTATAATATTATAAACATGATCACTTCATTTGTTACATACTTGAATTTAAAACATACAAATTTGTTTTTCATCCGGCTTATAGAAAACTATATATATGAGAAAGACAATATTTTATCAATTATAATAACAGATGGCTTTAAACTGTAAAAAATTATTTTATTATATTATTTGTTCAATCGTGATCATGTTAATTTTTAATTTATTTAATTACTATTATTTATTTCATCTAATGTTGTTTAATAAGTAACGAGTTCCCTTTATAATTTGAAATTTAAATTGCAATGTTAATAAAATCAGGCTTTTTTTAACTATAATATCTTATTGTTTAGTATAATAATAAAATGAAAATATATATATATATATATATATATCATAATTTAAACGCTTAAGAATGCTAACAATTAGAAAAGAAAAGGCAAAGATCTATAAATCATTACTGTTAAGTCGTTCTAACGTTAACATTTTTAAGAATCTTAAGTTATATTGTTATACTTGTAAAACTTCTACAACACTGTCTGTAAAACTATTTTGATCCTTATCGCTAAACGTGCCATCGTAAAATGAACAAACGCAATTCAGTCATCCATATAGTTATTACAAAATGAGTAATCTGGGAAAGCAATATTTTTTCGAAGCTAAAAGTAATCTGCTTGAACGGCAAAAAAACGGTCTCAGGAGTGCAATCATTGTGTGGCTCAAACTTTTACTTGCAAAAGATGCATCTCGTTATACTTACTTCTATGTTGCGTTGTATGGGAGTGTCGACTTCTCATACGAAGGATTCGCCTGCTGCATCCGGCTACCAGTTAATTGACCCAGAACTTGGTATAACAGTGAAAGTGCCCGTGTATGCGCGATCCTTACACAAAATAATAACAATAATAATAACCTTTCTCTCGATGTATGACTAACATTCGTCAGTAATCATTCTTTCAACTATATATATACACACATATATTCTCAAAGGTCATTTGTCCTTATAGATTGATCTTTGAATTGTGAGATAATTCCATTATTTAAAATATTGTATGTATATCTTACCAAAAACCATTTTCTTTAGTTATGTTTTTGTCAAGGAAACTCATTCTATTTCTTATATTAACTGTTACACGATTTACTTTATGCTCGAAGTTTTGTAAGCTCACATATTTTATTCTTTTGTTTATTTTATTATACAAGTGACCACGTATTTGCTCTTAATATCAATATATCATATCTATTTTATTTCCATATTATCCATATTATAAACAATAAATTTTAATTAATTATTGCAGAAGTTGGTGTGCGTATTATTATTACTTTTCACCACAGCTCTCTGTGATAAGAAGCTAAACTTAGAAGATATTGAAAGGGACCATACTCGATCTGATATCAATAACAGTGGAAGGAAAAAGACAACGAAAGATACTGTACGAAATGAAGAATCCAAATATCTTATAAAAGAGGAAGTGAGAAGTCAGTCACAGCAGCAATATCATGGTCCAACGGCTCCTCCCCAGGAACTCGGCAATCAAGCTGGAGATTATGCGGAACTGCAGTCTTATGGAAGTTTCAAATACGCGGTAATTGCTCCTTGGCTTCTCGCACTCTGCATCTTGCTAATTTACGGTACAATACTGCTGATGACTGATGTACTTTTGCAAAATTGAATTGTAAATTGGCTTTACGAATGATAAAATTCAGCGCTCTCTGATTTTATAGTGGCGCGCTTGTCTCAACTGAAGGTTTTCTACACTGAAAAGAAAGTTTGTAGAGTTATTAGAGAAAAAAACTTACTAGTGTTTAGTGTATGAGAAATTCTACCGGCAGTCGAACTCTTTTCTGTCAAAAATGAAACATTGTTATTTTTGAGAGCATATTTACTAAACAAAGTTTTTTTATTAGTAGATCATCCTGAACACAAAAAGCAAGCACAATTACTATATTTATTAAACGCAGATTTTACCGACTACTTGGTAATCTATTACTTACATAGGCAAGCAAATAATTATGTTTGAATAGATAATCATATTAGATAGTTTTTTAGAAATCAATAGTTTTTTTCATAATTATTCATTATTTACATTTCATTGTAACGAGGTACGAAATAGAGAAGACACGTGCCTCATTTTTTGAGAAAGTATACTGCTAATTTAGTTAACTGTAGTTTTTGTATGTAAAAATACAAATAATTTCATTAAAAAATTAAACAAATCTATGGTACCACCGCGACTAAACCAATTTCTTTTTTTCATATTATTACACGCGCAACAAAACAAAACTTGTTATATATAATTGTATACATGATCATGTGAATAGTAAACTTTTTCTGCAAGACAACTCCATTTATTTAATTAACGATTATCCGAGTTTGGTATACTATAATATTATATATGAATCTAGAATACTAACAATAGTAGAACATTATTGATTTTTTTAAACCTCTTTTCTCAATGTGATTCAACAGATACAGCCATATGAGTACAGCCATGATAATTATCAGCAGAGTAACAATGCAATCAGTTACTTACAACACGGGTCTGATTTGATGAATCCAGGAGAACATCGTCAATCAGAGCAACAGCACTATGTTCAGGAAGGTCGAAGCAACTCACAAAATGACTATGATGCGCTACAACAGCAACCGTTTTATCAGCAACAAGTGCTAATGGGAAACCAGTTGCAATCTGGGCAACAAGAAGCGGTTGCACATAAGTACATTGATAAAAATGAGAATGAAGGTAATATACTAAATTAAATCTTATGAAAATAAGTTACACGTAAAGTCAGAGGTTAACAAATGAAGTCTTTATGTGTTAACAGATTCATATTGTAGAACAGTCAAAGAAACAATAAAGTGAAGTGAAAATAAGATAATATTTATTATTATTTTTGTATTTTTTACTTTTGTGTAAAAATGTCTAGTATATCAATTATTGGACATTCTGTTATCGAAACTTTGAAATCAGTAGTCTTAAAAAATATTGTATTAGTGTGTGCTCAAATTGCTTCTTTAAAATGTCTATGAAAATAGTTTTCTCAATACATAATAATATGTATATTTTATTTAGTTGTACTTTTTTATAGGTGCTTATTATATGAATATACCAACCAGTCAAATATTGCCATACTACCAAAATTATGGTACGACCCAGACAAACAATAAGGATTCAGAACAACAAATTTCAATTCCAATTTATATGCCTGCATTAGTTCGAAACCAAGTGTATACTCCAACAAAAGTTTCGTACCAGCCAGAAGTGCAATACGTATCTTCATATCCAAAGCACACGCAAGTGGTGTTTACAAAGGTAAATATGATAACGTTAATCTATATTTTTATCATAGATAATTAATTAATACATACTACAATATATAAACTACTAAAGTGAAGACTATGCTTTCAATGGTCGATAACAATAAGGACATAGAAGTGAACCGTAAAACTTACCAAACAAAAATTATAACAATACGCCATAATAATAACTATCTACTAAATTTTCAGAATATTTTCAAAATTAAAAAATTAACATTTTGTGTTAAATAACGCTTTTTTGGATAGACGGAACAATCAATATTTACGAGTTCTGTATTGAAGAAATTTGTGAAAAACGAAATAATTATTTTGTACATTTCAACTTTCTATTCAGAGCTTCTGAATCTCAATGGTCTGTTTTTTAAATTTTCGTTACTTTCATTGTAAAACAAATCCTTTCATTTGTTTATTAGACCCCAAAGAGAGTGGTTACTACGTCTCATGCACCGACATCAGCTCCATCTGAAAATCTAGCTCAACAAATCCCTGCAGCTGGTCAACGGCAGCACACTGCTCCGATAGATATATTTCGCGATGAAGCATATACTTCTATAGCGTATAAACCCCAGAAATATGAATATTACGTTACACAGCAACAACAACCTCAAGCCCACTATGTTCATCAACCCAAACAGCCACAACAATTTGTGTACGAAAATGCTGGAGTTTATGCTGATATATACAGTACACCGTCCACAGCATTCTTACAAGATAATACGTTGTTTGAACAGCAACAATCAGAATTACATGTACAAGATCAGCATAATCAATTACAACAGCAACAGCAACACCAACAGTACTATATACCAGCAAGTCTTGCTGAACAATATATGACACAAGTACTTCAACAAGCGGGTATTCAGAATACGGCTGGCATAGTTCAGCAAGCTATTAAGGTAAAAACAAAACATTTAAAATTTACAGTTTTTATTTTCTAATTTAAACAAATGTTCGCAATTACTCAAAAATGATTTGCTGTCATTTGCGTGTCATGATATATTACTATATGTTTTAAATAGTGTAACTATTCAATTTTAGGTGTGATAAGAAAAAATACAGTTTGTTCATACAAATCATATACGTAGTTTGAAAATTCAATCTGGAAATTATAGATAGTTTTTTTCTCTTTAAAATGCATTTTGTGTTATTCAAATATCGAAATTTTGTCATTCAGAACAACAGAAAAAGCTATACTTGATTGAATGACTCCCCTTTTTAATAATATTATAAAAATCATTACTTATCCATTAAATATAAAATAAAAAGTTTTTTCAAGATAACAAATATACTTAATATGTATATATTGTCGGTCCTTATGAAGGTCCTTAAAAAAGCTCAGATTACCATCGAATAGTGAGGCAGTTCACTCTCACCGCGAAGAGTAGTACAGTTTAATAGTTGCCGCGAAGACTAATGCAGTTAAGCTGCTTGCTGCGAAGAATAAAAAGTATATAATAAGATTAGCTTGTAACAATATTGTAAGCGCAAACATTTTTCAATTATACACATTTTTTGTTATTTATCAGTTTTTGCAAAGAAAAGAAGTGAACTGTGTTAGTCTTCGCGGCAAGAATCTGAACTGTACTATTCTTCGCGGCGAGAATAAACTGCCTTACTCTTCGATGGTAATCTGAGCTGTGTTAGTCTTCGTAGGGACCAACAATATTTATTTTATACTAAAATAAACAAATTATGTTCGTTTGATGTAGCATTAAATTGAAAGACGATTCATGTTTACATAAAATAATAGTTGCAATGCAATAATAAACTGCAGGCTTTCAATTAAAATATCATGTTACTCAATCGATATTAACG
This sequence comes from Muscidifurax raptorellus, assembly GCA_020010945.3. Classification (NCBI taxonomy): domain Eukaryota; kingdom Metazoa; phylum Arthropoda; class Insecta; order Hymenoptera; family Pteromalidae; genus Muscidifurax; species Muscidifurax raptorellus. Next base: position 19,755,383 of record CM052077.1, on the reverse strand, counting down.
TCATTATATTAATTAAAAACATTATATTACTATGATTTGTTTCATCACAATAGTCTTATTTTGGTAAGATCTAAAATTGATAAGATTGGAAATATATTTCTTCCCTACCTAAAAGTATATTACTTTAAACGTAACGTTAAAATAATTTAATAGTTATCGTTGTCAGAAATTCCGCGCTAAAAAAAATTATGAAAAATAGGAGAGCTACTTTCACTAACATCTATAGAGTCTATTATTCTAAATTTATGCTCTCTAATGTCACAAGTATGAAAGTCGATATTTTGTCATGTTCATAGATTATTTAAAAAATGGTTATTTAATGTCCCATCCAATTATAAAATGTTATTAAATAATTCAATTGAGTAATAAATTTAAATACGAATTTCATTTTTTGCACTATACAAACTGCGGTATCAGTAAGAATCAACAAAGTTACAGTTAGTGAAGTGTTTTAAAATAAGTATACTTAAATGTTTGCTAGGAAAAACAGGAATCGCTTCATCAAGATTTTAAACTTCCACAATACCAAGCGCAAAAATTTCGAGCTAGTCACGAGGTTACTCATTTGGCTCCAGTAGACAGCAAAAACGAAGGTTTCAATTCCAAGCCAATCTACTCATCCGCATCAGTATTGTCACAGCCTAAAACACTCCTCGATTCATACGTACCAAGTCATGTCATAGCTGCGCAAGATGCCAACCGGTACGTATCGTTTCGTAATATCCTATTCTCAATATTAGCGGACTTTCCTCTATTAAGTATTTTTATCACGGTTTATGAAATGTAATTAAATTTAATTCGCCATTTTTGTTTTCCATCGCATTCACCTCAATTTTATCTTATAACTATTATTTTACTACTAGAATATACTAAAGAATTATATCTACCATTAAAAAACGCGCAAACATATATATACATATATATGTGATTGCGCGCGTCAAAAAAAAATAGGAACTTTTTGCCCTTATGCGGTTGCAGTACATGTCTCTACCTAGTATAACACACTCGCTTTCAGCTGGTAATTATTTGCTTATAACTCGTACTGTAATCTATACATTTTAGCTGAACAAGTCCTACTTCTTTCCCTAGGTGTAATGCCATTATTTAAGTAATTACTTTATAAACTTGTTGCTGTAAAAATGAGTGTGATTTTACGTTATCGTTAGACATTTCATTTCACTTATAATGAATATCTCTGAGGTGTGATGATACAATTTTGAATAATACGCATTATTTATTTTATGTTTATATTTCAATGATACATAATTTAAATGAAATAGTTATAGTATGAATTTCAATTTAAGAAATACAATATCTAATAATTTTTCAATGTTTTGGAGCATACATTTTATTTGGTGTCTGTTAAGCTTTAATAACTTTCACGATAAGATGTACTCGTATATTTATTAGCATTGTATCTGAATCATTTATTTATTTTCTAGGTATAGAGAAAGACCAATCAAACTTGAAAGCGGTTTTCTACCATCAAAAATAAACTTCATCAGGTCTTATAAGAAACGTAAAATCGAATAAAACGAAATCGTTATTGGGCCAACAATCGGTATCAGTTTGCTAATCTAATAATGTTTGGCAATAAGACCAATAATAGACTTAGAAGGAGAGAGGAATAAACTGTGAAGCCACATAAAAATTGAAGAAGGCGTATCGGTCTCGGCGACTGCGGAGTAGTAAGGATGATTGATTTCAAAGGCGACACGACAACGAAACACAATATTGGGAATTTCACTTGGATAACCTTGGTCATTCCAGTAACGATGTACGGGGGTGTACCGGTCTAAGTTACATTACATATCTAGTCCTTTTAGATAAACACGATACTCATGCAATATAATGCTTACATTATTCAGAATTCATTAGGTTATACACGAAGAGAAAAAGTGTGCCGTAAAATTTATTTACAGTTTGGGAAATTTTACTGAAAACAACAGTAATCTTACAATTATTATACTCAACAGTGAATTTATCATTATGTATAATAAAATTTATAAGTTATTTTTCTGGAATCTGGTCTTGTCTACTAGCCCAACTAATAAAATTTACCAAATAGTATGGTGATTTCGAAGTAAATTATACAATTTTGCACAATTAGCTGTTTGGATGACTGAAGGCGTCCCAGGTTCAAATCTCCGTTGAAGAATTCAGCAAAACCTATAAATAATACAAGTAGACATTAAAATTTAAAGCTTTAATAAAAATTACTTTTTGTAAAAAAGTACAAGTTGAACAGTACAGTAAGAATTTCAAGACAAAGGGATAAAAAAGTTAAATCAACTGTGCTATTTCTCTCCGTAATATATTATTAATATGTTACTTACTATTATGCTTTTTTATTAATATTTTGGTAATAAATTATGTTTGAAAAAAATGTAACTGATTTTAGTCCAAAGTATCCTTTTATATGGAATTCTAAAGTATTTTTTTATTCATCGTCAGGTAAGTTACCTTCATTCGATTATATAATAAAAATGTTAACGTTTGCGGTCTAGAGAAGGTATGGAAAGGTAACACAAGGCTTAATTCACACTCTTTACTAGTAGTATTATTAACCGTATTTTTTTATACAACTTATGTGATGTGAAAACACGGAGTGTGAAAATAGTATATTCCAATAGGGATAAGCGTGTCTTAAATGCGAATTTAAGCCCTGCAGTGATCAAAAAAACTATTTTTTTAATTCAATTTTTTTTAGATTAAAAAGAAAATAAATTTTATGTGAATCTTTCTCAATCTTTGCAACTAGTCATTCAAAAACTAAATTAAAATAAAAGATGTATTGTTATTATTATTTTTGTTGTTTATTGCAAGTAAAATGTGCCTATTTTTAAATAGAAAAGTTGATTCTACCATAATTAAGATTTTATATACATTATTAGTACATTTCGTTTATTGTATTTGGACATAGAACAATATATGATAATTATAAAAACCATTATTTTAAATGAAATCAAGTAATACGCTTTGCTATGACAATCAAAAATAATCATAATATTATACATAAATGTATACATAAGACGTAAAAAAAAATAAAACTGAGTTGGAAAAAAGTGTTTGTGCGTGCTTGTGCACGTGCGTGTGCGTGTGCATGTGTGTGTACCTGTATTATATATATATTAGGATCGTTTATCATAATAGCACATAATTGTACTACAATTTCTTCGCTTAGCAATGTTTATTAGGAGTTTTTAAATTATTTAAATATTATAAAACTGAAGTTATTAGTTTTTATAAATAATATTGTCCATACAACATCCTTTAAATCTGCTTCATCTGTCCATAAGAGGCTTAGTAATGCCAACAAAACCGAGAGATATATAAAAATTCCCCTGGGAAAGAAATTACATAGGAATTCTAGACTTAAATTATCACATTCTAATAAAATTATATTAAAATCTCCTATAACTAGATGATTTTTAATATTGCTTGTTTGAATTTATTATTTATTTAGATCCACATGATCTCAGTCTATTTATATACGTAGCTTTAATATGCGCATATTCGATTTTAACAATCCTTACAGATTCACCAACATAACATCGGTCTGGATTAAAAACATCCCATTTCACTTTCGCGGTGAAGAACGCCCTATCTTGCAAGGGAGACAGAGTCGAAAGCGAAAAAAGTAGACGACGTGACTGAAACTCGCAGATTCGAGAGCTAGAAGCCTGTGATCTGACCGCGGCGTTAGCGCTTATGATGCAAGTGAATACTAAGCAGCGCAGTGCTGCTCGGTGGACTCTTATATCGCTGATTCGTATTTCAGGCTCGTGTTGCAGACGGCTGCGTCTATATCATCTCATGGTGTAAGGCAAGTCGTCCTCGGTTCGCGAAATTCCTTACCGATAGGCAGGTGCTGCTTTCTTCGGTCTTGTGCGTAGCGTGGACACTAGACGGCAGGCTGCATTGGCCGCACAGATGAGAAGTTATCCATGCACGTTGACCTCATGAGTTATAGGGACTTGATCTGGGGTACCAATTGGTGAAATTATGAAAAGGTATGAGAAATCGAACACTCGGGACAGCTCGTCTATTTTACACAGGGCGTCAAAGGAGTTCTATATAGTTTTCAGCACGAAAAAGTTGTTAACAAACGTATAAACTAATAATAGGTTGCATTTATACATGACCTGTGATACAACTTATAATGCCCAAATAATACCGGAAGAATCTTCATGTTTCTAACACATGTGTAAATATTAATTCTTAACCACAAAAATTAAAAATGAATAAAATATAGAAGTAAAAAACGCGTGGAGCCGCCTAAAAGAGCTACTTATAAAAAATATAAAATATAATTCTTTTAGGTTAGCTTAGGTTTAATTATTAAAAAAGCGTCTAGGAGGCCATCATCGGCAATTTCTCAAAATTAACTCATGCTCTTATTATTATCGGTTACGCGGGACATCTCGTCATTAATTTTTGATGTGTTAATATGGCACATCTTTAATGAACCGACCTGGTTATACTGTCTTTGGGAATGGGATATGCAATTACTTTAATATACAAAAATTCTATATATTGATATGAGTGCAAAAATTAATATGATCTTTTATAAACTTCCTGTTCATTACTAAGAAATTATGTTTTGTAAAATATTCTTAAAGTTACATAGGAAATCCAACTGGATTAGGTCATACTCTTGAGAACGAATCTCAGTTACACACATATATATACACACACTCGCATACCATAAACAAAATAGCGATAATAGCCATAGGGAGTAGGGCCTCTCGATGACGAGGTTTCGTCAGTACGAATCTGGCTGCACAGGAGAGAGCACTCAATAAATTGGACTTATATAAATTCAATCTGTTGTGCTCTTTTATTATATACGCCTTGCTTCCCTAATAATCTATACTATATCTAAAATTAAGTTTAAAATATACTTCCATCTTAATTTAAGATGATCGACAATAATCTGAAACCAAAATTAATTTTCTCGTTTGATCGGTTAAGATCTTGAAATTGTTGCCTTCACGTTTAAGATAAAATTTGATCTTATATTCAGATTTTCTTTTTTGTAGTGTATAGAAACCATATAATTTAAAAAAAAACATTATTTATTCATAATATTGGTATGTAAATTCGCCAATGATTGTATTATTTAATTTCTTAGCAATAATCTGTAACCCAAAGAAACTTCAAGAAAATAAATAAATATTTAACTCAAAATATATAAAATTTAACTCAAAATTAGTAAAGCTAAAAAGATTTATCATGATAAAATAGAATAAGATGATCAAACATCATCTTATTTTATTTTATCAATTATATACATTGATGAAATATATCGTTGTACTATACTGCATATCATCATATAAGATTGGCTTTCTTTTTTAACTATCTTCATTTTCACGAGATCACCGGTACACAGTATCGTGTCACCCATACGCACTTTCAGCTGATGAAGTGCGTTCGCGAGCATTCTCTGCTTTGCAGGTGAAATGCGTAAGTTGTACAGACGAACGACATTGGTAGCGTCGTCGGTCCTCCCGGTCGGAAGAGGAGGGCATATAAGGTGGGATGCTGCGCTGTGCCTGCCGTCGCTGCCTCTTCAGCTAGCCATATTGTATACCAAACACACTTGCGACCTGTCTTTCGTACCGGTAACACGCACGCGTAGTTAGTCGTCAGGACAAGGCCAGAAAGCAGAGTAGGAAGCATCTGAGATAGCATCTAAACAGAATCTGAAGAATAGAAGCATCATGAGGTTTGCTCGTTCTCCATTGGTTCAGGTCAGTTTCCGTGATAAAGAGATCTAAGTGGGAAAATTCTTCCCGATAAACAGCATGCTTTATAAGGAGGTGGATTGCTGGACCTCGGAAATAACTTTTTCCTTTTTTCAAAACGGCCCGCGTGACTGAGTTTTTTTTCTTTTATTTTAGTTGGCGAGCAGTTTTAATGAGATGCGGACAAACAGTGTCGGAAAATGAGGCGGATATTGCGGGACAGTCGGTCGGATTTCACGTTGATTTTGTTTTTACGAACTATTTATGATTCGATACTTTTTCTTTTTGCAAAGATATTTCGCTTCCGGTAGTTCAGAAGTAATTCCTGTATTGTGCTCGGTTATGAAACATAAATGGGCTACAGTTCATTTCTTATAACTTTCTTTACTTGCAATCATTTTTATTGTAAACGACTAAATAAACCATATCTAACCTACTTTCAGAATACATATTTCGAATGGACCTTTTGTCTGTCGAGTTTTTATGCTATACATGCATTAATTAATTTTTAAAACAGCTTCAACTAAACTATCTAACATCCTTTTGTAATTCCATAATTCACTCATTTTTATATTGAAGACTGCTTAAACCAAAAAAAATGTGTTTCTATAACTTAGTTTAATCTATTTCATATATTGTTCAGATTTTTATTAGTGGTACATAGAAATTTTTATTTCAGAGATTCTATTTTAAATTTACATTTGAGTATTTAGTATTCCGGTTATTACAGGAAAACGAATACGATGTCTTCAACGTAGTACTTTCACACTCGCGACTCTAAACAAGTTTCTATTGACAGTATCAATAATGCTTTGCTCAAAGAAGTTGTAAATTCAATTCTTTCTATTTTCCGGACTTATGGGTCCATTAAGTCACTTTTATCTTATATTGATGTTTCCATATTTTTATATGATTTTATATAATTCACAATAATAACGTATATTGCAAATAATAATTTTTAATGAGATAAAACGGTTCATATATTATTCATTGTGTAGTATATTCAAATATATTCCTAAATTTCACACTCGCTTATCCCTGGACTTCAATCTTACGTATAAACCAGTGTATAATTTTAAAAAGATTAGAAGCGCTTTTACGAATATAATAAAAGTAATGTAGCTTATTACTCCTGATCGGGCTAATCTTTGCAATTATTTTAATATTGTTATTCTTAAAATTATTACTTTTCATTTTCGAAAGGATTCAGTAAAGGCTAAATACCAAGCTTAAACAATTAACTATCGTTAAAAAATTAGAAAAACATCACATCTCATAAGAAAATTAAATTTTAATATTTTAAAAAATATATGAATTAATACTTATTTGATTAAACGTGCTAATTACTGCAAGTTTCCATTATTTAGTGAATTTGCAGATTATTTATTAAATTATACGAATTAACTTCATTGTATGAGATTGACTGAGTTGTATCCATAGATTCATAACAAAATATCACGTCCAAGCATCAAAAATTCAAAAATTGGTCTCATCAGTTTGCCACTTTACGAGAAAATGTGGGAGCATCTTTATGGCTCGTGCCTTTCACGCTCATATAACTTTAATTTAATTATGCATTCACTAAGTTCGTTTGGTTACTTCGCTGACTGAGATAACCTAATCCACAGGCACATGCGATCCATTTATGGATTGCCCGTGTAAGTGCAGGTATATATAATCACAGTGCAGCATCTTCTGTATGATAGATTCCTTCGTGTTCGTGATATGTTTGTTAATAGATAGCGTGAAAAATTCAGTCGTTTTTTTTGTAGCAGGCAAAGGTGAAGACTGAGGAATTTAGGGCCACACGAGCTATTTATATGCTTCTATACTTTATCTAGTACCACTTAATAATGAAATTATTCCATTTTCTTGATGATTCAATTAATTTTTATACAATAAATACACTTAAAACATAAATACTCGCTTTGTAAGGTGCTACCTGTTTTGATTATAATTAATTTTATGAGATAATGTGATTTAAAAACTATAACTTCATTTTTATATGAATCATAGCAATGTAGTGAAAGCAATTATACGCGTCATTTGAAAATAGTAGGTGCATCATCTTCATATATATCCAATAACTTTATGATAAGTATAAGCCTCATTATTATAATCATTATTTTAAATTATATAAAATTATGTCTAAGACAATTGCAATGTAATCTTTGAGCCCATAAATATTAAATAATATAGTTGAAATCTGTTGCATAAAACTCTTGCATTTTCTCGACTAAAAACGGCACTAAAATCGCAGCTTTAGAGTTGCTTTCAGCAAGATCTAGACACGCTGATTCGACATCCGCATACTGAAAATATACGTACATCGTCAATTCAACGCGACAATAAGTATTTTACTGTACATTAAAACCACGCCAGCGGCGAATATTGTTTTTCGACAGTGATCCGCTAACGCGAATGCGCCCCGCACGATTACTTCCTGGAATTGGTAGCTCGTAATTGTGCTCGCGCGGAGAAAGTCCTTTTCTATACCGGCGCTTCGTAACCGGACCTGTAGCAGCGTTTGGTATGTTATATATGTATAGAGCCGGACGCGCGGTACTTCGGATGGAGATTCGCGTCGATTAAACGCACGGCGACAGCGAGATGCTCACAACATCCATGCTGGTAGTTGCACATATACACTAAAGTGAAAGTCTTGTCTGGAACACGTCACCGCGTCGATACATTGTGCATATACGCACTCGTGTACAGTATGTAGGATCAGTTTGGGCGGTTTTTCCACTACTTACTTTTTAAGGCCTTTCGAGATGCCCCCCTCCCTTACTTTCTTTAATTGGGCACTGATCACACGTTGAGCAATTCCGGATGCTCCAAGTTTCGTGAAAATGGAGATTTCGTTTTTTGTCTGATGATCGGATGTGCTAGTTTTTGTTTGTATGATTTTTCAAAGATAATAACTTAGAAAATAATACTTAAATAAACTTTTGAAATTCTTTTAATTTATACTTTTTAAAAAATAGTTTGTTTCGTATTTTTCTTACGCAAGTATTTGAATATTTCATTCCCTCAAAATGTTTTACTTCATAGTCTAAATACAGAGACGCATACATTCAAAAAGTTATTTCTTTGTTACTGACACCAATTTTCGTAGTAAATTGCAAAATAATAAAATTTTAATAATTTGGTATTATGTCTAGTTCAGTTGTTTATTGAGATAAAATTATTCATAATGTTATAACTTAATTTGCATAGAAAGTTTTAGATTATCAACGTTTCAATTTCTTTATTTGAATTCCTGAATTCAACCAATCGAATTGAATGAAGACAAGTAATGCAATCATTCACGATAGTTATTATTAAATAAATAAATTATAATAACCAGAATATAATAATAATTAGAAAATACATTTTTTAAGGTAGAAGAATTTTAAATAATTCAAAAGTATTTTTTCTATCAGCTTTCATTCTGATCAGATATAGTGTGAATGCAATGTATGCATACGTGAGGTGCAGAAAGAAGAGAGATCGCTAAAATGCATCTCTGTCTGCGCATATTTTTCTCTATCTAATTCTCTTTCAAAACTGTAAGTGCGCGTGAGTTAAGTTAATGTCTTACTTAAACGTAGCTGTTTGATGGGAAAATACGTCACCCGATCTTATATAAGAATGTAAAGTCATAAGTAGAATTTTTATACAGAATAAAATGTTCTGATGCTTTTTCTATACTTTAAATTTAATAATTAACAACAAAACAACTTGTAAAATTCAATTTTGGAAGTTCGATCATTTTTTAACAGTTATTTACATCCAGTTATATGCGCATATAAGTAGGATATGTTATTAATTATTGTGGGTGAACTTGTCATTCCCTTCCACGGTAAAATTACGGTCTACATTTCGATAGCATAGTGGTTATTTTGCAACTTTATAATTTCGTCTACTTCTCGATGTTGGCAATATAAGATGAACCCGACTTATGCCTTAAAAGATGCAGTTTTTATATTTTAGTAAATTTTACGATATGAAATTTGAAGTGTATCTCAACATTTGGATGTTTCGCGGGTAAGGACGGCTATTTATTCAATAAATAAAAGACATGATGTTAACTCGACTAAACAACAGAAAAGTCTCAAAAGGAGTTCAATTTATTCAAATAGAGACTTTATTTTTGTGACGTATTACGTAAGTCTAAATTCACATCATAATGCTAAAGTTCCACGTCTACGCCAAATTTCTTTAATGTACTCGAGCCCTTCGGCTGCCTTTGCTCAATCCGAGCCCTTTGGCTTATAATGCCCAACTAACTCGCTCGACAGGTTGTCCAGCTGGCCTCCCCGTCAGCTCTTATTACTAGTCCCGAACAAAAGCCCTACTGTTTTCCTCTTAGCTTTGCCGGAAAACTTCTCTCCTACGATAAAGTAGAGGACTCTTTTTGGTGGTCTATTCAAAAACCTCATTCAAATTCTAGATTAATAACTAATTCTAGTCGAATAACCAATTCACATATTATAAGTGCATTTTTACATGTGCCATTACCACGTCATTAAAATATTGAATAACTACACCATAACAACAAATAATCTTATCGCCAAATTTAAATTCGCAGTGATTGTTCCATTCCGTTAAATCTTGATCTAACAAATCAAGCGTTGAAGATATTCTGCATAATTTTTTTAATTGTCCGAATAAAATGTGTCGTTTAAGCCAAGTTTCTTAGCCATTAAGTAGCTTTCGTTTCTATTTCGCTATAATTAATCAAATATATCTCCACAAGCTTACAAATTACTTGTAAATCGGTATAAATGAAGTATTATTGAATACAATTAAGAATGATTTATTTTCCTAGTAAAATATTTGTTATTATATCTTCTTAAAAATAATGCCTTTTGCAAGTAAAAGAAAGTTTATAAATTATATTGTTTTTACAGCCTCTCTATCAATAAAAATTGCATTGGATTTCATAAATTTAAACCCTTCTTTTTTAATATCTGGAATAAATAAATCTAAAGCTATTAATGAAATAGTCATGAAATTTGTTAAAACCTGATGAGCAAAGTGAATTAAACACTGAGAATGCAAAAGTTCGAAATAAATATAATCTTTAGCATTCAAAACCAATACAATAATTGATACTTAACATACTATTCTACCCTTATTGCATGAATATTTTATTGTATAGCACACAAATTATAAGCCTAAATTCAAAAACTAACAAAATAATTAATGAAATAACAACAATAAGTTGTTTAATAACCATAAAGTTGTTATTTTCCCCTAGTTATTGTGCAATAATAAACGCTTCGACTAATGTTGAAACCGTAATGCTAGTAAAGTGTTCGATAAGCCAAAAAAGTACCATGAAACAGCGAATTAAATGCGTAAAACCAAAAGAAAAAAGTTACTGGAGACAGTACCCACAAAATAACGATTGCCACGATCATATGACGCGTAGGATGAAGAAAGGAAGGCGATCTCGGAAGCGAAGTGAAAGTAAGAATCTTATTATGGACAATGTAATCGAGTTTTGATTACGAGTTACCGTACCGGTTCGAGTTGTGCGAGAACATTATATCTCTCGAAAGGTCTGGGATATTACTTATTTTGAAGTTGTTATTGTAGCTATATCATGAGATTGCAATTTTGTGGTGTACAGTGTCTGCTTTCTTCATTTTATCATCTTTACCCAAATGTCAGATTTTTACAAAAATACAGTGATAAATTAATTGCCAAGTACTTTTTACGAAATTATAATTAATAGTTTTTATATGTACTATATTGTTCAATATAAAATATGTCCTGCAACAAGAACAGATAATTAACTGCGTTCTACAAAAATAAGAGTTTTAAGAACATTTAAGAGCGTTTAACGAAAAAATCGTTTATACAAAATTAATTATCTACGAAATTCTCAGAATTAACATTAACATTTATAGTATTTTGTATGTAATATTGTGACCAAAATGCTTTAGGTCTACTCTTTTTTGTCAATGCGTTGTTTTTTAGTCAAATATCAATAAAGTTCTCAAGCAGAGCTATTAAAAAAATTCGTTGATGTTTACAATCTCGAAGCGGATCCCGAGATAGGGTGTTTTTGAAGCGGATCACGAGATAGGGCGTTCAAATATGTTGAAAATAGATAGTTAAAATCGCTTTAACATTCTCTCTATTTACAGAGACGAATTATACATTCTATAGTACATTTTTAATTTATATTTTATTATAAATTAAATGTTTTACATGTATTACTTATTCACAGATTGCCTGCAGTCTTCTGATACTGGTGTCATATGTTGTAGCAGCACCAAAGGCAGTAACTACAACTAAAGATGGCATTGAGGATGATAACTACTCGGAAGACGAAGATGTGCCAAAAAACCACAGAAAGCAGCTTGAAGATGAAATTGACTTAGATGACGTATTTGATGCTGAGCAATTGAAAAACGAGCAACTACCAATCTTGCCACCAATTATTCTTTTAGATTTTGTAAATAGTACTAATAATAACTCTACATCCACGGTTGATGAAAAATCTAAGAGAACTATTGACGATAGTCTTGGTTATGGTTTTAATCAAAATAGCTTATTTTCGGGTAAACACAATTTTTATTTTCCAGCTGGAAAAACTGGAACTGCTGTTAGTATTGAAGAATCTATTAGTCTCGCACCAAAAACTGTTACTGAAATTATAAAACCTATAACTGAAAAAACAGACGCCAATAATCACCAGAACGAACAGGAGAAGAAGACACGTGAACCACTTTTTGAAGCATTGCCTGACCCTTTGCCCCTTGAAAATGGACGTGAACCCCCGCCACTATACCCTCCTTTTCCAATGTTTGGTCAACGTACTAAACTTCAAAAAACATCATCTGATTTTGGACCGTATCAAGGTCGACAGGGAACAAAACAATTTTCTAGTTCTTACACCACAGCTGCCACTCCAGGATCTGAAACCTATAACAGGCTAATTGCAACATACACATCTATGAAACCCTCAGGTTATCATACCAGTTCCTCTAGCTTTTCCAGCTCAGCAAATATCAATGGATATGCTAGACCTATGACATCTTCATATCTCACTAACTATATGCCAGATACTTACAGTAGTAGCACAAGTCAGAAGTCGTCATACGATTTGCGACCTATGTCATCTGCTAGTGTAGGTAGCAACAATCAAGAGATTAACTTTGCAAATTATCCAAGATATACATATGAAAATGGAATTAAATATGAGCACAAAATTGTTTGGAAATATCCAGATGGTAAGATTTCAGAAACACCGCCGATGTCTTACGCTAACTCTTATTCTGAGTATGCGGAACAACAGAAAGTCAATGCAGCAAACATGAACGGTTTTCGTCCTTCTACTCCTTACCAACCGCGACCTGCAAATTCTCAACAGTATCAACAGTATCAACGTATTCAAGGAACTAGTTACAATCCTCCTGTTGCAGCTACACAAAATAACATTTACTCGCAAAGACCGGTTCAGTTTCCTAAAGATCAAGAACAACCGATTCCTAATCAATCCAAGGAACCAAGTAGATTTATTTCTCATTCCTCACCAATGGCTTTACCTAATAATCGAGTTGAGGCGGCTAGTGCCTATAATATTGCAGCTTACGAAGGACAATATGGAATGAAACAGAGTAATAAATTAACTGGATATAGAGCTACGGGGTATAGCAATCCATACGGTAGTCTTTATGTTAATTCGCAATCAGCTTCAAAATATTCTGTAAACAGTCCAGAAGCTGAGTATACATATGAAAGTTCACAAGGGCCTAGAGAAAATCTGTTTTCGGCAAATGGTCAAATTAATCAGCAGGTATTATCAAAATATTCACCTGAAGCACAGCAATATTTAAAAAAAGTGTTTGCTAGTGGAAAACCCTCCACCAAAATTGAACCTCATAATGGTGTAACTGCTGGGTACGCAAATTCTGATTACTCAAATTTATTAAATTATAATCCTTCAATATCGCAATATATTAAAAATCCATCATCGATACTTAATGCTCAGCCCACTTTTATCCAGGCAGGCAACTCACTTATTCCAGTCATAATTCTTCGGGTAGATGGTGCTCCTCCCATTCAACCAAAAGTAGGGTCTAATGTTAACCTTAAGTCATTGCTTCGTCAATATTTAACTCAATATGCTAAAAGCGTATCCAATGTTTCCGAAAATACAAATTATAATTTAGGCGGAACTATTGACGACGGTGAAGTATCTGCATCTCAGCCAAATCCTGTTGAAGATCTTAAACAACTAACTGAAAGTTTAGCTTCCCTTCGCCAACGAGGTCACCAGGACCCTGATTTTACCACAAGCTTTGCACATAGTTATGAACAGCAACCACAACATCAGTATATATCACAAACGAAACAGATGATGACACCAGAACAAGATTTTTCAACAAGTTATACGGGATTTGTTAAGGATTATCAAAAGATTCATGCAGGACAACAAGGAAGAAAACCTCACAAAGTCAAAAGCGTACAAATTATTGAGGATCCTAGGTATACTTCATATAAAGTTGATAATAATTAAAACAAGATATCAATAAGTTAAATGTTTTTAAAACCCCAACGTAAAGTTAGGACTATTTCTCCGTCGTGTCAGGAAAGAGTCTTACATTCACTTCCCGCGTCCACTCTAGACTCCCAGCGCATGGAGCCGGAAACTTGAGTGACGTTACAGGGAATACATACGTAATACTTATTTTCGTCTGCGGCAGTGAACAAGTACTAACTTTTGTGAGTATGTCAAAAATCGTATATTATACTCGGGAAAGAATGGGGTTATGTGCGCTTGCGTGTTTATTGTCCTTGCTTTACTCGGGCCACAACTTACACATATGAACCGTATACAAAGCCCATTTTTTACTCTCCGTATGTAATAGACTATTATGTATTATCATTAGTAAAGAAAAAGTAAGAGTATTCTAGATATTTTGTTCATGTAATAAACTAATTAATGAATAACTGGTATCTAAGTATAGTCAGAATTATTTAGAGTAATTTTTTAGGAAAATACTTTGTGATTATAATTTGAATAATAATAAGTGACGTGATTAATGCCTTGTTTTAATATATCTTATAGTTTTGTTGTATTATCGAGTTAATAGAAAGACCTAAAAAGAATTGGTATAATTTTTAATATAATCTTAAGATTTCTCGATTAAACTATTAGAAGTTCTACATACTTAAATAAAAAGATACATATATAAATTACAATCAACAAATTCAAGAATATGAAAATAGAATATAATATATTATAACTAGATAAACTTTCGCAGTACAGAAAATAAGCGCCGTCATGTTATGTATTGTGATTTTTTCTTATTTTTGTTACAACTTCAATTTTTTATAAAAACATAAATTTACGATTTTATAATAGATTAATAAGGATGATGCCTATTAACAATATGTAGTAAATAGGAAAATATAGGACAACGTACAAAATGTATACTATTATTTATGGATCATTAATGACAACGTTAAAATGATCTATGCAGACTTCTTACAAAAATCATTAAGAAAACATATATGGAATGTGAACTGAATTTGTATTGAATTCAAGTTTGAATCTGTAGATTAATGCTGAAATTATTTTAAAGGAAAATATTGTTGAAATAAAAAAAGGAAGCAGTGTTGCTTGAGGTTTTGTATGCGCGTTTGATATAGATATATTACTTGATTAATTCATGTACTAATTTTTCTTTTTATTCATGTTTGCATTTATTGCGTTCGTATTTATACCAACTGTATATTCATATAACAAATGAGTTTCCTATATTGTACCTGACATTTCTTTTCATAGATTGTGATTATTATCTTATACTCTTCTACATATTAAAAAGTTATCGTTAAAAAAATTCACTGGCATATTTTACGAAACTAATAAGGCATAAGTGATTCACATACGGGTGATTAGTAGAGCTCGCCAAATTTGTATACTTCGCAAAGGTACCTTATTAATCATAAACCTATAGTGATTTGTATTGTTTTTATCTATAAGTTATGTACTTAAGAATTTACATGAATAAAACCGTTTTATTTACTGAACATTATTTTTTAATTTAGATAACTGTTATTACTAATGAATTATTTGACCGTATACTAAACAATCACTTTATTGTAACCATCCATAATGAATATTATATCATGTATCTACATTATATTAATTTGCTGATCAAAATTTTCTTTTGCGTTTCCGAATCCTGCGAACATTACTTTCAGATTGTTGTAACTTTATTCAAGCTTTATACTTACATTGAGTTTTTAAAATATAACAAACGCCACCATTTCATTAACACGTAGCTTCCTTTAACTTAATTTATGGTTACAATAAATAAAATATTATTTTAATAAATAATATATGTTAATGCATTTTTTAAATTTTTTTAAATAAATTTTATTTATGATAACTTAGAAAAAGATGTTACTTCCAAAAATACGTAGTATAATCATAAGATCTATGTATTTTTTTTCCGAATATACTTGAGGAAATTAATCAAAATTTATATGACAAATAGACCTTATAACCTCCCAATACTATGCATTGTCAAAACATTCTAATTTTTAGCTAGCAAGTTATAAGTTTTAACAACAATAATGATTTTCAGTTCTATAATATAAATCGAGCAAGCAATCAATCTCGAATGTGTATCGAATCAATCTCGATACTCGATCGGATAGTTTCATACTTTCAGAAGATTAATGGCAGCAGGATTTAAATAAATGCTTTATTTAATAATCATATTAATTCTTTATTATTATACTTTGACACACGTTTGATTCTTTGAGTGGTTCTCAAGCGAACTGTCGCGTAATTCATAATTAATAATTCAACTACAGGATTCAAAATTTAGTAGCATTTATACTTTTCACTAAGAGAAAATAATAGGAGAAAATCCAAAACAGTTTTACACAAAAACTCTTTTTGTAACAGTTAGTTTTTATTATACACTAACACGGCATAGTGGAAGCATGCCCTGGGTCCATAACCTTTCGGAAGATTAATGGGAGCATGATTTAAATAAATGCTTTATTTAATTATTACTAGGAATCTTGCGCGCGCTACGCGCGAGTCTTGATTTCTACTCTTGACTAAAACAATATTAATCGTAAAAAATTATGATTAATAGAATGTATTAATGCATAGATATTTAAAATAATTCAGTTCAATTATAAGTTTTGTATATAAATAAACAAAAAATTAATTAATTTTGTTGTTAAATCTACATACTAACTAATTAATATAATTGCAGAAGATACAAATTTATAAATAATTATGTATATTATATTTTAAATATATATATATATATATATATATATATATATATATAAATTTACAAATTAAATCTATATATTTGTAAATTTTTATCTTAAATATTATAACTTAACAATTATAAATAACATATATATTTAATTGAGTTCTGATATTAATTCGATTAACTATTTAAAACTTGTACTTATTTAAAAATAGACCATATGTTCAGTCGATGTGTGTGATTGTGACTTATTGATAGTAATTGCAAAAGCTAGTTTGACAGGAAATTGTCTTCTTTTAAACGTAAAAGGATATTCATTTTCGCAGTATAATCTAATACCTCCTGCTTTATCGCCAGTTAAAATCATACATTTTAATAAATGATTAGAAAATTCTATTATTCTTAATCGTGTGCCATTGCACAAACCTTCACTAATACTTATAGTTCTAATAAGCATTATAATGCAATGTTTTCTTAAACTTAATTTATAAGGAGGTAGACTGGATGGATTTAATGAATTTAAATATTCTGGCAAAATCACTTCATCTAATTCGCCGTTATTGAAATTATCTGTGCTATCTACACCTGTGTATATATTTTATGTTGATGCATCTAATAAATTTGTAACTTGTTCATTCATTTCATTGAGATCAACATTTTGAGCTGAAAGAATAGCACATTTACTGATATCTTCAAATCGGTTTTCCTGAATTAATTTACCGAATGCATACTGAGTAATGTTATGATTTCTGAACGCAATCGTCAGGTAATTCAATGTTGTCATGTATATCATTTATTGTTCCGTTGCTAACTTCTAGTAAATATTTGGCAAAATTTATTTCATTTGGATTTACTCTCATATTTGTGGCAAGAGTAAACTTTGTAAAATATCTCCATGATTCGCTATTTTTTATACAAAGATTTAAAGTTTCAGATCTGGTTCCATCAATTTTAATTGGAAGAAGTCGAAAATCTCCTTATAGTATTAAGCAAGAGGTATTGGAATAATTCCATGTTTCATTCCGCGTTCCGCTTTTGATTTCTTAAGTTCCACATATAATTTATTTTTTATTAGACACAAATAATAAATATTATTTTGATTCGCATATTAATAAAAAAATTTTTATTTTTAAAGATTTAAGACTCCAATGTACATATTTATACATTAAAAACTTTTAAAAACTTATTACAATATTTTGCATCATGGTTCAAGTTATCGTTCCATCATAATCAACGACTCATAGCAACTAACAACCAATCGCGTTCTCCTAGCAACCAGGATCCAATCAGAATTTCGGAAAAGAGGCTTCATAGCAATATTTCGCAACAAAGGCCATCACTTTTTTGGAGAGGATAGGTTTTTCGCAATTAAGAATTTGAGGACTGGACAAAAAATCTGCCAAATTGTGGCAGCCATCTTGGCGACCAATCACAATCACGTATTAAATGCTTCAACTTCCGGCTTCAATTTTAAGCCATCACTTTTTTAAGAGAGGATATTAATTCTTTATTAATATACTTTGACACACGTCTGATTCTTTGAGTGGTTCTCAAGAGAACTTACGGGTAAGGGCCTGACCCGAAAAGCAGTGACAAACAGCGACGCACAGTAAAGACCGAGAGTGGGAGAAGAGCGCTGGCATATAGGAAATGCACTATCATACTCTCAATAGCACATAGGCGCTCTATACTTATATTCCAACACATACCGACCTAATGAAGATTTTTCATACCGAGATTCAATGCTTGTATTTCAGAAAGCGCATATTATGTTACTAAAAAAAATATATATAAAAAAAATATAAATATATTTATATATTTGTATAAAATTATAGTGCTTAAGAAAATGTGGAACCCAAGAGAGGGTCGATAAAATGCCCTTAATTGGTCAAAAGATTCATAATATGAACATTAACCTTACTTTAGTTTTTTTTACAAATCCGTAAGAAGCATTTGGTTACCTGGTAGAGAATCAGCCAGCTGGTCTAGTCATTATTTCGGCTACTCGATAAATTCGTTATACAGGATATAATCCAAGTAGAAAAAAACACGCATTGTGTAGGTTAAAACTCGCGATAATACATTGTAGTAATGCTGAAATGTTTTATCTGAAAGGTTTAATTGATAAAAGTTGGTAGCAACTTATATCAATCAAAAATCTTTGCAATCAATGAAAATATCAGTTTAATGCGGGACCAACATAGAGATCGCGTGTTAAAATCCCGAGCGTTAGGACTCAATATTTCAGCTTCGGTAAATCAGGGACATCTAAAATTATAGATAAATAAAAATAAATTATATTAAACAGTATAGACCCAGTTTGAAAACCAATTTTACTTTTGAACCCCTTAAGGTTCATATCTGAACAATATATTATACTTATTGGAACGATACTCGTATTTCAAATATTCTCAATATTTCAGCTTCTGTAAATCAGGGACATCTATAATTATAGATAAATAAAAATAAACGATATTAAACAGTATACAGCCAGATTAAAAACCAATTTTACTTTTGAACCCCTTAAGATAGTTCATATCTGAACTATATATTATACTTATTGGAACGATACTCGTATTTCAAAGAAGCTAAAGATTATTAAACGAGCAATTATTTTCTTTTTCTCTGCGAGTAAAAAATAATATATACATTGCATATAATAAGTAAATACAATTGTTCAAAAAATTCAGTCATATACAGGGTGTGCCATTTTAAAACCACCACCCAAAAATCTCCCAACCAAAGCATTTTAGAGAAAAATTTTTTAAACAAGTTGCTAAGTTTTAAGGGGGACACACAACGATGATCTTGACCTTGACTTCGACCTTGACCTTCATCGTTATTCTAAGGTCAAATTGATTTTTCTAAATGGAAACCTACATTTTTTATACCGAAAATGGAAAGAGCGGGAAATTCTACGTCTGACTATAATCTTGACCTCAACCCTAACCTTGACCTTCAGGGTCAATATAAGGTCAAAACGATCTTTTGAAATGGAAACCCTTATTTTATTGGTCACACGACATTCCCAAAGTGGAGTCAATTTTTGCCTTCCAGTAAATGACAGCCACTAAAAATTAAATTAAAAATCTTAATAGTTACAGTAGTGAGCGGCAAAGGGATTCACGTTAATCTAGCATCTCGAAGGTAAGAGGCAAGGGGACTCACGATAATTCAGCATGCCAATGGAAACAGAATTTACTACGTCCACGTCGTTATCTCTGAATGGTGCAAAAAGTATGGTGCTCACATAGCATGGAAGATTTCTGGAAGCTTCCTACAAGATTCGTATTCTCACAGGGAAGCTTCCAGGAAGCTTCCTTGCTATGGCAGTGGGAAGAAATTGTTAAATATCATTTGATACTTTTTTGCAAAAAATCGATTCGACCTCATATTAACCCTGAAGGTCAAGGTCAGGGTTGAGGTCAAGATCATAGTCGGACGTAGAAATTTCCGCTCTTTCCATTCCCGGTATAAAAAATGTGGGTTTCCATTTAAAAAATCAATTTGACCTTAAAATAACGATGAAGGTCAAGGTCGAGGTCATCATTGTGTGTCCCCCTTGAAACTTGACAACTTTTGTTTAAACAATTTTTCTCTAAAATGCTTTGGTTGGGAGATTTTTGGTTGGTGGTTTTAAAATGGGACACCCTGTATATACATTAAGTTATAGTGAGACTAACAGAGATAATGTACATTCAGATAAAAAACCTCGACAAAGTCAAATTAAAAATTTATTTATGTACTTCTATAGGAGAAAGATCTCTCAGCTAATTTGGAGTAGCCATTATAAACTAATTTAAAATACAAATTATAGTTATCGTTTTACCTCTCAATTAAAATTAATTGCGCTTATTGTGAACGTTTTACCAGTGCGTTGCAGTCGCCGCAAGACGATATAAAACAGTAAGCAACAAATTTCGTTTGGATATCTGTATTGAGCTCTGCACAAACGAGTTTTAGTAATATCTTCAAAGACTTTGCCATAATTAAATACTAGTTTCTAAAGAATTTCAAAAATCTGAAAATTGGTTGTTTTTTAAAACCAATATATCATGTACACTATTATTACAGATGTTAATAATAATAATAGCAGCTTAAGTGCACTAAATAAAAGTTATTAGCTAGATAAGAATGAGTGTGTGTGTGTGTATGCGTGCATGCGAATATATATATATATATATATATATATATATATATATATATATATTTATTTAAATCCTTATAAGAGCTGAAAGCCTTTTACAAAAAATATTCATATATGAAAATAGATTATACACCACAATATCGTAAATAATAGTAGAGTATAGAAAAATCGCAACATGTGTGTATATACATTTCAAAATGATACAGCAATTATAACTATAATATAAGGTGTTAAAATATCAATGGCATGATAAGCAAAATATTTTGATTGAAATATAAATAACTTTTGACTAAATAAATTAATGGATCTTCCGTAATAGTTTAATCCACGTGAGTTCTGAAAATGTACGCTGACATTAGCCCAGTCTGGGTACAGAAGCTATTTAGAATTCATTTGAAAAAGTCCGTATATATACGCGCTGTGGTATAGAGCGGAATGCGTGTGTTTTAGAGCGCATAGAAGCGGTGATTGAGAAAATAATGCCGAATTGGCGGTAATTTACCGTAGGACATGCTTTTTTGTAGATTTCATAACCTTTGACATATTATTCGTTTTAAAGTACTATAAGTAGATAAAGCTGTTTTTTAAAGCTGAATAATTTTCACTGAAATTTCCATAACATTTATTAGAATAAAATTTTTAAATGCTAGTGGATTTTCTAACAAAAATTTAAATACATAAGAAATTACATTTGTTACTGATTAATTAATAATTACTGTACTTAATTATTCATTAATTTTATTAATTATGTAGGTAAATATTGAAATAAAGATTACAAGATATCCCAAACTTTTTTGATGAAATCTATGTCATTATTTTCTCCAAAGGGAGAATTTTGAATATAATCAAATTACTCAATTTTATTATTTTTAATGTACTGAATAAAAATGCAAAATTACTTACGTAATTGATACCAATCAGACGAGTTTAAAGTATTTTTGTTTATTATTGTTGAAAACGCTTAAAATTTTAAAACTAAATTCGATATTGGTTAAGTCTGTTTTACATTTAAATAATAGCGGTGAACTCCATAAATGATAATAATATATTAGTCACCTCGGTAACAAATTTCGGATTTTCTTCGCACAAAAAACATATAATTAGTTTGTTATAGTTGACTAGGTAAGCAAATTATTCACTCTTACTAGCTCTACTTTGCAGAGATCAAGATCGGAGAAAGAGAAAGAAAAGAAGAAAGAGATATTTTGAAGTAGGCGACTTAAATGAGAGCAGCGACTAATAAAAGAGCACATGTATGCGGTTTCCTTGCGATAAATGAAAATGGAAAGTAGAAATTACCCGTCTTCAACGCAAGACGAAAGAAAATCACGTATCCCCATAATCAGTTCTCCTGAGTGTGACAAGAAAAGTAGGTAATGCTGCGCATACGCATACGTGTATGAGGATCCTCGTTCCTTTTTTGCTTCATACACCTCCTTCTCCTTCTCTGATTGGTAGCAGTTTTCATTTCGCTGAAATTCCACAATATCTAATGGCCACATACACGTATATACTCAAGCATCCTTATGGACAACACTTATCCAGCCGTGCACATCAGAAACTCGCGTGTCGTGAATGAAAGTATCATGTGCATGGTGGCTCTCTTCCCCAGACTACAGGATAATATTTAGAACGATATTTTTCACTTGGTTACCAGAGTGTATAAAGAAAATCGTGCATCCACTATGTGGCTCAGTTCTCGCGCGGAGGCACGCCATGTAACAGGCGTTCCTCTTTGGTGTCTTAGTAATATAGAAGAGCGTACATCGTACCGATTATTCCTCAGTTCTAATGCTTAATTTTGTTTCAACTTTTCGTGCCTAATGTACCAGTGTAACTGTGGTGGCGCATTTTTGCCGAATAACTAAAAGAATTGCCAGTGCGATAGAAACTAACTATAGTTTCTGAGAAAATGATTTTTCACCGTGTAAGTGTGCAATATTGTGACCGTATAATTGATTCTATATATAAGGGATAAATTTTTATATTTAAGGGATTGTTTTCATCTCTATCATTATTTACAATCAACAGAAATTCAGAAAGATATGAAATTAGGTCGATAAAAATTTGGTATTAGTAATTTTTTATACTAGTGAGAACATTTTGATTCTTATCGAAGTACGAAACGGTTGCCCGAGTGGGGCAAGGACGGCAATCACACGAATAGAGATTTATCTTTCAGACGGGTATCAAAACTTATTTTTTTAATCTGGGTACGTAATAAAGTTATACTTTCCGTATACTGGATCAAAAAATTATATTACATTTAAGTATTAATTACAAATCGAAATTTTAGTGCCATGTCTGACTATGTATATATTGTCATGTCATAACCTCAAAAAAATAAAAATCGCGTGTAATTGTCATTTAAGAGTAACTTTTATAATGTCAACGTGCGCGATAGTTCACTTTAGTTAAAGTAAAATTGTAAAAATGAGTAGAAGCTGACAATTTATTTTTTGTACTTTCAGAGGTTGAAGCTTAATAGGAAATAATATTAGTATTAAATTATCCTTCAAATATTTTAATCAATTACAAGAATCAAAAAGTTCATTATAGATCATGGCTCATAAGTCTTACAAATATACCATTGCTCTAACAAACCCATTTCAGAATTAAATTTCTAACTAAAAAGAAAACTATATTTATTTGTTGATATATTTGTATCAAAGTAAATTGATAGTCTTTATCAAAATGTGAAAATGTTAGACTTTAACAGGCTTCTTAAAATTTATGATAAATTAGAAATGTGGTGATAGCAATACAACACTGCAACTTCGATATATTTTTAATATTCTGTAATATAATTATTTGTGTCATGATATTGGTGAAATTTATTCATGAAAATTTATTCCATGTTATATTTTTTATGTAAAAATTATGATAAATACTTGCGCTTTCAAATCAGGAGAAAGCTATTTGAATATAAAGTATTGAATAGAAATTATGGATTTATAACCATGAATTGAAATTTAAATAAATAAATAAATAAATAATTTTTTCAATCATTAAAAGATTGTTTAAAATAGAAATTATTAATCTTTACTAAGTTTGCTAAAATATCTTTTAATCAGCGACCATGCGCATCAGCAATGACCGTGAACTAGTGAGAAAGTCCATAAAGTTTTGGTTCTGTGCACATCCAGTCCTTATTTGTATAATGTGCGTGTTTGCTCACATTTTACTTTTCTATTCTGCTTTTCTCTTCTAGGTTATTCTGCGACTTTCAAGCAGACTCTTTTTACGATCCTTTAATCTCTTTTCTATAATTTATTGACTAATTTTTATCATCATTAATTATATTAATTAGTTATGTTAATGTTAATTTTATTATATAATCTTTATCATTATTTTACTTTTTCGAGATAATATATTCATAAAATGAACCATTTGTAAAACGAATAAAACATTTTAATTTTATTTACATTCTGTTTTGTTTTTTAATTTTAGGTAATATTATTTTTATTCTACTGGCAATGCATCGGTGGAGAAAATTTGGAAAATATATCTATTGAATCAGTTCTCGATCAAGTAGCTATACCTACGAGAATTATTAACAAATTTTTGCAAAAACCTATTTTCTCATCAAAGAAATATATTACAAATGAAGAGGTTAGAAGTTCAACAATTCATTATGAAAATGCAAATGGTTTTGTGCCTCTAATAGTTTCTACGCGGCCATACGAATTAAAGCATAACAGAAGAAATTTAACACCACACGATGCAATAAATGGAACAAAAAAGAAAATACCTAAAATTATTGAAAATAATCCTGTATTTTCTGATGAAACGAGAATTTTTGCGACTTTACCTTCTACAGAAGATAATCGAAGATCTTTTCAAATAGATGACAATCAAAGTGAATTTGAATTACTCAAAGTAAATAACGACACGCCAGCTGTGGCTAAGTATGATTTATTTTACAATCGCTCAAGAGGTAATTATAAGACAAATCGATTCAATTCAGATATCAATTATGGAAAATCTCTTCGGACTAAAGACAGAGAACGAGGGAAACGAATCCAAAGCTATATGGATAATTATGATGCCGGAGGTGAAGATAGAAGACAATATGTACACAGCCAAATTGGTGAAAATAATAAGAAAACTGCATATCATCAAGAAATAAATCATTATTATAATGAACCTAATACTTCAAGTTATAGAACTCAGAAAATATCACCACCTAAAACAAGTTATGTCACGATAGCTTCTGTAATGGCAAGTAATAAATCTTACACTCCTAATGTACACAAAAATGATAAGTACAGAATTAAAAATCCAATAATGGTTGATGAAAAGTTTCGTGGGCAGTCATTACAGTCAACCGTTTTTACCTCAACACATAACAATGATAACAAAGATGAAACTGATAAACTAGCTTTAGAAAATAGAGATTCTGAATCATTATTAGATGTTGAAGGAACTAGTAGAATATATGATTCAGCGGGTTTCAGAGAATTTTCGGATGAAAATCTTGACTATTTGGATGAAGTGGACAAACCTCGACGTGTACAGAAAACAAGTAAAACACGACCGTATCATTTTGATTCACCTAGAAAATTACCAAAAGAACATAGAGATATATATAATGATGCATATGACGATCAAGGACGTAAACGATCGAATAAACCAAAATCAAGACAAAAACTAAAATCAAAACCTATAGAAATTTCTAATGAAGAAGATCCGTATGAAAAGGACGATCAATTTAAAGGTGAACATAACCATGATAATCAACAAAATTTTAATGATGGAAATACTTGGAACCAAGTCGCTCCGAATGTAGAGGTATCTCATTCTAATGGTTATGAGATTGATCAAATTGAAAAACCTAAACTTCATATTGTACCTGTAAATATTTTATCCAATTTCGATCATGCAACAGCTTTAGATAATAGTCAAGGTTTTGATATTACAAATGCAATGTTTACGGGTTTTGTACATGAAACACCACTCGTTAGTACGGCTGCTCCTCTAATCAGTTCTTCCTTTAATTATGTAAATCAAAATCCCATACCATCTAGTACTTCAAAATCTTCTATAGGTATATCTACATCACTTCCCGATGTTATAGTTGGGCAAAGTACATTCAATAAACCTATTCAGGCGGTATTAATGCCCAATAAACTTCAACAAAATATGCTGAATCAGTACCTGCAAAGTACAATTTCCCCTACAGTTTTTGCTGTAACTCCTCGTCCAGGTTATGTAGCCTCATCTACTGTCTCTCCAAATTTTCAACAAATTTTAAATCAAGTACAAGCGTCTATTCCAATTAATCAACATATTTTTAATGCACAGCCAACGCAGCAACCATATACAAATTTACATCAACCAATACATCCAAATGCGAAAAATCAAATATATGTGAATTATAATAGTCAGGGTCAAAATTTATATCAATTAAAGAACTCACAATCTACAACTACCATACCTAATTCTGAAAGAAATGAATCGTACCATAAAAAATTTAATGGCAATAACGGACAATTCATAGCATCAGCTAGTTTATCAGTAGGGCATAATCTACATAATCAAATGAAAAATAAAAACGCTAACAAAAGAAATAATTATCGAAATAATAATAATTATCAAACTAACAATAATGATGATTATAATTTACAAAGAAATCAACAAACAAAAGGACAAAGTTCTAGTAATTTTGTTCAACCAACCATTGTTCCAGCAATTTTACATACAGGTATAGGTTTAATTAGCAACCAAAATTCGCAACTTGTACAAAACCCATTATTTATATCAAATTCTCAATTAAATACACCTATTTTTAAAGGGTCTAATGTAGGTGTGGATAATTCTATTAAGCAATTACAGTATAATATAAAAAATAATCGATATCAACTTGCTAGTATTTCAAGCGTTGATAATGTAGGAGGTGCAAGTAATAATGTGAATGCCATCAACAATCTTATCGATCCCTTGCAAAAAGCTCAGCTACCACTACTTGGAGCGACAAACGTGGAAATTGTAAATCCTAATTTAAATGCAAATGCTTATGCTATTAATCAAGTACCAGCCACTTTAGTAACAACGCCCATTCCAATTTTTACAACTACTGGATTTATCTCTTCAAAACAAGCTTTTACATCATCAACCCAAGAACCATTGGTAAGATTTTATTTAAATTCTGTAATAAATTATTGGAATCAAAATAATTAAGTATTGTTAAATAATGCTAATTTAAATCTTCTTTTTAAATATTTAGAGCGGCGACAGAGTACTGTTCAATCCGATAAACTTCGTTCCAAACTATGACCTTATTAAAAGCCAATCAGTTTTGAATAGTAAAATTGTGCCTAATGATCAATTTGTTCAGCAAAATCTTAATTTGGTACCAGTAGTTCCAGGAGGAAACTTTTACAAGCATTCGCAAGGAGCACAAATGGATTTAACAAATAAACCAAAGTTAAGTTCAGATCTTGAAAAATACGCTGAAGAAATGTTTAAAGAATCTTTGAGAACAATATATAACTCACACAAATGGAATAATGATCCTCGATCGCCAGGAAACATAAGTCTTGTCGATAATTCTGATCTTGCTAAATTACGAAATGAATTACTCAGAATTAAAAATAATATAAGAGATTCCAAAATACCAAAAGATGTATTAGAAGCCCATCATACAGAAAACAAAATTAGAACAGCTAGGCCTGATTCATCCATTGAACAAAATTTTAAAAATCATAAACCTCATTCAAAAGGACAGCAGCATCGTTATCTCCACCACCATCATTCACATCATCAGAGGCATAAACCTGAAATTAGGGATTTTTTGACACCACCTAGGTTAAATTCTTTTATTTCGAAAAGTCCATTTCATGATAAATCGCCAAAACAGCGACCCAGTCAGGGGCACGGGCAAGGATATGGCCCACGCTCAAATTTTAATCATGAAAATTCTCGATTGCGACCAAGACAGGGGGTAGTGTCACCAAAATCAAAGGGTCTAGAAGCACAAGCAAGCACAATTTTAGATTATAGATATTCTATTAGACAACATCATAATCGACCAGATTATCAAAGTGGTCAACCTTATAATTATCCAGCATTCACCACATCGCTTCCAGAGAATGAACAATTTAGATCTTCAGCTGAATATAGATCCTCCGAACGAGATTTTTATGATATTAATCACCAAAGAACTCATAATTTAATGGGTCTTCTTATGAAAAATAAACAGCTACCTCCAGGTACACAAGGAAACTATTACAATGATAGACAAGCAATTGACAACATTTTCGACGAAGAAAATCAACGAATGCAATCACAGTCTTACAAAGATGCTTTAAAGAGCTTTCAAAAAAAAATCGGATAAACAAGTTGGATTGATCACACAAACTATCATTTCGAATAGAATCCCGTCGATGAAATAGAACAAATGAATATCAAATTAAACAATTGATATTAGTCATTAGCAGTACGGTTTAAACAATGCTAAATTCACCAAATATGTAATATTTAAAGAGATTAACATGTTTTTACTGTTTTATTATTATGTTTTGTATTATTTATACATAAATGTTATACGATGAAGTTAATATAATTTATCTGTGTAATAATACAACGTTTTATATGGGTTGTTAAAGAGCTTAATTTGACTCTATCTCATAAAATTCTATCTCATAAAATACTGTAAACGCAATCAAATACAATATCTTATATAATATTCTTAACTATTAATGTAAGTATATAATTTTAAACCATAGATAAATTTAGTTCGTGAAAGGAAAATACATATTTGATTGCGTGACAAAATTTATTATGACTGATAAATTAGTATTAGGGTAGCAAAGTCGTTGACGAAGAATGTACTGTAAATAAAAACAATATATATATATATATTACATGTTTTATTTTTTTTGAAAAAATATTTCCCCTAACTTTTAATTTATTTATATTTTATATACTCAGGCCAAAGTTAATGTTATGGAAAAGTAAATGTAACGTAACGACACTAAAGCATTGTGTAAAGATTTCCTGAACTCCTCAAAGATATTTTCTGTGTTTTGTAAGAGTAAAGATTTAATGTCAATTTCCGTACTTTTCATCAATGCTCGTAAGATATAATTTGTACTTACTATTGTGTAACTCTTTGATTTCAACACTAGAGCGGTAAAATATAAATTTAAATATCATACTATTCTTATTATTTTCTACCCATAAATTCTAAATGTATCGAAAACTTATGAAATATTTAAAGTATAAAAAGATCATTATTTCAGATTAAAGTAAATGGATTCTTAAATACAAAATGTTATATCCAATAATTAAATTGCTTGAAAATCTAGCCTTTATTTTTATACAATGGATAAAAGATAACGTTTAAACATATATCAAAAAGTGTCATATTGCTTTATCAAAATAAGTGTACACCTCTATTGTTCTATTAATCAGAATAGAATTATATTTATATTTTTGGTAACACAGAGAACGTTTATTATGTTTTCTGTACGTTTACTTTCATATACAATAAAATGTCTTTACTAAAGATGAAGGTGAAATCGTACAAGCTAGAGCATAGATCTTTTTACTAGATATAAGAGCCATTTATCTGTATCCTATAGTAAGTGGTAAAGTACAATGCATACAAAAAAATTGCCATCTTGTAAACTCGATAGTACGGTAGCATTAATATATAGTAATTCATTTATGTAGCAAAGTGTACTTTTAGATATGTGCATAAAAATAAGAATATAAAATAGTATAGAAAGCACAGCATCAAGCCTAAGAGAAAGGAATTAAATTTAAAACCATGCAAAACCTGAAATTTTATATTGTGTTTTAATGATAAATGCTATGCGCGATGTATAAACTATAGAATAAACTAATATATTAATTCATTGTGACAGATTTTATCTATATCAAAGATGGTAGTCACACTGGTCAGTCGAAATATTTGCATAAATTTGCAACTCAGTAATAATGCAGTACCAAATAAAAATAATCAATTTATCTTAGCTACTCTTCTGAATTTATTTATGAGGTCCATGGCGGAATCGTTCAACGACTAATACTATTTCTTGAAAAGAATTATAAAATTTGAATTTTTAAATAACCATTGACTAAAAGTAAAAATATATTAGAAATATAAAATAATTGGTGAAATTAAATTCAAGTTTGTTTTTATAGACTACAATATTTTAGTTACACATTCCACTGTAGATTTTTTCTTTAACAGGATACAATGAAGGAGATGAAGAAGCCACGTTTTTGCTCAGTAAATGTCCATCGAAAGACTTGGTAGTCGTAGACTTACTGTAAAGAAAGAAGAAATTTTGACACTTGTGGCAAGTCAGCACCATTGGTAAGAATGTCAATGACGCGCTGAACCACGCCGCTGCAATATGAGAGGTAAGTAGTGGTAGGCGGTGGTATTATAGGATGGCGAAGAGATTAAACTTGCTTTTTCTTAGCGCACTTTTTATGGCTTTTAGAAAAGTGTAATTCGTTCCGTTGTCTCGCACCGCTTAACGCAGAATATAAAAGACCCCGGAATACCGGTGCCGCGGCAGTTAAGATCACAATCTGGCATCTGTCAGAAGGATATCATGCTGGTACGTGGATATCGATTTTAAATAATTAAAATAGTTTGCCAATTTTCTCCCAACATTATAAAACTTTAAAAACATAATTAAATGTTAGAAAATAAGTAACATTTTTGTGAAGATGTGTTCAGTGTGCAAGTGATTAGTGGAACTCTTTATGCTTGTATATACAAGTCTTAACAGATAAATAGTTACAAATTAATACCTTATACGTAAAAAATGTTAAGTAAAATATATTAATAAAATACTTATTAATAAAACATTTCATGTTTATTAGACTCATATTAAAAATTAATTAAATTATTTTTTACGTAAGCGTCTACTTAGGTGATTGTCTTAGTTAGTGATCGATATTTTTACATCTGTAATTTATTTCATATATCAAAATATTGATAAATTATATTTTATAATTATGAAAATGAATTTTTTTTACGTAATGTTTTATTAATAATAAAAAAAAAGTATTCACATAATTTTACTGTTCAATGTTATATTGCATAAAATATATTCAAGATAGTTGATAAGATAAAATTAAATACCGCTGTGAATTAATTGGCCCGTAGCTATCTCCAATTTAATCTATGTTTTCAATGTGTAAAATTGTTTCAAAATACAATTTTTCGCTGTCGTACAAAAAACCCAAATTCGTGCATGTTTTACAAAAAAAAAACAGTTTTTCCTAGTATCCAATTTTTTTATATACAATTTAAATTCCTTTCATAAAGTAGGTTTATTCGAAAAAAATAAAATACTACAAATAAATAAATAATAATAAGAACAAAATTGTTTTTCTATATAAAATCTAAAAAATAACTTAACAATCTATATTTTTTTGTGAATACGAATAACAATTGCTTCGCTAATTACCTACGGTTTAAAAAACTGTGAGCAAATTCTATTCAATGTGTCAATCTCAGTTGTTTATCAGTTTCGGGTGCAAAGCAAATATTTTTGACAGTAAGATGAGTAGTGCAAACAAACAAAGTCAAAAAGTCCTTAAGCAGTAAGCCCTTAAGGTTTACCAAAAAATATAGAAAAATCAAACTCTGGTCATCTCCAAAGTTACATATATAGTTATATTACAAAAATTAAAAATATCTAACTACAGGATTAAGAATAAATAATTACCTAAAATTCTTGGTTATAAGGATTCTTTTAAAATAATAAAATAACACGCTATGTTAATACCCAATCTGAAAAATATATTGAACTCTCGAAGAATCTTTTTGTCAAGAGCTTGTCAATGTCAATGCTGACAAAAATATATTGAACAGTCAAAGAGTCTCTTTGACAGTCAATATATTTTTCAAATGGACGTTAACAAGCTCATGACAGAGCGTCTTATTTTATTATTTTACAAGAATTCTTATGATCACGAATTTTCGGTAATTGTTTATTTTTAATACTGTAGTCTTTTTCTTTTCAAATTTTGTAATATAACTTATATATGTAACTTTCCTACAGCCTTGAAAAGAGAATCTATAGCTTCCGAACCGTTGACTACATTTTATTAATAAAATACAGAAGGTAGAATGACATAAGTCTGATTTTTCAACCTTCACAATTACAAGTATTCGAGTCTTTCTAACTATATTCACTAAACAAAATTTTTCTAATTTTTACCTGGCTAATTCTTTTTCAATCCGTTAATTTTACTTTTGCCCCGCAAATTTTACCTTCGCTCCGCTAATTTCACTTTCCCCCCGCAAATTTTAGTTTCACCCACCTTATTTCACTTTCTACCCGCAAATACCGTTTATAAAACTTTGTTTTATAAACATCAATAAGTGTGCAGTTACCGTGTAAATAAATGGCTAATTCATTCCCGCTTCAAGTCACGAAAAACGTAAAAATATGTACATGCATTAAAAAAACTATGATTTGCACCAAGGGCTAAATCGACTTTAAGACCTCGTGTGGTTGAAGTACTTGTCTTCGGATCGCAACTGGCACGCCTCAACTCGTACTCCAAACACTAAACTTGGTCTAATAAGGCTTACTTTACGCCCTTGGTAGACAAAATACTATCTGAAAATTTTTAATAGTTTTAGAATTTCTATTAGTTAAAATTTATAAAGAATCAATAGCTTATGAAGACTTACGAAAATGCATCCATGTTACATGTTTGCCAAAAATATAGTTTTTATCAGGATTGAAAAAGCCATTTTATCTTGTACTGTAATTTTTGCGATTTATGGACAAGGCTTTTAATAGATAATATTAAATAGCTTTTTCATTGCACGCACACACACACACACGCACACATATCTCTCTCTCTCTCTCTATATATATATATATATATATATATATATAATTGTACTCTTTGAGTTACAAGAAATAACTCTGACAGTCTTGATACACATAAGCAAAAATATGAATCTCCTAGTCCTCCTACCACAAATTATCATTCTTCTCTACAAATGTATACATTTAAGCTATAAATTCAAATCGCAATAATATGATTGCAGATTCGATGGATAATTGTTCTCTTCGGAGTAAGTCTAAGATCATGTCTAGCACTGGAAAATAATGCTACCGCCACCCCCAAAAATGGCACAACAAATATTTTGACATTGAATAACGGTTTAGAGCAAAGTGTTAAGCCTAAACGTGAGCTTGATGAGTTTGACTTTGATTCGAGTACATTTGACGATCTACCGAGTCTATTTCCCGTTAAAAAAATTGCAGGTCTAAGTACCTTTGATGATGATGAAATGGAAGATATTAGTGGCTTTATACCTACGGCCTCTTTTAAAGTTACAAGAAGCAACTCTGAAAGTCTTGGTACACATGGGCAAAATTATGAGTCCCCTAGTCCTCCTACCCCAAATTATCGTCCTTCTCCACATATAGATTCGCAAGCGACTAATTCCGAAGCCAATATGTACTCTAACGAGGATTCAGAATCACTTAGTCAAGTAAGTCAAACTAATTCAGCATATAACCAAGTAACAACACCATTGTACATTGATAGTTATGTTGCTCATCCTAAGTATGCTACGGCCAAGTCTAGTGCTCTTCCAAGTGAAACTCAGTATAAAGTTCCAGCTAAGGTACAATTTAATCCTTATCCAACGTTGTCTGAAATCGCACCGAACGTCCCGGTGTACGGACCAATAGCCCAAGTTTCATTGCATTCTATTGTCCCAAATAATAACCATCAGGTTCAACAATCAGCTTCTCAAAATACGGCCTACAAAGCACCAATAGTTCAGGGTTTTAAGAATGTTTACCCAACGGCTAAAGTTTATGCTCCATTGCATGCTCATAATCAACAACAGCAGTATGATACTCAATTCCAAAATTTTGCACACAATATTTATGATAATATCCAGTATACCACTACTCCAGGACTAGAACTAAACAATAAAAAACTTGAACTGCCAGTTATACAATTACAAACAGCACAAAATTATCCAGGTTACATACAAGCTCTAGAAACAACACCACTGATTTTTAGTAGTGAAACCGGTCTACAGTACAAAGCAGATCCAGGATTTAGATTATCTTATGAATTTGCTAAATCAAAAAATAACCACCCTAATCAAAGATCCGGTACTAATTCCCCATTCCTGGGCGTTGCTAGTCCAATTCAAGTTTTACCTGTACAAACTGCCAGTAGTACTGCTCAATTTCCAAAATTCAAAGGCGCCAGTATTGCGCAATTTCCTAGTAGAGGTTTCTCGAAGATACCAAATGATTATCAGGAATTTAAATCACAACCACAGTTGCACTTTAATGGAAATGCGAATAATAATCCAAAAAGTTATCATCAGCCCGCATTTTATACGAAACCATTAGAAGAAATTAGAACTGATGTGGAGGTTATAAACAAGAAAAAGCCTATTCCTCCTTTACCCAAAGCAGATGATGACGAGGATGAGGAGAATGTTGATGATGATAGTGGAGAAGGTTAGTAGAATACTATTTAAAATCACTCCGTATAATTATAAGGTTAAATGTTTTATTAATTCACTTCGATATGGGTGTGAAAGGTTATTATTATACTTTATATGACATTTTTCTCGCATGAAATAAAAATTACCTTACACAATATCGAACCGAATAGAACCATGAGAACTGAATAATCAAGTTAAAATTTCATTTTAAAATTAGACAAACATAAAAATATTTTTTGTTTTTTTTTTAACATTTTAATGTTTTTAAACAAGTTATTACACTACATAATTTTATGATAACTAAGAGAATATCAATAGATATATCAATTCAAAACTTCCTTAAAATGTTCAGCGTAATACTTAAAATAAAATAGAGCCATTAGTAAAGTATACTCTCAGCCTATTTTTTATATATACTCGTATATATTGATTTTTTAAGCAAAATTTAAATATAAATATTTTAGAAATTAAAATATTCAATTGACTTAACACCAACGTTTTTAGAAATTAGGTATTATTTAAATGATACATTAATGAAATTAAAATTTCATTAATGTATCATTTAAATAATACCTAATATTAGACAATTTTCGATCTAGTATGCATAAAATTCGACATTACACATTATAGATATGATGGTACTAGAATCAACACTTTCTCACTTCTATTGAAATAAACTATTTGAATAAACATATAATTGTAATAACGCATACGTAAAAATTAGTCAATTGAAGGCCGTAATTTTAAATATTGTCGTATGATTTAGGTTTTAAAAAGACCGACAGTTATTTTCCTAAAAATGATGACGATGACGATGATGTAGAAACTTTACCCAAAAAGTACTTTAAAGAGTCAGAATTAGAAGGTGACTTCAAGCCTTCTAAATCTTATCCGTTCGAAGAATATGATGGTAAATTTGGCAAGCAAAAAAAAGTAAATGTTAATGATGAAGATGACGATGATGATGATGATGAGGATGCGAATGTAAATCTGGCCGCTAAATATCGATATCTAGCTAAATCTGAAGACGATGATGATGATAATGACGAAAATGAAAGTGCAGAAGATAAACCGCATTCTAAGTACAAAGCTTATGCTTTGCAAAAAAACTTCCGAAACAGTAAAAACAGTGAAGATGATGAAGAAGAAGAAGAAACTCAAAAGCAAGAAAAAAGAGAAAAAATTCTCCAACGCGAACAACATAAACCAAGAAAAAGTAAAGATCATAAGGAACGCAACAAGAGTTATGCAGATGAGTTTGAAGAAACTTTTAGGCGAAAACCCAACAAATTCAGTAAGATAATGTAGCTTAAAATAAAGAAATATATCGTCGCTTCCAACGAAGAGTAGCTCACTTTATGTTTCTAACGAAGAGTGACTCAGATCAGATTTATTACAGAGTAGTCCAGTTCAGATTTTTAAGACGAAGAGTAGTGCAGTTCAAATATCCCGACGAAGAGTAGCTAAGTTTAACTGGGCTACTCTTCCTGAGGATAATCTAAACTGGGATACTCTTTGTTGGGAGCGACAATATAGAATTATTAACTTAACATTAAGAATTATTATAACAAAGAATACTAGTTAAGAGTTGCGATAACGTTGTGCTACAACTAAAAGTATACAAAGTATGTAAGACACGACACGGATCGGGGCCTTTTTATACTTTAATCAAGGAGCGCGATAACGGCAGGCGAGTAAAACTATGAAGTATATACGATACCACCACAGTGCGGATGAAGCCCTTATATATTTTAATAATTATTATATTCTATATCATTATTGTCACCTGCGACTGTTCCCTCGATATTTACTTCAAAACTATTCGTCTAATCTTTCTTGAGATAAGAAATTTATTCTAAATAATTACTTTTTTACCGAAATATTGGAGGTTGAATTGAAATTTAGCTCGGGATTTTTCTTTTTGTTGAAACGGTCTTCCTCTCCTAGAATTGATTTCAGCCATCCGGTTATGTGATTTCTGGTTACTGATGGCGCGACATTTGAATGAAATTAAAACAGAGATGCATTAGTGCGCAGATATTATTTTAATTTGGATTTGGATTTTTTTTAATCGGAGATAGTAACTAGGAAGACAGGTAAACCAATGGCCAGGTCCTGCACTTTGTAGTTATTGATGTCTAAGTGTAACTGCTATTTTAGGACAGTATCGAGATTTACAGGGTGGCCTATGACGGGATCCAATTACTGTGCTCCGTAGTTTTTTGTGTCTAATTATAAATACTGTTCGGAGATGGTGTCTAAATGGTTAGGATGGCCGATGACAAAATCCAGCACTTCTTAGTTTTGGTATCTATATATAAATATTGTTCGAAGACAATGTCTAGATATTTAGGTTGGCCGATGATGAGGTCCAGATGGTGCGCTTCGTAGTTTTTGGTGTCCAGGTGTTTATACTGTACAAGGACGGTGTATAGGTGTATAGGTGTATAGGGTGGTCGGTGATGACGTCCAGGTGATGCACTCCGTAGATTTTGGTGTATAGGTGTATAGGTATACATATTGTTCAAATGGTATTTAGAGATTCAGGACGTGTACTTCGTAGTTTCTGGCATCCAGATACAAATACTGTTTAAAGACAATGTTTCGGTATCTGAGGTGGTCAATGGCGATGTCTAGGAGGTGCGCATCGTAGTTTTTGGTGTCTAGGTTGTGTGAATATTATCTGGAAAAGGCGTTCAGAGGGTATGCCTTTAGTTGTTAGTGTATTTGTAACTATTATTTGGGAATAGCATCAGGTTTTGCGTTCAGGTTTATTTGGTATACAGATGTACGTTTTAGTCGAAGTGATGCAATGTATGGCAGCTGATCACATGGGCTAGGTGTTATGTTTTATAATCTGTTATCCTTGCAATTTGCGGTATATTACAGTTACTTTATATTTGTTCTTCTGCAAAAGGTAGACTGCTTTTTTGTATATACTCGACGTATAAGCTATATATAGTTAATATGACGAGTAATTTTTTTTTTATTTTTTGAGTGCACGCAGGTAAAACTTTTTTTCAAACGATCTCATGTAAAATATAATTATAGCCGATTCTATGGATAATGTATCATTTATCAGTCACAAACCATGTTCAATCGTATATCATATAATCCGAAATTCAGAAACTATTAGAAAAATTAAAAAAATATTTTTTAATAGCTTCTGAACTATAAATTAAAAGTGTATGATTAAATATGTTTTTGTATTAAATGACAAAACTTGATGAGTAATTTAAAATTTGACTCATCCTTTTATCATTAGAATTGGCTATAATCATATTCTACCTGAGACCGATCAGATGAAAATTTTTTGTTTAATGTCTAGTAGGCACTGTTAATGCTCTGAAATGTGCACAATAAGTTTATTATTATTAAATATATAAAATAAATTAACATTAATGAATCTAAACTAGTGTATCAACGAAGAATTGAGTTAAAAAGTATTTTATTTTCTGAAATAATATACCTGTATGCGTATACCTAAAAAATAAAAAGCAAACTCATAACAATAATTTTTTTTGAGATTTCGTTATTCCAAATAAACTTTTACTCGCCAACCTTTTGTCTTTTAGAAAGATTTTTTATATAAACATTACATAATATTATAGAGGAGTACGATTATAACTTACAGATTTCCAAATTTATATAATTTCCAATAAATCAACAATTCATTTTTTCTTAATTAATATATATAAAAGCTATCTTTTTATTTTTTTAGAACATTCTCATCGTCGTACAAAAGGGTCCAAAGCCTCAAAAGAATATAACGAGAGACCTCGAATATCTGCAAGTTATTCTGCTTCAAAATTACCAAAAAAAAATCGACACCGTGCCTATCGCGATGAAACAGGTGAAGTTTCCAGTCGGCCATCGTCTCTATCAGGACGAACAAAGCAAACGTTCAAAAGGGACTACAAATCTGAAGAATCTGATAAGACTAAGGAGACTATCAATTCCAAAACTTCACCACAGGTTGTTTGGCAAGATTCCTATGGAATGAGAGTCAACAATCCCGAGGACGAAACTTTACCTTCAAGCTATTCAAAGGAAGAAGCTGCTGGTGAGGAATCTGCAGAACGACACATCTTTGATAATCTTGAAATGTTTGATTATTAAGGAGTAAAGTTGTTAGTTTATTAAATTGATTTTACCATGCAGATATATTTGCAGAATATTTAAAAAGCACCTATTTATAAATAGGCGTTGATACTGCATAGATAGCCTGCACGAATGTGTGATCAGTTTTATATTTTATCAACTACTTATTTTTTATATTTTTCATAAAAAATATCAAATAAAATATTTACAAATAATTTATCTTATTCTATGCTATGATAATAACTTAATTTGATATACTTACCTCATTATGTAGATATACCTTATTCCTTTCAAATGACTTTTCATTTTCTAAATCTATTTATATGATTTAATTTTGTATAGATTTACTTACTATCTCTACTTTAATTGATTATACTTCGCTGCCTTAGTGATCGACAGTTATGGAAATAGAAGAAAGTCATCAACAACCTCGGATGGGGATTTAACGACAAAACCACCGCACCACAGTACGACGCAGACTTTACCAAATGATGGTAAACTTGGTTCCACAACATTCAGCCCACGTGGCAGTTGGAAGTCTGCAGCAATCAAAATCAAGCCGATCATCAACGAAAGCTACAGCAAACCTCCAGGATCAGGAGTAAAAGCTCTAGTAAATCCAAAGCAAACTTACTTTAGTCCGCTTCTTGGTCGAGGAGAGGTTTTTCGTAGTCTTAAAGGCGTATGACTTGTTTGTTTGATTATTGGCAAAGTATCTCAAGTTTTTTAATTTTTTAGAGTGGGCTATAAGAAAATGTAGATAACACTTATAGTAATGAAAATTGAAAATCTACTGTCATCGTGACATTCAGTGCAGTGCGCTACCAGAACACTTTTATACAATACGTTTAAGTTATTTTTTAAGAACTAACTTGTTGTAGACAGTATTTACGTTAGATCAACAGTTTTAATATCTACTAATAATTAATATTTTCAGTAGATCAAATGCTTTACAGAGGCCTTTTGATGAAAAATTAACGATCAAAAAGATACAAATTGTTGCTTTTCTCGAGATTATTTTATGAGAGTTCATATATAAAAAGTATATTTTTGTCCTACAAATTTCATTTTGTACAAAAATAGTTTCTTTAACATACCCCAACGTAAAATTCATTCTTTTTCTCCGCCGGTGATGAATTGGGAAGACAGTACTATATGTATACTGACTGATTCCCTACTAGTCTTCTAGCGCCACGCCTTCGGCTCGGGTACCAATAGCACGAGGCACCCGAGAGGCTAGGCAGTAAATATGCAGCACTTTTTTCCCTTTTCGGCCGTGAATTAGTACAATCTTTACAGTGAATATTTTACGAAATCATATTCCACTTGAGTATAAAAGTGCACTTGCGTGTGTGTCACTCCCACTTTGCTTGGGCGACAACTACATGCAGGACACGCACTGACTACTTTCGTCCCTACGTGCATAATATACTTTTTTATTTCGATCAAAAGTATGTTTTTGAATACTTTATATAAAATCGCATAATGATTAGAAAATAGTAAGAGTGAATAGTAGTAATGTAGTAGTAAAAGGCTATCATTTTATATTTTTATATATTTTAAATTTGAAATGTTTATAAATAAGGTATATATATAAGATATAAATAAGATAATAAATTATAGAATTATATATTATTAGAATTTTATTATAATAAAAATTATTTACAAACGACATGATACTTATTTATTATAATATGCGTATCATTTTATTTGAAAATATAGATATGACGTTTGTTGAAAACAATTTGTAGAGTATGCATTAAAAGAATCTTGTAAAATATTTTGGTTATAAATATGTGCTGATAATTACAAGAAAATAAGAGTTACATTAAAAAAATCTTTTTTAAAAGTAGGTAAGAAACGTATGAACACATTGCTATTTTATATAAACCCATCTAAAATTTATAAAAACTCTACATTTATATTTGTTATTATATAGTTGTCAGATTTAAGAGCTTAAAGTTAGCAATTTGGAGTTTTGATACAGATATTGTAAGTTAAGCTAATATATTTCTATACTACAATTTTATATAGTAGCGTGAAAATATTAAAATCAATTGTATAATTTAAGTAAATAAACATATTTGTGCCTATCGCACAGTTACAAGGAGAGTACACTGAAATTTCATCAAATATAGTTAAATGTTTTTTTTTCATTTTTGCGTTTACTTTTATCTTTTGTAAATGTTTTAAGTTATTCTTGAACTTGATATGGACTTTTCTATATAAATGTAAATAAAATTATATAGATATCCATTCAGAATTTGAAACTATCAAGTTCATCGCCCCATCGTCGCAAATTTCAAACAGCCCTATCCTTCACTGTATCAATCCATATTATGCCTCTTCGCTCGATCTCTACTATATCCGATTTTACGCGGTTTTCTCATCTGTGTCCAGGTGTACTTATAAGTCGCATTGCATTAGGTTTGTCCCTTGTTACACATGCATATAATTTATTAATATTCGTTAACGCATACAGATTGTGTAATTCGCTATTTTGTAGTTTCTTCCATTTCCCAGTCTCCTCATCTTTTTCCGTATATATATTTTCGCAGAATCTTATTTTCGAAACCACCAAAACGATTTGCCTCTGCTTTCGTGAGGTCCCACGTTGCGTACCCTTGCGAGATTTCCGACAGTGTTATAATTTTATATATACTTATTTTAACTTTTTCTAAACAGCAGGATCGATTTTAGTAATTTCAGAATGGAGCTTCTTATCTATTGTGGCCTTGGTACGGCGTATACCTAATCTATATATAATCATATATTTGGTTTTAATTTCGTTTACTTGTAACCCTGCATCCTCGGCCAGTTTCATAAAGATTTCCATATTTCTTGTCACAGTTTCCTTATAATCACCCACTAAATACAAATCATCCATATAACCAATAAGATTCTGTATTATTTGTTTAAGTGTGGCGTCCAATTCGCTGACTTCCAATCTTTCTAACTACATATTCTAATAAAATTAGTTAAATATATAGATAGTTTCGCATATATATATACATAGTCTCGCAGACTTACTGATTTTTCTACAAGTTTCATTACCGTAATTATTTGATTACTCATCGATCTGTTTTATTTAATTATCTCTTTAAAAAGTTATGGAAGGATATTGAGAAGCATTCAAAGATATTTCATTAGTTTATTTAACTGACATCCGTCTTCAATGATATTAAAATTTAAAATATTATCTTTAAATGGAAATTCATTTGAGATTACAGAATGAATATATTCTTTCGACATAATAATTGATATATAAACGTGTAGATTATAATCATTTTTTATTTTATTATACTAGAAAAATCCAATTTTGTAAAATTATCCTTTCCATTTCAAATATGGATAGTAATTTCCACGCATCATCTGTATGAACATATCTATTTTATTGTTAGAGGATCATCTGAAAGTAATATAAAAAATTATAATATTCATTTCAATATTTGAGTTTAGAGGATTCAAATCGTAGCTGTATACATTTATAACATAATTATATCATAAAATCTTCAAAATAATTGAAAATTGAAAACTAAATAATTGTTTTGATGGAACATTTTAATAATCAAATTGAAATCAATATCAAAACCTTTTAAGTGGTACACTAAATTTTGCTAGTTAACCTAATATGTTCATTAATTTGTATTAAGTATTACGTAATATATCTTTTGCTATGTCGTTACCCAAAGCGGACATTGGGCGTTATCGTCTTTAGCAGGTGGTTTCCTATCACCAAATTGCATAAGCAACCGCATACAGCCAATAGGACGGCAGGCGTAGGTTTGATGAGCTTATACTAACAAATGTATTCATCTAGAAATACTACGCAAGTACCTCATCAACAGATAACAATCTTGCTGAACAAATTTACAGCTATTATTTAAATAAAAATAATTTAAAGTTATTTATAATTTAATTGTAGTGATACTGGATCTAGTTCTATCTCACAAATGATATGAAGAATTGTTATACGCCAGGCTCAATATGATAACGAACAATACAATAGATTAGAAACCATTATTAGAAAAATAAGATTGAAGCCATCTACTGTACAATTTTCTTGTGTTAATTACACATTTTCCTTTTTCTTTATATTCACTAAATAGCAAAATTGAATTGTATTTAGCTTAATAACAATAGACCGGAAAACTTATTCGATATAAAATAATAATTACTTCCGTAAGTTTGTTGGTTATGTTTTCAATATCTTTTCGATTAGATCAATTATCATTACATCGTCAAACTACTTACTTTCGTCTGTAATACTGTAAAGTATCGTTATTGTATGAGTTAAATGATGTGATTGTCCTCCTCACCTTTTTATAATGATGAAAGTGTCTCATTTCACTTGATGTTTTTCAGATATATAAAGGTTTCTGAAATCTTGGAAGTTACTGTTGAAACTTATACGAAACCGGCAACATGAAGACTTTTATAGTTGTGAGTTAATATACATATTTTAAGGTCATAAAGTTTAAAGTAACTTTAAATAATATTCGTCCACGGAAAGATATTTTTTGCAGTGTCTGTCGTTTTGGCCGAGAACGCAAAAGAAAGGCAATCTAAAAAAGATAAGCGAGGCATCAGTCATTATGGACCGCCTCTTCTTAATTTGGATCATTTTAATGGTCTGACCAGCTACGGTGCTTCACTTTGGAATCCAGTTAACTTTGCTCACCCTATCTGGGACTCAGATGTAACATCTGATCTTGCTCTCGGACAAGTGCAGCTACAGGCTACGCATAATCTTGCTCTTCAGGTAAGGATTTATAGGATTTAATGTATGACAAATCAAGTAATTAGATAGTTGAAATAAAAACAAAACAAATGTAAAAATTAATATAGAATACAAATTTTAATTAGATGTAGAACATTTTTGGCAAGTTGTCTTTGTTAATACAATTTTATATAAGTTTATTGTATACCAAAAGCGTACAATGTGATTTTCTTAGACGGAATGTAGAGATTGCAGTATGTACTAGTCGATGGCCATTACGTTTGCGAGGCCAGGACAAGTAATGCAGCTCCACGAGGTTAAAAATCTCACTTCGCACTTGATGCACACCTTATTTTTGTAACACAAATATGGATCGTTAAGTTTTTTGGTATATGAAATAAAACTGATGCTACTT
The DNA here is from genome assembly GCA_020010945.3 of Muscidifurax raptorellus. Classification (NCBI taxonomy): domain Eukaryota; kingdom Metazoa; phylum Arthropoda; class Insecta; order Hymenoptera; family Pteromalidae; genus Muscidifurax; species Muscidifurax raptorellus. Next base: position 19,711,545 of record CM052077.1, on the reverse strand, counting down.
TTTAAGATGCGGGAATAATGTTCATAACTATAAGTGGAATTTTTGATATTGTGTACTTACATTACTCATTTTCGGGTAGTAAACGCACTTGCCTTTGGTTCGTGTTAGCTTCGAAGCCTATCTATCATAAAATAATCATCGGTAGACAATGTATTATTTTGTAACACAAGCACGATTTTTACGTCTTTTGATCCATCAAATGGGACCAAAGTGACCCTTTTGAAACCAGCAGGCGTTTTTAATTATTTTTGCCTATATATAAGCGCAAAAAAGCTTAAAATGCCCGCTAAAATATTTTTAATATTTTCAAAACAATTGTCAATAGATCACATCAGCCATACATACACACACAGATATATATGTGATTGCGGTGTCTGAAAACTGTCACATCAGCCCCGCTTAATGTGCTAAAAGAGGCGAAAATCAATATGTGAGTTACAAAAAATATGGTGTACACTAAGAGATGAGTGGATTTTTTGGCCTTGTGTGGTTTCAATACTCGTCTACGGCAGGAGCAAACAGCAAACTCCATATTCGGCCTAAAAAAGTCCACTTTACGCCTAAGACACTATATACTATTAATTTACAATTATATATGGCAATTGGATTTTAAGTAAGTAATTCTTACATTGAAAATAATAAATATAAACTATCAATTTTCCTAGACTTTGCAAGATCATCATCGAGGAACTTCAAATATAGCATATTCACCTGAAGTTTTAAGAGCCATACAATATGCGAAAGAAGCTAATCATCACGTACATTTAGCCCAGCACCGAGTTAATGAAGCTAAACAAGCTGCAATTCTTCAACAGAGAATTGCTTTAGCCAAAGAAGCTGCTGCCCGCGAAGCTGCACATAGGTACAACTGATTCTGACATAATTAACTATATAATATAATATTATAGTATTTAGTTTTATCACGTTGTTATTACGACCAATTACAAGATTGACAAAATCCTTATTTTTATCGGAAGTATTATACAGGTATATTTACTAATTTGTTAGAAATAAAAATATTTCTGAAATAATTATAGCAGTAGGGGTATTCAAATGTAAGAGACAGCTATAATTTATACTCTAATAGTGTCATATAGATAAAAAATTTGAAACTATTAGAGTATAAATTATTATACTGATTTTTAAAAAAGGGGATAAGACGGACTGCAATAACTATAGGGGCATTTCACTTTTGCCAACGTGCTACAACATTTGGTCGAATCTAATACAAGCCCGACTCACTCCATTCGCGGAAGATATAATAGGAGATTATCAGTGCGGATTCCGGCGCAACAGATCGACGAGCGATCAAATGTTTACTGTAAGACAATTATTAGAGAAAAAGTGAGAATTTTGCGAAGTCATACACCAGCTATTCATAGATTTAAAAAAAGCGTACGACTCTATCAAGCGAAGCAAAATGTACCAAATCCTAGTACTTCTCAGTGTACCGAAAAAACTGGTGAAATTAATTCAAGTATGTCTAAACGGAAGTAGAGGAAAAGTCCGAGTAGGCGGTAATTTGTCAGAATCTTTCAGTATACACGACGGGTTAGAACAGGGTGACGGTCTCTTTACGGTGCTGTTTAACTTAACGTTAGAGAATGTTGTTAGAAAAATGCAGAATAAACTAGCGCGCCACGCGCGGCCTGGCGTCCGCGTTGGCTTAACGTCTATATTTTATGTTCATAATGAGACAATTGAAAACACAAAGTTATAATTTAAATTGATAAGTGCTTCAATTTTTATAAAAATAAAATCAAATATAAATATAATAAAATAAATACAATTTTATGATGGTAATGTTTGTATATTTCTGGTTATAAATGTGCTGCGTTGGTCGTAGCTTAATCTTGTATTTATGTACGGAATGAAGGCCAAAATATAAGTCTAAGCTTGTAAAAATATGGGAAAATTCCTAAAAAAATTTTGGGTTAAATGGAGCATGTTGTACCGAAGTTGTTATTGAATTTATGTATCAAAAAATCGCTTTTAGGGTTGTTGTTTGTCTAAAAGTGTTTTGAAAAAATTTTTGTCACGGTAAAAAGTTGTGTTTTTAAAATATCTACAACTTTTACATTTAACGTTTTAATGTAAAATGTATAGCCATAAAGTTTTATGATAAATAACTGATTTATTTCTTTAAAAAAACGATTTTGGGCTGTTAACTCGAGTCGAAAGCATTTTCACGTTTAGGTGTCAACAGGAGAAAGTTGTATTTTTCAAAGATCTACAACTTTTCCATTTAACTTTTTTTTGTAGAATGCTTAGAATTCGAGTTACAGTCAAAAACCCGTTTTTAACGATTTTTGAAGGTGCCCGCATTCTGCATATATATTCGGGATCAGGCTAAAAATAGAACCATGAGGTTCTAGTGATGAGGGGAGTTCCCACAAAAATGTTTAGCCTGATTGACTAAAAACTCTCAGAGATAATCGTGTAACACCAAAATTTTTATTAGAAATACACGTAAAAATACATAAAATCGAAAAAATTGTGCTCTCATTTTAAAACAACGTAGACGATCGGGATAAAAAAAAAATAGTTTTTCAGTTTGTGTGAGAGGAGAGTTCTCCTCAAATTGTAGCCCGATTGCTTGAAAATTGCGTGAGATATCGCATCTCACACATTTTACGCGGGCGAAACTATAAGGCACTTGCGTACCGCGGTGGTGCCTAAAAAACAGGCGCAACACTTAACGGAGTAACACAGGTTCTAGGATATGCGGATGATACAGATATAGTGGGAGGTTACAGGAAAACGGTGACAAGAAACGCGGAAATACTTATAAAAGTGGCTAAGGATACAGGCTTAGAAGTAAGTGAATCAAAAACAAAATTTATGATTATGGATAGACTAGGCGTCTGCGCGGGGGAGGGAGATCTCAAAGTTAAAAATTTCACTTTTAAAAAGGTTAGCGAATTCAGGTATCTGGGCACAACTATAAATGACAGAAACGAGATTAAAGCTGAAATGAATAGGAGACTCAATTCGGGTAACGCTTGCTACTACGCCGTGAGTAAATTACTAAAATCGAGGCTGTTGTGTAAAAACGTTAAAATAAGGATATATAGGACGGTTGCGAAACGTGGGCGCTTACTAAGGAGGAGGAAAATCGCTTTAGAATATTCGAAAATAAGGTTCTTCGAAGAATATACGGACCGAAAAAAGATGAGGAGACAGAGGAATGAAGGAAATTACACAATGACGAATTACACGAATTGTATGGGTCATCAAATATTAACAGAATAATAAAATCACGCAGATTAAGAGGTAAGATTTAAGAGGTAAACCTAATACAACGCGACCTCTTGGTAGACCCAGACGCAGGTGGGAAGACAATGTAAAAACAGATCTAATAGAAGTCGGACGTCAGGGAACAACATGGATAGAGACAGCGGATAGGGATACGCGGAAAGCTTGCGTAGATGAGCCAATAAACTTTCGAATTTTAAATGCCACTTAAAAAAAAAATTAGAGTATAAATTACAACTGTCTCATAAATCTAATCCAATGTGCTATTCTCGATGAGGTACGAGGTTGTCCTTCATAATTTACAGCATTAGTTCAACATTCCTCATTAGATAATATATAATATACTCTTCAAAAAATTGCTTCTCCTAAAACGAATATGTGAATGATACACAGATATTCCAGAATAATTCTCATCCGCCCGATTCCACAGTAATCTATATTCTATCACGTCCGGTTTCAGTACTCGAAAATTGTTATAGACGTTCATTTCCGGCAACTAACAAAATCTGAACCATTCTCTGTGTAGATCAGCGGAAATAGCGGCTCACGCAGAGGCAGAGGCTAGGGCATCAGCCAAACATCTGGTAGCACTGCAGCAACGACTAGCTACATTGAAGGATGCCGTGGCGGCAGCACAAAGGGTTGCTGCAGCTAGGGAAACGGCGGCTGCCGCAGCTATACAGCGCAGTGCTGCCGATACCGCTGCCGAACTTCGGAAGCAGGACGTCGACAAACAAATCACACAGAGCGAGCGGGAAGCTAGGGTTTGTGTACTTTCTCTTATTTTTATCATATTATGGATATAGATCCGATCCCAAAAATGTAATTTTTTGAAGACCTAAAAACCTTCCTTACCTGATTTTTTTAATTCGTTGTGCATTTCTCTGAACAGGCAACCAATAAAAATAAAAAAAATATTTTGTGATAAAAATCTTTAACTGCTTTATCTTTTTAAAAAATACTGACCGGGTGAAGACTATGAAGAGTTATAAGCAAAAAGAAGATAACCCAATTAATTTCATGAAATAAATCAGAATTTTTATGACTTCTCGGGATTTTTAAAAGCAAATAATTTTTAACGACCACGCCGAACAAAAGAACTTCAGTATAAATCGAATTTCCTCCCTTTTCTCGTACTTTGATTCCAATAATATGAAAGTTTGATTTGTTTATCAGCCTTACGTGTTCAAATTCATAATTAAGAAGAAACTTTGATTTAGATAAATGTGCTTTTTTAATTTACTATTAATTTTGGTTTTCAAAAGATCGAAAAGTTACATTTTCTCTCTTTTATATATATATATATATATATATATATATATATATATATATATATATATTCAGGCTAACCTTTAATTTAGACAATTTAAAACAAAATTATACATTTTACTTATAATAATTAGAAAGAAATGTATCTTTATAACTTCTTCAGGAGAAAGATTTGGTGGCTGCAAAAGAAAATGCAATCTCGCAAGCGTTACATAATAATGCTGTACAAAAGCAAGCTCCTGCTCACCATCCATGGAGTTGACGCATTCATTTCTTCTATTAGTAGGTACCTCAAAATGGAAATTACGAAGTAATTATTAATTCCATGCTCTTCATTTAATCGCTCCCTACGAAGATAAGAACTTTTGAAAGAAGCCATCATAACCTAGTGGTTCTATTCATATGAATCTGTATAGAAATTTATTTTACTCGGGCGTACTAAAAATGATAATTTTAAATAGGTTTTTTTAAGTGTAAAACTAGTCTTCGAAGGAAGCGAGGACTTGTTTATTGTGAATTATTTACAATTATAGACTCGGTGTTGGTATACAATTAATCGTTGATAAATGTTACACAGAAACTGTTGTAAATGAAAAATTATGCTTTTTTAATGCAACGTTTAAGATGGTTTATGAGTTACAATGTGTTTAGTATGAAATAAGTAAATAAAATTAGTTTAAACAGTAATGCCTTTTCTTCTTATATTTATAACATATCATGATGGCATCAGACTAATACATTAAAGTAATATAATTATATATACAAGTAATGGAACTTTTATAATGTTAATAATCAATTACAAACTTGCATTAGTGAACAACAAAATGTTAAAATAATATTCAAAACCTTTTTTTATTTATTTGATATCTATTAAGATCTTTTCAAAACTAAGAAATAACTCAACCACTCTCACTATTAAGAACATAATTATTTGAAGTTAAAGTAGTACAAAATTGATATATATGGCTTTCAAATAATGAAATAAATTATTCGCCCCAGCAAGAAACTAAATTAGTAGTAAATAAGTCATTGATTAGTAAAAGGTACTATGTATTGTAACGGGGTGGGACTGTCTTCGAGAGGAGGAAAACACAAAAGGAGACGTCAGGACCGAAAATCGATCTGGCGCTCCCGAGATCTCTAGGCGCACACTCTATCCATTGAGCCAATGCCGCCTTATTCCATCACTCTGATTCCTGCTCTGATTACCGGCATAGCGAGGACTTGAACCTTGTTACAACCCCCTGCTAGAGTCGGATTATCGTCCCGATTTCGTCTCTATACCTTAGAAAGTCCGGTAATGCAGGAACTCTTCTTCGCCGACTAGCTCTTCGACGATGTCTCCAACCTCGTACATCCCCGCACCTCGGCACGCTTTTCCGACGCATGTCGTACTTTGCGGATCCACTCCATCCCTTCTCTGCGTTACGTCACGCAGCAGGCGAGCCACAGGGAGAGTCTCTGGATCTTAGGTGGGGGTTTCTTCATTCTTCTCCTACTTCCTAACCTGTACCGGCGCAGCGACGTAGACGTTCTTCTGGAAGGTGCGGCCAGATGAAGAATCTGCTATATCCACTCCTGTGGGTTATTCAGTTGCCGACTGCTTAAACCGTATGAAAGGGTTGACCCAAATGCATGAGAATGCAGCTGAACGAGCCAAGTGCGAACAAGAGCGCCAAGCTGAATATTATGACGCTCGATGCAGAGAGGCTGAGTTCAAAGTCAATGATTTGGTGTGGAAACGCAATCACGTGCTGTCCTCCGCAGCAGATAAATGGTCAGCCAAGTTTGCTCCACCATATGTTGGACCATACAGGATTATAGATATCCTGGGCACCAACACGTATCGTTTGAGGGACGAAGAAGGGCACGTGATAGATTTGGTCCATGCGAGCTAACTCAAACGATTCCATCCGACGAGGACATTGTCTGGAGAAGAGGAGACAGGGACAGGTAATTCAGATTGCCTTAAGGAAGCGCATACTAGAGCAAACACACGACGGAAACTGCGAGCGAGCGAAGACCGCTCTGTAGACGACCAGAGTGGCAGTACGCGTAGCAATAGATCGCAGCACAGCGGTGCTCGAAGTGTGAGTCCCCCAAAGCGTTCCGCGGAGCGTCAAGGTGACGATGCGGGAGACTCAACCCCGTCCCCTCGTAGGTTGCGCGGGCAACGTAGCGCTACGCAGCGGACGGAAGATCCAGTCACAGGGCAGCCAGAGACCAGACCGCGCGGTAGGCCTCGGAAGACCCAATACGCGACTGTACCGGTGCCCGCATGACAGAGGCTAGTGCAGCAGGCACGGCTAAGAGAAAGTCTGGTCGGCCTAAAGACTCACGCAACCGGGCTAGGTAGGCAGAATAATCTCGTGGTGTGCGGGCGACCAAGCGAAGCTGTTTCGTCTGTGGCCACGAGAGGGTCAATAGACTCAGAGCTTCGCGGTGCCCCTATTACCCTCAGGGCGCCCCTTTTAATAAATAAATTTTACTTTGTTTATTTTTGCAGATGAGGAGTTTGTTATTTGGCACCACCCTGTCCCTATACGATGGTAGAACCAAACTCGTGGCGATGTTTTGGTTCTAAGGGGGGGGGGGTGGTTATAACGGGCAGTGAGACGCGCACGTCGGCGCGGATAGCCAAAACGCGGGAAGGCCTATAGAGGGGACTCGCAATTAGAGGGAAAATTCGAGTCAGTTAACTTTGGTTCGCGGGAGTGAATACGAGAGTTTTCACGGTGTTCCAAAGGAGTGAGAGCGACAGCAGCAACGTCAGGAACAGCGACCACAGCAGCGTAACAGCAGCAGCAACCCCAGCACCAGAGCAGCAACTGCAATCTCAACAGCAGAGCGTAGCAACGGCAGTACAGCATCTGCATTAACAGCCCAGCATCAACGGCGAGGTCGAGGGAGGAACTCCCTGGCCAGTACGAAGGACGAGGATCATCGCATCGTAAAAGTAGGGTCATACTATTTAATTACGTGCGATTGACTGGCGAGGCATTTGGCCCCAGTCTTAGATCCGGGCTTTATTTTACGACCTTCTCGCGACGCGAAATCGCAGAACACGCGTATACGCTTTTTATTGAATAAACACTATTCTATATCTAAAACGGCAGTGTGTTTATTTGATTAGCGTTCCGATTCCTTTTCCTATTCAAACCGCCAAATACCGCCGCACTATGGAACATTTTAGAAATTTTTAAAAAAAATAAAATATCTCCTTCCAGTATTGAGCAAATTGGATGATTTTTTCTTTGTTTTGCAGGTTATACTCTACAGAATACGAGAAAAGTATAGAAATTAAATTAGCAATTGTCGCTGGCCCAGAAAAAATCGTAATATAAGTAATTTTTTGGAAATTATAAAATATGAATAAATGAGCAACACCAATATTGAAAATTCTAACATTAATTGTGGACGGAATAATCTGAAAGAAATGTTCTTTATTAATGTCCGGTTCATTTTCTTCTCCACATTATATTAATCTTATTAAGCTTATCGTCATACAATTTCTTTACTCTGAATTTAATATTTTAGTATTATAGAAAAAATTCGGAATCATCAGAATCTTCGATTTCTTCAGTATAATTTTCGTCCTCAATAAATACAACTTCATTTTCATATTGACCTGTTTTTAAGCTCTATTTGTATCGAGTTGTTTCAGTACATTTTAAATTTATAGTTTTTTGTAACATTTAATCTGTTTTAAATTAATTCAAAAACTAGCAATAAATACCTCACTCGCTAACGCTCGCTCGGTTGTACTTCGATGTTGTTTTATTAACGTACATAAATTATAATAAATAACTTCTTTGAATTGAGTTTATTAAATTTGCCGTTTTAATAAAAATAATGTAGTACTTCGGAATAATTATGACCTTGTATAATAATTATTGTTATTATAGTATTATATAATAATTATTTGTATTATCTTTACTAATTCCATTTTATTTGAGTCCTTTGCATCATTACTTAGGATCCTTACATAATAATGGACCACAGTAGTGATATAAGTCACTATATAAACTATGTGGGTGAAGGAAAAACGATTACGTCCTATGAGAAAGAGCATGAACTAATTGAAATTCCTAATGATTTAATAACGAAAGAAGAAGATATCATTAAAGAAATTTTTGGAAATGTTATAAAAATAAGTGATAAAAAATTAAAAGATAAAGTTATTTTGTCTCCCAAAAACAGCGATGTAACGAACATTAACAATGAAATTTTGAAGATAATGGAAGGAGAATCGTATGAATATTTGAGTATAGATAAGGCAGAAGATGATAATGGTGAGAATTTGGATGTTATGTTACCAACAGAATTTTTAAATTCATTAAGTCCAAATGGTTTACCACCACATAAATTACATTTGAAGATTGGTGCAATGGTTATACTTTTAAGAAATTTGAATTTAAATGGAGGTTTATGCAATGGAACAAGATTAGCAATAAAAAAATTATTTCAGTATTCAGTTCAAGCCGAAGTTTTAAGTGGAAAAAATATAGGAAAATTAGTTATGATACCAAGAATAACGTTATCACCATCCAAAGAAGAAATACCATTTAATATGCGCAGAAAACAATTTCCTATTCGATTAGGTTTTGCTATGACAATTAATAAATCTCAAGGACAATCTTATGATCAAGTTGGTATTTATTTGCCATTGCCTGTTTTTAGTCACGGTCAATTGTATGTTGCTTTATCAAGAACAAGAGATAGAAAATACTTAAAAATTTTGCTACTGAACAATGCAGAAATAAAGAATAAATTGACTAAAGATCAAAAAGTTTATACTAAAAATATAGTTTTTCAAGAAGTATTGAAAAATATTAGTTTAAATAGATAAATGACGATGATGAGACGACACTGAGGTAAATCGATAAAAAATTATAAAAAATTATAAAAATTATAAAAATTATAAAAAATTATAAAAATTATAAAAATTATAAAAAATTATAAAAATTATAAAAAATCGATAAAAAATTATAAAAAAGTATAAAAAATTATAAAAAAGTATAAAAAAGTATAAAACATCAGCAGTATTTTACAATTTAGTGCTAAACAAAAAATCGGCTGCAGCATCTGTATAGTGCAGCGCTGGATTCAAAATTGTTGGCAGCAGCATTTTTGTAGTGCAGCGCTGGAACCAAAATTATCGGCAGCAGCATTTTTGTAGTGCAGCGCTGAAATCGAAACTATCGGCAGCAGCCTTTTTATAGTGCAGCGCTGGAACAAAGTAAAATCGGCAGCAGAGATATATGAAAATTATAGATATATGAAAATGCAGCGCTGAAAGAAACACATAAATCTCGAAAATTTAACTTACCAGTACGTCCCTGTCGTGAGAGTCGGGCAACGTAAATAAGTTGGCAAACGCTGGAAGGTCATATTCCACACATTTTATTTATATTTTGATTCTTCCAGATTCACAGAGATTCGCAAAATTTTAAATGCACTTTCGGTAAATTTTGTAGTAATCATTGTCGACAGCGGGGTCTTGGACGGTTCGGAGCACCTCAAGATTATCAAAAAATTCAAGGTGGATGAGCGGCTCTGAAGATGACTCTGCCGTTTTGCCGTATATAAGCGGCAGCGCAACGCAGCAGGCCTCAGTCGACAGCGGAGTCTTGGGCGAGTCGGAGCTCCTCAGGACCAACAAAAAATTCAAGGTGGATGAGCGGCTCTGAAGATGACTCTGCCGTTTTGCCGTATATAATGAAACTTTTTCTACAAGTAGTATAAAGTAAAAAACGTTAAACTTTAAATTAATTATTTAATATATTTAAATATTTGTTTGTAATAACTTCAATCTTTGTAGTAATCATAGTCGACAGCGGAGTCTTGAGCGGTTCCTCGAGATCATCAAAAACTTTGCGGTGGATGTGCGGCTCTGAAGATGACTCTGCAGTTTTGCCGTATATAAGCGGCAGCGCAACGCGGCAGGCCTCAGTCGACAGCGGAGTCTTGGGCGAGTCGGAGCTCTTCAGGGTCATCAAATAATTGAAGGTGGATGTGCGGCTCTGAAGATGACTCTGCAATTTTGCCGTATATAAGCGGCAGCGCAACGCGGCAGGCCTCAGTCGACAGCGGAGTCTTGGGCGAGTCGGAGCTCTTCAGGGTCATCAAATAATTGAAGGTGGATGTGCGGCTCTGAAGATGACTCTGCAGTTTTGCCGTATATAAGCGGCAGCGCAACGCGGCAGGCCTCAGTCGACAGCGGAGTCTTGGGCGAGTCGGAGCTCCTCAGATCGACAGCTCTACTTAAAATACACTGATTTGATACTTAGCGTGTAATTGATACTTAGGTTTAATAAAATTGTTTAGACAGAATAAAATAATATTAGATTAGAATTTAATTAAATATGATTTGTAAGGTTGGTCTGATGAGTTTCAGTGGAGGTTCGCAGTTCGCTTCGGCGTTCGGTCAGACATTTCCAAAATCGTTACTCAAAGACTATATGCTTTACAAATCCAAAAACCTATTAGAATAGTCGTTATAGTTATAAAAAAATATGAATTTCAAAAAAATGCACCGGAGAACCGGAGAACCGGAGAAAATTTGGATATGTCACTTTAATATAATATAATATAAGATATAAGATTTAGTTTATGAACTTTAAATTACTACAGTACTCCAACAATTTCTTTTCGAGTTGAGAGCGCCTCTCGACCATCTCGTCCAGAGTAAGCAGCCCCCAAATCTCGATGCAGCAATCACGGCTGCTATAGAGTTCGAGGGGAAAAGGAGCGCGAGAATAGCAACCTTTGGCGTGGCATTGTCCTCGAAGCCGGCGGCGCAGGTACGTTTAACGATAGCGGCCGAAATTGAGTCCCAAGAGGCACCCATTTCTAATTCGAGTCGAGCAGAAACGGCAGCTCCGGCGAACCAGAGTACAGACGAGAAATATTGCAATTATTGCAAATCAAATACACACCCTCTAACGGAACGTCGCACTCTGATCCGTCATGCTGCTAGGAACATCATCAAAACCCCGAATAAAAACAGGCACGGTGGAGGCCGCCAGTGGCAACGCGGCAATCGGGGAAATGACCGCCCTAACGGCAACGACAACCATGTTGAGTCTTCCGGGAGGCGCGACGACGACGGAAACGCGAAGAATAATTTAAACTAGGAAGACGCTCGTCGGGGTCCACAGTCGACGGGCGTCAGATCAAAAAAGAAAAAATCGAGCGCGGTTCAGCAGAAATAAGATTTCTTTTAGCAAGCCGACAGCCGCCAATCGTGAACGTAGCCTGCCCCCAACTGAGGAATATGTAAGGCAAGTTTTACGCCGATTCAGGAGCCGATGTTTCCGTTATTAAAAAAGGAGAACTCGCCGCGTGTTATCCTATCGATACGCACCGAATAATAAAAATCCAGGGAGTAACACCCGGATGTTCGTACTCACTAGGAGAGGCAGTCGTAAAGCTACAAGGGTTAGAGTGTAAAGTCCATATAGTGCCAGATGATTTCCCGATCGAAAATTCGGGGATCATCGGCTGGGAGATAATTGACGCACATAAGGGATGCGTCGACGCTTCTAGCCGGAGTCTGGCGGCGAAATACTGCCCTTCGATACGGACGAAAAAATTACCATACCTCCACGGGTAAAAATGGTCATCGGTGCGCGCGTTTGTAACAGCGACGTGAGCGTCGGATGGGTCCCAATCACAAATCTGCACTCCGACCTAATATTCGGAAACTTCGTAGCGGAAAATAGAAACGGCCGAGTATTCGCCGAGTGCTTTAATACAAGCGAAGAGGAGGTCACGATTGCCGGTCCGTGGGTGGATCTGTTTGAATGCGAAGAAATTTTAGATAATCCACTTTATCAAGCCAACAATGGCTCAGTCGAAAACGTCGCGGAATTCGCGGTGAATTTAAGACGTCTATTTGACAGTAATCGAGCGGAAAAATATAAGGAAGTTTTAACTCTCAACGAGAAATTGCTAATAGACGATAAAGCTAGACGCGAACGCGTTGAAAAAATTTTAGAGCTCGCGGATCTCGAAGGCTGCAACGAGGAGGAAATCGCTTACGTGCGCGAAATAGTAAATGAATACCCGGGAGTATTCGGTCTCGACGGCGAGCCACTCCCGGCAACGCATTTATTACAACACAAAATTGTCCTAAAATCTAATAAGGTAATCCGAAATAACAGGTTTAGATTTCCCCCTGCCCTGGGGGAACATATTGTGGTGCCGTCAAATTCGAATCATTCATCTTCCCTTTGGATTGTCCCAAAAAAACCGGACGCGCATGGTAATAAGCGTTTTCGCCTCGTCACAGATTTTCGCGCTCTCAACGAGGAGACCGAAGGGAGCTGCCACCCACTTCCTTTTACAAGCGATATTCTCGAACCCCTCGCCTCCGCGAATTATATAATGTGTCTCGACCTCAAGCAAGGCTATCATCAGATAGAAATGCATCCCGATTCGGCGCATCTTACTGCTTTTCACGCGCCAGATGGGAATCACGGTGGTCAATTGTTACAGTTTAACCGCATGGCGATAGGGTTAAAAGAAGCAACGGGGACTTGTACTACAGCTATGTCGTTAGCCATGAAAGGATTGCAGGGGAATGAAGTAGAAATTTACTTGGACGACTTAATGGTATTTAGCGAGACTCTGGACGAACACAAATCTCGTCTTCGTCGCGTACTAAAAGAACTCCTCGAGGCCAATATGACGGTGGAACCGAGGAAGTGCCAGTTTCTAAAGAAAGAAGCGCAAGTTCTCGGCCACATTGTCGGGGGTGTCTACATCAAAACCGATCCACAAAACATAAAAGCGATGGCCAGGTATCCGACTCCGGCTAACGATTTTTACCTCTGCAAAGCGTTGCAAGATATTTGTCACCGCGATGAGCTAGTAAAAATTCGCTGGTTTACGGAGATTCGATATCGGAAAGGAGTGTACGCGCCGGACTATCGGGGGAAAATTAGTTTCGAATGTATTTTAACTAACTTGACATTAAAGAAAATAGCGAAGAGTAGGTATCGTTTATCGAAAATGGAAAGAGATCGCGTACAGAAAATCTTGGAAGAATCCATCAAATTCCAGCCGAGAAATGACGTAATAATCGCGCAAGAAGAAATGTCGCGGAGCGAATCGGAGTCAAGCTCATCAACCGAGTCCCGAATTTCGGTTCTATCAGATAGCTCGATGGAAGATGCAACCTTACCACCGAATTTCCGTAATCTCATCAAATACATGGAACCAGTCGGGCGTGAATTGCGCAGCTCCAAAGCTGCTCGGAGCCAAAAATCGAGAGAAATAATCGAACCGAGTAGCTCGAGCGATTCGAGTAAATCGATTCGTTTATCCGGGAAAGTTCGGCAAGGCCCCGAGCCTCTGCGAACTTTTAATAAATTTGAGTCCGAAAAATCTCCACTGCTCCTCAGCAACGAGTCATTAAACGCGTTGTTAGATAAAGGCGATCTAATGTCAGCCGAGACTGATAGGTCGACAGAGCCAGCGCCAAAAGCGGTCAGCAAAAACCGAACCTCGGAGTATTCGCTGAACGCCGGAGCAGAAAACCGAGCCGCGCGTGTGAACTCTGCAAAGCCGAACGCACGCGAGGTGAGAGTCGCAGGAGAGACACTTGACGCCAAAACGCCGTCACCAGGCTTAGTAGCGCTATGGTCGGGCGCGATTTTCAAAACCAAGATAGCGGTGGACATTGAGAGCAGAGAAATTAAGGGGAAACAAGGCTTGCAATGCAATATTTATGAGAGAGACCCAACCGTCCTCGCGGGATCCAATAGCGTGACGAGTCAACATAAGTTGTCAGACGAGAACCTCCGACAACCGAAACGCACAGAATGGCGTAATGCGAGCGACGAGGATAACGGCGCACTAGTCTCCCGCGACGAGAAAATCGCTGGCAGAAGCCCCGAGAATATACGCGCTCGTGATAAGCTCCCAAGCCGCCCCAAACCCGTAATTATCAGCGACGTAATAATTCCTCCCGAGAGTAAGCTACAAGAAGCGAATCATAACATATTATATGACACCGAAAGCATCGGACCAATCGAAGATTTCGCCGGAGTCCGAAGCATTTCCGAATGGGATAAATGGACAGCGGTATGTCAATTCGCCTACACGGAAAGAATTTTCCAACAAAAATTACCGGAATAGCACGGTAATCCTGAGCTGCCATATTTTCCCGAGCACTTTTACTTTATTCCACTTTTTTTTTTAACTCTACTTCTCATAATTTTTACTGTACCGTACGGTAATTTTTGTTTGCGGCAATCTTTATATATAAAAAAGCATAATTTTTACCGTGCTGCAAGTTAAATTTTACCGACCATAGTTGGCGCTGACGGCGTCGAGTGGCCGCCATATTGCTTTTGCAAACGAGCGGCAGAAAGTTTCACGTGCGTCTCATCGCCGGGTACCGGAGTCTCGCTACGTTATCGGTCAGTTATAACCCCCGTAATATCAGAAGTCAGCTCGTATGTGTTGTGACGACGGCAGCATCGTGTTCACGGAGTAATACTCAGATGATCATCAGGCGCCAAAGGACAACAACAAGATCGCGTCTACGTAACAACGCAGCGGCTTCCACGCATCTCTCTCCGCGATACCGCGATACCGCGGTTCAACTCGGACATCAAACTGATTTACGCTGATTTTAGAGTTCTGTTATTGCTGATGTAACACTAATTCGTAAGTACACTCTTTTATTATTGTATCACTAAACACACAAATGCTGGCATATCGTAATATCAGCGTATACTCGTCCTCTTTAAAACCTGACCTATCCTAACCTCCAAACATAACCAAAGACTCTTATTTTTCTTTACAGAATATGAATGGCGTGATTATATGTGAACAATAAGTACTTACATTCGTTTGTGTAACTAATTTTACTACCAGGAAGTGGCCTGATAATCACCGCAAACATGTAAATATATTATTTATAATATTCTATTTGTAATTGTATGTCTCATTCAATAATAACATTTTTTATGTGTTATATGTTTCTTTTGCAATAGCCAATCTATCGATTGCTGGACTCGTCTGCTGATGGAAAAATTGTTCTACAAAGTTACTTGACCAATGAGTTTCTCAGCAAAAATGTAAGAAATCTTTTATCGAGGATTGTGATTAAAAAGGAGCAAGATCTACACCTACATCAACTGACAGTTGGAGGCGTACTTCCACAATTCAAAGCTTGAAATCAGTATATACAACTGAAAAAATTATGCACGATGGAAATTGCATTAAAACTGGTTGTATTTTAATGATGCCAGAAGAGAATGGTCCAATATTTTACACAATACATGCAATTATAACTCATAATAATAGTCAATTCACTATTGTAGCCAAATTGTTGCTTGATGTTTATTTAGATGATCACATGTACTTGTATGAAATTGTAACTTCCTCTTTTTTGTACAAGATTTTACCAAGTTCTAGCCTATATGGTTACGTAATAACGAACTCAGTTCGCACTCCGAATGGTAAATGTTTTATAATTAAAAATTGGTTTCAATAAATTGTATTTTTTAATAGACTATAATTATTTTTATTTCATTATATTTTATTTTATTATAACTTTATTAAAATTTATTTTAAAAAAAACAGAAGTACAGGAATTTTTACTGTGCTATCCCGTAAAAATTTGTTGGGTATCCGGTAAATAAAACCTAGATGGCGCTGCGTCTTAGCATTACCATGTAGCACGGTAATTTTTGCATATGTTTTGTATATAATTTTTACGGTGTTTTGTCGCGTAGCGACGGGAGTTCGGGAAAGAAGGAATGAGTGATTGGTAATTGAAATAAAAATCATGAATACGCGGTCAAAATCAATGAACAACTTGATTGGGCATAAAAACCCCTTCGGAGTAAGAGGAAAAGCTAGATCAAGCTATGTGTCGCTGTGAAATTTATTGGAATAACAAAATATGCAACTTGTGCGCATGCAATTACAACAAACTTATAACTACTACGCCACTATACTTTACGCTCGAATCCGTGGGTATCCTTGAAGCGCGCTTACTCTAGCCTGACGTCCACCGGGGGAGCTGGCTCGCTGGTAGGGCCTTCAGTTCCCGAGCTGGGCCTCAGGACGCCGTTCCTCCAAAGGTGGCTTCGCGTCGTGACGTTTAGCTGTGCCGAGGTCGCACTGGCGTGAAGTTCCAAGGCGATGCGTGTACACTGCTGTTGAAGCTACACAATGCGCTCCTAGTAGAGGCGAGAGAGGTGCACGTGCTTCAGATGCTCGAAGCAGACTGATCCAGGACGACAAGCTGCTCCTGACGTCCGGAATGCGTTCCGCTCCGTCAGGGCGGGGCCTAAAGGAGCAGCAGTGTCCTCTAGCGGCAGGCGGCGCTAGTCCCAACACGCCACGCATCGTCCGCTGCAGGAGAAGGGAGCGGCGTGGCTCCATAGCCGCGTTGCCACCCCCGAGCTCCGCCGGCTGGGAATAGCGTTCGAGACGGTAGAAGGGACAGGCTACCTGCGCGCTCGGACCCGAGACGGGTCCTTTATGGGCCTAATCACCCGTAATAGCAGCGAACAGACACCTCTCTGCCTGTATTCTGGGGATTCCCCAATAATCGCCTGCAATAGCCGGCACGACGGCCTGGGTTTTCCCCCGGGGAATTCCCGCCTGCAGTCCTAATGACCGATGCCGGACTATACCGCGCAATGCGCGAACATTCCGCCCGCCTTCGTCCCTCATAGGACGAATAATTAATTAGCCTACTATACTTAAGTCGGAAACGCATGTTATCATCTATACATAATATATACGCGAGGTTCTCGTCGAATGTAACCGTTTACAGTTTAATTATCGTCGGTTGACAAGGGGCAGAGTCGTACAATGTGTCGGCGAAGCACGGTAGTGGCAGTTATCACCGTGGCTACTCTAACGAGGCCGTCAGGTCCTGGATGAACCTCAATAACGCGTCCGAGAGGCCATTTAGCTGGTGGATAACGGTCATCCATTACAAGCACAAGCTGCCCGACCGCGAAGTTTTCGGACGCTTCTCTCCACTTGCCTCTCTCTTGTAGATGTTGCAAATATTCCTTGGACCATCGCTTCCAGAAGTGGTGATCTATCCGCTGGACCAGCTGGTATCGGCTAAGTCGATTTTCAGGCCCACTTGGAGGTTCCTCATCGGGTAACAAGCCGGAAGCTTCGCCGATTAGAAAGTGTGCTGGTGTTGGGGCGTGAAGATCATCCACGGCCGCACTCATCGGACAGAGTGGCCACGAGTTGAGGCAAGCCTCAATCTGCACGAGCACGGTTGACAGCTCCTCAAAGGTGAGTATGTGCTCGCCAATAACGCGCTTCAGGTGATGTTTGGTTGATTTAACGCCGGCCTCCCATAACCCGCCGTAGTGTGGAGTGTTCGGGGGTATAAATCTCCAGCTGGTACCGTCGTTGGCAAGGAGAGAGGCAGTAGAGCTGTAGAATTTGGAAGCCGCGTTGAACATATTTTTTAACTCCTTATCGGCGCCATGAAAAGTACTGGCGTTATCGCTGTAGAGATTACGGCAGATGCCGCGTCTGCCTGCGAAACGACGGTACGCGGCAATGAACGCTGAAGTCGTACAATCGCTTACCAATTCTAAATGTATGGCGCGAGTCGCGAAACATATAAAAAGTACAATATAGCCTTTGTAGGCCTTATGACCGCGTCCCTTTGTGGTGCGGACCTGGATGGGTCCGGTATAGTCGAGACCAGCCGTAGAAAATGGTCGAGCGGGTGTCACTCGCGCAGCTGGGAGGTCACCCATCAGCTGGCAAGCTAACTGCGGCCGAACGCGCTGACATTTTATACAATTATGGATGACGGACTTAACTACGCGCTTCCTACCTAGTATCCACGCTCTTTGCACTGTGAGACTGGCTGTGAGTGTAGGTCCGCCGTGGAGGCTTGCGGCGTGTGCCTGTCGTATGATTAACCGGCTAAGGTTCGAGGAGTGTGGTAGTATAGGCGGGTACTTAGGGTCATGCGACAACTCGGAATGCGCGAGTCGCCCACCGACGCGAAGCACCCCGTCCCTATCTACTATAGGTGCGAGCTTACGCAATGCGTTCTGCTTCGGCAAGGGTTTACCCGATTTTAGGATCTGGATCTCCTGCTCAAAGGCGGCGTGCTGGGCTATCTTAAGGACTATGACGCGAGCCTTTGAGAGTTCATCGGTGGTCAGCGTGTCGGGCAGGGCGCTGAGAGACCCGCGCCCTGTCCGGAGCTTGAGGCCACTTATCAGGCGACATGGAAAGCCATGTCGGCCCGTGCCACCAGAGTGTGTTGTTTACCAGTTCAGCTGGCTTAACACCACGTGTGGCCAAGTCAGCGGAGTTTTGTTTGGTTGGCACATGTGCCCAGTTAGCGGACGGCAGTTCCGTTTGGATATGCGATACTCGATTCGCGACGAACGTTTTCCAGAATCGCGGATGCTTGCGTAGCCAATTTAGGACTACCTGGCTTTCGGACCAAGCGTATACGGTAAGATCCTTTAAGAAGTCCAGCTCTGCACGTTGCGAATGAGTTTAACCAACAATACTGCTCCGCATAGTTCGAGGTTAGGAATACTAATAGTTTTGACCGGAGCTACCTTTGTTTTGGCAGCTAACAGAGAAACTCGAAAGTTACCGTTTCTTTCGTCGATTCTAAGATAAACTGCGGCTGCGTAGGCCCGCGAGGACGCGTCTGCGAAGCCGTGCAGTTGATAAGTCTGATTAGGAGACGCGCCTAGCCAACGATCGATCGATAGGGTTGATAACAATGCGAGCGAGCTGCAGTATTCTAGCCATTTGTCGCGTACACTAACCGGCAATGGTGAATCCCAGTCGCATTTAAGGATCCATAAGTCCTGCATAAGAATTTTCGCTATAACCGTAATCGGGAAGAGCCATCCGAGTGGGTCGAATAAGCGCGCGATATTAGAGAGAACGGCTCGTTTCGTGACTTCTCCCGCAAGTGTCTTAAAGTCGACAGTGCTGAACGTAAACACGTCGTGCGCGGGATTCCAATGAACACCGAGCGTTTTGACTGCTGGATCTCTGTCGATCGATTTTTCTGCATCGCGCTGTTTCACGCGGGCGGGGAGGAGCTCAGCGTGATTGCTTGCCCACTTATCTAATTCTATCCCGGCGGAGCGCAGAATTTCGGAAAGTTGGTTTCGTTTGTCGAGGGCTACTGAAAAATCGTCATCGCCGGCAAAGATGTCGTCCACGTAGGTGTTATCCTCGAGGCACCCGGCCCCCAGCGGAAATCGCGGCCCTTCGTCTTTCGCTAGCTGTAGTAGGGTGCGGATCGCGAGGTAAGGAGCGCAGGCCGTACCGTACGTGACAGTAGTTAACCGATAATCTACCGGAGGCTCATAAGAGCTGGGAGCCCATACGATCCGCTGGTAGTCCTGATCCTCCGGGGCTACCCGGATCTGACGGAACATCTTGACAATGTCGGCCGTGAAGACAAACCGATATCTACGCCAGTTAAGGAGGATCAGTGCTAGATCTTTCTGGAGAGGCGGTCCTGACAATAAGAATTGATTTAAGCTGTGTTTATCGCGTGTTAGTCTAGAGGCATCAAAAACTACACGTATTTTCTTTAAGGTTTCGAGAGTATATTGTAAAACAGGGTGATGCGGTAAGTACCATGCCCGAGGATTACTTATTTCTGCCGCAGGGACGCGAGTCATATGCCCGAGGTTCTCGTACATAGCCATAAACTCGCGGTAGGCCGGGGCGACCGCAGGTTCACGGCTAAACCGACGGAACATGTGATTTAGCGATCCCAGAGCCATGCGTCGTATCTCCGCGCCTACCTGGGGGAGATCGGGCTTACGCGGTAGTCGTACGGTGTAGCCGTTTGAGTTGCGCGTGTGAGTTTGCACGAACAGTTGCTCGCACATCTCGTCCTCGGGTTTTAATTGTGTCGCGGTGTCGGGGAGCTCTTGAATATCCCAGAATTTCTGCAGGGAATTGTTTAGATCGTCCAGACAAATACTGTGGAGCGCCTGCACCGGCAAGACAGAAGGGCGCTCCCCCCGCCGTGCAGCGTCCGTGTGGACTGGCCCTGATATAACCCATCCGAGCGCGGTGTCCTGCACGGTCAATCGCGAGTCTGGGAAATTACGCAGCCCTGGTCGAAGTAACTGTCCATAGACATCAGAGCCTAGTATGATGTCTACAGTGTCTCGAATATGAAACTGGGGATCCGCGAGCTGTAACTCTGCGTACTGGGTGAGGTCGATCGCTATTAAGGTGCGCGCTGGCAGCTGAGATGTAAGTCGCGGGAGAATCAACGCTTGCGTCTCTAGATGAAAGTCCCGATTTACAGTTGACTGAAGAGTGAGCGAAGTTATGAACTTAGCGGTTCCCGAGTTACTGGCCCCGAGGCCTGACAGCGTGATACTGGTTGGGCGTCTCGATAGACCTAGTAGTTGAGCGATAGACTCGGTGACAAAGGTCGCTTCAGATCCCTGATCCAGCAAAGCCCGCACGCGCGTTTGCTTCCCTTGAGGCCCGCGAATAAGAACTTGCGCTGTGGCGAGGATTACTGCGTATCTGGTTCGCGGAATGCTGGCAGTCAGTACCTTTACTGAAGCTGAGGCCGCGTCCGCGGTCGACTCGGGCTTTACGTCGGAACGCGGTCGCTCTTCCGTAGCTTCGTATGATCGCTTCGGGTTAAAATGTAAGAGAGTGTGATGCTTCTCGTGGCAGGTACTGCAGCGTCCCTTCGAGTTACATTCATTACTCATGTGCTGTCCAAAGCAGTTAAAACAAACGCGTAGGCGCCGCACCTCTGAGCGGCGCTCGTAAGGTGTTTTGGCCTTTAATTTGTTGCACTTTGCCAAGGGATGCATTCCGAAGCAAAGCGCGCATTTATAGGTAGATTTAAAGTTCTGCTGGGCATGCAGTACTCTTCGCGACCCGTGACCTGATTTAGCGGCAGCTGCCGCGGAGCTCGTAGTGATCCCGGTCGGCTTTTTGTCCGATGCGGACGTCTTGGCCGACATGCTGAGCGTCTGAGACCGCTCTTCTAGAAACCGCAAAAACTCTAAAAAGGTCGGGAAGCGACTTGCCGCGCTCGATCCAGCAGGCGTCGCGGGAGTATTTGTTTCATCGATTGTCGGCGTCGTGCGATCCCGTAGGCTAAGTTCTGACTCCCATCTTTCTCGTGTGCTCGAGGCCAGGCGCCCAGCTAGAGTAGACACGAGCCAGACGTCCCAGTGTTCTACCGGCAACTTCAGTAACCCTAATGAGCGGACGATGCGGCGTGATTCGTCAGCCAAAGAGCGCAGCTCAGCAGCCGATTCAGTTCTCATGCGCGGCAAGTTCGCTAGCACCTCCAGGTGGCTCTCTACTACAAACCGTGGATTGAAAAACCGCGCGGCTAAAGCTTGCCACGTAAGGAGATAGTTCTCGTCCGTAATCGCGATGTCTTTAACTAGATCGGCCGCGGAACGAGTCAAACACAGCTTCAAGTAACTGAGCTTCGTCGCATCTCGTGCCGGTTTAGAATGCACGAGATTATTAAACATATTCGCGAAGCTCTCCCAGTCTTGGTAATTGCCTGAGAACTTAGGCAGGTCTAGCTTAGGGAGATTCGCGTCTTCGAGTCGCGGGGCTAATAGGCCTGCATAGGTCGCTGCCGGAGGCGCGGGAGGTCTCGTGGCGTCGAGCTGATCTAAGCCGTTGCTCAGACGATCTAACAGCTTCCAATACGCGTCGCGTATACCGTTGAAGACGTTTCCGTTGACGTAAGGATCGTTCCTAGCACCGTCCTTGCTAGAGATCTCCTCGTGAGTTTCGCGAGCCTTTGACCAAATCTCCTTGAGCTCGTCGATTCGAGCTTGAAGGTTAGTTTTGGTCAGAGGTGGTTCACGCTCCTCCTCTAATTCCGCTTGCATGCGCGCGATCTCCTGAAGCCGCGCGTCTTGTGAGGCTATCAGCCTTTTAATGCCCGTAGGTGCCATGTTGAGCTAGGCACCCAAGCACGGAAAGCAAGAGAGAAACTAATGCGCACTCGCGTAACCGGTCTCACAGCAGTCTCTAGGTGCACTAACCTTATCTATGACTATAAGCTATATCGCAGATTCACAATTATGCAGTTATACAACAAATTTCACACAATTCTAAAGCGGATGGCAATAAGTCTCATTAATTATGATAACTCGAGCGATTAAGTTATGTGTACAACAAAGTATTTAAGTGACCAAGACACGTATATTTAGAACAAATATGAAACCTTATTACTCATTCCTCATCCGGGGCACCATGTTTTGTCGCGTAGCGACGGGAGTTCGGGAGAGAAGGAATGAGTAATTGGTAGTTGAAATAAAAATCATGAATACGCGGTCAAAATCAAGGAACAACTTGATTTGGCATAAAAACCCCTTCGGAGTAAGAGGAAAAGCCAGATCAAGCTATGTGTCGCTGTGAAATTTATTGGAATAACAAAATATGCAACTTGTGCGCATGCAATTACAACAAACTTATAACTATTACGCCACTATACTTTACTCTCGAATCCGTGGATACCCTTGAAGCGCGCTTACTCTAGCCGAACGTCCACTGGAGGAGCTGGCCCGCTGGTAGGGCCTTCAGTTCCCGAGCTGGGCCTCAGGACGCCGTTCCTCCAAAGGTGGCTTCGCGTCGTGACGTTTAGCTGTGCCGAGGTCGCACTGGCGTGAAGTTCCAAGGCGATGCGTGGACCCTGCTGTTGAGGCTACACAATGCGCTCCTAGTAGAGGCGAGAGAGGTGCACGTGCTTCAGATGCTCGAAGCAGACTGATCCAGGACGACAAGCTGCTCCTGACGTCCGGAATTCGTTCCGCTCCGTCAGGGCGGGGCCTAAAGGAGCAGCAGTGTCCTCTGGCGGCAGGCGGCGCTAGTCCCAACATGCCACGCATCGTCCGCTGCAGGAGAAAGGAGCGGCGCAGCTCCATAGCCGCGTTGCCATCCCCGAGCTCCGCCGGCTGGGAATAGCGTTCGAGACGGTAGAAGGGACAGGCTACCTGCGCGCTCGGACCCGAGACGGGTCCTTTATGGGCCTAATCGCCCGTAATAGCAGCGAACAGACACCTCTCTGCCTGTATTCTTGGGATTCCCCAATAATGGCATGCAATAGCCGGCACGACGGCCTGGGTTTTTCCCCGGGAAATTCCCGCCTGCAGTCTTAATGACCGATGCCGGTCTATACCGCGCAATGCGCGAACAATCAGTACCTGGTTTGAGTGAGAAAAGTAATTTTAACTCTCCAGGAATATTATCGTTATCGTTTGATCTTTGTTGACTTTCAAGTTCTTCCTTCATCATTACATAAGATTTAGCAAAATCATTATTTTCACGAATTATTTGATCAAGTAATCTCATCATATCATGATTGATAACTGGATGTTGATTTCTTCTAAAATTGTTTGCTTCTTCGGGATCAATTATAAATAGTTGTCCATACAAAGGACTTTCGTTGACGGAAGGATATAATGCAGTATTAATTTGATAATATATTTGTCCTTGTATTTTAAAGCAGTATGGTCCAGAACGTCTAGATTGAAAATTAAATAAATTTGCATTAAAAGATGCAAATGATAAAGAACTATTGTAACTTCGAATATGTTGAAAGAAGTTATTTGAGAAGTGGTGTAAGTTATCGAACATACTTCTAAGATCATTCGGAAATGGACGTGGAGGGTCCAAAACTACAGATCCATGGCCACAACAGTCACTAAAAGACAATCCTTTATTAGAAATTTTTTCATCATTGAAATGATTAGCATTACAATGTCGGCATAAAACGTTCATTTTCCCTAGATAATCTTCTTGAGTTATTATTGGTTCAGGTTGTTCATCCATATTTATAGGTCTATTAATAATAAGATCACGAGCTGCTTGACGACGACATCATTGAAGTTCAGCATTTCGTATTCTTCGATTTCTTTGGTATATAATTTCTTCCTCAGGAGTACGTTGAGATTTACGACCGCGTGACATATTTAAACAATAAATTTAAAGTAATAATGAAAAATGAAAATAATAGTTGAAATTTCTGGATGAAAAAAATTCAATATTTAAATAAATAAAAAAACAATCGTAAGCAAATATTAAAATAGAATTATAAATCAAAGAAAATAAGGCAAATGTAATTTTGTTAGTTTTTTAAAGGCGTAATCGAGGTTGAAATTGCAAGTCCAGGTTAAATTATCGTTGAAGGTTATAAAAGGTTCAGGTTGATGTTGATAAAAGGTTCAGTTTAATGGTAATATGGTATTACTATTAACGTTAATATCAACGATTAGGTTAGTGTAGAGGTTGAAGTTGTAGGTCAGAAGTAAATAAATTAAAAAATGGAAATACAAGTATATAATGAAATAAAATTTATTCATCATCTATAATTTTCATAAGTGCATCAATTGCCATATTATTTACAGTTTATTTGTAATTCAAGTTAAAATGTTGGTGATATAACTGCAAATTTGGCAATTTCCAACCTGAAAAAAAAAACAAAAACAAAATTAGAGATTCGATAAGGAAGAAAAATCAAAATCAAGATGTTAAATTTGTTATAATTAAGATTGTTAAAAGATGCAAGAATTTATTGAGATACACACAGACAGTTAGAAAATAAACAGATCAACCAATAGAATATATTTATCCATTCATGTAAAATTTAGTGACTTTTCAGTTACTGGAAGACCAACTTTAATATCATAAACACTGTTTTAGCACTCGAACCTCAAAATGCCAAGTTTATTGACGATTTTGATGTTCTTGCGCTATAAAATATCGTATGAGACTGTTATGGGAGGTATTACTCTACCTTGCTAGGTAGAAAACCATCTACCATGAAAGTGTCATAATATAATATATTTACGCCGCACCCATGTCAAGTAAAATGTTAGTCTTCCAATAACATAAAAGTAAGTAAACAATCCATGCATAAAAGATAAATTCTGACGGTTGATCTTCGAATTTTCAATCCTGTTGAGTGCACTTGAATAATAACATTGCAATTATTGAGAATTTTATTGGAAAAAAATTAGATATCTCTTTTCAGATGCACATGATAGATCTGACAATCAAGAGATAAGCCCTCAGCATGCATTTATCCATTCATATAAGGATTGGTAAGGTTATAGTTAATGGAAGACCAACTTTGATATTAAAAAGTTGAATTGACGATACCATCTCAAAAGAAAAGTTGGTCTTCCCTTAACTATAACCATACCAAATTTTACAGGCATGGATAAAGGCATTCTGAGGGATGATCAATAAATTATTTTTTTTTATTTGGTAATTTTTTTCTGAATAGTAATTCTACTTACTAATTTGTCCTGATGTGTGGCCTATTTCCTCAAAGGAGACTTCCTCTGGTGGAGGTTCTGGTATGGCATCTGGCTCCTGATGATTCCCGTAGAAGCTGATTATGGTGTTCGTCTGGATGATGAGCTCAAATGGCACAAAGTTCTGCTCTCTTCTTTGATAATTCAAGATGGTTGCTTTACTCTTCACTCCGTCCAAGCATAATATCTAAAACAAACATGAGAAATGTTATTTTCTAATAATAAAAAATAAATAATTTTTAGGTATCATTTACTTACGCGTCCAATTTGTATGTCGTTCTGAAACTTGTTTATTAGTGTATCTCCCCATATGAGAACAGTTATTCTCCTCTCTCCGTTGGTTAAAGTGAATTTATACAACACATATCCTTTTACAGCCTTCCTTCCTTCAATAGCCTCCACATAACCTACAATTTCACTGAAAATGAAAATAAAATAATTAGTATATGTTATTAAATGATTAATTCGGAAAAATTGTTGATTAATTAGATGATACTGACATAGCTGGATCCTTGTCGACGATATCATCAAAAACGATGTTTTCAGAATAGGGAGGCTTATCCTCCGGGTTGCCTAAATTCACGTTTCGGTCCATTTTTCCAACTTTAATAAGCGAATTAAATTAAAACTGAATTATTAAAAAAAATTACAATATAATTATATACAATAGAAAAACACGTGTGAGCCCTGACCATAATCTAGCTTTCATTTTTTCACAAATAAAATAACTTTTTACAAAAAAGTATATTAATTTTTTCTGAACTAATAATATAATATTATATTATAAAATAAATATACCTACGTTGCGAAAACTGAAGGATGCCTGGATTTTTCTTTAGATTACAAAAACTGCGCCTAGCACAGCACACACGTACGTATTCGGTTGATAGGGATGACTGCTAACCGGATGAGAGAGAATGATGTATATGTATGAACAAATGTATGTTGCCAGAAACAAATGTACGTTGTCAGAAACAAATGTATGTTGTCAGAACAAGTGACACGCGCGTACCAGAATTCGGTCGTGACTGTCACAACCGCGAAAATGACATGCATACACCCAAAAAACTTAATTATATAATAAAATTAATTTGAAGGACTGGCCAAGACGCATGCGCACGACCTAGACCAATCACATAGCCGCTTCACTTGGCTTCAAAACATCCGGTCATCACTTTTATAAAGAGGGATATATATATATATATATATATATATACAAGGGAAAATAAGACGTGCTTACGCCCGCCGATGTTTTGGTTTATTTTGTTTTTCTTGGTACTACGACGAAGTTTACGCTCAACAGATCGGTATGAAACTATCCGATCGAGTTTTTGCTTGCTCGATTTATAGTATGGATATATATATATATATATTATTTTAGTTATATTTTATAATTACATATATGAAGTTACATCCGAAATGAAAGAGAAAATAATACGACACTAAAATAATTAAGCAGAATGTATGTTGTGAAATGTGAATAAAATGCATATAATCAATGCTCAGATAAAAAATGTATTCTGATAAATATTAGAAGCATAGAATTTCAAAGCTGAATAGTAAAATTCACCATCAGAAGAATTTAATGAAAATACTTGAAATTGTACAACTGTATTATTTTTTGTCTTATATTTATATATCTTTTATATATCTCTTTTATATGTGCTTTAAAATAATGACAATGTAAAAACAAAATATTTATATAAATAAGGAAACATAAGTCAATCTCATTAACTACTGGTTTACGTATAAATACAACCGGTCTAGTATGTGCATACCGAGCCTTTGCCCGTTGATCAAACATCTTATATGGTTTATCAGTTCTTCGTTGAAATCAGCCTATGACTCTGGCCCCCTGTCTCCTCCGCTTCGAGCGTATGTATAAATTTACACCAACTATACACTAATCGCTGAGTACAACCCTTGTATACGTAACATGTTCCAACTGCCTAACTCTGCGTGTCGCCTATATTATTATAGCTAACTCGTTTTGTGCGCCGGATCTTCCGGTTTCCATGTACGGCAAGATTAGAAGGCTGTTTGGAGTAATTGAAGGAGTGAGCAGTACGCTGGCGTGAGCAAGTATAAATTCGTCGGTTAATCGACCCTATAAAAACGTAGCGGTATCTCATGGTTTCGCGTAGTGTACGGTAACTCGTTGAACGATTTGATCGGTAGCGAAGTTGCTAAGCCGTACAATGATATTGTGTGTAAGTATAATATTGTGACCTACAAGACGCTAGATAAACTGTACACAATAACCCTACACCCTACTCGTAATAACTCTACACAAATGTTTACTACACGGAAATTCCCTACACATATTTTTCATTATTTTACTACACCACAAAACTCTACACAATTGTATAACCTATTGTTGCAATAATGAAATAACAATAGGTTATATGATTGTGTAGAGTTTTACGGTGTAGTAAAATAATGAAAAATGTATGTAGAATTTTTTCGAGCAACAAATATTTGTGTAGAATTATTGAATGTAGGGTGTAAGGTTATTTTTGTGTACAATTTATCCAGCGTCACCTACAACATATTGTAATAACCTATAATAATTCTCAGTTGCATTGTTTGCCCTAATACACAAAGTCTTAGGATATACAGTATAAAGATAATTAAAATAAAGATTTAAAGTTTGAAGGAATCCTTACATTAAATTTGGTTTGCCTATGCTGACTAATTTTCTAGCATAATTATTTTCACTTTACAATGTTTGCTATGCTGTACTTCTCACTAAAATATTTATGATAATTTTGTTTAAAACACTGAATCGTATATTCAGTAATTGTATTAGAGTTAAAATAGTAATAGTAGTAAAAATAGTAACAGTAAAATAAAATAGAATGTATAACATGCTTTATGCAACAAGTCGTAAAATTTCACGTTCAACTGCCAGCGCGAATGAGAAAGTAATATAATAAACAGAAAATAGTTGATAATTGAACATTTTTCTTTTCTAGGTCACTGTCACGCTTTTACTATTGAAATGTATATCAGCAGAATATGGAACTAGTGCAAATTCAAGAGGGTGGCAGTAAGTTGCTCCTATTGTTTTGTAATACAAAAATTTATTGCATTTATTACGAACTTAAAAAAAAATTGATGAAAAAATCGTATTTCTGAATTAAATTAAATGAAACAGTAAATTAATCATTGATTGAACTAATTATTGGATATTTAAATAAAAATTTTATTTTAGAAGCATAATATTATACATATACACTAATAGAACTAATCATAATCGTAAATACATTTTAATACATATATGCACATCAAAAACATTATTTCTCAGTTCATAAATCCTTCTTAGACAATATGCATCTCAAGGCATCAGTAACTTTGGTAGTAATGACTTAAACTATGGAGGACAGACGCAGGATTTCAGTATTCTAGGATCACATGGAGGTGAAGGTTGGCACAATAGTGGAGGTTGGAGCAATGATGGAGGTTGGAATGGTCACATTAATATTGGGAGTTCCACATGGAATCAAAATCAGCAGCATGATCATCATACAGCTGCTATTCCAATTGGCGAGCATATTGAAATAACAAAACCAATCACGGTTCCTGTTATTAAGAACATCGGTAAGTGATTTATACGAAGTTAATAATTAGTTTATTATTAAACAATATAATTATGTAGAATCAAATGTTCAATTTTAATAGGTATACCTTTAGCCCAACCAATTGGCATCCCTGTAGCTCACGTCACAGCGATTGGTGTCCCCCAGCCTTATCCTATTCACGTACCGATTGCTCATCCAGTTGCTATACCTGTAATTAAAACTGTGGCTACAGTAATTGAGAAAAAGGTTCCATTTCCGATAGAAAAAATTATACCCGTACCGGTAGAAAAACCGATACCAATTCACATTGAAAAGCATATTCCTGTACCAGTAGAAAAACCTTATCCAGTTCATGTGCCGGTTTATAAACACGTTTTCCATCGTCACAAAAGTCATGGTTGGCATCGATAGAGCTATCATCGTACTAATGTTTACCTAACGAAGTCCAGGAAGAGTATCGGAACGAGAAGGAAAGCTAATGAAATAAAAAGTTGAACACTGATTCCGGAAACTTAGATAGTGATCTGAACGACAATAATTCAGAAGTCTAATTGTTTTATAGACCAACAATTTTTCTAGTTTGAATACTAGTACCAAACAATTCTTTTATACTTAAAATTAACATGTTATTATTACTTTTTTAACTATATTCAAACATAAGACTTTCTAATAGTTATTAAATAGCTGTAAAATAATTATATCGTTATATAGTTAGTATAATATTATTGAGTATAAATTTCATAAATATAGATATTCGGTAGACGTGAGGAATTCCATGTTGCAGTAGCTTTGTAATTTAATAATATATATAAATCATTTGTAAATATTTGTTGATGTAAATATGAATTTGGTAAATTTTACAAATATAATGAACTGTATATAATTCTGTAATATTGTATTATTGTTATTATTTAATAAATATGACAAAAAGGAACAGTAAGTTTGAGTGTTCTTTTTTATTGTACATATTATATTGTAACTAATTGTAAACATTACTACTAGCGTTGGCTAATAATTATATTTAACTATAAATTTCTACGTCTTTAAATTTCAAAAGTTAAATGCTATTCTCATTAGAAAAGATTATGTATCGCAAGAAAATTCAGTTTTTGATCTGCATTTATATTTATTCAATTTTTTCTCTTCGTATGAGCGTCATGCAAGCACAAGGCTACTCTTTTTAATCTAACCGCTCTCAAATACGTATAACGTATAATTTCTTTGAAACAATATTGATCATCACAAAAATATTTTCATAATCACATTAGGATCACACTATATTGTGTACAAATATTTTGAACTTGGAACTGAAAGGGAATCTGAACGAAAGTGAATGTTGTCGCCCGAAGCTTCATCGATCCGATTTTTTAACCGTTTTCCTCAATTGTATGTTGTTTTGTAGAATTTAAGTTTTGTATATGCAATAATGCTATTAAACACACAAACATGCACAGGCACACATCAACCCACCCACCCACTCACCCACACACATACACACACCCACCCACCCACCCACCCACACACACACACACGCACGCACGCACACACACACATACACACATATATATATATATATATACAGGGGCCATTACAAAGCACTTTACCTTTTTTTTCTATGTCTCATTTCGTGGGGAAGTTACTTTTTTGGCTTACAAAGCAGGAAGTTATAATTGAAAGTGAGTGCTTTCCTTTGTAATAAAAAAGTTTGTATTGTGTGGCAAATTGCCTACACGGTATTGGTAAAAATTTTCGTATGAAAATCGGTTACCAGCTTTCATAAAATTTCATTTCTAACGAGCTATATCTTAAAATTGTTCGCTCGATAAATAATTATCAAACTTTATAGCTATTTAATTTTGAAATATTAAAGATATAACGTATTTGTATGTCCTACTCGAAAATTAAAACTTCTAATCATTTGTGCTAAATAATAATTATAGTAATGACATAATATACTATTACAATATAATGCGTTTACGCTACATTGATTTCCAACTCACATTACTAAATCTTACTTATGAAAAATCAGACATCTTTGAAAAGTAATTAGTTAATCAAAATAAACATAACATCTTCTATAATGTGTCATATAGGTATATAAACTTATATATAATATAAATCGTATATTCATAAAGAGAAAGCAATCTAGGCAGATTCTTTCTAATCAGAAACATTTGTGAGATACTGAACGAAAAACTGTTCTATCGATTTGCCATGCCCCATTTCCGTATGCCACAATACACGTTTGTATCTCTAATCGATAATTAATGGTACCATATTTCCCGCTTCTTTCAAATCATGGATAGCTGGATGACGGGTACTACCGCAAGCAAACAATTGAGAGGTTCCTAGCTACACTCCTGGAGAAAGGTTCACGAACAATATCAAAGTGTTGGCAGTGAAAGGGAGGCCGGACGTTACAAGACTCGTTGGACGCTATATTTAAGATGTGGAACGGTAGAAGATGTATCAGTCTTGTTAGCTCTGTCCTAAACAGAGCTTGGATACGCTAGAGAATCATTATACACAGAGGAACTTCTTTACTGCTCAAGGCGAAAATTTCGCACACACTTTAATGGCCATGGCTAATTTTGTGAGTGTTTATTATGGTGTATGATAAATTATTGAGGAAATAAAAATATCATCATTTTGGTATTCATATTAGATGTTACTCGATTAATGAGTTAATAAAAATATAAATATATTTTCAATTTGTTCAATAATATTTAATTATGATTTTGAATATAAATCAATATGTACCAACAATTTAAAAGCTTCTATTTTATTGAAACAATGTTTTAAAAAAATTCACTTATCAAAGACAAAAATGAGACATATTGATTTTTATTTCATTTAATATATCTAATTTTGATGGTACAATATTTTAATATAAAACTAATGTATAAATATAAAAATGATAAAATAGATGTAATCATCTTAGTTTAATAATCTTTTTAAGTGACAACTTAAGGTTCTCGAAATAAGGTTTTCGACATTTCAGATTCTGCTGTCGGCTCTATTCTCGTTAACAACAGCGAACCCTATTATTGTACCGAATTTACGTGGACAAATATATTTTCCATTTTTTCGAGCGCAACGATACAACCAACAACAGTTCTACCAGCCCCAAGATCAAGCGGTTGAGCGCTCTGACCAAGAGATTCAGCACCAAAATTATGGTTCTGACTATGGCAGTTATAGCGGCGATTATGATGGACAAGATAATTCTCACACTCAAAATGGCGTAGCCCGCGAGGACGAGAGTCAAGATAATCATAACTTCGGCGAACAACATCAACAGCATGATTACTCTGCCTTTGCCGATTTCAATGGAGGTGGTGGTTCCGAGGTAGAGAATAATCCTGAGGGTAGACATGACTCCGGGTACGAGTCACAGCAGCACTACCAGCCACATTACGTACATAGCGTGCCGGTATCCGAGCACGTTGAAGTAACGAGACCAGTTGCTGTTCCTGTTTACAAAGAAATTGGTAATTCAAATAGCTTTGTTGAAAGATAGATTAGCTACAGCTATGATCCAGATTTAGATTCAGTTTTAGATTCAGTTAGGAAGCAAACTGGGTCATGCGTCGTTTCTTAATTTAAAATAAAATGGATAGAATTATTGGCAGGCTAGAATAGTGCCTAATTGTAATATTCGGATAAAACTAACAAATTCATGTTGTAATCCAATTTACAACATTACAGTTAGTCCTCTCTATCAATATTGTTGTTTTTATTTTAATATTTAAGCAATTTTATTACTATTAATATAAGTAAAAATTACTTATTTTAGGAATCCCAGTACCACACCCAGTCAAAATCAACGTACCGCATCCAGTGACAGTAGGTGTGCCTCAGCCGTATCCAGTAGCTGTTCCCGTGTCACAACCCGTGCCAATACAAATTATAAAAACAATTGCAGTACCAGTTGAAAAAAAGGTTCCTTATCCCGTAGAGAAGCATGTACCTGTACCGGTCGAAAAACCCGTACCAATCACTATTGAAAAACACATACCAGTGCCTGTCTACAAGCCGTATCCTATCAAGATTCCTGTATACAAAACTATTTACCACCATGCTAAAGGACATGGCGGTGGTCACAATCATGGCCATGATCACGGTTACGGTCATGGTCACAGTTATTGACATTTCGTATATAAACATCGAAAATATAGTGAGATAGACGTGGCTGTTATTATTAGATTTGAACAAACAAGTGCAAAACCCATTTAGTTAGATAGGCCGTTACGCGAGAAAAATAAATTGTTTGCAATTTATTCATTTAACAAACAAGTGCAAAATTAAATTATATTTATTTAACTAAATTTTATAATTAATGCTCAAGATTATTTTCTGGGTTTTATACAAAATTTTATGTTAGTTAGGAACTGTTCTGATTTAATTACTAGTCGTAATTTAATTTATCATTCTTATATTAACTTATTCAGTTTCTAACGTTTTATTAGATAAAATTGATTTGAAAAATACATTCAAGGAATAGCTGATTCAACCGAGAAATTTTCTGAGCAAGAAATAAGCATAAAACAATCACTCAAGGATCTACAACTTGCTTTTTTATAATTCTCAATATAACTCACAAATCTGGAAAAAAGTATAAATATCTCTGAGTAGTATTATTAGAAAATGATTAAAACGCGTGTCGGCTAAAATAAAATAACATATCTTATGACTTGAATTTAGCCTGAACAAGTAAAACATCTTATAAAATAAACATAACTGGATAGTTAATGCTTCTCATGCTATGTAGAGAAGAAATATTTGTACACAAAACCTGAGCGACTCGAAGCGAATCGGTCAACGGGAGAAAGTATTCTATATACGATGAAGGAAAAGTCACAATGCCTCAGATTTGCATAAATCGTTGTATTTAGTTTTATTTCCTTTGTATGTTTAACTTGTAAATAATATAAAAGTGTATCTACGTACAGTGGTAGTTACTTTATGAAGTGGCTGTTATTTTTTATATCTAAAAATGTTTTGCAATAAATGAATTAGAAAAAATATAGTTTGTTAATGAATCCTTTATACACCCATTCATAGCGAAAGTGCAGTACACTCAAGTTTAATGCGATTTATCTAGATACCCCCAAAACGGCAATTGAAATAAAGTTTAGAAAGTAATGGTGCCGATAATGAATATAATATATTTGAAAACTCGTTTTAAAAAGTTTCAATTTATTTATAAACTTGCCATTTACTTTTTTGTACATATTGATAAGCATAGTGGTGCTATAAACTTCTTTACAAAAGAAATAGTAATTTTACTAACTATGTACAATTAGTAAAATGAGTATGTACATTAATAAAATTAAGTATGCTGTTATTATTAATATTTATACATAAGGTAACTTGCAATGCAACCAATTATTTAACAAAACCTTTTTTTCTCGACGTCAAAGAGAAACCCATCTTCTACTAGGCAAATAATGAAATAAATTTATATCCATACAACGATAATTAATAATTAATTAGACAATATTATATATATATATATAAAAATATTTACAGATTCTATTTATCCCAATATTCATTAAAATTATAAAGTATTTTTAATAAACGACAAAGCTGCTGTCAATTCATTAGCATGAAGCTTCCACCAAACTAATCTATAATTCCAATATACAACTAGACGATACTGAAACTTGTCTGAAAAAGCTGAACAAAGCTTTGACGGCTCGTAGAATTGCAAAGCAGTATTCTATTGTAAAATTTGAAGTGTTTGAAGTACTAAAATCAAATTTATATACGAAAATATAGTTGATATGAAGACTCCTAAAATGTAAAGGCAAACAATCTTAATAGCTTTAAAATATTCAAATACTAATCAATAA
Source organism: Muscidifurax raptorellus (assembly GCA_020010945.3). Taxonomy (NCBI): domain Eukaryota; kingdom Metazoa; phylum Arthropoda; class Insecta; order Hymenoptera; family Pteromalidae; genus Muscidifurax; species Muscidifurax raptorellus. The sequence goes on along the minus strand of CM052077.1, from coordinate 19,676,265 downwards.
ATTAAATTTGCTACATCTACTATAAAATAAAAGAGTATAACAAATTTTGTATTCTTCTTGAGCTTAATTTTATTGTATAAATATTTATATTTGAACATACATTTTCCATTATATGCATTTATTATTAACACTATTTGTAACTCTTTCTAAAACAGCATAAGCCTGATTAGAAAATAAATATTAGTAATCAAATTACACGCATATTATCTCCATGTAGACATTTATTTTAGTCGCATTTGGAACTTGTAAGTTCATTGTCATTATGCAATTTTTTCATGTTTCTTCGATCCATATATTTTTCTATCCATATATATTTTCTTACAGTTTAGATAGCGCCCACGTTTCACCCCTTACATAATCACCAGCAGTATTCTAATCCTATATATATTTTTATTTTAACGCTTTCAGCCAGCAGTTTTGAGTAATTTACTAACGACGTAAAAGCAGTTACCCGAATGGAATCTCCTATTTATCTTGACTTTAATCTCGTTCCTATCATTTATAGGTGTGCCCAGATGTCTGAATAACCTTTTGAAAGCAAGAATGTCTCGATAGGCGAGCTCGAGCTAGCCTATCCATAACCATGTATTTTGATTTCGATCTATTCATTTCAAACTCTGTATGCTCACCCGCATTTATGAGGATTTCCGCGTTTCTCCATGTAGACAATAATCAATATAATTTGAACTAATTAGAAAAACGAATTGTCCATTATATTTAAAAAAATCGCTATTCATTGTATACGTAATGGTTATTGACAATCAGGATTTATTTGCAAATTTAAGTAACCAAGAAAAATTTAAGCGTGTACATAATATTGTTGATTTTCATAGTGAGCATGTTATTTGCTAATTGTGCATAACGAAACATTGCGTGCATCTTATAGTGCTACATACGAGTTTCAAGTGGGAAGTTTATCTATATTTACGATTCATAATTATGAAGTATACGAGGCTTTCGCCATGATTATCAATATAAGTAGTTCGTAAATTGCTGTAGAAAGTAGAGATTAGCTAGATTAGATAAAAGTGTAATTCGATCATGAAGTTTATATCGGTCACGAATGCCGATCGTTCGTGAGTTAATCGAGAGTATAAGAGCTGTTAAGTATGCACAGAGTATCTTTTAAGCTTCCAAAATTATTTTCATCAAAACGGTTCATTAACCATCATTTTCAGAAAACTGCAACTTTAAGTAGAATAAAAGGCAAACATGTGTTTAAATAACGTAAATAAAATAGATAATATATATAATTTCATAACCGTTAGTCGCAACAATGATATAATATTTTTATCTAGACAATATTTTTTTCATCACAAAACACTATAAACTGTATCTTGAAATTACCCTCTTGGTCACTGTAATTAATATACTATATGCTATGAACCAGGTTAGTTAATTAAATTGTATTTAGTTACATTTGATGCCGTGATATACTATATGGTTTAGATGCGATCAGTTAATACAATTTATAATTTACAAACTATTAAATATTTAAAATAAAATCTTGTTGAATTAAAAATATGAATTCACGTCTATTTACCGAGGAGAATTTCATTCAATCAAACAATTATTTACCCAACAGTTATTAAGACGATTAAAAGTTTTAAATTTTTACTAACAAATTTAATCAAGCAATCTATGTGCATGAAACCTCAATATTTGTATGTGCAAATGATACATTTTCCAGCTGAAATATGATTCCTGAAAACGTGCTTCGAGAAAACTAAGCTACAATTACGCAAGCCAAGATAATAGTAAAAATGGAAGTTTACTGCACTATTGAGGGCAACGAAGTGGGGTTCTTTCCCTCTCTGCAATGCGATATAAAAGCGGAAATGTTGAAAATCACTTTAGTCAACAGAGTGCCTCATGCGTGTAAACCTTCACATAACTATGTTTTTCTTTGTATGTTAACAAATAATTTTGAATATTGATTAATAACATAAACGAAAAGTAATGTTAATTATATAGTCAGCAGTAGAACTATATTTTAAAATCAATTAATAAAATGAATTTAAGTAGTAAAATACTAACTTTTAATTAATTTCAAGCATTGTCAACTAATAAAAAATAATAAGTTATTCAGTGTACTGCAGAGTTCTTGTTATAGAAATTTTATTAGTAATTATAACTATTAGATTTAAGAACTTTCAAAATTAAACTAAAATATAGAGCCAACTTTTTGTATAGTTATTGATTTTAGGAATCACAAAAGCATCTGGGTTGGGGTTACGATATGGATATGGCGAAGGTCATAATTTTGGTGAAATTTCTTTGGATCGGAATTCAATAAGCCATGGTAAAAATGAAGCTATCATACTAATTATCACAAAAATAATCTCAGTAAATTAAGCTTAATTTGTTGAACATAATCATGAAATATATAACATCAATTTTTATATGCCATTAAATTAATTGGCATGTCCGGAAAAAATTTTTTTGGCTATGTTTGAACATTTATATCTTATATGATTTTAACACAATGATATAGATCTACATGACTGGAATCAAATCCATGATTCATCTGACTACAAGGAACCAATCTCAGGATTAGAAGTATGGTTGCAAGATGTTATTATTGGCAAGGATCATAAAGGTCTTGTAAAACCAATTGTAAAAGAAATAGGTAAGAAGAAAGTAAGACAAATGCATCGTCTAAAAGATTTTTTTCTATAAGTTATGCAGCATACAAAACCATAGTATTTATACGAGATTAACCTTAGTAAGTTTTTGTCTTAGCTATTCAAATTCTCTTTCAGTAATTTAACATGGAGAAAATTGATGACAAAGAGTTGTTGTTCAAAGACATACAAGCAATATACCAGGACGTAAATGGATACTGTACGTTATGAGAATCAAAGTACAAAAAAAAGCTTCTATAAGAAAAAGTTTGTTAAATACAGACTGGTAAATAATAATCTGTTTAAGTTTAGTGACAGTAAAAATATTTTAAAATTGATTGATTTTGTAAGTTATATTTATAGTTTACTTTTATTTGTATACAATTTTCATTTATGACTTTATCTATTAACTGTATGTAAAACACCGGCTTATTTTCATCAATTTCTTCGTTTTTAATTTCTATAAGAAAATTTATATATCTGACAAAGCTATGTGCAGAAACTATTTTTTGTAGTATTTTTAATGATATTTCAATAATTAATATTTTTTGCTACATAAATATGCAAAGGTAAAACCTAAAAATGTGTTCACAGCATATCCAGTATATAAAAATCGTGAAATAAAAATTCCCTATCCACAAATTCAACAAGTAAATCAACCGTATCATGTATTAGTCCCGATTTTGCATCCAGTACCGTATGAGGTAATTCATTCATACTTATAAATATTTAAATGATCATATTACAGTGGTTAATGTTTTATCAATATTAAATAAAGAAAAAGTGAAAAATATTACAATAGATTAGTACACGATCCTCGGTCCCTACAAAAATTTGCTTAGATCTTTAATATCTCAATCTTTCATACGAGTAGATTTATTATCTTTTTTAGAAAAACAAATAGTTAATTCGGTTTAAACTAATAAAATGGCAATATTTTTAGAATTATCAAAGAATTCATGTAGAATTTAGATATTTAAAATATTTTGGCATTTCTAAAAGTGTTACAATTTTAGTAGGTTTAGCTGAAATCATGATTTGTTTTTCTTAAAAAAATGTATCCTACTCGTATAGAAAAGATATGACAAAGAGTTGTGCTAGATTTCACGGGAAATCTGAATCTTGCTACTCTTCATTGGGACCGACGATATACAGCGTTGGTTAAGATGTATTGTTAGTTATCACTCTTTATGTAAACAAAACTTTTTAATTAACTAGATTTATTATGAATATAAACATTTGTATTTATTTTAGGTCATAAAGAATGTAGTCAAAACCATTGAGAAGAAGGTTCCCACACCAGTCGAGAAAATAATTCCTGTGCCAGTAGAAAAGCCGGTACCGTTTGAAGTAATAAAGCATATTCCAATGTTCGTGGAAAAGAAAATTCCCATCAGAATTCCAGTATACAAGACGATACATCATAAAGTGTACAATTAGATTATTTTTTTCTATTCATTATATTTTATTTTGTAGTTTTAATTAAGTTGTATTATGGCGAAGAATACAACTTGAATTGTCAAAAAAAAAGAATTTTAAATTATTAAGAAATTATGTTATTATTATATTTACATTAAATTGTTTAAGAAACTTATAACAAGGTGGGATTTATTTGGAAACACTATCATATGGCATATATATCACTCTTGACTAATGCTTTTTATAATATTTCTAAGTTTATACCATCCTCTTAAATACTTCTTAAGGAGACAAAACAGTCCTATTACATGAAAATAAAAAAAGTAAAATTAATATATAAATTAATTTTTATGAAAAGATGTTTTCTATAACAATAGTAGGTCAAATTACCTACAAATTGAGCCCTCATAGACTTCTTATTCACCTACCAGATAGTGGTGACAGTACGTATACGTATGAAAGTATTTTGGCACTGTCCGTAAGATTCCGTAAGAAGTTTTATACGCCTGTTATTCTTATATAAATGATGTAATTTTGATTTGAATGCGTAGAAGTTGTTTTACAACCAAAATACTATATTTTTTATTCTTTGTCGACGAAGTTTACTACTAATTATTTTATGAAACAACTTCTACACATTCAAATAAAAATCGCATCATTCATATGAGAATAACATGTGTATAAAACTTGTAAAAAAAATTTGAGCCTATTTCATCCATCGGTTCACTTGGAATCTTACGGACAGTGCCAAAATACTTTGATACGTATACGTACTGTCACCACTATCAGGTAGGTGAATATGAAACCTAAGAGGGCTCAAATTGTAGGTAATTTGATCTCCTATTATTACAGAAAACAGCTTTTCATAAAATCTAATTTATATATTAATTTTACTATTTTTTTATTTTTCAGGTAATAGGACTGTTTTGTCCCCTTAAAGGGACACACTACCTTTAAAACTCGAAAAAATAATTATTTTCAATTTCACACAGATAAGATGGATGGATTTGAAGTTTTTTATACACAATGTACGTCCCAATCGGGCTGAAAATTTTTGACATACTCTTAAAAGCACTAGTTATGGTATGAAAGGAGGAAATTTAATTTAAATGAATAGGAAACTTTTTAAAAATAAAACAAGTAAAAAATTTAGTTGTTTTAGCTTATTTTTCATTATTTTTGACTTCTTTTTTTTAAAGTTTTCTATTCGTTTAAATAAAATTTCCTCCATTCATACCAAAACTAGTGCTTTTAAGAGTATGTCAAAAAATTTTCAGCCCGTTTGGGCCGTACATTGTCCTGGAATCGTGTGGAAATTCTCAAAATATGATGAAGTTGTGCTACGTATGCATGAAAAATTTCAAATTAATCCCACTTATCTGTGTGAAATTAAAAATAATTATATTTGTAGGGTTTTAAAGGTGGTGTGTCCCCTTAAATAACTTATGCTAAATATAATAGAAAATTAAATTTTTCATTTTTTACAAGTTAAAGCGTATCTATTTCCATGCTGAGAATTTGTATTAATGAAAAAATTCATTTATTCTATTACAGTAGAAATGTAATGTATTATTTAATCCAGTATAATATATTGTATTTTATTAAAAATAAGAAATGTTAATAAAATAATCAATTCAGACATTGTTATTCTATTAAAGTCACGCTTTGAAATGTGAAAAATCAAGTGTAATTCCATAACAAATTATAAGTTTTAACGAAAAAGAACTTTTTACTTTCAGTTCATAAACTGTACCATAACTCTCTTTTTAAAGTTATGTACAGCTGACAAAAATGATGCGCATGTGAGTGTGTATTCAGCCTTTTGATCTCAAGTTCTAAAACCGAATTTGTTTTTAGAATTTTCATATAAATTAAGATATTATTAGAAATGAGGCATATTCTGTAGTATTTAATAACGTTAATACTACTAAAATTAAGTCCTCTTTACACAGTTTTATTTTGTAGTTCATTAGTTGAGTTCTAAAATATGCTTCAACAAATAAATGTCTTACCACGTATGTACCTTCCTTAATTAAATCAAATGAGCATACAAGATTCTTTGGTTATTTAGTACATTTGAACAAAGTTATTAAATTACAAAAACACATTTCTCACTTTTTTTTTTATTTCGACTCTATTGAAAACGGATATCTATACTTTCCTATCAAATTATGTTTCTGAGAAAAGGAATGCAAAATTAATTTAATATAATCAGAGTATTGATAATTATATTCTCCAATTATTGATGTGTATACAAATCTTGTATGAATTGACGGCAAAAAAATATGATATTTTGCCATTACTAAAAACAACAATAATATGAACACTAGATAATAATTAATTAAGAATTTTAAAAATAGAATTTTTTGCATGTTTTGCCATAACAAAATCAAATGCGAAAGTCGTACGTACAATAACACAGGAAGTGCAAGTTAAATTTTTACGCAAAAACTTGTGGTGAACGAACGTAATTAATGGATATATGCATCAATATGAAATGAGCGAGAGGACTTAGAGCACTGAGTGCTAATCCTTAAAGTATCATCATGTTGAGAGAATAAAAAGGAAATAGCGAAAGTTAAACGGTGATTACCAAACCAAAGGAAGGAAGAGAATCTGGGAAAAGGGTACTAAGGATGAACTATTGTGTTAGGTATTATAGAGGTCTTTTTCCGCTTCCCAGACAAAGACAAAAAGTATCTATATCAATGGCGTAGGAAACCGGCATGACAATTGGTTTTCTTACAGGGGAATGTATCGAAGACTTTCATGGCAATATCTTATAAAAAACGAAGGTTCATTGTGCGAAAGATAATGTTTGATTACATTCCAAACAAAAACAGCACGGATATTCGGAAATTTATCGACAATTTTTATTTAATTTGAAATTAGATTAAATAAATATTAAGTCCATAATCTATTGTTATTGTTATTTCTTTCAATATGACATTTGATTGTATTAAATATATATTTTGAAAAACTTAGGTATTTAATACAGTACATTTTATGAGAAAATATACTCATAGAATGTAACTCTCATATTTTATTCTTTGATATTCTCTACGTACTTTAGTATACGTACATATTTATGCATAATTACTTTCACAGAATTGAATCCTGGATCTCAATAATTATAAAATTGCCCTAAAATGTAATTCATACATTTTTGCTGGAACCAACAATAAAGATTACATAAAATGGTCTCAAAAAAGTGGTTTACTTTTATATTGTCATTGACTAATATATTTAAATATACGTTTGGCCAACATCTGTGAAATTTTTATTATCATTTAATATTATTATTTTTATTTTATTATTTATTAATATATTAACATAGTAGAGAGTATCTTAGGGTGACTCAGGTCTCTTTATCTATACCTGAAACTAAAACAGTTCAATTTTTATTAATTTTTTCCAATAAGTCGACAGAAATTAATATTATTAATAAATTATTCTTTTTTATATTTGATACTTAGCCATGCTCATTGATAATTTTCAAATAAGAGGCTACATGTGTAATTATAATTAATCAACGTTTCGCCCTCAGAAAGAAAGTCGAACCGCTTCCGTTCAATGTAAAAGTCAGGAGAATGTTAGTCAAAAGTAACTTTATGGGATTCGGGCGTTTTTAATGGGTATCTTTTTTTCAATGCTTTATACTCTACAATTATAAGATTTAAGAAAATTATTCTACTTCCGTTTGTAAAATATTCAGGAGTATAAAAAAGTAGAAAAAACGCGTGAAAAGACCTATAGGTATCGCAACGCAAAGTTATAAGACAACGCTCACTAGATCATTTCCTGTGAATTGTAGGAAGTTGGGCGAGAAATTTAGAAAACAAGAAGTAACTAGAATCTTCATAGCATTATATGGTATTTCGACGATTTTTTTAAGAATCAATAATAATAATTATATTTGTGGAGCTATAAAGATAATATATCAGTTCTGAAATTTTTATATACATTCATTATACTTTTGATAATTTAAAATAATAATATTAGTAATTATGATCATAAACTACATATAATAGTTGTATTGCATATTGTATGTATGGGTATATATGCACACATATAATATTACAAAATAGTAAGCTATATTAAAAGAACACGGTAATTTAAAGTAAACATGTAGTAGTAAAATATAAGCCAGTATAAAATCGTATGGTTGTTTTTAAAAATTGCTTTGGAATATTTTTCATAAATGTATTATATTTCAAAATACTATATTTTATTCTGAAGTTATTTTATTTCACGTAATGGACAATCAACAAAACATTTGAAGTAGGAGGAGCGATTACAAAAGTAGATTTCAGAGAAAGGTGGTGGAAACATTGAAAGTATATAAGCTTCGAGCGCGGCTAGCTTAGAGCACTCAAACCTACATCCTTCTTCCGTATTGTTAAATATTTACCGATGATAGTCATCATGTATAAAACTGTAAGCAAGAATGTTGTAGTAAATTATATTTTTTACAATTAACAAAATATAAAACAATTATTAAACTAAAAGAATGTATAACAATCAGAAAACAATTATTATTAGTATGAATATTCTGTATTAAAATATAAATTATTTACAGATATTCATTTTAAACGTAGCAGCTTGCTTAACTTTAGTGATAGCAAGCGACTACGGAGGTCATGATCACCATACATATGAAGAGAAAACTCATACTGTAGAAGTACCTATTTACAAAAAATATGGTAAGCTGAACATAAATATTTTTTTAAATTGGTTTTTCTCTGTTATCTATACGTTTTTATCTCTATTATTGTCATACAAATTTGTAAACATTCAAAGTATCGCAATTAATAAATTTTATTATACATTATAACTTGTTAATTTTATTTTATTGTTGATTACGTAGCGACGATAATAAATTAACTAATTTTGTATGAAAAGTTTGACTATAATATTCTCCACGAGTAGTTTTTATTCAATTTATTTTGCTGACATTTCGAAGACATCATTCCTCCTCATCAGGGCATTTAAAATATACAACCATCCACGAGTCACATTTTTCAATAAATAAAATATTGTTATATAATATACTATTAACTTTAATCTTATCCAAAAAAGACCTGTAATTTGCCTGATCATATAATGTTAACCCGTTTTCCATTAAACAAATTACATATCTCCTTTATGGTAAGATTAAGGCCAATAGTATGATATATAACAATTTTTTATTTTTTGAAAAATGTGACTAATGAATAGTTGTATATTTTAGATGCTATGATGAGGAGAGATTATTATAGTTAACCTTTCCTAAAAACTCATATAGTTTTAATAAATGCATAAGCTATACAATTAGATAAAAGTTTAAAAATATTACTTTCCGTCTTTTCCGGCCTTATTTTACGTATTGAATAAGCATGTACATTATCCTTTTTTCGTACACAGGGCTTTTAAAATTTAGTGTTAATTTTATTACAGCGAGTATAGAATTTGTATTTTAATATTGCAAATTGTATAAAATTTTAATTAGAAAATGCAAAAATAAAATTAAACGCATATATATTTTACCATCAATAAAGTTAGTATTTTCTACTTTACAGCCATACCGATCCCACATCCTGTGCCTGTAAAAGTGCCACAAGAAATCAAAATTCCAATACCGCAGCCGTACCAAGTGCCAATAAAAATTCCTCACCCTTATCCTGTTGAGGTTATTAAACACATTGAAATACCTGTTGAAAAACCAGAGCCATATGTCGTGGAAAAACAGGTATTTGATTAATTAATTAAAGCTTTTTCGAAACTGTATATGATTTTGTCAGTACTAATCAGTACTAATATTAAACTGTTAATATTTTACAATTTAGTTACTTTCCTTGTACAGTGTAACTATACGATATTATAGTAAGTAGTTGCAATCCATGATTGTAGGAGTATATGTTGTTTTATCTTAAAAATTCAAAAGGTATTAAAACGATGTAGAGTATAAAAAAATGTATGAGATTCTGAGCAGGGCATACATTGTTTTCTTTTATCCAATTTTTACTCATTGATACGTTTTCGTATACTCATTGAACTTTTACTCATTGATACGTTTTCGTATTTAATTTTTTGTGTGTATTAAAATTGTTTCTACGGTTTCCATATCTTTTTTAATCCATGTGAGGATTATACTGCCCTCTTCTTGATCAATTTCTCGATTGTTTATGCAGCAGCTTTCATTCATTATTGAATTTCATTTATTATTTTTCTTTTTTTAAGTGCCACTGGCTTACTCATCAACGTAATCCGATTACTTATCTTTTAAATGACGCTATATTAAAAATCCTAACCTTACAAATGTATTATACTTGTCTATAAATCTTATTTTCCCCAAACACTTATATCAAATTACGCGTAAATCAAACATTTTTGTTATTTAAAAAATTGTCTAGGTTTATATATTATATTTATAATTTAGTTTTATAGCAAAACATTTACACACAAAAAACAATATTTAATAGTTTTATAATTAAAATTTTTATTCAGATTTTATTGGAAATATTTTGTTTTTGATTGTTATATATTATAAAAAAGCAGAAATTTATTAACATTTGAAATTGAAATGTAATAGTTTATTACAATAATCAACTGCTTTTCAACTTGCTAAAACCACTTTCAATGAAAATTTTTACTTAAACCATCGAGTTATCGTTTGTTTTTAGTGTCACTAGCGTATAAACAAGAAGTTTGTGTTTGGGTACATACCGAAATAAAAAAGCAGCAAAAATAGGAGTTTATGACAAAATTTTGCCTAAATGGGTGGCAACCTACTATACGCCAGTCAATATTAACAGACAATATTAACAGTAGGCCGCAGGCCCAGAATCACTTTCATGTACAGTGCCTCAGCGAATTAAAAAAGTCTACAAGCAAGCTTGACTAACTACTGTAGAAAGCAATCGTCATATTGCGTAAGTTCACTAATGACATTTTTCTTTATGTCCGCAGGTGCCTTTCGTGGTAGAAAAACCTTATCCTGTCTATGTGGAAAAGAAGTTTCCCGTACCAGTCGCGAAGCCATATCCGGTTCATGTACCTGTCTATAAACATGTAATCGTCCACAGCTCTAAAGGCAAGGGATGGCACTAAGATATGGTTAAATAGTTACCGAGAAGATTGGCATAACCGTTAGCGTGAAGGTGTACAACATGTGATCAATCTTTCAGAAATGATAAAACAATTTTGCAAATGAAAATTGTGCAACAAAACTCGTAAGCTTTAAGTTCATATATTTAACAGTTGTTGTTACTTGAATAATTAATTGTCTTTTTATTGTTAAATAATAAAGTTAAATTTTTAATTTTAAGTAACCACAATAATAAGCCTTAAAACAGCAGGTCTCCATTAAAATTTATCGATTCTCATTTGTTTTTGAATAATTTAAAGAAACACATAAATCATACAATGCTATGGATTTTCTACAATAATTATCTACTACAATTACTTGTATCACTTTTAAAATTTTAAATAAGTATCAGAATGCATAAAACACTATTCAGGCTAAAATTAATCTTTTTAAAATACTGGTTAGACCTAAAATGTAACCAAATCGGTAAATATTGGTGAAATAGTAGATTTATCTAAAAGATAGCTCTAATCCCGTTTGATAAATCACATTGTATGGTTATTGTTACTACAATATTATTATAATTTATAATTATATATATTTTTTACTGTTGTCTGTCATTTCTTTAAAAAACTAGTATTCTATTTTATATAAGGTAAGAATTTGTTTGTTATCCTTGCGTTTTTGTATTTTTCTATTTATTTATAATATTAGTAATTAGTTGAAACTAATTTTAAAGCATATCTTTTATACATTGTTTATATTATTGTTTAATAAATCGATATACTAAGTAAAGTTTGGGGTTTCAATTATATAAGCTATGTAATTCTTACTATAACGATGATAATGAAGATATTTATCTACAGTATTATTATATCGTATTAAGTTATATAAAAAGTTCAAAGAGTAAAACGTGTTTATTTATATACTACTGTATTTAAAAGAACTAACTATTACGAAAACTTTTGTCTCAAATGCTTTGACTTCATTTATCCCTATCATGGCTCTAGTGTAAAACAACAACTTTACTCATAAAGGTAGATGCTCATGTTTATAAAATAGCTATTCAAATATAAATTTCTGTTCTAGTTTCGATATCGCACATATCGTATATTCATTCTCAGATTTGTTAGTATATAAATGCACGCCATCTGTTTATTATTTTCTAAAGAGGCTTAGAAATATAAAATTTACAATCTTTTAAAAAGTCAAGCTGTTTTGAGTTCGAATTTTGCGTTGTTATAAAATTATCCTACAGATAGCTATATGCACATCGCAATATATCTAAAAATACTCGATCAATCAGTTATTTTCTTTTCTCATTCCGAAATTTTACAAGGAACCAGAGTTTTTGTATTAATTAAAATTAACATGCAAAATTTTTTGATCATCTTAATTTTGTATATATTTAAACTAAAATATTTTAATATGCCAAAATATTTTACAATTAGGAATTATTCAAAGGAGATATATGTGCCATTAACCAATCAAGTCGTTTTTTTACAGACAACTTTCGGGCATTAATTTTCTGAGAAAAATTCATTTTGTTTGTAAAAAATGTATACATTAGACATTTTTTGTATATATAATATATTTTTCAAGGCAATCGTTTATTAATACTACGTGTCTAAATAAATAAAAAGTACGAAGCTGCAATCGCAAGTAAGGTACCTAAGTCAAAAAGATAAAACTTTCACTTGAGAAAGTAAAATTACATTGTTTACTATAGAACACTAGTCAATCCCCTATCCATTTTTTAGATAACAAACAAGCGTCAGTACATAGACCTGTTAAGTTTATCATCTACGAAAACTGTGCGAACGCGTGTGTCATGATCCATTCGTTCGCGATCTCGATTTACCATAATCAGCCAGAACTGCGCTCTTGCGATCGTTTGTGACCACTTTTACCTGTGAGCGTGCACTTTCACTGTGCACAAGACTATTCGAGATTAAAATTGCAATGCCAAAACGCAAACCGCCAGCTCCTGAACGACGTCAGATAGCATTGAAGTCTCTTCTTTCGAATGACGCAACGTATAGCATAATGCTTAATGCATATTGATTGAAAGTGAAGATTCTTTGATGAAAATGCCCTTTTAGGAGTATACACTTTCGAAACGTTTGACTGAATTGGCAGTCTAACTGATCTAGTTTGTATCGAGATCTATAAAGAACACTTGAGCATTTCCATTGAAAAAAATCTTAATATTTATGTGATATAAAAATATTGCTTCTCTTTAAATATACGGTATCAACAATATACAAATTTATACTTTTTTTTATCTGATTAGACGCCCGTTAATTGATCGGCGGTATCCTCTGACAACTGAATCTCAAGATATCGTGAATTTGCCATTTTTAAAATGATTTTCTTTTTTTTGTACATTTTAAATACTTAGCAATCATATAATAAATGTCCAAATGTCATGTTAGTAAATATAAATATTAAAAAATAGTTTTTACTAAAGTTTTAGCGAAAAAAATCATACAATACTTGATTATTGTTACAAATAAGCTACTGAATAAGATAAGTACATATTCTTTTGTTACAAATCATTAAAATGCATATAACGATATATCTCACGAAGTCGCAAAATTTTTGGCTATGTACTATTATATAAAAATTATTATTCATAGTTATAAAAAAATATTAGAATGGTGACTGACATATCTACAAAAAATATAAATCGCGATGGTACTTTAGAAAATAGAACATGAATAGGCTGTTGATCGATGGATTCACAGGCGAACGACTGAAGAGAACGTCGGCGTTGCTTCGCAATTTTACCCGAGGAAGGGAGAAAGTTTAGCATCGGCATATAAAAGACATGACCGTGACTTTGAGAGCGTCACAGTGATAGGTAACTGAGGCTTGAAGTTTATTTAATTCTGAATCAAAATAATCATTTAGACGCGTATGAAGTTGGAGCTTTAACCGTTGCAATGCTAATTATCGTAAGTTTAAATCTGTTGATATGCGATAATTATTAAAACTTTAACTTTAAATACCTGCTACATGCTTAAAATTTCGGTAAAGTAGTTATAAATAATATTTTTAAATAATTGCGGATAAGATATTTTTATAATTTAATTGAATGTACTCTTTTGCTTTGAAAACCTCAGACATATTTAGAAACCACACATAATAAGTTTCTATGAAATTTGTGCAGATTTTGATTACAGTAATGGGTATGGCGGCAGCAATCTACGAAGAAAATCGCGGAGGTTCAACATACCATGAAACCCAAAAGCTGATAGAAATTCCAATTTACAAGAAGTACGCTATTCCTATTCCGCATCCGATACCAGTATCAGTGGCCCAACAAATCAAAGTTCCAATTCCCCAGCCTTACCAGGTGCAAGTTCCAGTGCCGCATCCAGTACCAGTTGAAGTTATTAAACACGTTGAGATCCCTGTAGAAAAACCAGAACCCTATGTTGTTGAGAAAAAGGTAAAAACGAATACAAATTTTATTTTCACTTTAAAGACTTAATAGAAAATGTATATGAACTAAATTGCGTCTTAGAACTGTATATAACCTTTAGTTAACCTTTAGTTAACTTTTAGTAAGATAACATGATTGAATCAATTTTGCGTAGATGTTCCATAGATAAATATAAAAGTCTCTAGAATAAGCGATTTTTCATATTTTATACTAATTTTGAAAAATCAAGTTATAGAAGTGATTTTCTTACTTCGAATATTGAAAGCGCTTACAGGAACAAATCGTCCTCAAAAGAATCTTAAATTATTAATTAAACAAAAAATTAGTTAAATATTCGATGTAATCGTAGTCAGATTATGAATATTCCCAATTAAAAATTAAAAAGGTACATTAATTGTTGATACTACCGATATGCTTGGAACAGCAAAATAATTATCTCTATTTTCATGTATGTTCTAGGTGCCATACGTAGTCGAGAAACCTTACGCTGTGGCCGTAGAAAAGCACTTTCCAGTGCCGATTCCGAAACCATATCCAGTGCACGTACCCATTTATAAACACGTATTCCATCATCAAAGTAAAGGCTGGGATCGCTGAAATTGGACATACTTAAGACATAATGATAAATAACTTTTTCTTTTTATAATAGTTTTTAGTATATTTATTTATATACATAATGTGGTTTTAAGTGCTTAGAATGATTACATACATTTAACAATTATCTATTGATAATATTTCGCATGCATTTTTATAAGATATAAATTATATTTATAAGATACAAAATTTAATTTGAAAAGAATATATGAACAATAAACCTTAGAAGACCCCCGCGTATGCTTGCTCACGCATTGTATATTTGGTAAATGAAATAATAAAAACTATTTATATATATGTATATAATAGTAGCTATATCTGCTGACCCTTGGTTTAAAATTAACGGATCGAAATTGCCAAGCAAAATTTACCCAAGTAAATCGAAACAAAATTGTTATGATAAATGCATGAAAAACGTCATTTTCTATGCATGTAAAATTAATAGAAAATTGAGTTTTATTTAGCAGCGGGAAAAAAATGTTTTCGCAGTACAGTGTGGATAGCAGTTTTCCTCCGTTTGCAGGCTATTCGATATATATATATATATATATGCAAAAATTGCTATTCATGCCCTTATAAAATAATTATGGTATGCAGCAAGGTTTAAGTGGTTTTTTCATACTCAGGTCTTCGACTTCTACTAGTGCTCAAAACATCACTCGCTAGAAAAAGATAATTTTTCCCCTAGTTGCCCAATATAGTATTTCTTTAGATATCGCTAAGGAGTCTCTGTTTTTTCTTATATTGAGTGAAATCTTACAAGTCGATCATGACGAAGTGAAGAACATGTGTTGTGAAAGAAATTTTAAAAATGTGTATAATGCGTAAAATTGCATTTTACGCACATTATATCTTAAATATAATTATAAATCAAAATTTCTAATAAGCAAACAAGAAAACTTTACTTTTCAGCTTTAATAGTTTTATATTATACTTTTGTTTTCAATGGAACTCTGCAAAGCATGCAATAACGTTGTAAAAGTTGTACAAATTCTATTAAATTTTAAACATATAATCTGATCAAAAGTTCATAACAAACTTCGCTCATTTATCTATTGTTCCTGTAAAACTTGTAAACTAGATTATTTACTTATTAGTGTCACATTATGTTTTGACGATCTTATTCAATCACATCTTAGGCAAAGTTATTCGTAACTGAATAGAACGAAGGTTGAGAAAACAAAATTCCTTCACATGCAAACAAGGGCATATGTAAATTTAACTTTTATCTCAATCTTAAATATTGATTTCTAACGAACAGATGTATTTTTATTTATTTAATTTGACTAATGATGTTATTAAAGATAAAATATTCATCTTAAAATAAAAATGTAGTTCTTGTATTACGTAAATGTATTCATACAAACAAAAACGATCAAAACTTGATCAGAGAATTAATAGCTTGTCTTCTTTTATATTATATAACAAAAAATATGCTTTCCCAGCAATAATTATCCCTTCATGATCTGAAAACGATACTGGGATTCAATGTTTTGCGACAGCGTTCGCTACCAAATTTAGATTATTGCACGTCCACTACGAGTTCGATTGGTATTCCTGAAGCGATTACAAGCCTATTAACTTACCTGCAAAGTTAGCTAGTTTAGACAGCCCTGCAGCCAGCTTTGGCATGCGCTGCAAGGTTGTCGACGAGACGAATTGCAGCAATAATCGTTTGATTGTATATATTCAATCAAAGAGTATTTTTTTACATTTTATTAATATTTGAATAAAAATGTATTTTTAAATATAATTGAACGTGAATAGAACTATTAAAATATATTTCAAAATTATATTAGTTAATAAAATTCAATTCGTATATTTTGTGGCTATAGCGCACGATCGTAAATAATTTTCTGAGTGGCATTAATATTTTCCACCTATGCTGTGTCTTTTTGATGATCTCCTTATAGGAATAAGCTTAGCTAGCACGGTCGCATTTATTGTGAAAATATCTGGGCGAGACCTGCAAATTGCAAGATCGCTTGGAGCGCAATGCCAACTACTGCTTGTTTTTGCACCGCTTAAGGGAATCTCATTCGTTTTGGCGTTCGTTGCGCACATTTCTCTCTCTCTCTCTCTCTCTCTCTCTCTCTCTCTCTCTCTCTCTCTCTCTCTTTTTCTCTCTCTCTCTCTCTCACTCTTCTCCTCAGGCCTATGTGGTGCACTTACTCGTTTGGGTTAGGTAAAGTTCACTTGTGAAGCCTACAACTGGGGCAGAAGTTTATAAAACCAAGTGATGTATTAGACGCGTTCTTAGTTTTCGCCGGGGCTGTCAGCGCGCCCGAGTCGATCGCACCGCATACTAGTTTCTGCTTTTGTTTCCTCTTTCATCTTTTTGTGACGCGTTTGTGACAACACTAATCCAGTTTATTTACCTTTATAGCTTCGTCAATAAGACGAAGAAAAAATTTTAACCATGGCTAAGACCTTTGTAAGTATTTAGTATTTAGTACGCTCATAAAAGTATCCCTAACTATTTTACGGAATTTAGATGAATCTTTTAGTTTTTAGAGAAAAACTTCTTTAGTCAGAAGAATTTTCTCTAACAATAGAAGGATTCCTTTACATTCTCTAATGTTTAGATAACACTTTTGTAAGTGTATTAATTAGCCAGATAAGAAATGCAGTTACTTCAGATATAAATGTATATACCTGAAAAACTGACATCCTATAGATAGGTATGCAAGCGTCTGTTTGTAGGTCTGGCTATGAAATATAATAATCAAGTTATGAGTAAAAGAATTCCTAAAACTTAATAAAATATGTACAATACTTTGACAAATTTCTTAAAAATCTTCAACAAGTTTTCTTCTTACTTTTGGAAAAACAATACTACATATTCCTTAACCCATTATACAGTGTTATAATAATTAATGTTTAAAATTTTTTACTTGTACCTTCTAACAATAATATACGATTAAGCTTTTACAAATGATTTATAGAATTTATTATTCTTTTATCAAGCAAGATTTTAATTTTTGTTTTTGTTTATACGAATTACAAAATATATGTAACCTACGGCCGATAGTTTAATTTGTAACCAATAATTATTTTCAGATAATTTTCTTTCTTTATCTCTCGAGTGTCTGGGCGGACACTGAGATTAAATCGGGTATTTTATCAAAGACAATGGACGATGCAACAATGGTAGACTCGGCGAAGTTAAAAAGAGATTCGTGGCCAATTCACGCAACACCATGTCCACCTTTTTGGCCACATCATCAGAAAGGTTGGGTACCCGAACATCCTAAGGTCCAATTCGTTCACCAAACAAACTACGGCCATAAGCCAGCACTTGCCGTTATCAAGCCACATGTACCATCTTATCATACTGTAAATATAGTTTTTTCTTAATGTTAACAGAACACCAACAGGTGCTAATATTAGTGGATAATTTTTTATTTTTTAACTATTTATGGTGTACTGTTCCCTTAATAAACTAGCAGAGCTCCCATCGAATACAAATCTTCTATATAGAAATTTAATTTATACATTGTAAAAATACATTTTAGGCGTTTTGCGCCATATGGTGAGAGCATTATGATTGAAGAAGTTTTTGTGCGATCATTGCGTTCTTATTACTGTAATTAAATATTATTATGTAGAATGGTATTAAATTAACTTCTAACATAATATATTTAAGCGTAATTTCGAATATAACATTAACAATAAATCATAAATTTAAGCACCTACATAATTATGCATATTACAAATTTGCCAATATGATATGGCTTTCTCCTAGCGATAGCTTTGTAATAGTAAAATTTTCAGTTTTGTCAAAACTTCCAGAGAATATGTTTTGCTGTGATAGAAATTCGTATTAAGTGTGTTTAGTATAAATTTCAATTCATTTCATGGAGTATTCGTATTAAGTGGGTTTAGTATAAATTTCAATTCATTTCATGGAGTAAATCCAGTGAAAAAGTAAATCCTGGAAAAGTTGTTGTTTGTAATACAATTTTTGTATTTTTTGTAAGACAGCGATATATTTTATTTTAAAAAAAGTTTACATATTGGATACATAAATTAAATTTAAAGCTACGTGTCAATGAATTCGTAACGTTTTTTTCCTATACTTTGAAATGAGTTTATTTGAAAAACACCTATTTCTAGAATATAATGATAAAATGATTATTAAAATTATAACAATTTTAAAAAATTACAGAAATACTCTTTAGATTTTAAAATACGATTTCTTATTATTTCTAACTTAAATGGTTACTATGTTTATATGTTGATTTCTAAAACAGATTATATTTATTGATTTAATACCTTTAAAAAAAATTGTTAATTTTTATAGATACATGATAAACGTAGAATATAACGGCGGGGTGAATGATTCACCCCACTTGGTCTTGCAAATATACCATGCTTTACTGCGGCTTCTAAACCACTATTCTTGTTGATTATTTGCAGGGCTGGCATTCTCCAGACCCTTGGCAGCAAAACGTCGGTTGGAATAAGTACGGTTGGAATAAACCATCTCATGGTTGGCCAATGTCTTCAGGTTGGCAGTATCCTGGCTGGCAACCCAAAATTGTGGTCCAAAAGCCAGTCTACTCCTATGCACCACAATATCAGAAACCTGCGTATCACGTACCCAGCTATCATCATCCCATAACCAAGCCAACGGTAGTAGTGAAACCTGATTGTCCGCCCTACGAACATCATCAATCCCATCATACAGGAATTGTTTATGCTCCTCAACACCAGTATCATCAGCCACAAATCGTGAAAGTGGTAAAGCCAGACTATCATCATCCAGCACCAGTTTATCATAATCCGGCACCAGTTTATCATCACCCAGCACCAGTATATCATCGCCCACTACCGACTTATAATCATCCTGTACCTGTATATAATCATCACATCGTACCTTCGCACCACCACCCATCTCCAGTACATATATCAAAAGTCGAGATTTGCAACAAGTAATCCCTATGAAGAGCAGTTCTGCGAAATATCAAAATAGAATATCATTGATTTACGTTTGTAACATTTTTTATACATGTGATTTGTTGTATAACATAATTTTGTAAATAAAATTAGTAATTCCTTAGAAAAAGTCATGATTTTATCATAGAATATTTTGATTTTATAATTTTTACTGATATTATAAATAATTTCAAAATTAATAATTTTTGTTATAAATCTCATTAATGTCCCAAAATATTATAGAAATAATCATTTAGTAATAATATTTTATGTTCAAATACAATTAATAAATAATCCAACTAAAGTAAGTTTTCATATAATTAATTTTCGTAGCTTTGAAAATTTTAGCCAAAATAAGAAAAATATTTGAGAATCCTAAAATATAAGCGTAAAAATAACATCAGCTTCTCGGAAAAATTGCCGAATATGAAATTAGCCGAAGACTACCACGATTCAGTATCTACGTCGAAAACTATAGTACAAAAAAATAATCGAATGAAAACTAGCATGACTCGCATATTTGTATCTAAGACTAGTAAAAGTTTGATGAATAAAATTAATGAGGTTATCTAATATCGTCCGAGGTGGTTAGGAGTTGTTAAAGTGTCATATTGTAAGATATATAGTAATGCTTGAAGATCCTTATTGATTGACGCATAAAGGAAAGGTACATTAAATAACAAGCAAATATATTTTAACCTTTATTTTTTATTTTTCATTGCAGCTCGCTTAATCGTAAACTATTTCGGACACAGACGGATTAGATTAATTTAAACATTCACCACTAAAACCGCATATAGAAAAATTTTGTTTCGAAACACAACGTAATACATAACTAGATAGTAATTTGATAATTAATTTATAATTCAGCTACCATTTTATTCATATATAACTAAATTTTATAAATTATTCAAGTAAAAAAACTTAAAATTGGTCTGGTAGAAATGTTCATCATCGATTGGCTATGTAATAGTGAATTTTCATAGTTACAACGTTACACTACGTTAATTTAATTATTATGTACATAAAATATAAATTTAAATATGACCATATGTATTGTACATTATTGTATATGCAATCACAAGAATCAATAGTTTTAAAATTAATTTGACCGTTGATTATGAGTAAAAATAATCCTATTTTATTAACACGTTCACTAAAAAAAATGGTGAAATTTCTACCAGGAGGTTTTCTTAGATTATTTGTATATTTTCAAGTATTTTTAGTTCATAATTTAAGTAACAAAATATATTCTTTTATATAAAAGTCATCGTTTTATATATGAATACAAAAGCGAGCCGCGTGAATAAAATCCATTCTAAAACATAAAATTGCAGAATATATAATAATGTATTGGATCACAAGTGCATGGAGTAGGTTATTTTTACATATGTGTATACATATGTAAAAATATACATAAATAAGTTTTTTGATAATGTGGTGAAAATATTTTTAAATTTAACATCGCCACTTAAGCTTTTGTAAAATACATACAAATTCATTTGACACGTTTTTAGAAAGAGAAAATTCAAATACTCCTAATAACTCTTTAAACATTTTTTTTTAAAAACGCTTAACTAATTTATAATGAATTTCTAAATTTACGGCGTTGCGATGTTTTTGCTTAATTGTTATCCTTCAGAATGGCAAATAAATTTTAAGCAATAGTATTATTTATATGAATTTTCTCTAAAATAATGACTATAACATAGATTTTAAAAAGTATTAAATATTATTAATTTGAAATACTATAAATCGTTCTCTCTGGACTGCATAAAAGAGTATATTTTTAGAAATTTTAAGTAAATATAGACAATATTGAATGAATCTACGTTGACAAACTTTTATATTTGAACAAATACTAAGATTGAAATTTAATTTTAAAAGTTTGGCATTGTTGAGCTACATTCTTCTACAAATCACATACACGTAGTATTCACTTACATCAATAGTAGGTAGACATGAGCACTTCTTAAAATTTGTAATTATTCGCAAATGATGCTTCAGTTAAGATCTCGCCTTCTGATATATACATTTAATTACAACTTAAGTACAGCGTTATAAAGTATATTCGATTTGTATCCTTAATAATTATTATATTTTGTTAGAATAATATATTGAAATAATGCATTTCATTTTTTTTATTACAACCTGAAGTCTTGTTTAGCTCTACTAAATGTGGAATAATATTATTTAATTAGAGTAAATGTAATTTTTAAAATTATAAAGAGTTATATATACGATGATATGCGATGATCAAATTCTTATTTTAATATTAAAAAAATGCTCATATCTAACCATAATATAACCAAGGTTGAGTCAACCATACATATCGAGTAAATCTGAACAGTAAAGACTAAAATGGAAACGTATTAACAAACTATAATAACTACCTACATTCATATAGTCTATAAACTTAGCCTGATAGTCGCAAAAACATTCAGCGAAATTCCTTGATATCATTTCCCTACCCCAGGCGACTTTACAGACATAACATTTGTATAAGAAAAACGCCTAAGCAATCGTCAATAGAATAAAAAAAAACGAGAAATATACGCTGTTATCGTCGAAAAGGCGATCGAAATGTGAACCGCTAATATAGAATGTTTAATGTTATTACTACTAGTCTTGCATATAGAAATATATTATATACAGCCAAATATATAATATATTTCTCTTAGTATTGAAATATCGAGTTTTTATATACTACTTTACGTACGACTTCATCTGAGAAAATAACACTTGACTAGATCACTTTAATATATTGTTTAGAGCCGTCCAACTAATTCGCTTATGGAAACGACTTTGCATAATTTGATTTGTGTCCTTTAATTTTCTATATTTTTCCTCTACCAGAATCGAAGAAAGAAAGTTTTATAAAAAATAGTACGTGGAACAAATATGAGTGTTCGTAGGTACTTCGACTGGTTTGGCTCCTCGCATTCCGCATCTTTAAAATGCATATTTTGTAGGTTCCCATAAATCTTGATCCCATTACGTTATAAACCAACGTTTATTTTTTTATAATTTATTTCTCTAAACAAAGAAATTTTCATATTTTGTTCTATAATTACAAAACATTGCATCATTACGCGTAGAACTCCTTCTTTGGTCCTAATTCGTATTCCATTTCCTCATTTTTATACATATCCATTATCTGAAAAAAAAATGTAGTTTTATTCTCGCCTTTTAATAATACACACTGGTTCGCGCCAGTCTTAACTTTGTCTATTATTTTTCTTTCATATTTTTTTGTAAACTATATAGTCCTCTAATTATTATTAAATTTTTATTCAAACGTTCTGATATCAATCAAACCGTTGTTATAGTTATGCGTGGTTATGTTTCTCTAAAAAACAAAAACAAGAACCCCCATATCCAGGAGCATATCTACAATGCGTTCCGTTCCCTTGTTCTGTTCTGTGCTGTGTGTTCTGCTGTGCAGTGTGAACTGGTTGAAGTTGTCCGATTGGTTGATTTCGATGAAAACAACCAATCAGTCAAATTAAACTAATTCTGAGTGCATAGCAGAACACACAGAATAAGGGAACAGAATGCATTCCAGAAAGGCTCCAGTGGCTCGTGGGATCGAGCTTGCAAGTTTCTTCACTCGCATAATTCGAGATCATCGCGAAATCGAGATTTAAGATTCTGGAAAAAGAATTTTATATAAAGGAAAGCATACTATGAATTTCGACCTTAGAAAGAAATAAAATATTTAATTTACGTGCATGAAGAAGGTTATTTTTCATACATGTAAAATAAATAGAAAATTGAGTTATTCTTAGCAGCGGAAACAAATTTTTTTTAACAACACATTGTAATAATGGTCCCCTTAAGTCACACGTATTGTAATATACTAAAACCTAAAAAGTACAAAATAAAAAATGTGCTTACTCCATTCATTTCTTTTTGTACTTCTTCCAGCTGCTTCTCGTGTATTAACTTGAGTTTTTCCTTTTCTCTATTTTGTACCATCTGTGCCACCTTTCTCTCTTCCATAAACTTTTTAGTATTGTTCTGTTGCTTCTCTCTGAGTCTGCCTTCTTTGATACCGCGTGTCTTCAACGTTTTATCATTCATTACTTCTCTCATACTCTCAACTGATAGTCTTGCTTGTCTTGCATTCATCTCTTTAATTTCCTTCTCGTGTCTTGTGTTGAGCTGCTTTTGTTGCGATAGCTGTGCTAAGGTACAAAGCTTGCGCAGTTGGGACTTGCGCTCTTCAAGATGGGTCTGCATAAGATCTCGCTCTTCGCGACGTTGACGTTCAGCCAGACGAGACCACTGTGATGTTTGTTCTGTTACTGCTTGCCGGACGGTCGGATCTCGCGAAAGCTCCGTCTGACTGCAATGCCGAAGGCTTCATACATTAGTGGTTCGACAGTGTACATTAGTGGGCCTTTGCTTATTTGTTTGAGTCATGATTCAATACTCAAAATAATATTAAAATAACTAATTTAGTTAAGAAAGAATACATTATTTTCAAATAATTTAATTTTTATAAATTTCAAAAATAAGCCAAAGAATTATATATAGCAGTACTTAGTTGAATGTAATCTTACTTTTAGCGCCCCCTGTGTAGTATACGTCAGGTATACGATAATTATATAAGTATCCGAAATGATTGGCGTCACGATTTTAAATGTTTTGATATTGATTTAATATTTTAATTTGAATTATAAAAGCGTTCTATCGAAACCATTATTTAGTTTTTAATTACATGTAATTGTTTTGGTGTTTGCTCTGATAAAAATGCTCACTTACGGTTGGTGTACTGTTGGCTAACATAATATTTTTTTCAGCATGTATTTGATAACTTGTAATCAATACAAGTACGATTACAATCTTCTAACTTCAAAAATTGTGCAGTATGTTTTTCTTTTCTTTTTTTCTCTTTTTTGTATATCTAAGAATAGTTATCCAAACAAGTAGATACAAATCTAGCACACAAATCTTGTTGGATTTTACTAGTAAATTAGTATTCTGTCTTAAAATTGATTACATGCATGCGTCCTAGAGGATGCTAAAGGACTAATGCTCTATTATATTATTATTCTCATTAGCATTTGAAATTATTTAAAATAATTATATTAGTTCAATTATTAGACAAATTTTTCAAATATTTTGTTTTCTTATAAACAATATTTTGTTAAGAAGTTGTCTATAATACGAAAGATTCATTATATTTCGCATGTTCAAGTTTTTTATTTAATTTCGCTCGTTTATCTGATGATTTATTTGTTTAAATTCGTATAAAATTTAAATTTCATCTTTTAATTATAAGCCGACGTTGATATGTGTTAATGTTTGTAACGTCTAATATGATAGATCCTGCTTTATAATAAAAAACTACTGTTTTATAGAAAAACTGAGTTCTACAAATTATGATAATTATACTTGCATACTCACTTTTTGCCCTTAATAAGTTTTTCTATTGCTCCGCATTGTTGTTTCTGAATAGAGAATCGCTCTTTCTGGTGTTTTTTCTTTAAAGATTCCAATTCTTTTTGCTGCTTCCTTGTAACTTTCACATATCCTTTTTCATGGCGCAGTATTTCGATTGTTATTGGTTCAAAATTTAATTCTTCTGAAAATATAAATACCACCATTAAATAATATATTCATTTAAACCAAAATATGGATCTCTAACTTATATGCAATATACCTCTCGGCTTTGCAGCTTCAGGGAAACGAGAAGGTGCGGATTCCGTATTACTTTTTAGATCACTTTCTTCTATACCTAGACCTCGCATTTTAGTTTGCTGTGGCGTTTCGATTTTTCTTGAAGCTCTTGGAGCTGATAGTGCATCCATCAGTTCTGTAAATAGATTTTTATCATATCTGATGCTATTTCCACTTTACAAGTTGTTAATAAATGTATTCAATAAATTTATTTGTCTATATTCAATTAAGTTATTACATTCATTTACTATGCTATTTAATCATTTTTTTGAATATATGAATTTCAAGTTCAAGATATGAAATTTAAACCGGAACTACCGCATTTAAAAAAAACAATCTTGGTTCTCAGACGAGATTTTGGTCTGAGACAAAATTTTTTTCTCAAGCCGCGATTGAGATTTTAGGATCCATTTCGGCGTCTCACACACCCCTAGTATTAATGAATATAGCTAAGAAATGATCAATTTTTTGCTCAGTAATAAAACACTTTTTCGAAGATTTTTCACGCATTTGTTGAAATAAAAATGCAGTAATACCATGTTTTCACGCCATTTTCAATATTTTTATTCGGGGATTATTTTGCTGCTTAAAGAAATTATTGCAGAAATTTGTATTTATTTTCACAGTAGTGATCTCACCTTCAAATCCATCAGGGACATAAATCTTGATGTCAATATTACAGAAAAGCATCGGTAGAGACATGGGAAAATTTGCCTCAGTTCTAAGTGAAATGTGTCGATAACCTGATTGAAGTCCGTCTAAGGGTACGATCCTTTGACCAAGAAGCTTCCCATTCGACTCATCATACACCGCGAACCGTAAAGCTGCAAGATCTGGTAGCACTACCTTTCGGAACAAAAATGGCTCTTCATTATAAACTGGATTTAAACCATTTGCTGGAACAGTGCGAGTACGAAACTCTTTACGAATTGTATCTGTTGGCAGTCCATACATTTCTACTTCTACGTATGTGCCAACTTTTTTGTCCGATAAAAACTGTCCAGCTATAACCTATATAAACAACAGAATGTACGCAGTTTTTGATAAATTGAATTACGTCAATATCACATTATATAAACAACGCTTACTTGTACACTACATTGTGTTGCAATTACTCCATCAACAGGACTTTCCGCAAAGGGATCAAAACTCCTGTCAGATCTTCTCATAAAGTCTGGTTTTAATAAATAACCTGAAGATCCATTGTATTCAAATTTTCCTTGATTCAATTGCATTGGTAAGTCAGAAGTTTGAAAGTTCAACGAAACCATTTGACAACCAGCATTCCAAAACACCTGTATTAGAATTATAGTACATACTTAATAAGAATAAAAATACTTATTTTAGACTTATAATTATTGATGATCAAAACTTTAATATCATGTACGTACTTGAGGCATATAATTGGAGGAATCAGCTCTCGTACCTTTTGGATAAATTCGACTCATTTGGCGTTTATTGTAATTGACGAATTCTATTGCTGAAGTTTTTAAATGATTTAGTCCAGTAGCTTCCGAAAAGGAGGACATGTTGTAATAAATATTTTTTTCTGAAATAGAACATTTTTTTACACAAAATGAAAAGTAGCTGCTAATGTGCCCTAATTAATATCATATGACGAGCTACTAATGCTTATAAATTTCATATTTGTGAAAAATTTAAATAACAATTGGGAACCGTCTCAAGAACTACGTAACTCAGGATTCGCTTCTGACGCCAAATAACTTGGAACCCATTCCATAAAACAAGATAACTCAAAATCCACTTCAAAAAGCATCTTACTTAGGAGCGTTTTATTTTTTAATTTTGTAGTCGCAAATCTGCAGAAATTTAAAATACGATTTCTGCAAAATAAACGTAAGCGATTAAAAATTATATTTTGCAAAAATTGTATTTTAAAATCCTATAGCTCTGCCACCGCAACATGCAAGGAAAAAATTCTCCTGAGTTACGTAGTTTTTGAAGTGAGTTCCGAGTTACGCGGTTGTTGATGCGGGTTTCAAGTTACGTGATTTTTCAAACGAATCCTAATTTACGTGATTCTTGCAGCGGATCCTGAGCTACATACTTTTTCCTCTCAGCCATCGATATGGAAAACAATTGAATTTACTAGTTATAACTATTTAAAAATAGCGATATCTATTACATAATTTCGAAAAAAGTAAAGATTTTCACTTTTTTCGTCATTTTCTATGTCAAACTGTACATCAAGTAAATGCTAATGGACAATGGCTCTTTTTCGTTAACTTTCTTAATAATAAGTTACCGCGAGAAAAACAAACAATAGTATAAAACAAAATGAATGTTATTTTTTAATCTCACTAGAACAATTAAATCAGTTTTGTACAGAACTTACGCTCTGCGACGTCGAAACCTTGAAATTTTATTGGTTGGGCGTAATTTACCATGGAGGAAAGCCAAGGATGCACGTTTGTCGTGCTACCTGTGTATGGTTGCACGGCTGCTAGTTCCAGACTTTCGCTTTGTTGAGACAGTTTTAATTGGCCCGTAGCTACAGCAGCTACCGGATCATTTGCTACATCATCCTATACAATTAAATTGTTACAAATATTGGAATTAAAATATACACTACAGCCAAGACACTTTTCAAACTTTAAAAGCACATGCTATTTCAATTATTATTTGGGCTCGAGAGTCGTTCTAATAATTGGTTATTATATTTTAAATAAAATATATTGATATGTCTTTAATCATTTGAATTGCGTCTTAAAATACTTTTTAGGTTTCTTATATACGTAAGACTAAAAGGGCCACCATGCTAGGAAGTGACTTAAAGGTTACCTTTACCGATTGCTGTTCGACAATTGGTGTGACAGTTGGAGGGGCACTAGCATCTTCCTTAAAATCATCTTCTATTACAAATTGGCCTTGTTTAAAAAGTTCTAATTCTTGTTTTTCAACTTCAAGTTTCAATCGTTTATTCTTTATTAAAATTTTTCTTTTTAAAGCGCTAGGTGGCGGGAGTGGTACACCTGGTTCTAACTGAAAATGCATATAAAAGACTCCTTATTATCAACATAAATTGTATAAATATGTTATTACATTTTAGCTTTGTTTCATTAAGAGTATTATATGCATATGTGCTTTTATATAAACTTTCTTCAACAATAATTTAGTAGTTTTGTATTATATATAATTACCGGATAATCTTTTAAAGGTTCTTTCAGAAGCAGGTCTCCAAGTACTTCATCACAGTATTTAGCTAGTTTGTACTGTTGAGCTTTACTGCAATGATTTTCGAAACTTAAAATTAAGGGAAAATCCGTTGTTACAAAGGCTGTATCTCGTATAGCATAAATGACGTCTTTGAATAAAATAACAGTACACATAGCTTTGCCATGCGTTATAATTGGTTCTTCATCTTCTCCTTTACCGTCCCAACAATCTAATTCAATACACCTTAATATAAAAGTAAAGGATAAATAAATTTGTGTAATTGTAGCACATATAATACATATTATATAATACATAAAATTTAAATAAATTATTTTGCGAAATTTAAATGTTTAATTGGCTTTTCGATTCCTTTAAAGGAATCAACAATTGAGTGTACACATATATTATCTTGTGATATAACAAAGAATGATTTATAAAAATACCTGCAACCCGCTAACAGCACTTGTCTATACATTTCTACACTGCTTTTGCCTCCAAATTGTCGCCCACTGAGGTATGTATTGTGACTTGAATTTATGTAATAATGTGCTAATGGCTGATCCATGTCCATATAAACATCCAAACGATCCAAAAATACTGGCGCATTTTCGTCAGACATCAGGTACCTTATAAAGCCATCTTTGCTCATTTGTCCTTAAAAGAATATAATGTTTACTTTTTGTATCATTGTATTTTCGGTAAAAAGGGTACCTATTTTATTTATATCGTAACCTCTTTAAATCATATACTAAGATTTAAATAGTTATATCATACTAAGAGTTAAATTTTCTTCTACTTCCGTTTATACATATTCGAATTACTATTAATACTTTTCTGAAACACCAAGAAGTATTCGAATTTATATACGTATTCTTATTTGAAATCTATGTTACGGGCATTTGTAAGTCGTGCATTGACAGATAATTTTCGAAAGAAAAAAGAGAAAGTGATCGTTTAAGCTCATAAAAATTGCTTAATCGGAACTCAGACCTCTACGGCTCGCTTGGTCGCTAGGATGTTTAGCAGGAGGGAGAAGCTTTTTTTCTAAACTGTTTGACCCAAAACAGGGGTAGATCGCTCTAACCAGGCAGCGCATAGGTTACGTCTTGGCTCGGGAGGTGGTCTGCTAGATAAGGATGGCTATGCGATAGGGACAGTTTGGTCGTACATAGCGAGAGGTCAAGAGCTCGTCAAGCAGGAGGTCCAGTGATAAAAGGTGCAAGAAAGGAAAGGATAGACATTTTGATCTGGTCAATAGCACTAACAATATGGACGTTTCAGGTCGATAGCTCTCGATGTAAACGATTCTCCAAGTTTATTTTCAGGATTGTCGGTAAGTAAGTTTGGCGCCAAAAAGCCCCATTTATATGGAAACCCATATTCACCTTGTGATTTATGGTATATTATTACTGTTACTCAAAATTGTAAATTGTTTATTCAAGTACAAAGTAGACGTTCAGATATTGCAAGTGAAAAAAGAAAAGAGAGCAAACCAACTTGAACATTTTATTATTACCTATTGGGAACTCACAGCTGAACCACTCTAACACACAGATTCTCGCGTCGCGATTGGCTTAAACTTCAATATGGCCTACCGATAGCCGCTCACAATCCACGCCCCCGTGTGAGTTCCCAATACTACCCACATCCTTTAGTCGAATAATCTATAAAAAACTAATATTATAGCATCGAAAATTTTTTCTCTAATCAAAATCTTATTTAATTGGGAGCCTAAGATAAAAAGGTTGATGAACTAAATTGTACAGTTTCTACGCAAACAATGTACGGAAAGCTTATCTATGTAGGTACACACAGTGTATAAGAAAATTCAAACCACAGAAAAAACTGTGTTAGTTGAGGACGCAAAGTAAAGACCGACAATAATAATCCAATAACTCATTATCCGCGTACAGCGTGCATTTTAGTCGTTTCGACTTAAATAACCTGCACATATAGACCTATATATATTTTGGCATGATAGTGAGTTAAATATCGAGTAAAACGCAGCAGATTACTTTAGCCTATACTGTAAATAATAGAAGAGTGGAGTATTTGCTTCCTTAGGTGGACTTTTACCACAAATATACCTATTTTGTAGATCTATAGGTTAATTTAGCTACTTTTTTCGATCACAATTCAATTAGCAGAATAAGTCTTTAATTTATATTAAGAATCGTAATATTATTTTAAATTTATTTTCTAATTAAGATAAAATAATACACACACACACACACACATATATATATATATTCACTCACTTTGATTTCTAGCTTTTTCATTTTGTTCATAGTCATTAATTATTTCCGTCGCTCTCTTTTCATCGTACAAAGGATATAATATTTCATTTAATGTTGGATCACGTTGTTTTTCATTCAAAAACGTTATCAATTGCTCCAAATTAATAGTATCAGCTTTCCCTTGTGTTCTGCAAAATAAACATATTAAATTATACCTACGAGCGACTAAATACACTGGATGTTAATATAATCAATTTCAAAATTACGAACATCGATTGAAAAAGCTCTTCGATATCATTTCTAGGACATATCTTATGATACAATGCATAAAATGCATCAAACGTGAAATCATCCGGCTCTATCACATCATTCTAAAAATGAAATAAACATATGTTTATCTTATATCGTTCTTATTATTGTTGATAGAAAAAGATTTATAAAGGCATAATATAATTTACATTCCATAATTAAATTCAGACATTTAGAATAATTATTGTCAGTCAAATCTTCAAATAAAAATATATCCTAAAATAATTTTGCAGATCCATATTTCAAATATTTTAATATTGAAATATTGTCTACGGTATTAAAATGTTCGCGATATGGAGCTGCCAAATTATTTTAATTAACGTTGATTAAGCTTTTTTCTTTGCATCAAAATTATTCATTCTTCCATTTCGCTATAATACTCTCTACATTTATGACTTTTTAAAGTATTACTGTTTTCTTTTATAATAGAAAAAATACCTTGCCACTCGGTAGGCCCAGATCAGAAAGGCACTGATAAACCAATTTCTCTGTTTTCCCTGATGCAAATGTCCTTGCTACCACCTTAACGGGAACTTTTCCATTTGGATCGACCAGCATCCGAAGTCGCATCCAACTAAGAATGCAATTATGAATATTCTTTTTTCAATTTAAGTATAATCAAAATTATTTATATTCTATCAATAATCGTATCAGTAATAGTAAGTAAAAAAAATGTATTATTTTGTAGTGGTATGTTTACAAACTAATGATTCTTCACAAATGCAACTTATGACTTTAACTATTTAATATTTATTTATAGTTTAAACTAATTATAAACGAAGTTAATGTTTAGTCAAGATTGAGGCTAATTTGCACACATAATAGAGTTAAAAAAACATTTATTAAGTTATTATCACATATTTCAAGTAGTTAACGAAATATCAGAAATTTGTCTTAACCCGTTTTAGGTTCAATAATAAGTATATTTTCTGAAAATATGCTTACGCATGCCTGACAATTTTTAACAAATTCTATTTCAAATTTCTATAACATTTATGAGCGACTCAATGTTTATATTCATAATAATATACACAAAGATTGTTCATTAACATTTAAATGTATACAACTTCATGTAATACAAATTGATTTTCAGAAGCTACGTATCCAAACTATTATATGACATCATCAGACTAAATATTTTCAATAAGAGAAAAAAAAACATTAAAATATTTATATAACATAATCAACAAATATTAGAAATATACTGGAAAAAATTATCGTCAGAAAGAAAAAGTGCCTTATCAAGAAGACACATTAACTGACTCTAAAAAAAAACAATCATATTTCATGCAAACATACAATATTTATCATCAACCTTATTGTATAGCTTATAATTATAACGCAATCAAACAAAATAATTATGTAAACGTTTTAGTCAAGTTCATTTCCTAAAATAACTGTAGCTAAATATGCATATGCTCCTTCCATTTTCTGAATAAAGTGAAATAAGGGGAAAACGTGAAAGATAGATATAGAGAAAGACAGTAGCTCACTAGAGACAAACGACAGGCGAGAAGGAGATATACACAGGTGTATTTGCACAGGGAGGAGGGACAAGAAAGACGAAAGCAAAAAAGGAACGGAATAGCATCGTGCGTGTACGTGGATAATAAATTGGATTACGAATGTAAACTCACTGTTTCTTTAGGCACGTCAGCGGGCAGACATTGTTGGCTTTCACATTATGCGTAATAGATCGTATGCCATCCAGCCATGTCTGCAATAACGTAGTCACGTTACAATAACGTAAAAAGCAGTTTATCATATTTATTACTCTACGTACGACGGTTAATAAACACGATAACTGCTCTTTATTCATTCAATAACAATACATTTGAGGATGTGCAATATTCAAAGTTTCTATGATTGATTCTTGTAATCTAATAGTATATCTTTTATAATACGTGCACGATGTTCGCTTTTTTCTTACGGATTTTAAGTTAGACTTGAGTTACGGATTTCCAACCAATAGACAAAAAACAAACTCTTCTTTAATATATATAAAAGATAGATGAAAGTGTACAAAGTCCTCCTACTGTAGCGCATTACAAATTGCAGCTGTTGAATCGTTACCTGAATTGAAATCTTGTCTTAAATCAATTATTTCGACCTGTAGCTAATTATGTTTTAATTTTTTTTTTATATTTTGACGAATGTCTTTTTATAAGGGTTAATATTGTCCGTATATATATATATATACGGATTAATATATATATATATATATATATATATATATATATATATATATATATATATATATATATATATATATATATATATATATATATATATATATATATATATATATATATATATTAATAACTAAATAAAAAATATCGATGAAAATAATCCTTTTCCTAGCATAACAAACAAATCAAGACTTTTAAGTGATCGGACAAAAATACAAAGAAAAGAGCTCGAAAATGATTATTTTTCTTTGATAATCATTAC
The DNA here is from genome assembly GCA_020010945.3 of Muscidifurax raptorellus. NCBI lineage: Eukaryota > Metazoa > Arthropoda > Insecta > Hymenoptera > Pteromalidae > Muscidifurax > Muscidifurax raptorellus. The sequence continues at coordinate 19,642,317 of CM052077.1, read as the reverse complement.
AAATTGTTGATAATGTTTGATAAAATTTAATAAATATTAAAAATAGTTTAATGGTCTAGGAAATTTTAAATCAATTTAATAATTGTTGGTTTTCTATACACGTTTTATTTATAAAAGAGATTTTTTGAATGCCCTCACGAGAAAACGTATAATGAGGAAGCAAGTGGCTTTTTAGAACTAAAGCGCTGATATTATGTAATGTTGTTAAAAATCACATAACCTCACTTCTAGAAGCTACAACGCGTTATGCTTATCTCTTCTTTTAGTCGCGCTCAAACCCTACCTGTATTCTTTGCGGCGACCGAATATCACAGTCGTTATGCAAGCTCTCAGTAATAAGGTCCAAGTTATTGGTACCATAAAAAGTGAAATTTAGGTGGTGGTCACTATATCAATTAAATATGTTTTTCGAACCTTACTAATCTATAATTTCTTTTCAAATTTGTAATATTAAACAAACTCCTACAAGTCACGTTTTAAAATTACTAATATTAATTTTATCAACTTTACAACGACTAAAAAGTTGAAATATGTAATGCCATATTTAAAACATGATAAAATATTATATAATTTTTTTGTTATACGATTTTTATGCAACAATCTTTAAAAAAAATTTGAATTACAAAAGATCTGTGCATTATGTAAGAACATTACTATGAATATGTACGTGAATATTTTACAGGGAAAAATCGTTTAAAAAGATTATTAACAAACACCCCTTTTAGAAAAATTAAAATCTATAGAAATATAAAAATACTGAAATTGCTGCTGTTAAGTAATATAATTTTAGAAAATGTTTTAAATAATAATAATAAACTACACAAATAATCAAGCATTGATTATTTTAATAGAATCTTTTAATCTTAAATCTTTTGAACCTAAAATCATTTAAAACTATATAAGTAACGTTACTAACAAATATTCTTATTGATTTATTATTAATGTTTATCAGTATTTTAATTCATTGTTAGCCTCATTCATATTAATTAGTAGGTGGAACATAAGGAGTGCGAGGCTATGAACGCGATTTACGGAAAGAGAAAATCTATTTCAGAAACACGTGCATCATTAGTATAATGTCCATTGAGCGCATGAAACAACAAAGCGAAATGTATTCTTAAAAAAAAACTACTGAATAAAACTGACAATTCTGGATATGACAGTCTATTGGTACAATCTCAAACCTTGGCGGTGGCGGCATCCGGACACACGACATGCTGATAATTGATATTGGTGTAGTCCACGCCGGAGCATATCGTGAGGCTCCTCTCCTCAAGCTGCTCACCATGATTTATGCACAGTTTATCGTACAGCTTTAAGTCCTAGTAAAAAATTTGAAAGTGATACATTAGTAAAAAAAATCGAGCTCTTTTGTTAACACATTAATTAAAGGAAAACATTTTTACTAAAAATTATTATAATCATATAAAAACATAATTTTTTGATAATGCTACATTATAACATGCTACTTAAGCAAAAATATTAGTTTTATAGCAATGGGTGGTATAAATACGCGTTTCTGTCACGCCTATCTGTGATATAAGTAGTTTATGATTGCACCATGCCTCGCTGTAGCTCGGGCGCTGCACGGTGCAAGAATGAACTGCTTATAGCACTGATAGGCGGAACATGGTGAATATGTGCAGTTAAAACTATAAAATAACGTACGGTACACGTGTCATAAATTGTTCTTCGCGGCAGGGCGTTAAGCGCACTCGCTACGCTCGGTGCTTATACACGCCGTGTCGTAAAGTACAACTTATGCCACTAGTAACGTAATATACGTATCTAACTATAACACTGTGTAAAATTTTGGAAGCCATAAATTCATTTAAATTAGGTATATACAACATGAAAGTAATAGTAGTATCTCGCATATTATCTTTTTCAATTTCTCCATGCTGTATATGGCTTGTAAATTTATATTTGCACGATTAGAAGTTATTAATTTACCTTGGGTACTCCGCCAGCACGTATATCACTCACTTGGCACAATTCAATGACGTCGCCATCCTAAGAAAAAAGCAAGGAACAGATTAGCATTACAAATCTTTTTTTTTTGTTTGTAGATAATTGAATGGACAAATAACAATGATAAAATATTATGCACCTGTATAGTGTGGTACGTCTTTTTAACCGCGAATAAGTACGCAATGCAAGTCGCTGGCGTGTTCGCATCACAAGTCGAAAACGAGCAGTGCCACTGATATAAGCATTCGATGACAGTAAACCGCTTGAATTAATTGTTAATTCACAGGGATTCAAAATCACGACAATTAAATATGCGTTAACTGTTAATCCATGTGGATTAATATAATAGATGCTACGTAGCTCTCGCACGACTGCTGTTCGAGCCGCGTTCTACTTTACCGACCTGGTCTAACCTGCCAAAACTCACGGTGATATATATTAAAGCAATATTCATTGACAGTTAACGAATCTGCATTTGAACTAAAATAATGTATGATATTGAGATAAAGCACACATGAATATATAGTCAATGAATATTCAATTGCAGTAGGAAAATTTACAGTTAATCGAAATGTATAGTGATTTTTCATTGCTAACGAAAATACTTGTTTGCTACAAATGAATACGTCTATCAATGTGCAATTACTTAAAGGCAAAACACCCTTTTATCCTTGGTGGAAACCATTTATTGCAATACATCTATTAACTTTCGTGTTTTTTGAATCTAAAAATCAAGTATGTGTCTCACTTTGCACCTAATGTGTCAGAATAGTACATTATGCACCATTTTTCAGCATATATTGCAAAAGTTGAACTTGTTCACCGTCAAAGACGTCAATAAGTCAATGCTACATATTTTGGAAAAAAGTGTTTTGGTAAAAAATATCACATTCTCTCCCAGTTCAAAATGCTTTCGGTTTATTCTTGGGGGCGCATAATTTGCAGGTTCTATAGAATCGACAATTCTTTACCTCCCCAAATGCATAATATACTATATTTTTTAATTTCACTCTAGATCCGCTGGACTATGACCTAATAGGGGATAAGGGTGTGACCAGGGAATGAATATATAAGTTTCCAGACTCGGATGATGTAAAACATCATTTTTGCTTGAAAACTCTAATTTTCTTAACTAGTTGTGCAGTCGCCGGACACAATAACTTTGTTTTACCCGCCACAACATGGCCATCGGTCATGTTGTTATCTGGGTCTTTTTCATGAAGGATAGCGTAGGCGCATAGCCGCCGCCGCGACCTACCTAACCTTTATGACAAAGCCCAGATAACAAAACGACCGACGGCCAGTTTGTGAAAAGTAAAACAAAGTTATTGTTCCCGGCGACTGTACAATGTACTATTACACTATACAGTGTGCAAAGTATTGTGTTTACTCCCTGTTACCAGGACCTAAAACACCGCATTCTCTCATTTCTAGAAACTGCGACACGGAGACATGTTTTTCTACTTTTACCCCGTAACTCGCAGGCACACGGAAAATAAAAACGTTGGAAGTACTAAAAAAACTTCAATAGAATCTAGTCGATGACTCGAGTAGACAAAAATATGCACGGTTTAGTTTGGCAGCTTCTAGAAGTGAGATTATGCGACATTTTAACCTTTAGAAGGGAGATTAAACATAATGCCTTACAATATGCACCACGGGAGCAAAGTGCAATAAGCATACAGTTTGTTTAGTTGACGCCCGAGCGTAGCAAGTGTATAATGTACTACTAAAGCTCTATACAATTAATATTTTTATGACCATTAACGGAAGTACTATTGCAGAAAATAACATGAAAATATTGTATATATCTATGATATCTTCTATTCTACATTTGATTGTTTGAAACTACTAAAATATTAGGCACCATAATCGTGTAACCTATTTTATAGAGTTATATAACCTGCAAGAAATATATAAATACAGAGATGTGTATATTTCATAAATTTGTTCTTAAAGCTTTCATTGCCATGAAAAATGGTTGTTTTACTACGTGGTAAAACTAAGTAGTTATTTTCAACAGGTCTGTTATATTTAAGGATTCAGAATTTTTGCATAAAGTCACTAAAATAATAAACAGGTCACTAGGTCAGTTCTTCTACACCAAGAAAAGTGAAAAAAGAAGAGAAATATAACGATGTTCGAAATAAATGTCACCCGTTATCCAATTTACCTGAGTGTATGCTTTTAATTAGTCTATATGAGAAGATTACGTAATGAACTAAGGTCGTTTCATATCTTATGTTTCAGTCATTAAGTTGATAATAATTTAAAAACAATAACACTTGATTTATCATTGTTTAGTTAATTTCTCAAAAATATTTTAGAGTTTTATGGATGAATTATAAAAAAACAATCTTGTAATTTATAACATACATAACCCGGAAATTTTCTAATTTCATGAACCAATCAATGTTTAGCATAATAATTACAAATACGAATTTGAATTTATTACTTATTGCAATCATGCCATTCCTGGAAAATAAAAATTAGTTCTCTGTCACTGGCCCACAACTATTTCTACTACACAATAAACTTACGCCAACATACTAGCCAATACTGATCTGGATTTGCTCTAGCGAGAACTTTTCTCTCCTCTCTTGTGCTCTCTTGCTCTTTATGCATTTCAATTATTCAACAAAACAATAGATGAAGTTTAGCCTATATGTAGGCATATATGCTATAGGTAAAACTGAAGGCTCGTCAGTGAGCCGGGAGTTAATCGATCGGCTACATTGATACTTGAGAGTTTCAAAGCCACGCCGAGAGTAATTCCAACAGCCGAATAAAGTAGAGAAAACTGGGATCATCGATTCAAAGAAGTATGTTTCATTATAAATGTTACAGAACAACTTGCAGAAAAAGCAAACATTGTGTGCTACTGAGCAGATTATCTTTATTCCTTTGTTCTTTGGAGTACTTCAACTTCTATTCAGTAATATAATCTAAGGATGAAGTTAAAATACTACATTTTAGGAAATCATCAACAGGATTCGCAGATGCTCGCGCACCGAGGTGAGATTTGAGATAAGGTATAAAAGAAATGTTATAAATAGCCAAGAAATTAATTATTGAATTCTGGCTGTATCAAAAGTTTACCCATTATATAACACAATATATCTAGCGCATGCCTACTATTTCTTGACAAATGCAGAAAATTATAATTTTGACGAACCTTTTTTCGTGCATACCTATTTTATATTGTTTCACCATTTTCCCCCGAGAAACAATTTTCATTTCATAATTGGGTTAGACCCAAGGACAACACTACTCTAATCAGTCACCCCAAGTATACTCTAACATGTATAGTAGGTATTCCTGAGGGACTATTACATGCTAGTAAAATCAAATATTCGTAAAATTAATAATTACCTTTCCCTCGCTCTGCCAGTAGATGAAGAAACCGTACTCATCGACCTTGAACACGCAGTTCAACTCAATTTCCGTGTTATCCTTCTCCTCGGTCCATCGATCGAAGACGCATCCGGCCCGAAGCGCCTCGGGCACCTCGATTTGCCAGTTGAACTCGAATCGCTTCGTCATTTTCAGCTGCGACTACTGTAGCTGCTGCTGTCAGGGTCGACGCGATCCCGTTTTCAGCTCTCACTTCTGATACTCGCTGCAATCGGAAACAAAAGTGCTGACCATTAATCCTCACAGGCTCTTTAATTACTGCTTTTTTGTGGGGACGGGCGGGAATGTAGTCTTTACTAATGAGAGAACTAATATACTTTTGCGTCAATAATATCATTGCTAAGGAATATATATATATATATATATATATATATATATATATATATACGAATGGATCAAATGTTAAGGTACTCTGAAAAACATTGGTATTTGTACACGTTAATTAAAAAAGTAAAAAATATAGGCATATAAAAAGTATATATATATATATATAATAAATCAAAGTGTTTTCATTCCCATTAACAGTATAGTTTTTCTAATAAATCGAATATTAGGGTATTAGAAATGCAAATAAAATTGTATTGCGTATTATTTGGCTGACTATCTTAATATATTTGCCAATAAAGTCGATTTTACAACATGAAAGTGCGCAACGGTGTAATTTTAAAGATTCGTCGAACTCAATAACTGATACTTTCGGTTCTATCACAGAAACAATATTATTGTGTCGATTAAAGTATGCAAATATACTCTCATTACCATCATTATCAGGATAATACTTTTTAAACACATTTTTATTATTGTTATTTAAAATATTTTATCGTCAAAAGATCTATAATAAATATGCATCTCTAAATGAATATATGTTATCTGCCATCGGCTTTATGTAACGTTTCTGTCCACCTGTTTCATAAGTGATCCATCTATTGACTGATCTATTCAAGAATATAAAGCAACTAAGACAATAGAAAAATAACATATAATCGGAAAGGAAGCAGTCGTGAAGTTCTAAGAATTGAGGATTATTACTTCTTAGTCCAATATTATTTAATTTGCGTCGTGGCGCAGTCTTAGAGTATCCCTTAATAGGCTTGACCGCTTCTTGTCACCCAATCGGTCATTAACCCATGGTTAGTTTACGCAAGAGTAAAGTATTCCATACAACGTAGATCTATGTACACAGTTGGTTACTCCCTTGCAGACCTTCTTCTATACAAGTATATACACACGACAATAAATGTTCCCCATAGTCAGCCAGCCGCGAGAAATGCGGAAGAGGGATTACGTTGACGAGGAATCCCGATAAAAGTCGTCTCGGACGAGGCAAGAGAAAAAACACAACTGGTGTTCCTTTTTCAGAGTGTGATCGGCTGGTGCACTGATCAACATCGACAATAGTAGCACAAATTGGCCTGCATTGTGTTCTTATTGACTATTTAACTATAAGCTGGCCATTCTATTACATTATTCACAAAATTTTCATTTGCTATACAATCCATACACGGTTATTACACATCCATTACCGCCAACGTATAACTGTTGTCCTCATATTAGCCGACAGCTGTTATTTTCATTGTGTGAAGTTCCCCTTCCTTACTGCTCTACGCTAGAAGTTCGGTTTGTATGTAATGATGTTACTTATATTTGCTCAGTCTTGCCGCTTGAAGATCACCGCGAATGGTTTATAGAAAAAAGCATTTTCACAATATAACAACAAAATAAGAAATGAATTCTGTTAGTACTTTGAAATCTTCAAATCACATAAGAAGTAAGCAAAAGCACAAATTGCTTCTCTGGGCATTAAAATTAATAAATTCTGCTGTAATTTGTAGGCGTATCCTTTATTTCTTTTTATAAATTGTTAGTTGAAATACTTCCTTTTTTAATACTACAACATACACGATGAATTGAAAATATGTAAATTGTAAGCGTACTTCTTCTATGTTTTGATATAATACAACCTTTTCATATTTACATGGCCAAGATAAATGAGAAATCTACTTTTTTCTAATTTTTGTATTATATTAAAGATATTTTACTCCCATAATCCTTGGACGTAGGAAATCCCATTTATTTAGTTTTCTGTTTTCATGTAAAAAATAATCATTTATCTCGCCATATCACTTAAAATGTTTACGATAATTAACCTAATAACTATTATCATATAGTGTGTTATCTTAATGATATTTTTTTTAATTTTGCAGTTTATTTTATTAATGTATATTTTTGAATTAGAAATTAGTTTAACCTTTAGAGGGCCGGAATACGCCTCTGGGCGTAAGGGGTCTGACTCACCAACATCCCAACTTAGTTTGGCTCTAACTCAGGGACCTTAGACCACATTCTTATAAAAAAATGCGATTTTCAAATTTTTCAAAACCCCGGCCCTCTAAAGGTTAAACGATCGAACCGCACTTTACACCACGAAAGCTAAATAATCAAATTAATATTTCGATTTTGAGGTTAAAGTGGTATAGATGCCACATTATAGGGCGCGTTATACTTAGCGAATCTAACATTAATTCAGTGTACGTAACATAAATTCAGCGTGCGAAAATTAATATAATGTAAAAAATGAGTCGAAAGTAGAAAAAGTAGAAAAGTACTACTATATTTAGCTTAATTTTAATAAAAATGTTCATAATATACTATAATATCACAAAAAAACTTGAAAATTACTTATAAATCTAAATGAATTAGGAACAAATAAAATTGCGTACAATAGATCTAATTTAATAAATCAATCAATTTTACAGATATAGAGGGATCAAAAATTGAAAAAAATGTAGTATAATGTAAAAAAAACTTAATTAATTTAATAATAAATAATTTAGTTTAATTATATCATTATTCATATTATAGATCTTATTAGAGGAATAACAACATTTTTTATATAAATTAGTTTTAGTTACCAAATAAATACTATGGATCTTCTAACAATTTTTTAAAATTAAATCAATTGATATCTTAATAGTGTATTTCGATACAAAAGTGTTGATTCTAGCACGACTGCAAAATCATCTTTTGCACATGAATCAAACGATATTTTTCGTTACAGGGGGCGTAAAAACGATTTTAAAAATTTGCCAATTGCGTAAAAACGCTTTTTACGTAGACTAAATCGAAAATCTAAGAATTAATTTTTGAAATCAAAGATAGTAACTTAATTAATACTTCAAATCAAATAAAAATGTTTAATGCAATATAAATAGTTAAATTGGTGTACCCAAAAACAAAAGTATGAAACAATAATTTACTTCACAAATTTTTTTAACATTGGCCAAAAAATAATCGAGATTGTTTTATTAATAATCTAATTTTATTAATACGGCCTGGAATTCTATCAACTTTATTCCCTATCTTTGGTATAGTAAATTAATGAATTACATTTTTTGAAGCAATTAATATGCGACTTTGATTTTTATATGGTAAAATAAATTCGATTGTCCAACACCAAGTAATCGGAATATATTTTGATTAGTATATCTTTTAATATACTAGCGACTTTAGACACGTTACGCGCGTTTTATATTTCCTCACTTTTCACTTTTAGAGGTTAGGAATTCAATTCGTCTGTTCTGATTGGCCAATGAGTAATACGACTGGCCAATCAAGTGGGCCATAAATCTTTACTATTATTAACTTATAATGTTAATATTATTATTTTATTTGCGTTTTTACATGTGATATATCGAATTTTACGCACTTGTTAAAAAAAATAATATTCCTAACTCCTGCATAAGGTGATCATAGCATTCGGCTTTTTTATCACCTCATGCTATAATTACCTATTTTACGCAGTTGTTACGTAATGCACTATTTAATATAACCGTACAATATTTTCAGTTTGTATCTCTTCTTTGTTCTTAAGATTCTTAAATTGATATATATTTATTCGTCTATATTTTAATTACGTGCAAGTATTTTCTTTTGTATAGACTTATTCAGCTTTTATATGAAAAGTAAAGTAACAACGATAATGCGAACCATAATAACAGAACAAAATATTAATAAATATGTATTAAAAGGACGCATGCATTTTAAATAACACGTTATCAAACTTATAAAATTCTTGAATACATTACTAGCCCCACCCTTACTGTATTCATATTCGTAATTTGCTTGAATTAGCTGACCAAGAGCGTGTTGTCTGATTATTATCACAGCTCTCTCAATTAATAAATCGTATGGTTTTAAATTCCTGTGCACTTCAAGTCACGTGCAATTGTAAAATTTTAATATAACTGATTTTACAGTCCATTTAATTTAAATTGTTATGTTTTATTATTAAAAATTATTTGTTTGTGAAATTTTTTGACGAATATAGAGTTAAATAACTTTATGCAACAAACTAATAAGATGAATTTTTTAAACTGAAACATACTTACTATGGTCTTAAAGTTCTACCAAAATATCAGTTATTGCATCTTATACATATTGAAGTCCTACAGTTTATTATAAGTTTATAAATTCTAAGCAGTACCATTTTGGTAAGTATATTTATAATTTTTTTTCTTCTACGAAATTATGTTACTTTTTGTTACAATTTATTTGCTTTTTTAAGCTGTTAAAGAAGATGAGAAAAAAGCTTGCGGAAATTCGTATTTCAGCATGCTTACACATCATGTGTGTATACTCGTACAGTATGTTGATAGGAGCCTAAAAATAATTTTGACCGACTTTTCAGTAACGCTTGGTGGAACCGCTGAAAACTCGATGTACTCAAGTAATTTTGACGTAGCAAGTTGCTATCATCACATGGAAATCCTTAAAAATGCAGAGATATATAAGACAATAGTATTATACAATGTTACAACATAGAGATAAGTTCATTATATTTTTTGAAGTTTATTATATAGGATAGTAAACAATATGTACATGTAGATAGAACGAAAAATACTTATAATAATTATTAATCATTACGCTGGTAAATAGATTTGAGAATGTACCATAAGGATGAGTTTATAATTCAAAAATAGATTCTTCAGTAGATTGTAAACGTACACGTAGTTTCGAATTTATACTTATGAATGTATACCATATAATAGTAGATGGCATTGCCATTAAAGATTAGAGCATATATACAAAATATGTTATTTTTATATTCCATTTGATTGTATATTACTAATTTTGTATTTTTTTTAATATTAAAATTATTTTATCGCCAAATTTAATAAAATATCTTAATTTGATATAATATATTTCGAATTTTATAATTTATTAAAATATTATTGTTTATAATATAAGTAAACCACGCATAATTATAATTGAATATTGAGTTGTGTATAACGTTATAAAAAAGCATATCCCTTAATAATCTGTTAGTGTGATATATAAATACGTAAAGAATTCATATTTATAAATCGTAATAAAAATATTTCTCATTATCATAAGAAAACGATGGAAAAATTTGTAGACCAGTTTACATCTACATAGATTGATATTATGTTTCATCTTTATATGCATACACTTATCCATCTATCAATCGATCTATACATATCTATTTATAAGTATATGTTGTTTAATCTGTTTATCGTTTCTACTGTACAAGAAATTATTAATTTGTCTCGCAATTTTCTATAAAATTAGCAAAAAATTGTGTTCATGTAGGCCTTTTGAGCATCCTCGTCAGCATCATTAGTAGAACTCTAACAATAAGAGACTAAGTACTACTCAGCAACTACGATCCTGACTGCCTATACCACACGTCCTCTGCAACGTGACGTGAATCTCGCTAAATAACAGCTTACCCCTCCAAGACAACATTTAATACACATAAGCAAACTTACCGGCCTGGCCGCTCTCTCAATTCTTCGTTATCGCATCTTTGACAAAGTTGCTCACATACACTGGTAGCTGAGACCGTGAGATTAATCCCCCCCCACCCCTATAATTGTTATTTATATGCTAGTTGATTCGGTCGCACAAAATCAATTGCTGTTAATAACAATACGAGGAGATACCAATTGTTGGACTTATCCGCTTGCAGAACTATGCTCGACTGACGCATGACGTCAGATCAAAAACAAGACGTAAACCACGACTCTGTGGAGTCTTCGACAAAGCCGTCAACGCGCGCTTTGCCTCGGCAAGACTGCCAGCTGTGGCTGGCTCGATACCATCCAAATCTACTTGATGCGCATGCGCTTCCTGTGTGATGCTTATTACTGCTCCACTGGCCGCGTGTTTTCTAATAATATATAATACTGATCTGATACAGTGACCATGTACCAACGGCCGATACAAATGTAAGTATAGCAATCGATAATATATACCTACAGAGGTAATAGTAGCTATCTCTACCTTATTGACCGTAAATACGATTGAAATCTGAAACGAGTAAATTTTAATAATTATCAATAATATCTGTTTTTACATTGTATTGCATTACTATAGTGCTTGGCATATAAATAGAAAATATTTCTAAATGCAAAGGCAATCTCATTGACGGATCTACACTCTTAAAATTTCGGAGTGGAAATTTACTAATTTTGAATTAATAGTCACTCTATCAACAAACAAATGGGACACATCTTTTTTGAGTAAATAATTACTTTTTGAAAGGGTGAAAATTTACTTTCTAAAAAGGAATAACTTTTAACTTATTTTGAGCGACTTTTCACTACTAGCAAAAGTAAAAAATATTCCACGACGAAAAACTCACACTCCGCAAACAAGAGTGAAGATCGGAATTTTTTAAAGTGGATATTCAATCAAATAGGTTGTATGTACTCAAAACGTGATTACTCAAGTATTTTATTCATTAAAATATGAGGAGAATAAGATAAAATAAAATAGACTAATTATCATAAATGCATTTATCTTGTAAGTTATAATAATAATAGTTTATCAAACATGTTGTGAATTCTTGGTCAAGCTGAACAATATTAATTGTTAGCTTTATTTTTAGATTAAAACACAATTGTAATTTATGCGTCAAGTGCGACAAATGTCATATTAAATTTCATATTACATCAAAAACCATCAAAGTAAACGGACATGAAATATAAATAATTAATACAACTTACTATATTTCCCTTGTAGGCTGTCGTAGTTGATAACGATTGAGTATAACAGTCGCTGAAAGCGAAGGATCTATCTGATGCATTTCCACTACTATTCTTCCTTGTTACGACTAAAACGCGTCTTATGGCCTCCATATTCAATGCATTAGGTACATTTATGGTCATCCAATGTATATAATAATAAAAATAATTAAAATTTATAAATTTAAGATAATATAATTTTGAACAATCAATTTGTTGCTGTGCTGGTCTACCAAATTGAGATTAAAATGGTTCGAATATGAAATAAATGAATAAAAAATTCTCAATACGATTTCCTCTAACTTCAACTTAGCCAATGCGCACCTTTTTATTCCAACGCCTATCTTAGCAATTTTACTTTTTGATGCTTCGCCTTCAACTTTGGATTTTCTGGCATTGATTTTTCCTTAAGTTTCTTTTCTTTTGACAGTTTTGTATCAATAATAGGAATAAATCCCAGTCCGTTACTTTATCGTAAAAATGAGCAAACAAAGGTAATTATTATTATATTACATGGATTTATTCGTACAAATTCACGTCATAATCATGATCTTACGTAACCGCTATAATAAATTTCTCTTTTACGTGCGACTGTACATATGAGAAATAAACTGATGTGACGTTATATAACCCTTTGAAATTTTCCTCCAATTTGCTTACAGCTATTCGAACCAGCAATCGTCCATAACTAGCAGTATAATTTGCACTCTTTAATAATGTAATAAAACTTTTAAATAATTAACTATTTTTAACATATTTTTTATATAGCATAATAAGTGTAAGAGATTTTTAACCGTGTGTTCTCATATTTACAATACTATAGGCTTCAGCTCGCAATGCACACTCTCCTTAGCATTTTATATATAGCGAATGCACATACAAAGCGCCCCTCCCTTTTGGTGTATAATATATTACAGACTTTTTATTGTACACGATTCATTTTTTAAACAAAATAATTAAACATACATAGGCAACTTACATTTGTTGATGCTTTTTTTTGTTTCCATCTCATTGTCTTCACGAGCTTCTTCTGCTACAACAGCGTTATCATTAGAATTGACATATTTTTACGGATTTTCCTTTTTTAACAGTTTCAACGCCATTAAATTCTTCATTGTCAAATATGCCTACTTCGTATTCAGTATCACTAACTTACGCTTTGCTGTCCGAAGTTTCATGAGTAGACTCCTCAAACTCAATCATTTCTGTATTAAACATTTAAAGATCAGTATCTTTACGGTTAAGAAACATTTTGCTTTGAATCGATTGGAGATAATTTTAAAGCTTCATACTGATCTGATGGCAAAGTTTAGTCGACTTGTCATAATTGTTTGATTCTTACAAAAGATTGCAATATGCTATTTTTCTTGCAAATCTCGTTGAATATATTCTCGTATATTGTCAACTATAATTATAAAAATGTCAAAAATTACATTCAAAATTTTAGAGTGTATACTGTACACATTACAAACTTTACTTGGAGTTTCTGCTTTTTAATATTAATTATAACCTTTAATTTTTTCATTGCAAAAAGACTTTTCGAACTTATTAAATAATAGATTTAGTTTAGAATAGATAATTATTTTAAGATTAAATAAGTTATCATTTAAATTTACCAATCCAGAATGTTCTGTAAAGATCTGAGTAATTTTTTTTCGATGACCTACTTTCTATTTCAGTTGATTGCACATCTCATATTCTTTGGCTGAAAAAATATATATATTTATTCAAACTGTATTCACTTACACTTAGCAGACAAAATTCATATTATCAGATTTATATAAGTATGTTAGCAGCAATTTTTTTAATTACTCATATTTTACAATTGATTGCTATAATAAAATAAGACCTAGTAAAACGAAACACTATTAAAAATTACAACGTAGAATTATATTATCAATATAATATATATTTTTTATAATAATCCGTATTAAAAGTATGCATATTCAATTTCATAATAATTCGTATATAGTAGTAGTTTGTATGTACAAACGTACGTACTATTGTGTGTATAAAAGTGAACATTATATAATACATATTGAAATCACATTCCAAAATTAATCGATTTTTGCTCATTTTTTTTTACTTTGGTACGTGTTATAAAACGCATTGTCACTTTAGAACAATTGTACGTACAATTGAAAGTATTAATATTCGGTTGAATTTTTTTTATAGTTAATGTATAATTATAATTGCATTTGAAAAGTATCAAGCATACACATATTTGTATATTTAATACCAAAATAAATTTACTACAGGGATTATGCATGTAACTTTATGAATTTCAACTGTTCGAATCACAATAATTTAATTCGACTAACTAATTATTTTATTTATTGTATTCGAATTTTTATTCGTTCTAGTTTCAAACAATTTGCTCATGCTAATTTCATCTTTTTTATCAAGGTCCACTAAAAAATGGAGAACTTATTCAAATAGTTTATTTTTTAGTTAAAGAAAATCAATACGTCAACATACATTAATTTTTTTTTTGCAGTGGAAAATATGATATTATTGATGACCTTGAAATATTAATTTTCAAAGTATGTATGATCATCTTCCTAACACTTTTAGAATGTTTTAACTGAATTTACTAAATTTTCACTTTATTGAATTACAATTGGTGAACAATTCGGATAAATAGTACTTTTCAGTTCTTGAATTAATTATTGAATATTTATATGCCTTACTACCTGTAATATTATACCATTAGCGGTGCGAATAACACGTAATAATTCACGGTTAGCCGATACAAATTGAAATACCGAATGCGTTTACAGTGGTTTCAAATCTGCAATACTTTTTGGAATGTGTGACATTAGATGGACGTTAAAGCTTTCATAGTATACAAATATTCACCTTACGATACAAATTTTCTAATAATTTCATCAACATAATATAATTGATCTATATGTAAT
This sequence comes from Muscidifurax raptorellus, assembly GCA_020010945.3. Lineage (NCBI taxonomy): Eukaryota > Metazoa > Arthropoda > Insecta > Hymenoptera > Pteromalidae > Muscidifurax > Muscidifurax raptorellus. The sequence continues at coordinate 19,626,968 of CM052077.1, read as the reverse complement.
ATTTGTAACGAAATGTACAGATACTTTACATAGAATGATCAGTGTTAAAGGTATTTTATTTAGCGGAAATCAACTTAATAGTCGTAAACTGTAATAGATTATCAAATTTTCTCACTCTCGATATTTCCACTTGCTTTGTTTTTTTATAACTTTCTATAACCAACTTATATGATAAGGTACTTTTTGCATTAAATACATATTATTAAGTTTTTCAATACTATCATTCGACATTTTATAAAAAAAATATTGAGGGTATTGAGAAACAACACCACTCAATAGACAGTCCATGTAATCAAGATAAAAACCTGTTATTATGTCAAAATTAATTAAATTAATTAGCGGGAGATGGGGGTGTCTCATACTCTCTTGATAATAACGCCCAGGATGCTTCCGCCCATCACATCCATAATTCAAGTTAAACCAACCCACTGTTGCCGTTCATGGGAGCATGGGCTATCTACGCATGCTGTTCATAAACAACTTCAATATACCGATCTTCGAAATATTATTAACAAATTTTATAAGCACTTCTACAATAACACTCATTACAGGATTTTTACCATACCGAATACCAAGGAAAAAGATGTTATCGAATCTAGCTTACGGAAGTATTTTATTGGGTATGATCTATATTGACCAAATTGCAGAGTTCGTGCATTTAAATACGAGAATTTCAACTGTATTTAATATTGCAGATACGTGAGCATATCAGTGCTGCAAAGAATGTGATTTCATAAACGTATTTTGAAAACCTTCTATAAGTTTTTATTAAAATAATTTTCATGTTTCTGTGAACAATCATATATTGCATCAGATGAATCGATTACGAAGAATAATGGTTTAGACATACTCGTGATATCAATGGCTAAGTTTTACTTATTACATGGTATTCTATTTTTAAATGTTACCAAATAATTAGAAAATGTAGGACATTTACTGCGAAATAAATCAAGTAACGAGTTTCCAGTATAATTTTTATGCCACATACTTGATTAACAAATTCTAATAATCCAACCATAACCGTAAATGATGATTAATGTTTCATTGAGTACCCCCTCGAAGTACTGTCACCTTGACGCGTGCCCGAATAGGACCGGTGAGGAGAGGGGGGGGGGGGGCTCGTCCATGAAATCCTAGGTGCCTAATCAATCCTGGTACCCGGAAGGAGAGTATGGTTGGTAGGATCCCCATAAAAAGGGCTCCCCTTGTGAATGCGGATCCCCGTGAGAAGGACAATCAATCGGTTGGAGGGATCCCACTAAATATGGGCTCTCCCGCGTGACTGGGCTCTCCCTTGGACGTCTGTCCCCGAGTCAGGGGGAAGGTATACAACGTTGACATATGGGCTCGACTGGAAGCTATGAACAGTATCCCAACTAATCGAATGCGGTAGGGTCACTTGGGCAACACCAAACACGCCTTCATAAGTACACAAGACACACAAACAACATATAGACACTGTCGACCCACCAGTCGTCCGGGAGGCTCCTTTCCTTTCAGTGGTCGTTCAAGGAGAATCGGCTCCACCACCCTGGCGGTACCGTGGGAAAACTAAATATGGCTGGCACGCCTGGGCCGCCGGATAGTACAGGGGCCCGGGTCCTCCTAACCAGATCTACCTGGATGCCCTATCAGCGGGCGAAAAATCCCGCCTGACCTAACAGCGCTGGTTGGTGACCGGACAGGACCATGTTGGGCCAGGGGAGGACCCCACCGAGGCCACAGAGCTGGGGCCTGCACTCCCAAAATGAAAGGTTCTCTGGGGGTGCGGAGTCTCCGTGCTCCGTGAGCGGGTATTCTACACCCGCTCTTTATAAAGTAAAAAACTGAAAATAGAACAGAAGAAATCGTTGCAAATGTACCAGCAACAAAGGAGCTCCCTAACTCTAAAGTAATAAGTGAGGGAAACTGGGCGGCTGTCCAAGAGACGGCAGATACCGGTGCGCACTCTCAGGTGGGCTGCTGGGCAGCTGCGGGGGTAACCCAAGCGGCATATACCGGCGAATACCTGAGTGGCGGCAAAATGGGACAGACATATGGACCGGAAACATGCCTCGGGAGCGGAGCGCAGGAAGAAGCGTCTGGAGAAGGCAGCCGGGGGGAATCCGCAAGGTACTCCCTCGTGTGCTGGCAAAAGGCACCATTCTGATAGCTCCACACCAAGGAAATGTCAAGAAAAGGCTGACCGGGGAGGCTCCAAGGGGCTACAACAGGACAGTGGCTACTGATCTGAAGGTGGCCATTGTGCCGGTCCTGTATCCAGAGGAGTGTCTCATGGAATACCAAGGCACGAAGGTTCTGGAGGTCCTTAAGAGTGAGATCGACGATGAGACGGAAGCTATTTTCCAAGTTTCTTGGACAACTGGTCTTGGACAACCCCCAGATGGAAGCTATTTTACAAGTTTCTTGGACAACTGGTTCCAGAGGGGAGCTCAGATATTCCACTGCAAGGACCTAAAAAATAAGGAATGGCTGTGCGCGAGGGTAAGTAATTAGTCATGTGAGGAGGGCACCCAGCTCAAGGCAATTGGGATGGGCGTGTAACGTCGCCTGTATTTTCAACAAATTTCTTTTTATAAGAAATTCAAAACACACAAGCACATTTCCTGAAAAAAAACAGACCCATAGTCATCTAGCAGCAAACGGCGTAGTATCTTTAATGACTTTTAGGGACAGGATACATATTTCTAAGGGTACTGGGAAAATCTTCGAAAATGCGCCCATACCGATTCACGGTTCTACACTAAACCCATAAAATTTCAAACTAAGATACGCTGCACGCAGAGCGTATACACACTTGAATTTTCTTTCCGCATTTTCTTAGAGTTAGAACCGAAATAACCAACTGCAAGTCGTAAAGATGCAGATAGCATTTAGCTGCCTGGATTTTTACGACCGGTCGCGTTGAGAACTTCGGAAAAAAAGGACGGATGCCAAATATCCAAAGATAGAAAAAAAGAGTACATGCATATGGGGTATCTTGGAGAGATTTTCCACGAACTCAGGGTAAAAGTTTTTTTTTCACCCTAATGAAAGTTTAGTTTATACTGCTATATATATCCTTTTTACAACAGAAAAACCATCTCCCTTTTTGAGAGCCGCTTCAACATTAGTTGAAAGAAAAAAATGTAAATTGTTTTATAGTTTCCGTTATTTAATCTTACTTGCAATATTCTAATATTTCTTGTAAATGCGTTATTGAACTTATATCCGACAAAATATTAACTATAGTAAACTCTACATAATTAACCATTAGTTAAGTTACTGTAATAAATTCTATTATATATATATATATATATATATATATATATATATATATATATATATATATATATATATATATATGTATATAAAATATTGACATTAAGATCACTCTTACGACAATTTATTCGCTCATATTTTATTAAATTAGTTAAATTTATTATTTAATAATTATTTTTATGTAATAAAGAATCTCTCTTTTCTTTTCAACAATTTTTGTCTATTTTAATTACCATCTGTTCAATAAAAATTTATTATTAGATAGATGCGATAAGACTATATATCTTTCTTTGTCTGCTTATAATGTAATATGCGTTTATTTATATAAAACTGTTGTTAATATGGTATTCTAAATTTCATCCGAAAAAGATTCTTTAATCAAAAGTTCTATAAAATTTTACGACATTGTGCTATTATATTGTTATAATTTATCTTCAGCATATAAAACAAAGGAAAATACATCCATTTAAAATATTATATTAACAACATTTTCGTATATACATAAGTATTTATTCCTAGAAATATTTGAAAACTCAAAAAATCAAAGCTACAGAAAACTCCATCAGGCTCTCCGCCGACACCCCTCTTTTCCGCCAGCTTGGAGTAGGGATGCGTGGGACAACGAGTGCGTCATCTCCGAAAATCTTCAAGATTGGGATCTGACACATTTACAACGACCCCTCGTGGCGAAAAGTGAAAGTAGAGAGAGCCCGAGCTTTACATTGCCTGTTATAGGAATTGTTAAGAAAATTGCATTTTATTAACAAAAAAGGTATTATTATGAAGGTTGGAGAGTTCCCACCAAGGCAGAAGAATGCCAATACCGATTGTTGTGCATTGAAAGGTTGTGAGAGTAGGGCAGACCAACATTTAAGTCTTAGTTTTCATCGCTTCCCAACGCCGAACACACGCTTCGTAAATAAGCAGAACATCTTTGGCAACTCCGAAAAATTGACATTACTGAAGCATGGAAAACTGTTTTAAAAATTAATAATATTAGTAAGAGAACAAAAGTCTGCTCGTTTTTTTCATTACATATTTTTTCATTACATATTTTTTCATTACATATTGTCAATACAAATGTATTCATAAAACATGTATAGGTTAGAAATTTACTGATAGCAATACAGCAGAGCAGCTATGATGTGCTTGCATTTTTCACCCAAGCCAGCTTTACACGAACAAGAACAATTTAAAATAATACCACTTTTTGATACTTCACCCTTAATCTCGTGTGGATTTTCTCTCAAGTTCGATGTTTGTAAACAAACAGCTGTGAAGCTCATGGTATTATCATTTTGTAGCACTTCGTTTTTACCACATTTAATAATATGTCCCGCCTTGTAAACCCTTTCACCCTCTATAAATTTGCGCTGACAAGGATTAGATCCAGCCCAATCGCAGATGCTCTTCATTGATATCATTTTTTATAATAAATAAACTAAGAATCTCCATATAAGCACTGTGTAAATCCGGGCTCTCATACGCCATATTGGATTTTCTATATATCTATATATATTGACTCCGCCTATGTGTCAGATCCCAATATCTATTGGAAAATCCCTCTCATTTCCACCAATCAGAGGGTGACCAAAAAATGAGGGTGTGTCCTGCGCACAGCCTTTAAAAGCCTTGAGAGACGCTCTCAGAGACACTTCTACTTCTACTACTAATACTTCCACTAGTACACTACAGTCTACAGTTACTTCTCGTCCCTACTCCTGGTTAGGAAGGACAAAAACCTTTTTTTACGCGCTTAGCTGCATATTAGTTTTTTTTCTACAAGCGTTACGCTTTTTATTTATAAGGTTATTGTAACTTCTTCTTTTGTCTATTATACCTGTTTCTGTGTGTGAAAAATAAGCTTAAATAAATCTAAAAAAATTTAAACCATTTCGTCAGACGCAGTTATTAAATTTCCACAAAGAACCTCATTCCCTTGGATGCAGTCACGATAAGCAGAGCAGTTGATTAACAGTTATAATACACCGTAATAAAAAAAGTAAGTACCAATTTGCATATATCTTCTGTAACTGCATTATAGCTACTACTGAGTAGAATAGTTTCTTTCCTTCCTTTTCGTTTGTGTAGAGATCAAGTGCGGTTGATCGACAAATCTTTTGAATATAGTGTTGCGAATTTAAAAAGTATCGTATTCTATAATATTAAGCAGGAAATTTATGTTCAGAGAAACCTATACGCTGAATTTCTGGTTAATATTCAAACAGATCATACACGTTTAAAGTCATTACGCTTAAAATTTAAATTATGTTTGCAGATTCCGGTTCAGGCGATGAGCTTGTAAGACAGGAATCCCAAATACAATAAAATAACAACAAAGAGAAAAATTCGGATTAACCTCATTTTGATTATTTTAATTTTTGAAAACTAGCTACCAACAGTTTCCTTTTGCTTTTTCTTTCTTTCTTCTAAAAAACCTACGATCATTAAACACAGAGCTCATCCCAGCTATTGGTGGAAACACCAAGCTAAAAAGAGCAACAGCAATTTTCCTTGCCGAGGAAAGTTGTCAAAATATAATAGTAACGAGAGATTATAGTTAAACTATAAACCCGACGTCACAAGGGACCTCCAAAAGCTCGTGATGGAAATTCCTCTGCTGCAGCCGACGCAGCCAAATTTAGAGCATGGCAAACACACTTAACTAATTGTAATTTAGGAATTCTAGCTTTTGATAAAGTATATAAAGAGTGCTCATGGCCACAAAGATTACTTCCACCATCTGTACCTAAACCTATAAGAATTGAGAAATTGAGTTTTATTTCGGTCATAAAGTCACATAGCATTGCGTACAATGTATTCGATTCAGCTTTTTCTATTTGTAGCAGACCTAAGAAATCGGTTATATTTCTGTTATGTTTCACGCTGAAATATATTATACATAAACACATATAGTTTGACTTAGAAATATCAGTGCTTTCGTCGATAATCAAAGAATATGGCATATATCCTACGTCTTCAATTAAATCCTTGAGTAAATTGGGAGCTATTATGTACATTATTAAATCTATACATTTCGTTCTATGGCACGCTATGTACGCTGCGAGTTTTAAGTCCCTTTCTTTATCTTCTGTTTTCGAATTCGAATTTTGCTTAAAAGGAAGAGTTTGTTGATTACTTCCCATATTCTTAAGGTGTTAAGCAGTTTCTCCGTGTTTTTGCAAATCACCTTCATACGCTCGGTCATCCTTGGAACACACTTTGCAGAGCGCTTGTTTTACGGGATTGCCGAGTTTGCTTTTAGTTAACCAGCCTAAAAACAAACAAGATTTACATTCAATTAAAGAATGTTAATATTTTCACAGCTAGAAATGCTAATGTCCGCCGAAAAGTCCGAGCATGGAACCAATTTTGTTATTGTTTATGAATCTTAATTTTAAGAATTTTCCGATAAAAAGATGGAACGCTAAATTGCTAAATCTCTCAAGTTAAAACTTACAATACTTATATAATTCAGTTACTGTATTTACAATAAACGAAAGTAGTTTTGAAATCACAAATTATTTGGAACTTACCCTGAGCCCACTGGGTTTTCTCCCAATCAACATTGTAGGTTCTTTTATCTTCGTGTTTTTTAGACGATTTCGGCGACATTTTCAGATGAACGAATCATAAATTAGATTTCTATTTGATGGATTTTGTTGTATACAACAAAATACCGCAAAAAGTTGTGAGACGTTTGTCAATGGCAACGTCGAATCGACGTCGTCAGTGACTATACTTGTTCACTAGCTGTGACCGTAAGATGGCATGGAAGATGTGGCGCGAATCAGCGGTGAGTTGAATTGAGAGACAGTCGTGACTTGAAGTCGTCAGCAGTTTTCGTACACCTTATTCCTCGTCACTTTCATTTATAATCACTTGTCTGCTAAACTGTCATTTAAACCTATAATCTTATCTGATAGTTTGAGCAGTACACTTTTTAATTTTGCCAAATTTTTTAATAATTTTATTTGACATTTACGTCGTAGATTTGTTGATTTATCTGTTCTTTGTATTTTATCTGTATTTGTTAAGTAAATAAATATCTGATCTAGTAGATTTATCGTATATTGTATCATGTATTGCAAATCGTGAAACTGGGGAGTTACAATGCCTTCCAAAAGCACGCGATTTTTTAGACGAATGAATAGTATTTGTTGATAGACTAGAGAAGTTAATAAATCGGTTAGATTATCTGTGATACCCATAATCTATCTCTATGTACACTTGACTATTAACTGTTACTATAGAAAACTATAAAAACACTGTCGGCACTGCTGCGTTCTTTTGGCGCTTCATAAATGACAGAGACAAAAGAGAGATGTAAAATTGTTGGGATTAACCGTTGCTTCGCTGCACTTCCGTTATGGCGCTGTCTACGCCACCGTGATGTATGCCTAATCTTAACACTGATTGGCGCCAAAATCACTTCAGCTCTAGCGGAAAAATCGCCAAGAAATCGCATAATCGCCAAATTGGAAAACCTTGTTCCCGTGTTCCCGTGGAATCCTACGGACAGCGAGCTAAAATTCAGAAAAACAATATTATGAGATATTTAACAATTAAGATTTGTGATGTTGCACTTTTCACGGGTGAGAATTCACCCGAGCAACGACCACTGTACACTATATTGCTCGACGAATGTATTCAGACTCTTCCGATCTCAACAAAGGGGGGGACAGGAATGTAGGTTTCGGACTGCCTGGCTTGGCACTTCGGGGGAAAATAAACAACGCTTCAGAATTCAATATAATTGACACAACATTTATATATTATATATCTTATATCCCGTTGACCAATCTCCAAACGGAGGATTGGTTACAAGAGTCGGTTACAATGTGGCGACGGCGTCGCCCAAGATGGCGGTGAAACCCGTCTGGTTCGGCGCAGCGCTCCTCTGCTGATGATGGCGGCAGGTGGCACGACGCGAACCTGAAAACCCGAAAAGCTGGCTCGGATAAGCCTCCGCGGGTGCTGCAACGACTCCTCGCCTAATATCTGAAAACGAGTAAACAAGGGGGGAAGGAAGGACTTGGCCAGACTGGCAACCAGTCAATGGCGGCGCTATCCACTGAATTAGTGCTGCTCCTTTCAAGACATCGGCTACGCTGGGTTCGTTCCACAGCGACGCAACCTCCTCTTCTAGACTCGACTTTGTTAAATAAACGCGACACTCGTCCTCAACATGGCTTTACTCCGTAACCGACCAACCTCTAGGTTTCTCGCGACACCAGTACTAGGAGACACGAACTCGTACGCGAATTAGGGTACGGCGCGACACAACGGACCAGTCTCCGCACTGCTGGCTTCTATTCACGACAACACACGCGTAAATGGGCTAAGCTTCGGAGAGAAGAGCCACCAAAATACACCCGCGGCACGCGACGACCAGCACCGTTTACCACAATCGGCGGCGCAACACTTAGAGGGTTGTGCTTCCAGAAGGAGAGTCACCAAACCCCACTCGCGACTCACGACGACCACCACCGTTTTAACACAGATCCATATACCCAATATGGAGGCGGCGCGACGCCAAGGCAAACTCCGTTCTGGCTGAAGTTAATGTCAGCAGCGGCGCAACGAGTAGATAGGTTATATCCCGGATGGGAAACCCATCGGCAACCTGTTATGGCGCAAACGAACACCACATTCGCGGAGAGAGGACAAGGACTTACTCACGCTGCTACGACTATTGGTCCTGTGCTAATGGCTGCCTTCTTGCTCGCCACGTGTTGCTGCCTCGTGATTTTGGTATGTGGGTGTTGCGACTGGTTGCGGTGATGGCCACGAACAGAATAAACGAGGAGAAAGCCGCTCCTCTGCGGGAGGCTATGGCGTTCCGGAAGACTCGTCTAGCCGCGCCCTCTATACAGGCAAGACCACCCACGGAGTCAGACCAGGGGGGGGCATAGGCTGGCGCGAATTATGAATTATAGTACATGTGGCGCGATACATGGTGGTTGCGGCGCGCGCGCGCCACCATGTATCGCGTCGAGGAAGTCTCGCGGCGAGCGCGTAGTCGCGCCTGTACATCGATAGAGGTGTATGCACGGACCTCATGGCGGCCGCACTAGTAGTCCTCTCTCTCGCCGCGCGCGTTTCCCCTCCTCTCACGTCTCAGCTCGCACGCTATCTCCTGTTGCGAGGGCTACGCGCAAGCTATCTCCCTCCTCTCGCTGTCTCAGCTCGCGTGCTATCGCGTTACGAGGCCTACGCGCGCGCTATCTCCCTCCCATTCCCCTCTCGCGTCGATGCGCGGCTGGGGTGCGCGCGCGTCATTCCAGCTTGGTGCTTCGTGCCCTGCGTATCGCTTTGTCTCTCTCCAGGAGTCGTCACCACGACCCCTGGTGGGCCTCCTCGACAGAGCCATCATGGCCGTCGGTGTCGAGGAGAGCGGCGCGAATGGCGACACGCGGCAACAGTGCGCGGCGTGTGTGCTGTAACCACACCGGAGAGCCACCGTCGTGACAGACTCTCGACAGGTGAGGTTGCCTTTGGTCGACGGGCACGTGCGCGTGTGTCTTTCTTTTGTGCGTCGGAGCTGCAGCGGAGGCGAGTTCTCACCCTCGACCTCGTCTGCGTCCGACGGCACGTCGCAATACCCCTCCCTAAACCGAAGTATCTCCCATACTTTGGTTTATTACCTGGGGGAAACGGTCTATATCCGGGAAGACTCTCCTCGCTCCCCCGTCGCGATAGTTCCTGGATATTGGGCCGTCCTTACTCGGCGTCGAGATCTGGCGTGGCACGCCAGGCTTGTAGGCGGAACTCAATGTGGATACCACGTTCTTACCTTCGATGATCCACGTCTACCTGCGGAGGGGAAGGACAACGAAAGAATTGGACACGATGTTAATTTTAGTAGGATTTAATCTATTCGGACCCGTCTAGGGGTCTTGGAGCGCGTCGCGCAACAGGGCGCGTACAGCGGGTGGGGCCTGCGTCAGCTGCCGCAAAGCCTCCACCCATACAGAGGTGTTCGCGAGATCAAGCGGGGCGCTACTGGCCCGGCGGCGGGCTCCATGGCCGTGTCAGTCCGACGGGGCGATGGTGGAGGCTGGGGCAGCCTCATGGCCTCGTCGTAGGATGGGGGTGGGGCGTCCAAGTCGGGCTGGCGGCCCGGGTTGGCCCAGGTACCCTCCCGCTCCTCCGACGGGTGTCTCCGCGGCCGGTGGAGTCGGCCCTCCCTGGGTCCTTCCTGATCCGCTATCCGGCTCAGATATTCCCCGTGAGCCTACCGGCATCTGGAACAGTTCCCCAGGTCGGTGTCTCGTCGTCCGCAATTAAAGCAGAACCGGCCTGGGGGTCGAGCGCACCGGTCCCGGCGATGTCCCGGCTGCCAACAATTAAAGCAGGTCCGGGGGGGGTGGATCGAGCGACGGGTCGATGGGCACTGGGGTCAAGCCCCCGAACATCACCCCCGTAAGGCGCGTCCTTCGGTGACGGCGCACCGAGCGAGAGCGGGAGCGAGGGGGAGCAGGCGGCTCCGCAGTGCCCCGTTGGCTGCGCGGCGACGTGCCTGTCCGCCATGCCCTCTCCTCCTCCGTTTCCTCCGTCGACACCGGTAGGCGAGGGAGCCTGATTCTCCCTGCGTGGTGGGGTGGTGGGCAATAGAATAGGATCTCCACCTGGAACAGAACTAGGTTAGTGTGGGGTTCTGCTGCGGCGCAACTCTTCTTCTGGTACACTCACTTCAAATGGAGTCCGGCTAGTGGGTGGCCCGGGTGGGCTATAGGAAGGGATCTCCACTTCAACTGGATTCCGACGAATAGGTGGCCCTGGTGGGGAGTCGTCGCGGGGGCGCTCCACCACCGAGCAGAAATCGTCGGCCTCCAGCTGCCGTTCCCTTCAGCTCCCTTTGAGAGGGAGTGGATTTTTCGGCGTACGATATCCCCTATCTCGAATTCCACCACCCGTTTCCACCGGTTATAGACCCGGGCCTGTTTATCCCATGCCTCATCTACGTGTTTGAGTACTAAGTCGCGGAGGGCGCCCAGTCGTTTGACTCTGTCCACCCATACCATTGGGTCCAACGAAATCAGTGGTACACGTGTTTCCACTTCCCGCCTGAGGCTTTTCACGGGTTGGGGGTGTCTACCATAGTTCAGGAAGGCGGGTGATACTCGCGTGCTCGACTGCATGGCTGTATTCACCGCGTGGCGAAACTCGTGTAAATGTTGGTCCCAGGACCGGTGGTCCTGGCCTACAAAGGTCGCTATCATAGTCTTTAGGGTTCTATTGCTTCGCTCTACAGGGTTGGCTTGGGGGTGGTATGGTGGCGTCGTAACGTGCTTCACACCATACTCCTCCAGTGTCGCTTCTAGTGTCTTGTTAATGAACTCCTTCCCATTGTCGGTGAGGAGGAAATCCGGCGTTTCCCAGCGGAAAAGGATTAGTTCCTCAAAGGCCTTAGCCACCGCTTGGCCCGTGGCTCTCCGGATGGGTTTCAATTCGATCCAACGCGTAAACAAGTCCTGGAATACTATCAGGTACTTGTATTGGCTTTTACTCATCGGGAATTCCATTAAGTCGGCCGCCACTACCGCCCAGGGTCTTTCTACAACCTGTCTCCCCATCTGGCCCACCGCTCCCAGATCTGGCCCACGTCGTGCCAGATTCCAGGCCAATAGTATTCTCTGGCGACGCGATCATAGGTTTTCTCTACTCCGAGATGGCCCGAGGAGGCTTCCCCGTGGGCGTCATTCAGTACTCTGGCTCGGTATTCCACTGGGACTACGAGTCTCCAACCCTCCACTGGATAAGTTATCGGGTCGTGTAGTGGATCCCGGCGATGGCGGTACAACATCTCCCCTTCTACCTTCCAGTCGCGAAATTTCTTCGGGAACCTGACTACGTCGCTACGCCGGCGTAAATACCACTCATCCGTTATTTCCTCGAATGCGTTGACCTCTTCTTCCTCTCCTCTTCCTGTGGACTATTTCGAAGTCCCACTGTTGTAGTTCCAGCGCCCATCGAGCCAGTCGGCCCGTGGGATCTTTCAAATTTTGGAGCCAACGTAAGGCGCTATGGTCAGTAATCACCGTGAATCTGTATCCTTCTATGTATGGGCGCAATTTCTTTATCGCAAACAGCATAGCTAGGCACTCCTTCTCGGTTGTCGTGTAATTCCTCTCAGCTGGCGTCAATACTCGACTCAGATACACGATTGGGTGTTCTCCGTCCTCGAATTCTTGAGTCAGCACCGCGCCGATGGCATAGTCTGACGCGTCGCATTGGACCGTGAACTTCTTGGTGAAGTCCGGTCTAGCCAGGACGGGCGCGCTAGTGAGGAACGCCTTTAGTGCCTCGAAAGCTTGTTGTTGTTCTCCTTCCCATGTCCAGGGTTGCGTATTCCTCAGGAGCTTCAATAATGGCACTTTAATTTCCGAGTCATTTGGGATAAATCGGCTGTACCAACCGACCATGCCCAGGAAACGACGCAATTGCTTCTTAGTTCTAGGAGGCGTGTACTCCAGAACTGGTGCTATTCTCTCAGGGTCGGGGCGAAGGCCCTCCCTGTCCAGCAGATACCCTAGATATCGCACCTGGGAACACCCAAACTCGCATTTCTTTCTGTTCACTGTTAGAACAGCTTCTGTCACCTTCTGTAGCACTATTCCGACCCATTTCAAGTGTTCCTCGAATGTTTCTATCACCACGATGATATCATCCAAGTACCCAAACACATACGGTTCAAATTCTGGGTCAAACAATCCATCGACGAGTCGTTGGAACGTGGCTGGGGCGTTGGACAGTCCAAAGGGCATCCTCGTGAACTGCCACAGCCCGGAGCCTGGCATTGAGAAGGCTGTGTACTTTTTACTCTCCTCGTCCATTGGGACTTGGAAGTACGCCTTCCGCAGATCAATCTTCGTGATATATCGCGCGTTTCGCAGCTTGTCTAGTATGCTGTCCATCGGTGGTAACGAGTAAGCGTCCTTAATCGTCTACTTATTAACGTCTCGATAATCTATGCAGAACCTTTTCTCTCCACCTTCCTTGTTCACCACTACTGGGGCGCTACAGAAGTCGCTATTGGATCGTTCTATGACCCCGGCGCGACGCATTTCCTCAATTTCCCTCATTCCAATCTCCCAACGGGCTGGGGACCAACGACGATGCTTGTGTTTTACCGGTTTGTCGCCAATGTATAATATCTTGTGTTTTGTCAACCAGGTGGCTTGTAACTGCGCGGGTGGGTTCTCCGGCAAGAACCGCCGTACCACGTCCAACAGCCGTTCGTGTTCAGTCTGCGTGAGTTCTGAGAGCCCCGCGCATTCTGCATAAATATCTTTCCCGTTTTCGGCAGCGTTCCCGCAGAACGTGTGCCAGGCGCCATTCGCCAATCGCCAACGATTATCCCATGGCACCATCTCTATCCTCCACTTCTCCAAGAAGTCCACTCCGAGTATGATATCATGGCTTGATTGTTCTACGACTCGACCCTTTAACGTCTGGACGCATCCATCGACGTCCACCTTAAGTGACAGTCCCCCTTTTACTTTCGTCACCGGTCCGTTGAAACCACGGATTATTGTCTCGCATGGTTCCAGTCTTGTTGCAAAACGTTCGGCGACTTCGGCTTTGATACTGAGACTGCCGGAGCTCTCGCACTCCGGTATACACATCAACTCCGTTCGGATACCTGGCCTCTCGGACCCCTACAGTCGGGACGCTGAGCGGCTCCTTCGGTTTTCCCCAGGTTGTAAAATACCGCCTAGCGGACGCACGCCTTTTCCTTCTACCGCCGTGGGGCGCATATACAATCTCGACAATTTGTCCATTCGGCCTGCGTTTTTTTTTCTACGTTAAGCCTAAACAGAAGTAGCGCACAAATAAACCTTATCATAAACGGACATTAGATCGTAAACCTACGGGAAAAACCATACGCTGTTAATCTCTCCGAATGAGTAGCGAACACGTACACACAATTAAGGGTTTTCCCACTATGAACTAGTAAAAAACACTATCATAAATTAAATACCTATCCATATTTGACATCCTCCCACCATTGAGATGAGGCCTGTCCTTATCTCAATTATACATGCTAAAAAATTACAGTAAAAAAATACATTATTATTAATTTTATCAATAGTAAGTTAATCTTTCGGGTTAACGACTTACTCTACCACTTCTAGTGTTAATTGGCTTCACGACCTTAATTTTCTTATTTTCGCTCGCATGATCGTCCTTACAATCTTTCCGCTGTGATTTTCGCATGGACTTATATTGTTCTACCACGATTTCTTTTACATGTTCGTTGTTTACATTGAGTTCGAGCGGATAGATTCGCTGCAGTGGACGTGTAATTTCGCCATTCTCAGTTATCAATCGAACTACGCGTATTTGGCCGTCGTTACCCGTAATGATATTTTTGACTCGTCCCAAAGACCAATCTAAACGTTTTGCACTATCACTACCGATTAAAACTACGTCTCCTATATGTATCGTTTGTAAACCTTTCAACTTTCTTTTGTTGTGTACAAGCATACCCAAATACTCGGTCCGAAATCTCTTTCTTAGATCTTGTTTTATTTTTTGACGATACGCAAATCGTTTTTTCAAATCGGTTCTCTCGATGCGGTCAAGATCTAATACCCCTATTTCTTTGATATCTTGTAAAAACATTGATGGAGTCAAGGGCATGATCTCTTCGTAAGAATCAGATACAAACGTGATTGGGCGAGAATTGATTACTGATTCACAATCGGACAGTGTAGTCATCATCTCTTCAAAATTTAAGCAAGATTTTTTGAGTGTACGTCTAAGAAGCCGTTTAAGTACCCCAATTAAACGTTCCCAAAACCCACCCCACCATGGCGCCCCGGGGGGATTAAACACCCATTTCAATTTCATGGCCGTCGCCGCCTGAGATAACCTTTTACTATCTACATTCTTCAAAGCATTGTTTAAACCCGTAAAATTGATTCCATTGTCACTGTAAATTATCTGAGGTCGTCCTCGGCGTGCTATGTGTCGTCGCAATGCCATTAAAAGAGAGTCTATACTTAATGATCCCACTAGTTCTAAATGTACTGCTCGATACACTGCACATGTAATAAGACAGATCCACGCCTTCTGACCGCCCTTCAAATGTACTGGCCCTGCGAAATCAATCCCAATAACTTCAAAAATCGCGGCATCGCGTATGCGGTTTAACGGTAACGGCGATTCCTCGGTGTCTAGATGACGTACATCGTGTCTCTGACAACTCACGCACTTTTGAATAACTGACCGGATCGCTTGTCGCGCCTTTAAAATCCAAAATTCTTCCCTTAAATTGCTCATAGTTATAATGGGTCCGGCATGGTTAAGCGCGATGTGTCTTTGTCTTATAAGCAGCTCAATCAAATGGTGATTATTCGGCAATAAAATTGGACATCTGAAACTATATTTGTCCTCGCGTCTAATAATTCTCGTCTTTATACGCATGATCCCGTCGTTATCTAAAAAGGGTGCGAAATGCTGAATCCGTTCATCATTTATACCGTTGAAACTTTCAATTTGAATCATTTTAACTAAAGATACCTCGGCATCTTTTAATTCTTCGACCGATAACGCTTGCAGTTACTCAAAATTGTATTTTTTATTGCGAATTTCTAAATATCTAGCATAGTTCTCATTCGATTTTAGTTTGCAATTATTAGTATATCTTTTAATCCAAGCGAGTACTCTTAGCGATCGATTAAAACTAGAATACTTTGTATACCACGGTTTCTTTGCGTTTCCTTCTATTGTAATCATTGATCTAGTCTGAGGTTCCTTGTTCGCCCTTTTTCCCTTTAATTCTGCAAAAATTTCGACTTCCGAAGCTTCTACGTTCGGTGCAGGCCAGGTATCCGGTGCTTGGCGTAGCCATTGTGGTCCCTCCCACCATTCCGAGTCTAAAAGCTGCCTAGCCGTACACCCTCTCGAGGGTAAATCTGCCGGGTTGAGATGCCCAGGTACGTGTCTCCACTTTTTATGATCGGTCAATTTTCGAATTTCTTTCACTCTATTCTCTACAAATACACTCCAATTATACTCTTTATTTATCCAAGCTAGCACGGTGGATGAATCAGACCAATGATAAATTTCTAATTGACCTAGATTCCAATTGTCGCGGCTAGCAGCTCTAGACGAGGAATACTAATACTTCCTTTCGATTTTTCAGTGATGGCCGGGGCGACTCTCGTCCGGGCTTGCACAAAATAAACTTTAACCTCGGTCTCCGTTTGCACGCGAATAAAAGTTACGGCTGCGTAAGCTACCTTACTAGCATCGCAAAAGGTATGCAAAGAAATATTGTCTGATGCAGAAATCGCTCCGAGCATGCATCGCGGAATGTTTATTTGATTCAGGTACTCTAAATCCGCAACCCATAATAAAAACCGATTTTTAATCTCTTCCCTTACCTCTTCATCCCACGACACCCTCGAGGCCCAGGCCTCCTGCAATAAAAGTTTAGGGCAGAGAGATACGGGGCTGATTATACCGAGGGGGTCAAAATTGCGTTGGCTCAATGAAAGAATTTTCCTTTTTGTTATTTTACTAAGATCGGTGTTACTAGTGTTCGTTATTTTCACCGCCAATGTGTCTCTACTCTTGTCCCACACTATACCTAATACTTGGGATAAATTATTAGCGCCGTCATCTCGTGTATACTCCCACCCACGAAGATCAAAACCGCCAGACTCCATCGCTATTTTAGCGCTTCGAATAAAATCATTAACTTCAGTCATATTATTTAAACTTGTGACACAATTATCTACATATAAACTTTGTTTGAGTAACGACAAATTCTTTTTAAAATCATCCCTTTCCTCGGCCTCTACTGATCGAGCAATCTTGTTCAGATGTAATTTTATAATCGCGCCTAAAATAAAGGGACTACAAATAAGCCCGAACACTACTCTACAATGTCTGTATACAATTAAGTTGCCGTCTTCATCTTGCCATAAAAAACGTAAAAAATCTCTATCTGCTTGATCGATACTAATTTGCAAAAACGCTTTTTTCACATCTGAAACTACTCCGATCTGGCCTATACGAAATCGCAATAATACGGCTGATATCAACTCAATGAGATTCGGACCTTTATGTAAACATTTGTTGAGCGATATCCCTACTTCATCTTCGGCTGAAGCGTCGAACACTGGCCTGACGTCTGTTGTGGAGTTCTCTTTGAATACCCCACGATGTGCTAAATATAGTGCCCACTTGTCCACTTCGTCTTTCGGTACCGGCTCGATGATGCCGTCTTTCAGCCAATCTTCAAAAACTTTGTTGTAGTCTGCGTATTTCCCTAATCTCTGGAGCTTCTTCACTGTTGATCGTAAACGTTGCAAGGCTGCAACTTTATTATCTTTTAGGGTCGGATGCCCCTCGATCCACGGCAGTTTCACCTCATAACGGCTCTCTGCGTTTACACATACATTTTCGAGAAATAAATTTTCGATTTTCACGTCCTTTTCTTTCTGTGAGCTTTGTTCTATAGGGTCTTTAATGCCAAGTACATCTAAAGACCATAAATCTTTGATACAGCCTTGATGAGTGAGCATATTTACCGTACATAGCGAGGCACTCTCTTCGTGGTCTCTAAGGTCTGACTGAACTGGTACTTTGCCCATGAGTGTCCAGCCTAAAAACGTTTCCACCGCCACTAATCCACTGTTCAAAACGCGGA
This sequence comes from Muscidifurax raptorellus, assembly GCA_020010945.3. Lineage (NCBI taxonomy): Eukaryota > Metazoa > Arthropoda > Insecta > Hymenoptera > Pteromalidae > Muscidifurax > Muscidifurax raptorellus. The sequence goes on along the minus strand of CM052077.1, from coordinate 19,609,039 downwards.
GCTGTCCTGTTAATAGCTTGCCTGCTATGTCGGCGCCGATTAAAATTGATACGGGACTTTCGTCACTGCACACATCCGTTAATTTGACGTCCATCTCGTCAAGTTCGTCAATCCATGGCCCTTTTGTTGCCGATGGAATATCGCTACAGATCACTTCCGTATCTAGCGCTTCAAAATTACACGAATAACTGCCGTCTAAATTTGCTAAGCGCACTAAAAATTTTCCATGTGTTTGTACACTGGACTCTTCTCCGCCAAATAATAAATGTCTCAATTTTTGTTGAGCTATGGGCGTATAATTTACTCGTTCCGCAGCTTCGCGTGTCACATATGATCGTTGCGAGCCCGTGTCGATCACCGCTCGAATTATTACCTCTTTGCTGTCACTGTATAACTTTGCTTTAAGCGTTTGCATGAAAACTGACGGTTCCTTGGATGCATTCGCCAAATTACACTCCTTGTGCACATTAACTGCACTTGTGGTTGTCCGTAAGTTATTGTCGCGTTCCTTATCAAAGCACATAATATCTACATGTCTTCGAGAGCATTTGGTACAGCGTATTTTGACCCGACAATCTTTATAACTGTGCCCGATTTTCAGACAATTAAAACAGGCGCGATTTCTTTTGACGATTTCTTGCCTTTCACTGATATTCATATTTTTCGCTTTGTCACAATTGGCACTGCGATGCTCTTTCTTGTTGCAAAATATACACGTATCTTCTCTGGGCTTCGAGTTAATTAAACTTCTGGCACTAGCTTCGTCCTTTGATTCGGAAGTTTTCTCAAAGCGAAAACCTTGTACGGCCATAGATATTCTCATCTCATTCTGTACTTCATTCTCTAAAAATTTAATGAGCTGAGTCAGCCGATTTTTCGCTTGTTGTGATACGTCCTCGTTCGATAGGTTCGACGCCAGATTACTTCGCTGCCAGGCTCTCAATACGTCCTCTGGTAAAGAAGATTCAACTAATGGGAAGAGCATCGCCGCGCATTTATCTGTAGTCACGCCTAGACTGTCAAGCGCTCTCAAATACGATTCGAGTTTGTCGTATAAACAAGAGAGAACGGTTTCTTTCGAGGATTTCATTGCATTTTGCAACACTAACTGAAGTAACTCGCGCACATACACTTCAATAAGGGACATCATCACGCCCAAAACGACTCTTAAGACTGTCAATCACTTTATCATAATTTTCACTAGTAGGCGGATAATTTTTGACGAGTTCGGCGGCACACGAGCCCGGCACCATCGATTGGATCAAATACTGAAATTTATCCTCATTATCGATATCAGCATCTTCATGGATCTTTTTAAAAAGACTCCAGAATTGCAGCCACTCTATGATATTTCCACTGAACTTAACCAGCTCGATCTTTGGCAACTTGAACGATCTCTTCACATCACTTTGATTAATTGGACTTACCGACGTACCGCGCCCCTCACTAACTGTCGCTCTTTGGTTCATGCGATCTTCATATTTGGTGCGCGCTGCTACAAACTTTTCTCTGTACTCGTCAGCGTCTTCGTATTCTTTCTGTAACGTCGCTTCAGTCGCAGTTTCTAAACAAGCGTCGATGATTTTTCCTTGACACTCACTTAACTCATTGCTTTTATCTTCTAAAGTACTGAACGCGATTTTAAGGTCCAATATAGATACGTCGCGTTGCGATAAAATGTGGTTAAAGCCCGTGAGACACCTTGTGAATCCCATGCGTAGCACTGTTCTCTTTTTCTTAAGGCCTTCCATTTTCCGTTACACTGAGTCAAACTTATATACCCTTCACGATATTGAAAATCTTACGTCCTGTCACGGTCGCCAGTTGTTTGGTAATGGGTGAAGTGGAATATATGCAGACTATATTAGGAAATAAAACTAATATTTATTCAGAAAATGGCAAAAGAGTGACAAATACACAATAAGCATCGCCCGATATGCTCACTTTGGAGGCGATACTGAGACTGCCGGAGCTCTCGCACTCCGGTATACACATCAACTCCGTTCGGATACCTGGCCTCTCGGACCCCTACAGTCGGGACGCTGAGCGGCTCCTTCGGTTTTCCCCAGGTTGTAAAATACCGCCTAGCGGACGCACGCCTTTTCCTTCTACCGCCGTGGGGCGCATATACAATCTCGACAATTTGTCCATTCGGCCTGCGTTTTTTTTTCTACGTTAAGCCTAAACAGAAGTAGCGCACAAATAAACCTTATCATAAACGGACATTAGATCGTAAACCTACGGGAAAAACCATACGCTGTTAATCTCTCCGAATGAGTAGCGAACACGTACACACAATTAAGGGTTTTCCCACTATGAACTAATAAAAAACACTATCATAAATTAAATACCTATCCATATTTGACATCTCCTTTACCGTTTACACCAGCGGTGCCTCCCTGTCGACCTGGCGCCACGGCATTACCACTCGACGGAGCTGTTGCGCTAATGTTGGGGTTTCCTCCCCCCCACACTTGGTTGCCTATTCGTATTCCTTCGGTGGTGGCGATCTGGTGCGATCCATCCGCTACTGGCACGAGTTGTATTCGAGCGGTGGAGGCTGGGGCTCCCTTCCCTAATTGGGTGGCTTTGGCGCTACTCCTATTCTTTTTGTCGCGATTGCTATCCTTCCGATTAGTATTAGCCCCTACTCCGTTGACATCCCTCGCTCTATGGTTATCTCCGCTGGGAAACTCGCTTGCTACTGCCACTGGTTTTCCCCCTTTCTTATCTCCGTACTCAGGGATAAAGGCTGAACCCGGGAGTTTCATCTTCTCCTTCGGGGGTGGGGGCTCCTAACGCGCGTTCAGGTCGCGATGTCGTTCGTATTCCAGACCATACCATTCAATGTCGTCCAGCGAGCGAATGGTGTAATTCACCATGAAGTTTCGGTATTCCGGCCGAATGCCCTCGTATACCAGCTCCACTTGTTCTCGTCTGCTGGGAGGGTGGCGCAAGTGATCACGAAAGTACTTGAAGCACGTTAAATAGGCGGAGATGGACTCTCCGCTGCCTTGCGTTCGACGCGATAAATCTGCCTTGATGTCTCTTTGTCGGATTTCTCCAATAAAGCGATGACGGAAAGCTTCCTTCCATTCTCTCCAGGTGTGCACTTCTCTACGTTTTACCCGGTACCATCGGGCGGTCTCATCAGTCAGCATACAAGCAATGGATCGGATTACTTGACGATCGGCCAATTCCTCGCTCTTGACGCAATCGTCCATGCTTTCGAGAAAGTTTTCCGCGACGGCGCGACTTTCGTGTCCACTAAACTTCTGAGCCCAGTCCCGTAGGATTTTCGTTAGGACTCCCGCCCGTCTGTCCCTCTGATAATTACCCCTGTCCCTACTGCTCCTGGAGGAATAGCTCGATCCAGAGCTGGAATAAGAGTGCGAGCGACGGCGCGAGGAGCTGCGTTGCCTGGATCGTCGGCGGCCGTATCGACTCTGGGAACGCCGATGGCGACTCAAGCGGCTAGAGCTTCGCTGGCTACTGCGGCTAACGCCGCGATATTGGCGGCGATGCCGATTGCTACGACGCCAATCCGAGGAGCGGCAATGGTGGCTCGAACGACTGGAGCTGCGTTGGCTGCTACGGCTCGAGTCGCGATATCGGCCACGATGTCGGTGGAAACGACTCCGGCGTTTTTCGCGACGGTATCTCGCCACCACACTTCGATCTGCACAGCTCTCGCTGCTTGTTTTCCATTGGGAACTATGGGCGTCGTCCGATGAGTGCTCCCGGTGGGATGATCGTCCCCGATGGCCGTGTCTCTTCCGCTCAGTGTGTCGTTTAGGCTCGCGTGCCCCACACGAGCGATACGACGAGGCGCTATGCCGTGAGGGCCTTCCCTCCCGTTGGGAGCGCTTCTCCAGGCGGTGAGCACGACTGTAATCCCTGTGTAAATTGTTCTCTCTATCCCTCGGTGGGCTCCTATCGACCCGCAAGACGCCAATCTTTTTAGTTTCCAGGTTGTTACCCCCCGCCGTCTTCTTCATATTCTCCGTTATAGGTTTCAGGCTCAGGTCTAATTTCCCTGTTGCCTTACTACCCGGCGCTACTTCTTTCTGGAATCTAGGGCCCGATTCGCCGTGGACGGCCACGGGAATCTTCCTTCGCGATGGTCGGATCTGCTGGTCTTGGATCCTGATCTGCTCGTAAGCTTGCTGGAGTCGCTCCAGTTGTCTCTGGATGGAGTCTGTACCCCCCGGAATCGTCCATGTCTGATCTCCGCCTGATGCACATCCTTTCGGACGAGTTCCCGTTCCGCTGGACGGCATGGTGACTCCCGCCGACGAGAGTTCTTTTGGGGGAGGGTTGAGGGCCAAAGCAGGAGGAATTGGGGTTGGTGCTGACGCCATGTCCCCTGCCACTCGTGGCGATGCTTCCGTCACGGCCTTCTTCTGACTCTAGGGAGGATCCGCCGCGTCGCTGACCGATTGGTCTTTGGGCGATCCAGCGGTTGTCGCAATTTGAGCTCCCACGTACTCTTGGTTATCTTCATCACTCCATTCGGATGAATCTACCGTCAGGAAAGGGCCCAGAGTTCCTGAAGACACATTATCTCGGTCTTCGTCGAGGTCTGGGTACCAGGGAACGTCCTCTCGTTGCCCCATAACCATCAGTCCCGCACGGAACAGGCGCTCCGCTTGCTCATTGTGTGAGCCTGCTACGCTGAGCCGCTGATCTTGGAGGCGCTTAACAATCTCCCCTGTCGGCAGACGCTTCATATTTCGGAGCGTCGCACGCAAGTCTCGGGATCCGTTTAGGATCTCTCCCATCTTTTGCTGGTACTCCACATGGTGGTTGTCACGCATGTCGCTCGTATATCGGCTTGCGGCCGCTGGCGCAACGTTGGTTCCCTTGAATAAGGTACTCGTCGCAACTCCTCTAGTCTAGAGGCACTTACACGTCTCAACCTAAGTCTTGAATCTCCGCTACGGGAGTGGCGCTACCTATTACACTACTTCTCCCCCTTAACATTACGCTCACCCTCGCGGTTGCTCTCGATGGGAAGTTTTTACTGGGGGGGGGGGGGGGGGGGATTCGCCCCACAGCTCACTATTTTAGTGATTGGCGCTAGTTTGGCAACGTTGCTTTCCAACGATTGCTACGCTCGCTCAGTTAGCCTTCACAGTATACCACGCTACCCCTACAGCCCACGCCAGGACCAAGGAAAAGGAAAAACTCGGCACTACCTACGTGACTGCCCCACGTTGGGCGCCATTTGTGATGTTGCACTTTTCACGGGTGAGAATTCACCCGAGCAACGACCACTGTACACTATATTGCTCGACGAATGTATTCAGACTCTTCCGATCTCAACAAAGGGGGGGACAGGAATGTAGGTTTCGGACTGCCTGGCGTGGCACTTTGGGGGAAAATAAACAACGCTTCAGAATTCAATATAATTGACACAACATTTATATATTATATATCTTATATCCCGTTGACCAATCTCCAAACGGAGGATTGGCTACAAGAGTCGGTTACAATGTGGCGACGGCGTCGCCCAAGATGGCGGTGAAACCCGTCTGGTTCGGCGCAGCGCTCCTCTGCTGATGATGGCGGCAGGTGGCACGACGCGAACCTGAAAACCCGAAAAGCTGGCTCGGATAAGCCTCCGCGGGTGCTGCAACGACTCCTCGCCTAATATCTGAAAACGAGTAAACAAGGGGGGAATGATGGACTTGGCCAGACTGGCAACCAGTCAATGGCGGCGCTATCCACTGAATTAGTGCTGCTCCTTTCAAGACACCGGCTACGCTGGGTTCGTTCCACAGCGACGCAACCTCCTCTCCTAGACTCGACTTTGTTAAATAAACGCGACACTCTTCCTCAACACGGCTTTACTCCGTAACCGACCAACCTCTAGGTTTCTCGCGACACCAGCACTAGGAGACACGAACTCGTACGCGAATTAGGGTACGGCGCGACACAACGGACCAGTCTCCGCACTGCTGGCTTCTATTCACGACAACACACGCGTAAATGGGCTGAGCTCCGGAGAGGAGAGCCACCAAAATACACCCGCGGCACGCGACGACCAGCACCGTTTACCACAATCGGCGGCGCAACACTTAGAGGGTTGTGCTTCCAGAAGGAGAGTCACCAAACCCCACTCGCGACTCACGACGACCACCACCGTTTTAACACAGATCCATATACCCAATATGGAGGCGGCGCGACGCCAAGGCAAACTCCGTTCTGGCTGAAGTTAATGTCAGCAGCGGCGCAACGAGTAGATAGGTTATATCCCGGATGGGAAACCCATCGGCAACCTGTTATGGCGCAAACGAACACCACATTCGCGGAGAGAGGACAAGGACTTACTCACGCTGCTACGACTATTGGTCCTGTCCTAATGGCTGCCTTCTTGCTCGCCACGTGTTGCTGCCTCGTGATTTTGGTATGTGGGTGTTGCGACTGGTTGCGGTGATGGCCACGAACAGAATGAACGAGGCGGAAGCCGCTCCTCTGCGGGAGGCTATGGCGTTCCGGAAGACTCGTCTAGCCGCGCCCTCTATACAGGCAAGACCACCCACGTAGTCAGACCAGGGGGGGCATAGGCTGGCGCGAATTATGAATTATAGTACACGTGGCATGGTGGTTGCGATGCGCGCGCCACCACGTATCGCGTCGTAGAACTCGCGCGGCGAGCGCGTAGTCGCGCCTGTACATCGATACAGGTGTATGCATGGACCTCATGGCGGCCGCACTAGTAGTCCTCTCTCCCGCCGCGCGCTATCTCCCTCCTCTTGCTGTCTCAGCTCGCGTGCTATCGCGTTACGAGGCCTACGCGCGCGCTATCTCCCTCCCATTCCCCTCTCGCGTCGATGCGCGGCTGGGGTGCGCGCGCCTCATTCCAGCTTGGTGCTTCGTGTCCTGCGTATCGCCTTGTCTCTCTCCAGGAGTCGTTACCACGACCCCTGGTGGGCCTCCTCGACAGAGCCATCATGGCCGTCGGTGTCGAGGAGAGCGCCGCGAATGGCGACACGCGGCAACAGTGCGCGGCGCGTGTGCTGTAACCACACCGGAGAGCCACCGTCGTGACAAGCTCTCGACAGGTGAGGTTACCTTTGGTCGACGGGCACGTGCGCGTGTGTCTTTCTTTTGTACGTCGGAGCTGCAGCGGAGGCGAGTTCTCACTCTCGACCTCGTCTGCGTCCGACGGCACGTCGCAGATTTCAATTATATTAGCTATAATTAATACTTATCTAATATGTTCAGGATCTTATCTACTCTTTCTAATGAATTAGATAAGCGTATCCTCCAGTTGGCACCAATATTCCACGGTTGGCTTGGGTTGAACCGTTCTTTTGTTGTTGCATAAGCTGAAATCAGAAAAAAACACAAAAATTAGATTACAAAAGTATTACAAAAGTACTCTGCACTTATCACACTTAACTCAGTTAATAATACTTATCTTTTTTTTTGTCACATAGACAAAGCATTGTAGTCATTTATTGAGTCTGCTACACATCCATAACCTCACCTGTCACTTTTGACAGAGACGGTTCATGCCAGCTCTGCAAAGAATAAAATAAAAAATTTACATTTTAGAGGGAATAAATATAATTTAGGAACTAAATTATATTTATTTATTTATTTTATCAAATAAATTAAATAATAAATACAAATTAGTGGCAATAAAAATATAATCATTAGTTAAAATCAATCAATTAGTTAAAATCGGCGACTGGAGGTCGCCGGAATGTAGATTAATAACGAATAAAGACTGTTAAAAGAAATACTGAGAGAGTCAACCATTCATGTTGTACTAGTAGCCACGACCTTTGTGATTGTCTCATTTTCATGTGTGTTTGTTCGAATACTGGCTAGCCGAGCAGGTGGACGAAGTGGTGTTTCGACACGGGGCGGCGTCTCAAGGTAAGGGGGTCGCGGGATCCCTGGCACTCCGGTGCCTGGCGCCCAGGGCCGAGGCGGCCCGCCTCGTATGTATTGAAACGAGCATAGCAGACGGAGTATTTCATCGGTAATACCAATGGGGAAAACCCAGCGTTACAAGATATAAACAAAAGACTCCTAACCTCAACATTGAAAGTGGGATATCACCACCTGATTATTTGTATATTTCAGACCCTATTTCCGCATCTGTGCGGAAATTTTCTCCGTTTTTAATGCAACACCTTCCTTTTGGAGATATCAAGAAAAGATGGATTCCTACACACTTTCTGAATTTTATCACCGACGACTTTGAACTCCTACACATTATAATTTATGGATATTCATTTATAAGCAAGACTATACAGAGAAAAATTTTGAAGGGTCAGCATTCGATACTTTTGAAACTACGGGAACACGATTAATATTGTACTCTGTCCCATCTAATTACGAATGATTAAGCTTCGAATTCGAAGTGTAGATACTGAACGATTTTCGTGCATGTATGGACGCGAAAATAGGAGAGTGGGGACTCCGAAACTCTCCGCACCGCAGGAACTCGATGCTTCGCAGTTTCAAACCTCGAAACTTGGAATGCTAGCGTGCCGACTGTCGGCTGTTTCACGCGGCTGTGTTTCGTGTTTACACCACACAAGCTCTCTTCTTTCTAGTCCTTCGTGTTATTCAAAGTTGGGAGTCTCAGAGATCGAAAGTCGAAGCGGTAGACGCTTATGCTCGTATTGCCAGAATGCCGAAACTTTCGGAATCGGGAATGACGAAAATAGACTGCAAAACATTCGATTGATAGAGATCTGTAGGACCGCAATAATATGGAAGGCTGAACCTTCGAAATTTTTCTCCGTGTACAGACTGGGGATAAGAAAAATGATATATGTCATGGAGTCAGACCACTGGTACTCTTGGTAACACTGGATATACAGAACGCTTTCAAATCTACAAGCTGTACAGATATTCTGGAGACCTTAGAGATAACATTCCAGGTGCCTGAATATATCATGAGAGTTGTTAGAGACTATTTGCATGACCGTCACTTAACTTACTAGACATCTGACGAACGTACGGTACGACAGCCTACTAAGACTCGACATGCCAAAAACACGTGCCTCATAGCATACGCGGATGACGTGGCGGCTATAATAAGAGTACGAGACACTCACTTGGCTCAGCTAAAAGTAAACCAGGTGAGGCGACGCGTATGGGCTTGGATGACTGAACATGGACTGCAACTAACACTACAGAAGACTAAGCTGTTGCTGTTCACAAGAAAACGAATTGACACAATCATTCCGATGACAGTTGGGACGGAACAGATGTCGACGAGAAACTAAATCAATATTTAGGGGTGTTTCTAGATACGAAACTGACTTTCTGATCTCACATACGTAACGCGACTACTATAAAGCAGCAAACAACTAAGGCCCCACAACTAATCAATCTCATAGCCAACACGCGGGGACCGAGACCGTATATATGCCGACTACAGATGAGTATAACCTATTTGATCATGCTCTACGGAGACGAGAAGATGGACAACGGACGCACAAGGACTCTGGACGCACATCCTGATATCGGGAGTTGGACCCTGGCAGTACAGGAAGTATGGCGAGGTGGACTTCTACTTTACCCAATTCTTATCTGAACGCGGATACTTACGAAAGTATTTTCACTAGATGAACACACGCGACAGCACAGCTGGCAGTTCGATTAGAGCTCCCGATCCAAGCGTTGCCGTGAGCACACGACACCGTTAGGAGGGCACTAGAGAACTACCGACATCTGGCCGTTTTCGCACACGTAACGGCGCAGATATCGAAAATCACCGCACCGCTATCTGAATTACCGCTGTGAGCACACAGGGTAATTCAGACCCACCAGGTACCTGGAGGAGCGCTTTCGTGAGCACACGTGGCGCAACTACAGGCACTAAACCACCGCCAACCACCGTTCCACCGTTTCTCCGTCCCTGTTACCACTGTGAGCACACAGGGTAATAGGAACCAGAAACTGACTGCAGAGACTTGCAGAGTCGTGCGCACACGTCTCAATCAGGTCCTGTGGGACACAGGCAACACACACCAACATCACTCCGACGTTCCTCCATTCCGCCTGCCACTGTGCGCACACAGGGTAGGAGGAAGCCAGGAACCGGCACGGTGGCCACACAAGATCGTGCGCACACGTTCTTGCGAGGACTCCGTAATATCAGACACACACCTGGGTGCTCCGCCATTCCTGCTGTCGCTGTGCGCATACAGGACAGAGGAATAACCGAACCGCCGTGCTCCAGGCCTAGCGTACACGATTTATATGTAAGCGACGGAGCATTTGTAACCACACCGAATAGATGTTAAGTACCGTAACCGCACCGAATAGATGTTAAGTACCGTTACCGCACCGGATAGATATTAAGATACCAGATAGATATTAAGAACTATTATAAGAGACAAGTCTTTTTAAACAGCGTATTCTTGTTTGGTTTTGTTTCAGGTGGCGAATAACAGCACGCCATACTAATATCTAAATATATATATATATAATTACTTAAACCAAAACCAAACGGAGTTATTTTTAACCTAACTTCCCTCTCCGAATCCTGGTCCCGACTGACAAAACCCGGCGCGAGGGAAACGCAACCGTTACAACACTAATGACAACCAGTGCTGACGCTTGGGCATACGTTGGCAGTATCTTGCGGAGTAAGAAAGCGGATGGATAGCTGGAAAACTGAATGATAGAGAAAGAGAAAATTGAATGCAATAGTATTGAATGAACGGAACAAAGGACTGAATGCGTAAGGAGGCGCCAAGGATAGCGGCCCAGTTTGAAGTCATGTGATAAACCATACCGGGCTGGTGTCTAGCGTACAGGGAGAAAAGTGTTTAGCTGGTAGGGGTGGCAGTCGCTGCCGAATCCCACACTTGTTTTTCTCGCAAGGGAGCATCAGCTGGTCTGTTAAAGGGTTTCACAGCCATCTTAAAAAAATAAAGATCGTGTGCTAAGTCAAGCGATGTTTCTTGCCAGAACAGATTTTATAGTTATCAGGAAGGCTTAAATGTGGTTATGTTTGTGTAAATAAACACAAATAAACAAAAGCAGACACCTCCATTATGATTGATTATCATCTATACGGACATCTTTAGACAATCTCGAAACTCTCGATTAAAGATCAAATTCGACTTCGAGATCTAAATATATCTCTCATGACCTAATTTATTTTAAAAGAAATAAATGTTATTCCCCTCAGCCGTTGAAATACTATTCTAAATTCTGCATATGTATATATTTATATAATCCTTATAAATAAATCAAAATACTTACTCAGTAAAGTAAATAAACTCAGTAAATAATAAATAAAACAGTAAAAAAACATAAACAAGAGCAGTTGCATATCCTAGAACTAAAATATAATTACGTATTATTACGCTTCATACTTCAGAATTCAAAATAAATTAATAATACTTAATCTAATATTATTTGTACGTATAGTTAGAAAGAAAGTATGAAGTTGAAAAGAAAAATTTTAGCGGGCAATCATAATTTAAAATCGTCCTCTGCTTAAGCAGTGGAAATTCTTCATTGTTTAATGATCATAATTAACGAAGAAAGAATATATTTACTTTTGTAGATGAAGCATAATCCGTGGCATTCAGTAAATTAGTCCAGTCAAATTAGACTTGAAAAGGCCTTTTTTGGGCACTAAATAAAAGAAGGTAAAAGATTATTGGAAGTTGTTCTAAAGGATGTCAGAATATTGGGACAATAGTTTGGAACATTGTTTAAATAATCAAAGAAAGTGAGAAAAACCGTTTTTTGCGCGTAACTTTTGAACCGTTGATGCTATTCCAAAACAGTTTACTACTTTCTTCCAAGTATTAAAAATACCTACAAAATGAGATAAATTAAATTAAATTCGTTCATTTGTTTACTCAAAAAACGAAAATAACCGCCAAATTTAACGTTTGTTAAAATTTTCGATAATTAACTTAGCTTTGCTTCAAAAAAATCATACTATAACTTTTTTTGAAGGTCTTTGTACACTTTATAAGTGGTATAAATTTTAGCTTAAAATATTTATAACTTTTTGCTTATTCCTATTTGTTACGTAAAAAAGGCTCTTGCCAGATTCTAAATAAATTTTTTTTGGGGGGTCGGAGAGACCTCTTTGAGGGTCCATTTTACTCGTACGGAGTTATACTACTACGAACAATAAAGAAAAAGTTGATAACTGAAGGGTAAATTGTTTAAACATTAAGTTGAAAATCAGGCATTTATAATGTTAAAAGTTAAAGGGTAAATTATTTTTCAATAAAATTTCCACATCGATAACTTAATTTTTATCATTTTTATGCATATTTTAAGCGTTTAATTATTGCTCTACAATCATCTGGAGCTGAGAATTTTTTTTTCAAAAAATCATTGCAGGTTTGTTTATTAATATTAAGAGCTCAAATTTATGGGTGATCTGCAATAAGAATTAAACTGTCATATCTGATATATGAGTTGGTGACAAAAGCAACAGCGCGTTTTTGTAGAGAGTGGGTCTTCTATTTGAAAAAGCGATAAAATTTTACTTTTTCTCGGGAACTAATGATTTTTTTTTCTCGGGAAAAAATCGGCGGTTTTTTTCGTTTTTTGAGTAAAAAAATTAACGGATTTTAATTTAGTTTATCTCATTTTGTAGATATTTTTAATACTTGAAAAAAAGTATTAAACTTTTTTCGAATATCATCAACGGTTCAAATGTTATGCGCAAAAAACGGTTTTTCTCACTTTCTTTGATTATTTAAACAATGTTCCAGAGCCGGAAATCGCGCTCAAACTATTGTCCCAATATTCTGACATCCTTTAGAACAACTTCCAATAATCTTTTACCTTCTTTTATTTAGTGCCTGAAAAAAGTCTAATTCGACTGGACTAAATATCGTATTGAGTTTTTTGCGTTCATTCGTATGATTTATTCGATCCCATTGTAATGCTATTCTTGTGTATATTATTTTGAACTATAAACAATAAATTTATCTTTGAGAATTTATCAGAATTCTTAAAGCATTTCTTCAATGCAAGAAAATGATTAAGATGTATCAACTGTTAACACGAAAGTGAATCTATTATTTCCCATAAGTTAAGTTCTTTTTGTGAAAACAAGCTTACTCGCGGCAGCGTATATCAATTTAATTTACTATCATACATAATTCAATATTTTATTTACATATTTTTAACAGATTTTATTATTAAGTTTTGGAAGCTTATTCTGATAGTAGCAGTAAATTATAGTCGACTAATTAAATATAAAATTTGAATTTTTTTTAATCAACTTAAGAATTAATAATAACATTTCTGCTGCTTATACAAAGCCCGACGTAAAATTAATAATTAGTGTATACTATTTATACACTCGGATTAAAAATCCATTAATTAAAGTGGTCAATGTTTTACAATAGTAAATTTAGATTGTTTTAAAAATAAAAAAACATTAACTTACTGAACTCTCGGCTCGAAAAGTAGTAATACATTTAGCCAGCCTAAAATCAAAAGCGATAAGCCAGAAACTTCCAAAACTGCATCAATATCTGTCTGGATTATTTTGACAAGGTTTGTAAGCCTTTTAAAGACATAAATGTTATACATTATAATATTGGCAATAAGGGATTAAAATAATTAATAACATTCACAGTAGAATAATAATAAATCTTTATAATTAAATTTCATTTTATTAAGTTATTTAAGATTAAGAAACTATATTTTTTACCATCGCTGCCATAACCGTGACTAGACTTCAAATTACAAATGTTCTCTTAAGTATTTTTGTTCCAAAACTTTCATATGGCCATAAACCAATTATTCGCAGATCTTCTTTATACGTTTTATAATTACTAGTTTCGAATATTGCGAAATTTATTTTACCAGCCTTATTTTATACGAATTATAAGTTTTAGTGTACGTATTTTTGAAGATTTCAAAACAAGCAAACTTGGAGATATTATTAATTTGTAATTAATCAATTACATTATTGTTAATTATATTATTGTGTAATAAAAAATGTTATTTTGAATGTTGAAAAATTTATTTAATAATGTATTTGAAATATATTTTTAAATGGCCTTAAAGCAAGTCGAGCGCGCCTTTAAATTTTGTCTTCTCTGTAATAGAAAAAAGGTTTAACAAATTTTTGTAAATTTAGAACAGTCATGTAGATTCTTAATTAATGAACAATATTATGTAAAGCGTATATTGGGGCAAATATTTTGTATACTGCATGCTAATTGTAGTTTTAACTGAATCCTAACGCATCAGTAACTGATGTTGATCGTGATGATAAAATAGTAGTTTTCGATTTAAAGTTCGTAGATTGCAATTTTAAAAATAGCAAAAATGTATTAAGTTACATTTTATGTACGTTATATGCAATATAACATGTATCAAGTATTTCGGAGCCGAAATATATAAGTATCTTGTACATGCTTTTTACACACGCAAAATAAATATCTACTTATTTACTTTTTCCAATTCGAAAACTTGTTACATAAAGATAAAAATATAGTAACTGTGCACTTAATGGCACACATTAATCTTTAATACACAGTTTGTCGACTTCAGTCGATTCTCATAGCTATTCAGTACAGAAACTCAAAGAAGATCGATAGTAAATTATACCTTGCAGTTTTGCTTTGCTAATGAGGGCATTCTCAAATAATACCTAACATTCTTTTTCATTTTATTTGAAAAAATTATACTCTTCTAAATTGTTATATAATAAAGTCAACTTTATATAAGTATGAATTTTTCCATTTATTTTATCCAACTTAACAACATGCAAATAATGAAATTTTGCGCACTTTACACATTTTTAAAATAGTTATTTTACTTTCTCAGAATAATAAAATATATTTACCTTAGTAGAAATAAGTCCATTTTTTAGCTAACGAATACCGCCTTGTGCTATGGAAATAAATGAAAAATGGGCTACTTTTTGAGTTGATAATAAAAATCATTTCCCTGTGGTGGAAAGTGAAATATTTTTTCTCACTTTTTTGAGCATTTGATAATCATAATACAAAAACCATTATTACATTGGTTTTATTATTTGTATTATACATTAAACATAAAGCGATATATCCATTGCAATCGAGGTTTAAACTATTTATACAATTAACAATCAATTAAAGACACATACGTACAAGTTACAAAGATATGTTATTTAAATGTATTATAATACTTAATATTTTGGCATAAATTAATTTGTTATTATACACTGATTGTGAAGTCATAAGTATATTATTGATTAATAAGAAATTCAGCGCGTTTAAAATTTTACCTAGATTTTTAAATAATCTATGCCCGACCTACATAATTTAATAATAAGCATACATCAGCTATACGAGTGCCATTATTTATTCGTAAGCTTGTACAAAATGTAATAAAATTACTGTATTTATACAAGTTTTTACATAAAAAGAAACTTTCTTATCTTTCCAAATTTCGTTTATTACAATATATATACCCCCGATTACCAAAGCTGGCACTTTTTGGTAGGGTTCATGGGTGAACCAGCGGGGCAATTGAAGGCTTTCGAGAAATCTAACGAGTTGCTCGCGATACCCAGAGCCCGAAATTTGTCAGGCGTGTGTTCGTTGCTCTTGAGACTATCCTGTAAGTGTTGCGGTGTATCCTTGCTACAGAGAAAGCTCATTGCACTGATCCAAAAGAGCTGCACCGCGTTATAATTAAGATCAGGTAGACCCGCCTCTTCGCCGTGCATCTTTACCCAGTTTACGTATGCGTGATATGCTATTAAAGCTCCGCCGCTGTCTGCCAAGTTTTCATTTACTGTAAGACTTCCATCTACCTGTGGATTTTTAATGGAAATTAATATATTTTATAGTTTCGATTTTTATCTGGGATTATAATGAATCCATATTACACCATAAATAAAAATATTAATGCCATATTTAAATTTAGCTTAAAAACATGTGCATGCATTTTTTGCTTAAAAAGTAAAATATTGTTTTAAGTACAGTTACTAGGTCGAGCTTTATCACAAAAAAATTTTTATGTTGCTACCTCACGTGCAGTTTATCAATGCGGCATTACAGGTGCATACTGAACTTTAAAAACTATAAATTTAACAATTCATGGCCACCGCGATAGAAGTAGAATAACTTTAATAAAAAGTCTCACGTGTATCCCCGAAGCTATGTCTATAAAGTTGCTGTACTGATCTTCGAAACATTGGATCCGGCGTTTGAATTCATCTTTGTTGTTGCTTTTCATCCAGGGGTTCAAACTGCCCGTCTCGTCATACATGTATCGTCTAGCGTCGTAGGCGTGCATTATTTCGTGGCCTATCATGAACCCTATGCTTCCATACTTCGCGTAACTCGGCCAACTTACGTCGAACAGTGGAGGTTGTAGTAAGGCAGCGAGTAAAACTGAGAAACAAAGCATTTTAAAAAAAAAGAATAAAATTGATTTTGAGAGTTTATATTTGGATATTAAAATAACTTACCAATTGTATTGTCAGCGGCATAGTAATAAGCATTCACCAGTGTCGAGTCTGCGAATATGGTCCAAAGGCTGTTGTTCGAGAGGGTATTAATACCGGTCAACTCGTACTCAAAGTGAAAACGTTGCAGATTTAAATAGTTTTGAAAATGATCGTCCGGAGATAGTTCGAGATTCGTCACGTAATCGTTTATAGTCTCGTCACTAAGCAGCTCATTGGGGTAGGCAATGATCTGCTTCATAAATTCATTTTTTCGTGAAGCAGCTATTTTTGTGGCTGCGTCCATCCATGTGACCTGTATAATATAATTTTTAATCCTTATTTCGGAACTGCTAATAGAAGTGCATGCGAGTTTTGGAGAACGTGATATTTACATTTTCTAAGACATATTTGAATCCATCGACGACGTACGTCATGATTTCTTTTACATCTTGTTTCGTATTTTCTTTGAAGTGTTTTCGAATGTACATGGAACTTACTCCTACCATCAATCCGCTGTCTCGGTCTGATAGCAACTCAATACATTTCTGCCACCTATCGCCCAAAAATTTAGAATTGTTTTAATATTAATTAAATCGATTATAAGCAGTTATAGAATTTGATCTTACCTAGGTTTTCTTGGTTTAGATACGATTGTCTGAGATTTAATTAGTTCATACTCAAAGGTTCTTTCTCGAATTTCATCAGTCAAGTAGATAGCCGATTCAGCAATCATCTTCCAAATCATATAGTTTGCAATGACCTTTTTCGGCGTTTTTTTCAGATAGTAATCGAGCGATTTTAGATAGCCCAAATCGGGTATATTGACGGCCTCAAAAAGCTCGAAATTAACGACGGGTTTTGTTAATGTATTGATGTACTCAACCCAAGGTACGAAAGCTACATCTTTTTCGAGGTCCTCAATTCGGTGAAGATTTATGGATGCTATGATTGAAGGAAAGGAAGACGCCTGCATTGGAAAAAAATATAGAGGAGGCACCATTTACAGTATTATTCCTTATAAGTAGTAACAGACGGTATGAATATGCAATATCGTCTGTTTCTACTGAAATGAGCCATATAAAAGTAAATTTTTAATCCTGTAAAATATTCTTGAACTATTTAAAACAATAAACGTGATCTAAGATATTAAAACTTACAAAAGTGAGGTCTCTTTCAAAATCAAGAGCTTTCCTCAGTTCTCGTGTCGCGCGAATTCTATCAGCGCCGAGTATTACAGCAATATCAACCATATAGTGGTAGTAAGCTTGAACAACTTCATTCATAAAACCGCGTTTAAAAATTTCAGTGTTAATTTCAGCTTGAGGTGGACCAATCTATAAATAATGGTCTGGTTGATAAAATGCAATTATTTTTAATTTTAAAATTAGAATATAAAAAAGAAGCAGTACTGCTGTATACTAAAGTGATCCCTTACGTATAGAAAGTTTCTGGTAGTATTGAATAAATCGTTGAAGACGTATAGATTAAAAATATTTTTCGGCCTATAACCTATTTCTCGAAGCTTGTAATCAGTTTTAAATACGTCGAAACTGTTTGCATCCCAGTCATTACCTTTGATCACTGGCCATCCCCCAAGTTCGTCAATATAATTCAGCAGAGCTTTTAAACTATTGTTTTTTACTTCCGTAGCTACCACAGTTATCATGCAAGAATTATAATTTAATTATATTATTGACTAGATTATAATTAGAACTGTTCATATTTATTAGTTATTATATTAGTCAATTTGAGAACTATAAATCAAATAATCTGCGTATTACTTTATGTACTTACTTTCTTTTTTACACGCCCTGTAATAATTTTTTACCAATTTGAAAATTCTCTGTTCCTTCGGTTTAATTTTTTTATTTACCATTTGTCTGATTTCTGTTAGAACTTTTTCTTTAACACTATCTAAGTGGTCGACGCTTTGTTTATTTGTAGGAATAATAGTATTGTTTATGAAACCACCGCATGCAAACTTGTAAAAATCATGACAAGGTCGTTGATTTTGATCTATATTGCCCTTGATCAAGTTTGCTGGAAAAAGTTTCAATTTTGTTATATATTTATTGTAACACATACATGATTTTCGCATTTGTATATCTATCAATAAGTCAGCAGCGGGCAAAAAAGTCAACATGGGGCAAAAATGAATATTTCTTGCCCGCTAAACTGCTTTTTTTAATATCTAAATTTATAAAACTTAATTTTTTTAATATTTATGAGTGTACAATAGCCGCATAAAAAAATGGCTAATTTACTCCCACGTAATAGCCAAGAAAAAGTATGGTTCGCATTAAGGGACTTTTTGATCTCGCGTGTATACAGTACTCGTCTGCGGCTTGTAACGCTGCACCTTTCTCTCAGGCTAACTCGCTTTAACTTGCACTGCAAATTCCACACTCGGTCTAAAAAAGATCACTTTACGCCCTTGGTACAAATTATACAATTTATAGACAATATATTAGCAATTTAATTATAAATATAATTATAAATACCTGCACTGAGACATCCTGATGTTGAGCAAACTTTTGTGTTATCTACAAAATATTATGTCGGTGTATAGAGGGTAAGGTATATTTGGACATATATTATTTTACATTACAAGTGCTTTCTTACCTACTTCACTGGGGAGTAATATTAACAAGTATAATATTATTCCCGAAAAATAATATGAACTTCTGATTACAAGATTTAGAGAACTGTGAACAAATATTTTTACGTTTAATTTATATCATTGTTTCAATTGAAGTCTGTCAAGTAAGCGTTTTTAATTCATTTGGTTCATTGAATTTACTTGGCATAGTTTATGTAAATAGTTATATATCGACCCTGTACTGATAATTCAAAACAATGTTTATAAGTCCAATTTCATACCGTTCAAATTATATCTATCAGATTCACAAGTTAAATTCATTCGTACGTTTTAGGTTAGAAATTTTTCAAGTCTGTTTATCCCATAAAAATATTATTTTTAAATGAATAATGACTAGTTATTGAATGCCGATGCTGACATTTCCATAATTTATAAAATACAGTAACATTCTTTTCGAAAAACACTAATCATCCGATGATTTTATTTTTATTTCAAAAATACAACAGTTCTACCCAGTTACAGGGCAGTAAAAGTGAGTAAAATAGACTTCTTTGGCAGTTTGATTGGCATTTCCTGAAAACTTTTCAGCAAAATACAGCCCCATAAAAAATTAAAAGTTTTATCCAAGAACGATACTATGGTGTTTTGATGTATTTAGTGCCCTTAAATCCAAACTCGATTTCAGAATTGTTCTATCACATCATGATTTTGAGAAAATTGAAAAAATTGAATTTTGTAAAATCTTTGATATTTAAATTAAATTTATTTTTTCATCGAAAATAAGCATCATCTTTACACTATTCAAACAAAATTGTTTGTTTCCAAGATATTCGTATTTCAAAATTTTATAATTTTTTATTTTAATAGTTTAAAGGTAATCTTGAAGAGGATGCTGATCACTATACAATGCCACGTTTATTTTGGATACAGAAATAAATTTGACCTTGAAAGTCAAGGGTAGTAAAAAATAAATTTTTTTACTTATCTTAAAATCATGACGTATTAGAGCAATTTTGAGAATGTATTTCAATTTAAGGGCACTAAATACATGGAAATATTATAGCCTCATTCTTGGATAACCTTTTTAATTTTTTTGTGAAGCCGTGAAATGAATGAATAATATTGTAATATAAATAAAATTGTTACTATTCTTTCAAAATTGTTTAATAATTATTTCTTTTACTTACACAGTAGAGCACATGACTGGTGTCAATAAAATATATTGAAGATACTAATCTTAGATTTCTAAGTTCCGTAGATTTTATATGAATTTCATATTTAATTTTATCGACGTTGTCGTGCGCTCATAAAATAAAAATATTATTTTTTACCAATATATATATAAGATTTCTAAAATGTGTGCTCCGTTAAAATCTTTATTATACCGTATGAGCTAGTAGCAGGAAAAATAATTGATACAAAAATGTCAATAGCACGAGGAATTTTCTAATGGTTAAAAACAAAATAAAAATAATTATTATCACTTATTTGTACGATTTATTGGCGAATCTATTAGGCGATTGAAAGATTTTGCGAATTCATATAAGTTATACTTTATGTATAGTACTCAAAAGTCATTTGAAGGATGATGGTCCATTATGTAATTGTATATGAGCAAAAGCAATTTTCCTTTCCTTCGATTTCAATCGAGCATTCGCTAAACGAAAGCACTTCTATTCGAAAGTGAATAAACTTGATCTTGAACTTCTCCCATTGCTGCTGACTTGATTATAAGCGAGCGGTTGCTCACCGGGAAAAAATTAACCGACCTTGCTTTTCTGGTCATACCGCTCATTTCCCCCCTTTCAATAAGTAATGTTGAGCAACATGCATATAGGTAAGTTGATGAGATGAAAACTCGTAGCTCTACAGTATTTTGTTTAGTAGAGGTATATAGCCTTCTTGAACTGCAAAACTCTAGATTTAAAAGAATAAAGATACAAAGTCTCATGAAATAATAAAACCGTTTATTACAGAAAGTATAAAAATTAAAAAACCTCTGCCAGTTCTTTGGCACGTACCTTCCTTCAACTTTATGTATTACTCAAATACGAAAGTGACAGTACTCTTAAAAAACCTCTTTCTTTACGTAATCAATTTTCTGTAAAATATAAACCAATTTTTATTGTATTTAATAAAGTTACTTTTCTTATTTATTAATAATAATAATATATTGTGCAACTAAAGGGAGGTCATTGGTTTTTCTAGCTATATATATATTAATGTTTCTACCAGAGCTAGATCATTAAAAATGACCGCTTGGATACAAAATTATAATGATCTTAAAAAAGAGAAAAATTGTTGGTTTTCGAACTTGATTTCGCAGATCGTCATTTTTCATCGATAACGATGCTAATTATAAGTTATATATATATATATATATAGCTAAACAATAAACTATATGATGAAATCTAAATCTATAAAACAAAAGTAGAAGAAATTTGTACTTCAGTTATCTTCTGCCATAGAAAACCGTTTATTTTCAGTATATGATTTAGCAGAGTTTTGCTAATTCAAGGTATGTCATTCTCGTACTGAAGAAAGCAAGGTAAGATATGAATACTAACTAATAAAATTTGTGCATAATTTATTTCTGATCTGTCCTAAAGCGAGTTGTCTCTCAAAACAGCGCGATACCGTATTGGGCGCATTGCACCGAAACACAACCAAAACTTTGACAAAATTCAATTAACCCGGCTAAATCGACACTTCCATTTAAGTTCAGCTATGCCATTGAATTTGCATGTATTTTGATATTGAAATGGAAGGTTGTGCAAATTATGCTTTTGATCTATCTCTACCTCACTTTCCCTGTACCGGTGTATCTTGGATCCGTATATACTCTACTACTCTACTCAAAAGACGTGTGTAAGAAATTCAGAATGTTATCGTTATTTAGAAAGAGGAAGTAAAGGTAAAGGCAGTTATAGTGTAAAATATTTATGGCTTATAAAGTACCAACATGCATTTATCCAAATGTAATGGAATACTCAATTGCATTACGCGCATAATTGACACCGTACAAATATATATTTTTTACACACACACATGCATATACTCGCATTGTCAGAAGTACCGACATCACAGCATCAGAGAAAGAAAACGAGAGAGAAAGAGAGAGAAAGAGAACAAAAACGTTACCATTCCACAAGTTGACTCTCAAGAAAATAGAACTAGAACTCTTTAGGAAAATATATATATGTATACAGATGCAGTAACATTCCGAAAGAATGACGGTCTATTTTAAAACGAACCGCCTAATAAACTAATGGATGGATTAAATTATAACAATTAACAAGCTCATAAAAACCGCGATACTTATTTAAAAAGAGACTATAGATTAAAAAAAAACACGAAGAACGAAGAGAGATGCGATAAATATGTTGTAATAAGACATATACCGCAAAGTAATAAAACTGCGAAATATTAAGAAAAATCACATGAGAGAAAAACTCAAATATACATCAACATGATTTTCTTGGAGAGAAGCAGACCCCGAGAGATATTCTAAATTACAAAAATGGAAAGTCATAAAATGTAATTGTTTAGATTACCGATAATATAATTCCAGGAATCGCAAAGACAAAAAAACTTGAGAATATAGAGCTCTCAAATATGGACAATGATTCAATGCTAAAAGAAACCAAAAACACGCAAGCATATAACATTCATAGAGACACTTGTTACTCTATCAGTCGCCGACAAGTCGTTACTCTAAAAATCAGTAATCAAAAATCGTCGATCATCAGTTCGCATTATTAAGTAATTCGTGGACTTAGTCAAGGAAATAAACACTGTCAAGGAACAAGTGCAATACCATCCGCTGCACTTCCGATACCGGAGGATCATCAAAGGATGCACCAGGTGACTGACGGGCTATAGCTACGTATCCAGAGGGACGAGTAGTCCCACATTACGCATCATCTGGTCTATGAAACTGAACCTCCGGTGCAAGGCAACGAGGCGCAAAGGATCGACAGCTGCAGCATCCCGCGGAGCACTACACACACATACACATATACTATCACTCTTAAAGGTGTCTTTTTCTATCTATGACATATCTATAAATATATTGTTCACTTCGAGTATGGGATAATTAAATAACTACACGTTAATTATAAAAACAAACTGAAACTAATGACAGGAGGCCACAAGCGCGATTTACGATAATTAATCGCATAACATTCGAGCTTGATTATGACAACATAAAAATCTGCTGCCAATTCATTGGCACGTAGCTTCATTCAAAATAATTTTTCGTTCCTATAAATAATTATGAAATGGTAATAATAATAAAGGTAACATTATATCATATCATTATTCTCTTATTCGGTTTTACTTGATAATAATTTCAGATTTACTGACAATGACAATTACAATCTAATTATAATCTAGTCAATTTTATAATTTTTGCATGGTATCTGTGGTCGCTACGGAAGCAAAAAACAATAGTTTAAATTACAAGCTTCGAGAAGTAGGTTACAGGCCGAAAAGTATTTTCAATATGTACGTCTTAAAGGATCTGTTGAATACTACGAGAAACGTTCTACACTTAAGGGAAAACTTTAGTATACAACAATTCTCCCTCTTTTTATATTCTAATTCTAAAATTAAAAATAATTGTATTTTATCGACTAAATCATTATTTGTGGATTGGATTAAGTCTGAAATTATTGAACTCGGTTTTACGAATAACTTTGTTCCAGCTTACTACCACTATATAGTTGATATTGCTGTGTTACTCAGCACTGATAGAATTCGCATGAGTCGAGAACTGAGAAAATCCCGTAATTTCCTACTCTGACAGTGGTAGATCTACAATACATTTTTTTACTATATATTATAGTATTTTATATTATTTAAAAATCTAAATATAGGTGTTAAAGATAAGTAAATTTAAAATATTTAACAGCTATCATGTTTCTTAAACAAATATTATTTAAATCAATATTACGTTATAATATAAAATAATATAAAATAATTGTTTCGAATGTTGTATCAATGGAAATCTATTTTTAACATTAATACTTTTTGTAAATATAATAAACGATTAAAAAATTATAATACGCTTTTTAGTTAAGTATATAGTTGATTTCATTTTATTTTTTGACAGTACTGATTATTGTATTTGAAATTGTAATACTTTTGCTATATTTAATAATACTTATTTCATATTAAATAATATATGGAGACGAGAATTTTGTATATGTCACAATCTTGTATATATGTATATAGAGCTATGTATATGGTGACTCGTGGAAAGTAAGTACATCGACACCGTGGATACGTAGGAAGTGTAAGTTGCTTGACATAGGACAGTAAACGCGTAAAACAATAAACCAAGGTAGAAGTAGCCAGATTGTGCCTTTTTTCTGTTAGAGGTAGCAGTATTTAATTTGGGTTGCTAAAGCAGAAACTAAATTAAGATGGGCTTTCTAAGATATAAATAGAAATGAATAATTTAACGTTTAACAGCAAATAATTTGAAATTAATTTTCTTTTACAAGAGAGATGGAATACAATTTCAAACTATATTTTCTCAACTATTTCAAATGAAAACGTGTTATAGAGAAAAAGTCTTTCTATGTCAGGTTCTATACCTCGGTAGTACTTAAAAATTTCTCGGGAAGATCGACAAATGCAAATAACATAAAACACTACAAGCCCAATTTCGTGGCGGCGAATATTTGCCAATCTCTATGTAAACTTCTATAGCCGATAAATTCTCGATTACCGAGAAATACTTATGGTATTTTTTATTTAATCTAACAAAATATTTCTTTGATTTATCAAACGACCAATACAATATGCATTAGTTTATACATAGTACAAATTTTTTTGTTGAATTAATACTTAAGGAAGCTACGTGTCAAAGAATTGGCAGCGATTTTTACTATTTCAAGACAACATTGTAATCAGCGAGTGAAATATTTATATTGTATATCGAGAGAAGTTTATTAGTAGAAGAAACTAGAGAAATTTAATGTAATGCCTATATCGATTACCACATGTGAACAAAAGGTAAATCATTTGATAACAAAATAGTAAATTTATGCAACTGTTCGTTGTAAAATTATATAATACAGTGAGGGATCTAGGTAGGATCCCCGTTATTCAGTACATAAGAAGCTTAGCAGTCTACCCAGGCAAGGCAGCATTCTTTGCGGAGAAAGGTCTTTGTCGCGAATCTGCAATTAAGCGTCCAACGCAGCTATACTAGTAGATTTAGAGGTGGAAGTCAATCGATCGCCATCGACTGGCTTGTCTATAAAAGTGTGCACTACTCTACGATCTAGTCACATAGCGGTTTAGAGATCCGTGGCCTTGGGTTGCGAGGCCATCTTTATTAAAGTTTCCTTTTTTGGTGTATATAAAATAAAAACGTGGTGAAAGGAAAACACGGCGAATGAAGATCCCGGTGAGTCTAGAAAAATTCATCTCTTTTTATACATTCCTTTATCTTCATGTAGGGTTTTATTAACAACTAATTTGTAATAAATCAGTACAATCATGTTAGCATTTTCATAAGTATTGTCTCACTATCAGAAAGTGCCGATTTGCCAATTTCAGTGTTATTATACATGCGACTGGGAATATTAAGTGCTAATTCTAAATCTTGCTATACTAATACAGTTTCTACTTATTATTTTGGACATATATATTCTGTTCGAATTACAGCGAAGTGCAAAAAAGTGGATCGATTGGAATTGAGCAAGTTTTTGTTCAAAGTTTCTTTGAATTTATTGATTGTCAATTGGCAATACTCATTTAGGCACATAAATATACTTACTTTTATTTGTAATGTAGATTATTCTATTTATTATTATATAAACTTTACATTTGGTAAAAAAATCCTGAAATAATATTTTAGAAAAAATGGTGGATTGATTGAAAAATCATTTATAATTAGATGAAATTTAAGTATGAAAAGCTGACTTTGATGAACATGAGCATCAGATTAAATCAATTTAAAACATGAAGAGCTTACGATTTTTCATAAATCAGAAGATTTTAAAGAAATATTATTTTACATATTGTATGTAACACTCATTGCCAAAAAATATAGTATAATAAATTAGTTTACAATAATCATTATCTTTCGTAGGGGATTTTCATCGCAGTGATCGTGGCTGTGGAGGCCTCGCGACCTCCACCTGCCTTCGACTCTGAGTATCAAGAGACTTCATCTTATATCGAGTCTCCAACACCTCCGCCGCGACCATCATTTCTGCGTTCGTACTCAAGACAGAAATCGTCGTCACCAACGTTCTACAGTAATACGTTCTACAGTAATAAACCACCATCTTTCAACAACGAAGAATCAGATATTTTCAGTGGAGCACCACCATCACGGTCAGCATATCGCGAGGGTCATATTTTCTTCACTGATACGCCATTTTCTTCCTCATATTTTCCACCGTACAGATCAGAGTCGTTCCAATGGGAAGGACCAACCGTCTTCCGAGAGGGTCAAGTCATTACGTATGAGTACAAAGGTTCGTTTGCAATTAAATTAGTTTTTCATATTTATTATTTAATTTGAAATAAATAGAAATTTCTCTATCTAATAAGAATGAAACTAAAAAGAGAATTGTCATGCAATTTTTTCTTATAATAAGTTTTAAAAGTAATTTTTTAACTTGTAATGTGATTAGAGAAGCCTGAAATGTAAAACTTATTTATACAACTGTTAAAACATAGGTTTACTTTGATATTATATTGATTAAGTTATCATTGTTGTCAGAGCGTAACGAAGATATTTGTGATAATATTTAAGTGCGTAATCCGAATTTTCATCTGGCTTCAATAATTATACATTTGATAATTATACGTTACTTTTCAAGTTAATATATATCAATCTAATTTAGGTATTTGCTATTTAAATATTATTACTGAAAATATTTCTCGTCTAATATGGCTACCCACGATAAAGGAAGACCACACGTAAACGAATATCGAGAATCAAGCTAATATTAGAACTAGACATAATTAAAGTTCCCTAATGTTTAGGTGAGAAATTATCAAAATAAACAAGTTTAATATTACTGCTTAAAATATTATGAAATCTTTTCTGAGGGTTGAGAAATATAAGTATAACGATACAAAAAAAATAATAACTCTAATAAAATCCCTAATTCTATTATAAGAAATGTTACAGATGAAAATGATATCAATTTGTATTGAAATATTTTTAATAACTTTTAACTCAACCTCTATAATTATAACGTAAACTTCGAATATGTTGATTTATATTGAACAGGTCCCCCACCACCACCACCACTTCCAACTAAGGATCCACCAAAGCAAGTGTTGGGTACAGCGGATAAAAAAGCGAACGGTGACATTATTAACGGTCATCGATCAACATTGACAAAAGAGGAATCAAAGAACCAGCAGCAACACCAGACAACCACAGAAACAAGACAGCTACTAGCTTTTGGTGGACATTCTAATCATCTTAGTTTCGGTAATTTACAAATTTTTGTTTTATTTTTTCTAGTAACCCTAGTCGTAGCTAGATAATTTATATAAGACAACGCTAAAAGTTCTAACATTGTATTGGATTTCTGAGGACTTTTAGGATTTACTAGTATTAGGAACCAGATATTAAATTTATACAATAAATATAAAAACTATAATTCTGTATAATTAGTCCCTTATTAAGTAACTTAATGAAACGATCAGCATATGATCTTCCCTCTTGAGTCATCGCCGGTAACTGTCGCTATGACTATTAATTGCCGCCAAAACTGCCGTCAATGACGGTCGAGAGGGCGAAAAAAGTCGTGCTGATTGTTCATATTCTGTCACTCTTTAAGTTCGCATTTAACGCGATAAAACAGGCAACATTCATAATATTCATGTTTCCACCCGTAATAACTGAATTATTAGTATTGTTATTATTATTATGCTTTATTATTTTATTTATTTATTTTATTCTGGCATATTTTTTACATTTGATTATGCTTTATGTTTTTTTCTTACAGTTTACCGTAATTTTACTTCTTAATATACAATATTACGTCTTCTTATGAAGCCTTACATTTGGTTATACTTTTTTCCATTTTTCGATTTCATGAATAGAAGCAGCAAAATTTTTACATCCAAATATAGAAAAAAATATATAGAAATAGGTGTAATATAATATATAATAAATTTGCAAGCAAACATGAATAAACCTCCGAAATCAAATATAGCGGTATGAAATCTTACTGTTCGTTACATTTTCATATTATCACCGTAATTGTGCTTAATGTGGATTTCGTAAAACGTATATATATATATATATATATACCATGTAAATATTTTTATCTTAAAATATACATTGATCAAAAATAAGAAGAGAGAGATTCTGATGATACTGCTTTTGTCTATATTTTCTCAACAAATCAAAACTCAGTCTCCTCCATTTAAGCATCTTGGATAGTTCTATTAATATAAAATCCGATAAATCATCAGCATGCGATAAATCGACGATTTATGCTTTGTTAAAGGAAACCACGGGCTTGGTTTCGCTTCGGTAGCAGCCATTACGTCCGCGGATATTAATCCGCTGGCCATCGCGCGGATTACGGCCACTACAAAACCAACAATACCAACTGCGTTGGGCACTTCGGCGTCAACGATATCGATGCAGTCATCTTTGGCGTCGGGTATAGAGGTCTCACAGCAGCATCTCTCCACGAATCCCACGAGCTCCGAATCGCCTACGTCAGCAGCAACGGCGTCGTCCTCGCAAAAAATTGCTGGCGCTACATCGAGTCAAGCAGCAGAAAACACGGTAAACTTCATCGCATTTCTTCATAAAAGAAATTACAAATACATTTTCTGGAAGACAAATTTATGGAGAATGAAAAATTAGAAAATAAATATCCCTAGCTTTCATATATTTGAAATATTAGCTTTTTGAGCGAGAGAATAAAAAATAAAAACCTAGTAACGATTGCTGACGAAATGAATACGCACCTTTTTTGAATACTGAATAAAACTTTGCGATTAATTTTTAGCCAAATGATGTGGCATCGACTACTCCAACGATGACAACGTCTAAGTTCGCTTCGGTTACATCCAAGTTAAATTTAGACTCTACACAGACTACGGGACATCAAATAAATGGTGCTTCGATAAAATATTATGTATCTCCAAAGACTTCCTATGATTTTAGGTATGATAAAAGACTACTGCGTACTAGAATATTATTATTAATTCAATAGTATATTCTTTTACAGGAGGAGGAAGGTATTTCCTGCGAGGTTGGGACAATTTAGTACAAGTGCTAAAATTGTCTCCATAGCTAGAAATGTCTCCCCCTCCCACTTTCCTACTATCGCATACCATAATTTTTACAAGTGCGTAATATGTACAAGTCTTTTTTATTCATTGTAGACAACATTTCTGGTAAAAATTGCCCCCCCCCCCACTTGCTTCGTTACGCACTATATATCTTTTGACAAGTGCTTGTAAATGCACTTTTTCATGCATATTTTTACTAATATTGAGTAGCAGGAAACAGCAGCCTCATTTCCTCTCTAGAAATGAATTAAGTTTTTCCTACACGCTGGAAATGAGGAGCATACCAATCAGTTTAGATGCATGGAAAAGGACCTTTCTCATGCACGTATTAAAATAGTATATTTTAAAGTCGGTACGCTAATCAGAATGAAATGTTTTTAGCATCCAAAAGAAAGTAAATTAAAATAAACCTTTTGTAATTATATAGAACAATAACGCACGAATTACCAGCACCGGCACATGGTTTGTTGCCCATTGAATCTGCAAAGCAGCAGCTACAATTGCCTGATGTCAAACCGAATCTTTTTTTCTATGATGCAAAAAATAGTTATCCTTTCTCTAATCAACAATTACAACAGCAAATTCAACAACAGTTGAATGGCCAGAACAATAATAATAATGTATCCCCAGTTAGATTTAGTATACCGATCACACCAATTTCAACAAATCCAGGAACCGGTGAAATGAAACTTACTTTTCCTGCTTTAGATTTTGCGCGCTCACTTTCAGCAGGTTATAGCATATTTTATTACTTTGCTGTTTTTTTCTAATTTTGAAAAGTAAAAGTACATTTATTATATTTTTTTCAGCTCCTAATACGTATAGTTCTGGTCAAAATCATGTAGATATGTCACCACTAAAGTTGAATCCTGTCGCTACCAATGGTAAACAAACAAATACTTTCTTCTTCAGTGTGGTAAAGCAAATCAATTAATTCAAATAATAAAATTTGTTGTCATTTTTCAGCTCCTAGTAATAATCCATCATATTATTTCTTACAACCTCAAGAGCAAGCTAAACCAGCAACACAAATCAGCTCCAATATACCTTTAGGTAATTTGATAACTAGTTCAAAATAAATTACACCCTAAATTAATATCGACATACTAAAATATAATAGAAACTCTTGTTTATGTTCAAATAATTTAATCAAAGTATGAAATCTATAATCGATAAACGACAAACCTTTTTGTGGTATTTAATGATAAATGATTTATTATTTTAGGATCTTTTTACTTCTTACCAAATAATGCACAGGCTAAACAACCAATCCCGCAATCCATACAAGTTAATTCAGAGATTTCTCCAGGTTTGATGATATTTATTAATACTCAGAAAATAATATAAGAAATAACAAAATTAGTATTATTTTAATTAGAGAATATTTTAAGCGACTATTATAAATTAGTTGTTCTCAAAACGAGAACAATTAGCATTTCATAAATTTGAAAATTGTTAATGATACGATTATGAATTCCAGGATTGCAGATGCAATTAAGTGGTTTTGGAGGAATAGAATACCTCATGTCACCAAGCAATCTAGAGCAAATGAGGCATGCAGTTATTGATGCTGGAAAAGGCATACCTTTTCATGAACAATATCGACCAACTGATACAATGTTAACAAAAGTAAGTATAATATATAAATAATTTATATTTGTATATGTATGAGGAATATTAGTTAACTACATATATACATGTTGTTATCTAATATAAAGTAAATAGGAATTAATTTCAAGAGAAGATCAATAGTAAAACATAAAGATAGAAATAATAACATACAGTAAGAATATCTTGAAATACATCTTGAAATGAAGATAAAAATGAAGATAAAAATTAAGATCGAGATAGAGGTAATGGCAGTTCAAAATTTGCATAATTATAGAGATAAAGAAAGTGATGTATGTAGAAACAGAGATATAACAGTTAGAATTAGAAATAAAGCTATAGAAGTAGGAATGCGTATATAAACAACTAGATAAATTCCACTTAAATTGGAAAAGAAGTACAAATAAACACAAAGGAAATCTTTTCCAATTTAAATTGGAAAAGAAGTACAAATAAACACAAAGATAAGTCAAAGACAAAATTAAAGTCATAGATAGCGATAGAAGTTGATGATATGCAAATATAAATAATAATGATAAAATGAAATTTAAACTAAAAATAAGAGTTGTCGAGCCAAGTGAGCAGGTCTGATCTTCCTTATTATTTATAAGCTACGGTGGTGCTGAAACCTATAAATAATTGTTACTATACTTAACGCTCGACTGATTTTTTATTAATATTATCTCAAGATTCATTAAAAAGTATTTTTCATGTTTTATGCATAAGTAAGAAATACGTATAATCTGAATCATGAACTGGTAGCAAAATCGGCTCGGTTATCGCTATTCAGAGAAATTTTGTAATATATACGTTTAGAAATAATTAATTGATCTTAAAATATTGAAGAAATAAATGTTATGAATATAATAAGCTACTATATATAAAATTTCTTTGCACAAGCTTAGATATAGTTTAACATATTTGTTAAGCTTATTTTCAACATTAAATTTCATTCAATTAGTAATAGTAATGAACTCTATTTAATTCATATCTATACTGATGAGCTGGTCATTTATTTAAGCCATTTTAATTATTAATTTTTTAATGAATTCGCATATGTACAGATATTATCTTTCCAGAATAGCGTCCGTCCTCTAGCATTCTGTAATCGTAAAAGCTCTGAATTTTTTTCATACTGATAAAATTATACTTGAAATTGCGAATTTTACTTTGAAAGATCCCCTTAGAAAACAAGTCTGCATAGAATGTTTTTTCGTACGCCAAATATTTTGCAAATAAAATGGGCGTTGTCTAAGAAAAAGTTCGTCGCGTCCCAGTCTTTGACTTCTTTAACGTCATCGCCAAGTCCAATATTCGCATCGAGTCGAACACCTATATACAGGCGGTTTCCGATAATTTTCATCCTCGGGAAGTGACACCGCTTATCGAAAGCTCTCGCCGCGCAGATCTTCTACGGATGTCTCGCAATTACTTCCAGCTTCAAATATGATTAATGGCGCCTAAATTGCGCGCACACTGTACGGACCTTCAGTTGCGCCGAGGAACACTGTAACAAAATTAAGGGACCAGCGCCCATACAGTCTGTGTATATATATATATATATATATATATATATATATATCCCCGTGAAGTTGCTGTCTTGCGTGACATTATTACATTGCTGCTCCTCTACCTAAGCGAGAATAATACGGCAAGCTGTCTATTATAACTCTATTTTGTTGGCTAGCTGCTTCTTCTTCGTTAGTAATTGTCTTGTTTTTATGAAAGTATGTTTTTGTAGTAGGTTTTTTAAGTAAATGATTAATATTAATTGATAGTTATAAATTTATATCTCCAATGAAAACATCTTAATTTTATGAATTTGATAATTTAATTATATTTTTACCTGATTCCGCTGTATACGGATGAAAAAAAATTGAATTTATCACTTTCTCTCCGTTTTTGACCGATGCGGGTTTCGGTGCTTGCTTTTTCCCTTTCTCGGTGATTGTCTGAGACCAAAAGGAATCACCTCGCGCAAGCCTTCGTCAGGAGCGGTCTAGAGAGCCGTTTGTGCGACGTTTTGATACCCCACCATCGGTCGATGAGGACCAGTATTTCATGGGTCACAGGGTTGGAGAAACAAGAGGCTTTTCTCGT
Organism: Muscidifurax raptorellus; assembly: GCA_020010945.3. NCBI lineage: Eukaryota > Metazoa > Arthropoda > Insecta > Hymenoptera > Pteromalidae > Muscidifurax > Muscidifurax raptorellus. Next base: position 19,576,028 of record CM052077.1, on the reverse strand, counting down.
GGATGTGTTTGCAAAGAGACGAACTACAGAAGAAATGGCGACTATGTGTTGCAAAAGAACGGCTCGTGGCCAAATGCCACCACATCTTCCATTGTATGTATTTCGTACTGATTTGCAAAAGTTCGCGAAAAGGTAGCGTGATGTTTAGTCGGCACGGCGGCGATGATCAGTGAATTTAAACCTCTAAGAGGACGAACTGGCAAGCACTTCGATTGCTTGTACAAAGCAAGCTTTCAGGTGCGGACTTGATAGCGATTTCAGGGAACAACAGTGGTTGCTGCAGCGAAGCCAACACTTGCGAAGGTCAACCGACTTGATGGTACCTAAATCATAGAGCGCACCATCAGATCGAAGCCGAGTTCTGAAGGGTGCAGATCGTAAGATCGACTCCCTGCTCGAGACCTTTGTAATTCGACGTTTCGTTGTACATTCTGGATTCAAATCTTCATTAAAAGAGTCTTTTGAACGAAGTCCTTATTTATTTTATATTTCGAATTTTCTCCGACCCTTCAATCGCGTTACGGTTTGTTAGAGCGGATACAATCTCATTAAATTTTTTAATCGCTTTATTTTTTAGATCGGATTTGGTCAAAATCTTTGGTAAAAACTTACTGCTGCGGAAAATAAGCTACTGGAGAGCCATTGACTAGTATTGATGTGCTAACATTAGAAGAAAATAAGAAGAGAAGACTGAAGTCATTGCTCTTCATCTCTCATTAAGAAACCAGTGGACGCGTTAAAGCGTTTTGAAGCTTATAAGTTAAAGTTATGGTGTTCTTGCTTGCGGGAGAATTACCGAGCAAATGATTAGCATGACTTACTATAATAACTTCACAAGACTGTTAAAACTCATTGTTACATTTTGTTTACATTGTATGTTGTTTCTTATCAGAAAATATTATTAAAAAATATTGAATGAAATGAATTTATGAATCGCTCTGGAAAGTCTATTTTCTTATTACCTTGAATTTCCCACCATGAAAGCTCTATCCAAGTATAGCAAAATTTGATTATTAAAAGGTCTCTTATTTGAAATGATTTATTAATTAAAATGCTGCTATTTTGCACTAAAGTGCTGCATTTTAAAAAATCGATAAGCCTATTCAGAGTTTATATTCTATATCATGTATATACATACGAAAAAGTGGGAGGCAGTAGCTGTGGCTGGAAAAACTGCCACACCATCAACATTGAGAATTCACGGCGTTTGGAACGATTCATTCGCTTTATAGGATTGTAACCGATCGTAAGAAGATAGCAAGACTGTTACAAAACTGCTGCAATAAAGTATAATGGTCGTTCGGAGAGGATATGACAGCAATTGCTCCACCGAAACGAAATACTCTCTTCCAAGCATGCAACCTTACCAATGCGATACTTACAGATTTTAATGTTTCAGCATAAGTAAACACTCATTAACCATTGAACTCTTTTCCATTTACTTATAAGGTAAATGCCTTACAAGTATTTCATTTAAATAACAGGTTGTAATTGATAATCACATCTGATGTAAATAATAGATAAAAGAAACTTTGTTTTAAAAAAATATATATATATTAAAAATCTATTTATCAACGCAAGATAAATCTTTTAACTATTTTAAAATTGTTTGCAGCAAGAGATTTTATTATACAATATCCATAATAAATGTTATATGAATTTGAGGACAATTCGAATAAAAATGAAACTTTCAATACTTGACTTATTCTATAATTTATTAGTTGTAACAATTTTTTATTTTGGTGTAGTTTGTATTTCGTACTGTGTTCGCGTCAACGTGAAAGATTGTGTATTATGTGTAAATTTCTTTTTTTTTCACGATTTGCATGATTTTATAAGTTCGTCTTTTCTTTCATAGAACAACATTGTTGTCTTACTATGATTACAGTATTTTCTTGGCTCCGTCCACATGTTTTTCGCAAAACATTTTGTTACACTGTACGTTTTATTATTTTTAAAATTTGCATACTTATTTTCTCCCGAAATGAAAGGAAAGTCGCGACTTAATACCTATGCCCTGTATAGACCATTAGTATCATAATAAATAAGAAATTCCATTGAAAAACAAAGTGCATACATTTCGTCTGTAATTAAACGCAAGCTGTTTTATTCCATTATTACTTTTTTCTCACATACATACTGTATTGATTCTATTGCATAAAAAGAAATTATTAAATATCCTAGAGTATCAACAATTAATATATGCAATTTTTTATTAAATAAATTTCTATAATAGTTAATACAGTTTACATAAGCAATAGAATGCTAAAAATAATATATAACTAAGATTTTTTTAAATTACACTAATATAATCTATATTATAAATAACATTTGTAATATTTTCTTTTTATACAACAATCCAAAACAAGTTTGGTGCATAAATTTCATAACCTTGACAATTGCACCTCCTCTATAGATTATAGGAAATGAAGTAGTCAAACCTTTAATACGCCCACAAATTTCTGGTAAACTCTGGGCTCAGTAGTGAGTCACCAGAAATTTGTCTATGCACTACCAAAATTCAATATTTCACTCACTTGCATACGTTCTATTTAAAGTATATATATTTACATGTAACAGATTCTTCATAAACTACACTATCTTTTTGCGTATATTCATTTTGTACATATAGAGCTATTTTTTACATATTCACGCATCGCAGTAAATTTAAAGTGTTATTTTCTTTCGCCGCTATAGTTATTTACAAGAACGGAACGTATCGGGTTAGAAAAATACAGCGATTCTTACAAGGTGAAGTTGTAGTAAAATTTCCTTGCACTCCCTTATTTTCTAACGTTCAAATTTATTTAAATAATAGAAGACGTTTTTTTCTTATCTATGGACATTGTCAATTTTTTATTGTATAATATGTATACATTACAACCAACGTCTTTTTTACAGGTTTAAAACCGTTTCTTCTTTGGCTATTATCAAAGCAACTCCCAATGCATTTTTCTTAGGATAATATAGAGCAATTTTTCAATTTTCGATTTCAGTATAAATAATAAATTAAATATAGTTTGACTGCTTATATTTTTTTATTTTCCGTATAAAAAAAAAAGAATTTTTTAGTGAGAACTTACTTTTAAATAGAATATATGCACTTTGGTAGATTCAAAGTGTATATTATTTTAAAATATATGTATTTTGAAATTCTTGACAGAAATTTGTTAATCAATTTTGAAATGTTTAATATTTATTATACTTTTTATTAATTAAATTATAATAAGGAATGGAAGCAACTTTTGTATTTTTTCGTGTTTCATTTATTCACATTTTTGTGGATTACTTTTTATATATAATTAGCAACAAATTTGGCCATTTTCCCGCTATTGTTTAGAAAATATTTTGTTGCAAAAAGAGGAAACCTTTCTCAATTTTTTACTTTTTTTCATATTTAATCATAGAGGACATCAAAAGCAAGATCAGTTAGTCGTTATACGGCAATGCTATTCGTATTGAATTACTAAAATTTAGATGTATATTACTTTTGTTTACTTTAAAATCAGTTTTGGTTATTTCTTTTTATCGAAAATACTATCGATTATCTTGAAAAGGCACAGAGTATAAGCTAGTTTTTAGAGTCAAGTAGAAGATCGTTACCAATATTACACACTCACAAGATTCCAAATAATTTACAAACCTTAAAAATGTGCTTAGATTCTCTCCAGGGTTTTTACAGTTCAATCTTACCTGAAGAAGATTATTTGATAAAATGTTATTTTAATAATTTATATAATCATCAAGTAAGTGAATAAGATGGCTTTACTATTATTAATGAACATCATTTTTGGGAAACTAAAAGGTAATGTAATATTATTTGCATATACATAGCAATTTATATATATATATATATATATATAACTTTTATACAATAAATAATTGCTATAAAATCTTGCTTTTTTCAAATTTAAGATTAATTGTAAATAAATTGAATGGAAATGACCCATGGTCACGAGCTTAAAATCGAGTTACTCTGTACACTTTCAAAGATTTTAGCAGCTCACAATAGTTGTGAACGGAACTAAGGCGTTCACCTGGTTCTCCTGTTTTTCTTTTACTTAAAGCTTATTCAACTAAATTCCTTTAACTCTTTCGTTATATACATTTGTAAACATTTTACACTGCAGCTATAACGAGAAACGGGTATTTATCTTTTTATGGAGTCTTTTCACACTGCACACTGTTATTTCATTCCAACCTTTTTTGGAATGCGTTTATAATTTATTGAATTTGCAGTTGACTTGAAACATTTAACTCGGAAATTTATTGCATTATTATATCTTTAAATGTCAAAAAATTGCTCTGATATGTCTTTAAATTCGGTAATAGGACAATTCGTATAGTCAACCACACAAGTACACATAAGATTACTTAATGATACTCTATTGGAGTATTCATTTTAAAAAACTTTAATTACTTCAACTTAGCCAAATTAAAATAATACATAAATCAGATTTGCTATTATAATTATTTGTAAATCATTGTACTGTTAAATCTATTAGTTAAAATTATGGATTAAGTTGAAAAATAATTAATTCTTAAAATGTACAAACGACATTGTTATAAATATATTAAAAAATCATACCTATTTGAGAAAATTAATTATGCCCAATGGTATAAGTACGAGGTCAAATTAAATAAAGATCTTACGATCAATTTTTTTACCGGTATCAAATATTGAAAATGTATCTTCTAAACTAAGCATGATAAGTACGATGCTACAATAGAATACTGCTTTCAATCGAATTGTTTTCAGATGTATTTAAAATATCGTTTTTCAATTTTTTAATACTAATATTTTATGCAAACTAAATTAGAAGTTTGTTATTCCAGAACCTATACTATAATACCGTTATATGGTACCAAAAAGCAGACTTATTAAAGATACTCGAAATACAAAAGCGTTAGTAACACATTATATAAAATATAAATATTTTAACATGTCTATCCAAATAAACAAACAAAGCGAATTAGTATTAATCAGTGTTCTATAATCAAATCAGTCATATACGTATTATAATGATACAAATAGGTTTCGAATATCTTAAAAGTAAATTATTTAAAGGAAGAATATATATATATATATGGGTGGTTAAAGAAAATAAATATCACTCTGGGATTATGTTCCTTAAGAGTGCTCTATACCCTAGTGCTGCTATCTAGTCTACATTTTTGCTTATTTGCATACATTTTTAATATTCACAGTCCTTAAAACCATAAAAACAAAGTTTCCCCACGTGCATTGACTATTTAAGATTATGTTTAAAAAAAATTATTCGGATATTTGCAATGATAAAATTATAAGACGTCGAGAAAAATTGTAAGTTTGGTGGCAGAATTTTTTAACCCACCACCAAACTTACAATTTTTCTAGACGTCTTATAATTTTATTATTGCAAATATCCGAATAATTTTCTTTTAAACATAATCTTAAATAGTCAGTGCACGTGGGGAAACTTTGTTTTTATGGTTTTAAGGACCGTGAATATTAAAAGTTTATGCAAATAAGCAAAACTGTAGACTAGAGGGCGCATTTAGTGTACAGAACACTCTTAAGTATCCACCAATTCCCCGGAATTTTTTTCAGATTTTCATCATTATTCTGCGAGTTATAGAGAGTAAAAGTAGGTGGTCCAAGCATTTTTTTCATGTTTTTGTCTATATTAATTAATTTATAACACCTCAAGAAAACAGTTTTTACTATAGACATAAATATAGTTTTTTTTGTCAAATTTTCTGATCTTTTTATTAAAGATACTTTTAAGGTTATGTATACATATCACAATAAAAGTATTTTTAATGGAAAGATCTGAAAATTTTACAAAAGAAACTATATCTGTCCATAGTGCAACATATTTCCCCGAAGAGGAATATAAAAAGTGCTTAGATGCTCGATTCGACGTGATGAAACTTAAAGAAAATAAATAAAAAAAATTTGAAAAATCAGAGGTATTGGAAACTTTTTATAGCAAATATTTACTATGGCTTGCGGAAGAAAAAATTTCATTTTTGAGTTAACAAAGAACCACTTATATATGTATACGTCTTTATATTTGATCTCTACTTAACTCTGCAAAAGTCCTCAAATTTCCTATTCCTTTTAAATGCTTGAAAAATAGTTTATCATACCCTTATAAAAAAAGTACAGTGTGTAGCAAAGGGGAAGTGTATTTTCCGAGTCGGGTGCCGACTCCCCCTCGTGCTCAAAACATTAACCTCGCTAGAAAAAGCCTATTTTGTCCCCTAGTTGCACAATATATTTGCATGAAAAAAGCCCTTTTCCATACCAGAAAAGCGAATAGAAAATTAAACTTTACGAGGGCCCTTTAAGTGGCTGAAGGAATAGTTTGGCCGCGAAAGGAATAAAAATTAATTAATAACAAATTTTTATATTTTTATAACAAAATATATACGGTAAAATTATTAAAATATCATTTACTATGTAACAAGGGGAGAGAGGTTTTTTAGATTCAGGTTATGTTTTGAGCACTAATGGGCCTCGTAGACGAGTGCTAAGTCACCCCACCCGTGTCTGAAATAATTTTTCTCCATAAATTTTTCTTTAATTTTCTTCCATGGTTTACACCGTATTTTTTACAACGAGGCATGAAACCATCTTAAATGTGCTTGACATTAGTGCAGGTATTCAAGCATTTGAAGTTGTGCACAATACAACCGAAAGTTTTTGTTTTTAAGTTCGAATACTCGCGCCTCTTCTCATTTCAAAAAAATTAAGTTTTGCAAAAATTTTAAAAACAGATATTAACAGCGGGGAAACTTTCATTTCACCTCCAGAGGAAAAATATCGATTTTCTAAACTACTTTCTGGCAAAAAAAAATTCTTATTTCATGCCTGGGTTGTGAAATAGTATATTTCGATACAAGTGCGTAAAAGTTGATTCTACACGAGTAAGAGGTTTGTCGCCCGAGCGAAGCGAGGGTGATAAACTCACGAGTGTTGAATCAATTTTCGCACATGCATCGAGCGATATTTTTTGATACAGGAAGCGCAAATGTGATTTTAAAAAGGTGCAAAGTGCGTAAAATCGCATTTTACGCCCACTATATCAAAAAATATATTCCAACGTCTTAATTTATTAATAATACTGTCATGGTTTGAAATATTTTCCTTCCGCCATCTGTGTAGAAGGTGCATGATTTTATAATTTTACTTAACCTAATTATTACAGAAATTCATTTCTTGTAGCACCTTTCATAATTTTTAATATACAATAAAAGGAAAAAGTAATAAAATGTTATTACTGAAATAAACAATTTAGAAGCAGAAACTTTTAATTTGATTTTAACATAATTACAAGACTACATACAATACATTAAGTTGTATTCTTAAAAAAATGTTAGATTAATTACAGTATTTGCATACTTATAAGATTTGTTACTCTTCGTTATTGCTCCAAAGCAAAAGATTATTTTTAAGTGATAATAATTTTTTTGCTATTTGCCATGCTTATTACTTCGAATGTTCCCAATATTTTTTACTGTTTGACAGTGTGAACAATTGGAAGGTCTAGTCTCGTAATTATGTTAAAATCTAGACGCTTATTGTGAGAAATAATTTTCCGAAACAATTTAAATCATTTATAATATCGTGCGAAGGTGAAGTCAAAACAATAGCTGTTGCATTGTTGATTCATTTGACATATTAGCATAATTAAATCAGAACATGAAAGAAATTCAAGAAGCATTATGTAGTAATATAATTTTCGATACTTATTACCTGTTTATTATACAAATTCTTACTAAAATTTCATAGCATGTTTAGTAATCGGTTAAAAAGAAAATTTTAAAATGAGTAGAAATAAACTAAAAAATGTTTCAATCCATTTATAAGCAAGATTCGGCAATCACAAATGTAGTAAGAAGAAACGTTATTGAAAACAATCAATTCCCGTTAATTTTGAAATTTCCCTGGTAAAAAGGTATAACTGATAATATGTCGTATATATACTCGTGATTATTTCTGGTATCGTCTTGCACTTAGGAAATAAAACTAATAATACTTCAGCGCTTTGAATAACAAAATTTGCGGCGTCTTTCAAAACATACAATTTAAAACGAGGAGGTGGCACATTTTCGTTGGTGTTGAGAATCACCGCTTAGCAGCGTTAGTGCGGTGTTTCACAACTATGATGATCATTGTCATTATCGACGACGATAATTTATTATAATAGGTGTACTGATCGAACAGCAGCAGTGTCGATGGTCATTTAGATGACGTTTATGGGCTGATGAGCTTACGGAAGGCCTTACGGAATTCCGGATTGAAGAGGGTGTAGATAACGGGGTTGACGAAGCTGTTCATATAGCCGAGCCAGGATGTTGCAATGAACGCCGCGACGCCTGGCTGACAGTCACTTTTCATCTTGGAGCATAAGGCATCCATGGTGTTGCACGTGAAGAACGGCACCCAGCAGACGAGAAATACACCTTTAAGTAAAAAATATCATTGACGGGTGGTTTATTGTCATTGACAAGCAAGCAAAGCACCTTCTACAGTATACAAGCTTAAGACTAAGGATCGCTAAAACGTGAGTAAAACTTCACAATCCGATCGAATTAACTTATTTTTCTTCAATTATTATAAGAACTAAAAATTGAATTACTAAATTATAAATGAAAGAATATCAAGTATGGTGATTATATAGGGGCAGTATGGAAGATTGTGTTTCTGTATACAGTGCAGTCGAATTATTAAGTTTTCATTTTGTTAAGTAGCCAGGAAACGTGAGATTATTTCATAAATGAAAGATCAACAATAAAAACAATGGCCATATTCGAAAAAACTCTGCATCATTATCATTATTTTCATTGTTATGTGCTCCAACCTTATTAAAAATTACGGAGGCGATTTCAGACAGGACTCGAAAGATGGCGAAGGAAAATCGTGCAGCATACAATGGTAATCTCATGCAGAGCCACTCTTTCTTTCCGAACTCTCCATTTACGAGTTTACATCGTGGCGAGCGCAACCAACGTTCATATTTTTCCGGTATATAAACTTGGCTAATGTGGAAAATAGGGGAAACGCGAAAGCCAAAAAAATGTTGCGCCGAGTTGGAAGAATGAAAAAAAATAACAACAACAGAGGAAGAACTACAAGCACATAGACGCACCAAGAACAATGGCGAGGGTCTTGGTGGCTTTTCGTTCCTTCTTCGCTGAGATTTTGTCTCCCTTCTTCTTGCTGGTTTTGTTGGTCTTGCGCAGGTTGAAGCGCGAGCCAGTCGACGATGACGGCTCATTTTTTCGCTCCTTTTTACTGCCTCCACCCACAGCGACAGAACTAACGGTGCTTACACACGTGACGCCGCTTACTGCTGGAGCACTTGATGTGTTGGACCTGTCGACGTATCACAGGTTTTAAAAATCGAACAAATGTATGTATGATTTATAACTTAGAAACTCCCAAATTCAATAAAAAAAGAAAAAAATTAAAATCCATGACTAAGGTTTGAAAATTTATTTGAGTAAAATAAAATATATATGCAATTTAAAGTAGATAAAGAATATGATGTTCTATAAACAGAAATGGAAGTTTTAGATACCTACTAATTCCTGGAATAGTTTTCTTTAATATATGATACGTACTATTTTATTATAAATAGAAGTCTTTTTAATTTGTGTGGTGTACATAACTGTCACGTACATTTAGAACTTTTGGAAAGAAGAGGATTAGGAATAAGATCATATTGTCAAGTATTATATGAAAGTAGTCAATGAAATGTTTAAAATTAAATTATTTACTAGTCATACCGACTGCCAACTTTTCTCTCGAACCAATTTTAAAATTAGATACCATAATTTAAAAGTATGTACACCATGTATTAAATAACAAAATTTCTCAATATGTATGCGATGTGCAGTTATCAATTATTTTGTCAAATTGATTGCATCTTTCAAGTTGATATCTGATCAATTGGGTAAATTGTAATGCAAGGAGTACCTATTAAATGTAGAAAACAAGGTATCCTTACCTGCCAAATTGAAGGGGTAGCAAGGAGCCTATGTTCCTGATTTGTTTGAGATCTTGTCTGCTAGGACCGCTACCATTCTTTTTCGGTTGCGAAGAGAGAGTCGACGCAGCCCGTGGTGGCGACGAGGATGTCGACGAAGAGGGACCTGATGCTGCCTTCGGATGTGGACTTGGACTGGAATTTTCAATCGTCACCTCAACAGCGTCGCTGAGCATTGTACTACTCGCGCCGGGATCGTATCCCGAATCCTTGCGAATCGTGCTGCCCGTGCTTAGCTGCGCCTGAGCTACAGCGCCAAACCGACAACTACACGGATACGTGATAATCAATCAATTATTAAATTAATGCATTTTATATCGTCGTCCCCAACGAAAAGTAGCCTAGTTCAGATTTCTGAAGAAGAGTAGTTCAGTTCAGATTCTCCTGACTCAATTTAACTGGGCTACTTTTCTTTGGGAAAACCGAACCGGGTTACTATTCGTTACGGACAACGATATGATAACGTATTTATACAAGATAATGTATTAAGATTCATTTTCATCTTTTGAAAGGAATAAACTTTTATCTTTTTGTAGAATTACATAGTTATTTGAAATCATCATTTATAAAAACTTAACATACAAGCAAGGCCTAAACTAAAAACTATCATTCTTTCTTTTCTCCGTTGTCTTTTCTCCTACAATTTACTTTGTTCATGTCTGCTGAGCATGAAATCTAGAAACATGTACACGCAAACTCTTTTAATTCGTCCAAATTCAGTATAGTTCTGAAAGGGTTTTACAAAAAAAATCAAAGTTTCGAAATTGTACCTTATCTTTTAATTTCCGACATGCGGCGGGAAAGAAGGGAGAGTGGGAGGGGTAAAAAGCTACAGCATAAGCAGTCTTTTTTCTGGCGTTTACAAGAGACACTTCGCTGCTTAGATAGAGCAAACGAAAAAAGAGGACTCTACGAAAAAGACAACGCAGAAGAGCGTGCGCGAATAAAGAGAACAAAATAATACTGCGCGCGAAGGAAAAGCTGTATACAGAGCTAGAAAAAGAAGTTACCCGCATGACGTATAAGAGTATAGATGTAGTTACCGGCTAACGAAATATACTGCAAGGCTTCATTTTTTTGTTCGTTATCAGAGTAGCTTGACTTGGATAATTTCATTAAAAAGTAATGAACTGCAAAAGATTGATCCTCGGAGTTTTTTTATCAAGCAAAACTTTTATACTTAGCTTTCTTCAACTATACAACTAAAAATGTGTTATTGATTAATCATGACAGGTGTTACGCTTTAAATATAAATTAACTATTAAAACAAACTCTAGTTCAACATAGTTTATGACTTTATTTAAAAAGCGTAACGGAGTTGAGATAAATAAAAAACAAATGTAAAAAAAGCTATATATACACACATACTTTTCAAACTTAATCACAAAATAAAAGAACGTAATTTCCGGCAGAAGCACGTATATACATGTACCTACGTGGTAATTTGAAAACGAGAGCGCGAGAGAGAGAGAGAGAGATAAAGCAGTGGAAAAACGTGTTATATAAGTCAGCAGCGAAGGAGCAGTCGGTGCAGCAGCGCCGACAGCAGCTGCTAACTTGGTAGCATCCGAGGCAGAAGTAATACCGCCTTAATTAGCAGATCTAGCCAATTAAGACAAAAGTTCAAGTTGACCCGCGAGAACTTTGGCTTGCTTATGTATCGCTACCGCACGAGCGAGCTTTCGCCCAAAGTATGTGTATGTGTGGGTGTCTGTATAGGAAAGAAATAATTGTTTTGGCAATGTTATTCACTGCTACAAAGCCTAACGATTTGACCGATCCGAATGATGCCGAACTTTGGCAATTGTGTAAGCTATGACATTACATTGGTTGTATAAACAGAAGTACTTTTTTCGGTTCTATATTATGATCATACTTTTTTTCTTGCCTTTTCTTTTCTTTAAATCGAATATCATATAAGTATATATAATAAACAGAACATTGAATTTGGGGGATTATATATATATATATATATATAAGCCTTTTAGAAAAAGGCATGACGAATAATAAAATACTATGGTTAAGTATGAAAATAAAAGTTTATACACTTACGCAGCTTCCTCGACGACGGTGGCCAGAAAGAACTCGGTGCTCTTGTCGTTGGAGATGACGACGACGGGATCAAGGGGCGTCTCGTCTTCGTCCTCGTTACTGCCCGAAGCTGTATTTGTTGGTTCCTCGATGCCCGGTGCAACCAGAGCAGCAGCGCCAAGCGCCGTTTCAGCGAACCTTGCCACAGAATACCCACTACGTGTGACCTTAGTCAAATGTCGTTCTAAAAAGCGACTACTGCTTACAGCATACACTAATGTTATCGCAATTTGTGCTCTCAGTTTTTGCTTTTGTTGGGTCTGCCGATCAGCGTTTGTTAGTATAATAATAAATTGTTTCACTATACTACCAAAAAATTAAGTTATACGAATTGTTTTTTCTTTCTAAAATTATAACGATCACTATAGTACAACTTATATAATAACAAAAAAAATTCTCATTCGAATGGAGTTTCGTGCTTTTAATAAAGATGCTATAGTATAAGAAAATTGTATGTTACACTCTTTTTTCTAATGTTGAATTGTATTAATCAAATATAATTTGATGGCATTCAGCGCCATTTGAAATGCAACATTATCTGTAAAGATCGCAAAGAACTATATAGGCAAACGTTTTGGCTTTAATATTAACAAAGAGTCTAGAGCAGACTTTACTCCATAAGCATATTCAATTAAGAGTTAAAGAAAGTTTTGAGTATACGTCTGTTGTTCCATTATTCTCCTCCGTTATAAAAGTTCATTTAGAGTTAAAAAATACCGACAATGAGCAGAAAATGCTTTATTCATTGCTTTTACGGTGAAATGAATTTTATAAATAGTTCCAGACTTCAATTAAGTAGAAATGGAAAGAAATTTTTGAAAACGTATTCATACCTTTGCCAATCACTTACTCAAAATTGCTGCTAGTTACACATATAAGAAAAACCGCGAAAGCTCACAGCGAAAATCGAGCGCTATCAAGTTTAAACCCGCATCGTCAACATTTACGCCTTCCACAGCTTTCACCGTCTTCCTTCCGCTATTTACATCGCAATCCTCGAAGCCCAAGATCAGAGAATCATGAAATGATTTTGTGGTTCGACAGCGATGAATTACGGCCTGTTTATCGACTAATCTACTCATGGATTTGCAACACGCGGACCGGTAATGACCAAAGAATTTACCTACAACTGTAAGCGCTTCGTTGAATGCTTCTGCATATAGCGTGTATAATACAATAGTTTGCTATATAATGATTGAAAAATATTATTTCAAATGAATTCCAACGCTCCTGTTAAAGTACATTGTTAACCAATTATAGAATGACTTTAGAATATATATATATATATATATATATACATGACATATTCAATTAAACAAATTTACTATGCAAATATGCAGATGCTTAAAACAGAAACCCGCATATACGTAAAATAGCGCCATATTCTCCACTATACATGCGCCGTAGGCTTGTAGTCACGAAACTCGCCTAATTCCAATTTATTGGCATTGCTCGGACGCGCAAACTCATGCGGCCCGTTCATTTACGTGCGAAACGACGTCGCCGTCGCTATGTTTCGCCCACGCATGTTAATCGAGAAATCAACGTTAAGTTGCAGAGGGGGAATCGCGATCTGACTTTTTTGATAAAGGGCCTGCGAGGCTTCGGAATAGTGATGGTTCGTACTAATGGTGTTCTTTGCCGAGTTTGCAGCCTTCTATGCCGATGTTGTAACTGGCTCATATTCATTCGGGTTATATAGATGTGCAATATTGTAGGATGGATATTTTACTGCTATATAGTTACTACGTTTTTATTAAAGTTTGTTTCATTGCAGAATAATCGAAGCTGGAAGGACTATAAGCGATGCGATTTATAACATGGTTATACTGCTTATTATTGTTATGCGATATATGTAAAATGAATTCTTTGTAAGCACACTACTCCATGAAGGTTCATTTCTTTGTATATAATAAATAATAATATCGAATTTTCGAAGCTACTCGTTTGATAAAAATATCGCATGGAAATATAGGATTTTCGTATACTTTTATACCGTTGTGAATATAAACCGTAAACGCCGTGTTTTATTGCGAAAATACGAAGTGACGAGAATAGTGTAAAAGAACATTTCACGGAGGGGATAAAAAAGTGCACAAATATCAAAAAATTTTTTTCCACGAAATGAAAATGTAAAGTCGGTTTACGCAAAATTAAGCTTTTTTAAGCTCTGAGCAGGAATGCTTTTTCGTGGTGCTCAACTTTTATAGCATTTAGTTTTGAATGATTAAACGACAGAACTTTTATATTATATAAAAAACGAAAGTGATTATAGAAAAACTACATTTTACTAATATAATTAAGAATTATTTGAAGGGCATAACGCTCAGATAAAATTCTTGATCATGAAATTTCCAGAAAACTTGAGAAGGAAAGTTATATATTCAGTAAACCATGAGTTTAGTTTCCCCATATAAAACAGAATAATTTAATAATCAACCACATATTAATCTATACGCCAATGAATTATATGTGATTGCAAACTTCCAAAAGCATGGCTTACTTAAATGCCTACATAGCAAAAATATATTATTGGAATATTGTCTTTACTTCCTTTGTAATAAGTACGCTCTTGTTACCATATAAACTTTTGACTAGACAAATACGTACTACACCAAAAGCGCAAGCTATATCACTATATAATAGTATATAAAGCGCTACTAATCTACTCACCTCCTTGTATTAGCTATGTTTTCTATTATACAGCCAGATTTTATGTCGCCCATGTTCGACTTCCTATTAGCACGTTTCTTTTTCTCCCTGTCGCGAAGGGCCTGAAAAACATCGGAGACATTGAAAATTGTCACATTTTTAATTCAATTAAAATATTCTTCCTTTCGGTATAAACGGATATGTGATACAGTCGATGAAAGATGAAGTGAAAAATATACAATTCTCAGACACTCACGCTGAATATCCTATAATACAGAAAGACCATTGTGATGCAAGGTATATAAAAACTGCTTAGGCTCGAATAGATAATGAAGTCAGTGTGATAAAAGAGGCAGAGGTCAGGCGAACGATCGGGAGTGTTGTTCAGGCCGAGAACGATCGGACTGCCAATCGCTGCCGATACGGCCCACACCAACAGTATCGTCAACCACACTCTTCTGTTATTTCTGTGCTTGGCGTACTCTATCGGTCGGGTCACCGCGAAATATCTGCAATTCAAAGAAGAAACATCAAAAGTTCATTTATACTCTAATGTTTATTTATTATACGCGAGCATACTTCGAGTGCAAAAATTTGTTATTGGCACGGGAAACATGATGAAAAAAATTTTGTTTTTTTTAATGATCAACATTTGTCTTATCATTTACAAGACCTTCTAATCAAAGGACCTGATAACAAAATAAAATCTATAAACAAGGAGTAAAAAATAGTCCCATAGGTGTTCCTTCATATTTTTCTTTTTATTATTTAAGAACGCTGAAGTTATTTGTGGATTTCCGCATATAGATGTACATAGTTTTCTATTATTTTGTTAAGTTATTTTTTCGAAATGATTTTCTTTTTCTCTTTGTTATGTTGGCCATTGAATTAATTGTTTTTGTGAATTTCTTTTTAACTTACCTATCTACGGAAATCGCTACCAAATTAAAAATCGAACTGGTGCTACACATCACGTCCATTGCTATGTAAAAGTCACACACAACTCCCGGCAAAGTCCAAGTACCGTATACCTGAAACAAAAAGTACAAAAATCATTAAAAGTTAGACAACATTTATAAAAATTGGAATAAATGAATATCAATACAAATATTATGAAATTTAAGTATATATGTTCAGGCAATATAGTATTTTTTTTCTTCTGCAAGCCATGGCCTATGTTCTATAAAATGTTCCCCATATGTACCTGTATTTTCACTGATGTTTTAATTGCTCTATCTGCCAAAATTATAGAGAGACTTAAGATAATAATTTTGGTAATTTTTTGGATTTCTACACAAACTAATTAAATTGATTTATCCCCTCAGCCCCTCCCATTGCCCTCCTCATAAATGAAATATTTTATGAAGATTTTGACAATTATGCAAATCTCGTTGAAAAGAACACTAAGAAGTTTTTGAAAACTAGAACACTTATAGAAAAGGTTTTTTTTATAAGTAATGTCATGGCCTCAAGCATCGAGACATGGAGAATATTATGCATATAATTAGAAGGCAAATTTTACCGACGACGGAAGGACTACTGATTGTGCAGTTGCATTTTGGAGCGGTGTTCAATGCTTCAAAATACTCGTTGATTTTATTAAGTTTGAAAAATTTGTAGAAATCGTTGGAAACGGATGGAGTGATATATTACGTATGCTCAGACATACGAAACGGTTCAGCACAAAATTACGAACCGCGAATATAAGAGGTCTCTTTTTGCATATTTTTTGACCAACGAATTTCCGTCAACTCCCGTATACAACCAGTATAACACAAAAAATATTAAGGAAGATTAAGCGTTCGTTTTAAGAACTGCAGGATTTGAACAATGGACTTGAATCGTCTCCTGACATCAGAATCGAAGTCTGATGTCGGAGAAGAATTTTGTTGAGAGTTGGTTAGCTGAAGATGATCAAAGCGGATATCTTAAAGAAGAGGAATTGACTCAATTTCCCCAATTTTTAAATAGATTATACAAAAAAAAATTTTAAATTGATAACAAAATTTTCAGAGTACAAAAGACAATAAGTGAGTCCGGAATTCACTATACTACAACACTATTTTGATAAGTATAATGACAACAACGAGAACGACAAATGCGTTGTTGTCAGATTAGTAAAAAGTATTACGTGACGATTTATTTACTGGCGGCACAGCATATACCAGATGGAAATACAGAAATTCAAACTATCCAGCTCTGTATAAGTTGGTATATAATAACAGTCGGTTGAGCAATGCAGCAGCGAATAAATACGTCACCGTAAAGAATCCCACTACAGATGAAGAAGATATCATCGAATTTCTATTCCAAATGCCAGGAGCCGCTCTCAGATTCGAAAAGGAAGCTAACGTTCATTTCAAGCACGGATTATAGATCCTAAATTCTTTTTCAAAATTAATTGGATAAATTGGGAAACAACAACGAGAATTACCAAGGTATAGTTAACGGGATACTAAACTCCAGATTTGACATAGTATATTTAATATTGGCATACTGTACAGGCGAGAATCAATTTACGCCGACATTCAAAATAAAGATGAAAAATTTCGTACGACAAAATATAACATTTTGGCCTACAGAATTTATAAAGCAGTCAAAAATAGTAAAACAAGATGACCATTGGTCGTTAGCGACCTATTCAACTCAAGGTAAAGTGCTACAAAATAGACGAAAAGCGAAGGACATTGCTCCCATAGAGCTCAAGATAAAAGAAATCTAAATAATAGAGAAATTGTGGTGTTGTTTCAGAGTGATGAAACATATAAGAAAAAATATATATAGCACTGTGAGATAATAATAGATTGTAATTATTGCATGTATTATTTTTACTAAAAGACTTTTTCATAGAGGTATTCAGCAGCTGCTGGTACTGCTTGTGTCCTCGGTGGCGGAGAGACAACCAGGCAAAAATTGGTCAGTCCTGGAACATCACTGGACCGGTATTTCATGTCGGCGCGTGCTTAAAATACCAGAAATGTATATATATACATGGGTGATTCTCTGTAAGATCAGCCGGCCAACATTTTTTTCTTCCCAAAACCATTTTTTACATGTTCTATAAAGTGTTCCCAATGTGCCTGAATTTTTTCAAAATTTTAAATTACTCCATTCCAAAGAGTTGGGTACAAAAAAAATGTAATCATTTTCACACTTTTTGACAATATTCATTAATTCATAGCTCCTCAGGGAAGCATTTTTGAGATAAAACACATCTATACTTTTCTTATAAAATTTTCTTGTCTTTTCATAAAAAATACTTCCAAAGTCATATAAATATGTTATATGTACCATACAACCTATTTAAACCTTGAAATCCGGATTTGAGAAGGTTCGATCATCTGGATACTGACCAAAAAATTCCTGGAGATAGCTTTTTTAGTCCCAAAGTAGTTGTGAAAGTGCCGTAATGTCACAAGCATAATCCTCTGTGCTAAAAATCAATTTAGCAATCGATAATGCTAAAATATGATTTAAATTACATACAAACAGTACTCGAAAATCTTGAAGATCCAGAGGAAAAATCTTCTTGAATGTCTCAACTACGGTCAAAGCATTTTTAATAATAGTGATTCAAACGTGAGTCAGATAACATAGAGACTTCTTTTTCCAAATAAATCTCACTGCTGACTGTGCCTATGAGCAATGGAAAGCAAAGAAATTTCAAGAAGATTTTTCCTCTGGATCTTCAAGATTTTCGAGTACGTTTTATTATATCAAAGTTTGATAAATTGCAATAAATAAGATATAATACACATACATTTGAGCCAATTATTAAAGTCTTTATTGGTAATGTATTTGTAATCAAATTTCAATTACTTTGAGATTCTAGAAGTCACACTGCTAATTTTGTACAAGAGTGAGAAAATATTTATACACAACTATGGCATTACGTGAAAATGTTGACGTTTGCGGATAAAAATATTTATAGATAAATAAATTGATTTAAATAATTGATAATAAAATATGCACAATAATTATTAATTATTCTCAATATACCTAGTTTTACCAAAATGTATCAAATATTATCAAATTTTGATACATTGAGTAAATTGAGATAACATTTTTTAAGTCATTAGTATAGAGATGTATATTTATACAAAATTACAGTCTGTGATATTCTACATAATCATGCATAACTAATAAAGGTTTAGATAATTGTATATCTTTGTTCTCAAGTAAATTTTCTCTAGCTAAATATAGCAATAAAAATCATATAATTAATAATGGTATTCTAGGAGCTTTGAAAATTATTAGGTTATTTTTGAAAGTATATATAATTTATTTACTCTGTTCTGTGACATAAGTATGTATCTTAGTAATGCAAAAAATCAAAGTTTTATGATTTCTTTGCCAATTATCCAGTGTGTATTATCCGAACACTGAATTTCAATAAGTTATTAAACAGATACATATTTCTAGTACGCAATTCACATGAAATCTCAACTTTTTATTGTTAAAATATCTTTCCTTTTATGCAAACTAACTCTATAAAGCTTTGGTGGTGAGCATAGTACATAAAATATTGTTGTTAGGCATTAGATGGAATTGAAATCATATTTTAGCATTATCGATTACTAAATTGATTTTTAGCACAGAGGCTTATGCTTGTGATATTGCGGCACTTTCACAACTACTTTGGGACTAAAAAAGCTATCTCCAGGAATTTTTTGGTCAGTATCCAGATGATCGAACCTTCTCAAATCCGGATTTCAAGGTTTAAATAGGTTGTATGGTACATATAACATATTTATATGACTTTGGAAGTATTTTTTATGAAAAGACAAGAAAATTTTATAAGAAAAGTATAGATGTGTTTTGTCTCAAAAATTCTTCCCTGAGGAGCTATAAATTAATGAATATGGCAAAACAGTGTGAAAAAAAAAATTCAGGCACACTGGAAACAGTTTATAGAACATGTAAAGAATAGTTTTGGGAAGAAAAAAATGTTGGCCGGCTGATCTCACAGAGAATCACCCATATATATGTGTGTATTACCCTATATTCTATAGTTGTATCGAGTCGAGCGAACAATTTATCCCCTCCTCGAAATAACCAAGAACCGTTTCACAATTTACGTCATTTCAATGTACCAAGAGTCCCTCCTTCCCCTTCCTCAGAGCCTCTCCACAGCCCCATCTCTTGCCCCCCCTCCCTCATTTTTCTTTAATATAATTGAGTTCATAAAATTAGGTAAAAGATTACGTATGTGTAAAGTCATGTTTTTTCTACATATATTCAACAAGCTCTAAAAGCAGTCATAAAAGTATGCTGAAAATATACGAAAATATGCATGTCTGACTGCAGATGTAAATTTTTTTTTAGTTAATTGTTGGTCCATTTTCTGACCCTTAAGTTACATATAATGCACTTATATGTATAATTTATTATTTTAGGGGATCCGAAATTTAAAAAAAATTTTGCATAATTTCAATGTTATTTGGAGAGATATTTATATATAGATAATTACATAATGGATGGTAGTAATATCATTATAGTTTTTCTTTATTTTTGATTTATTAAAGCAGATTCGTTTTTATAAATAAATTATAATAACTAATGTAGCGTGCGCAAAGGCGATTTTTATATTTAAATAAATAATATTACTGTCTGAAAATAATATTAATAATATCTTATAATAATATGATTCAGCGCCTATTGTAATTTATATTTAAGCTAAGAATAGCAAGTAAGAAAAACGACCAGCGTCCGATTATCGCGAATCGAGTCAGAATTTTAAAATAAGCGCGGTTCACAAGCCGAAATTATACATGAGACAAAACTTATGGCGACTGAAAGATTCGCCGCCTCGCGAATCGAAAACGTATCTCGGTGTTCTGCGAACCCGTATCTACGTCCGCACGTGCGAGGTTTCTCGAACTTATAGCAGATGAGATTCGAGAAGATTCTCGACGTCTTTGTATTTTGCGAGTGCGTTTAATTTAATTTTATTATTTATAGTGCAAAATGTAAAGCGATGCCAGAGGTTCGCGGGGGTAGCGTGTACGTATCTGCGCTCAAACCGTTGCTGAGAAATATGCCGTGCTGTGCCGGGAAAATCTGAGATTTTCCGTGAACTGGGAAACTCACCTTCACGAGAGCCACCGTGCCGTGCCGGGAAAACTTGGTTTTCGAAAGCTGTAATCTCGTGAGGGTGGTTTTCCGGGCGGAAAATCTGGGGTTTTCGAAAGAAGTAAAAATTGAGGATATGAGAATATCCGCTCTCTGACGATGGTCAGGATCCGGGCCGAAAGGCTGCGAGACAAAGCGCGGTTTGGAGAAGCAAAACACGGCGATATCGGGGGTTTCTCCGAAGTATGATTGAGTAGAGGGGCGACAGTTGAGCGAGCAATTAAAAGGGCAGCGCAACAGGCGCTCGGGCAGTTGACCTCTGGCCCCGCTACTGTAAAGGTAATCTCCGTTGTAATTTTCTAAGTCCAATAAAGTGACCTTTCTTTAAAAACACCTAAATTTATTTTTAACCCAGCTTTAGTCAAATACAACTAATGTAAGTTCTGTCTTATTTATTATAAACAATATATACTTCCGAGTTCTAAATGCCATTTAAAAAAAATATATATATATATACGAGTATATATAATTATTTTTTTAAGAATATGAATTTGAAGGTATCTTCATTGTGATTGATGTATATACATATATATATATATATATATATATATATATATATATATATATATATATATATATATTTACATGAATCACAATGAGGATAGCTTCAAATTCATATTCTTAAAAAAATAATTATATATATATATATTAAATAGCATTTAGAACTCGGAAGTTCATCGCCTCATCTACGCAAGCCTTCCACGCAGCCCTATCTAGTGATATTCCAACCCATAGCCCACGCTCCCGCCTAATTTCCTTCAGGTCGCTGCCGTACGTTCGTCCCCTATTCTTGCTACATGCCCTGCCCATCTCAACCTGCGTGATTTTATTATTCTAGTGATATTCGGTGATGCATATAGATTATGTAACTCGTCATTATGTAATCTTCTCCACTCGCCGGTTTTCTCATCTTTCTTTGGCCCGTATATTTTCCGCAAAACCTTATTTTCGAATACTCGAAAACGATTTTCCTGTTCTGTAGTAAGTGCCCACGTTTCGCATCCGTACAATACCACCGGTAGTATTATGGTCCTATATATCCTTATTTTAATGTTCTTGAACAGCAGCCTCGATTTTAATAATTTACTCACGCCGAAGTAGCAAGAATTACCCGAATGGAGTCTTTCGTCGATCTCGGCTTTAATCTCGTTTTTATCATTTATAGTTGTACCAAAATATCTGAATTCCCTAACCTTTTCAAAAGTGAAATTTTCAACTCTGAAATCTCCTTTCCCTACCCATTACCATATATTTCGTTTTCGATTTACTCACTTCTAACCATGTATCTTTAGCCGCTTCAATGAGAATTTCCGCGTTTCTTGCTACCGTTTCCCTATGATCCCCCACTATATCCAAGTCATCTGCGTAGCCCAGAATCCCAAAACCCAGTTGCGCCTAATTCGCTAGTTTGCATTTTCCTAACAGCATACTCTAGCGTTAAGTTAAAGAGTAGCGTGGAGAGCCCGTCACCTTGTTTCAAACCGTCGCGTATTGTAAAGGGTTCGGATTTATTACCGTCTACTCGGACCTTTCCTGTGCTTCCATTCAGACATATTTGAATTAATTTTACGAGTTTTTTCGATACACCGAGAGGCACTAGGATTTGGTACATTTTGCTTTGCTTAATAGAATCGTACGCTTCTTTAAAGTCTATAAATAGCTGAAGTATAATTTTGCAATATTCCCACTTTTTCTCTAACAGTTGTCTTATGGTAAATATTCGATCGCTTGTCGATCTGTTGCGCCGGAATCTACACTGATAATCTCCTATTATATCTTCCGCGAATGGCCTAAGTCTGGCTTGTATTACACTTGACAGAACTTTGTAGCACGTTGCTAAAAGTGAGATACTCCTATAGTTATTACAGCCTGTCTTATCCCCCTTTTTGAAAATCGGTATAATGATAGATTCATTCCAGTTTTCCGGCATTGTTTCATTCATCCAAATAGCACATATTAGTTCATAAATTTTGAAAGTGAGCGCGGTTCCTCCGTATTTAAGTAATTCAGTTGGTATAGAATCGTTTCCCGCGGCTTTATTGTTTTTTAGTTTTTTAATCGTGGCCTCCACTTCTTTATAGCTCAGTTCCTCCATATGGAGTTCAGCAATGTGGATTTCGTCCCCCATTTCTTCGCAATTTTCATGCACATTTAATAGCCTATCGAAATAACTTTTCTACAGTTTCAGCAGTTCGTTTTCGCTTGTTACGAGTTTCCGGCCTCATCCTTCATCAACTGCGGCCTACTCTGAAAACCTTTTCTAATGGCGTTTATTCCTTTATACATTTTGCGAGGGTTATTTTCCTTACTATTTGTTTCTATCTTTCTGATTTGATTCTTCTGATAGTCGCATTTCTTACCTCTGTAGATCGCGTCTACTTGTTTTTTTACGTTATGATTCTCTTCTATGGCCCTATCGCTTCCATTGTGTAAGCTATTCAATTTAGCTTTTTTCCGCCTTTCAAACCAGAGTTCGCACTCTTTGTCAAACCATGGTTTACTTTTAGGCATTTTCTTTTTCCCTAGCACCTTGTTCGCGGCCTCTTTTACCGTTTTCTCGATAACCCCCCATAAATCGTTCGGTTCATCATCTACCTCCGGTGACGCGTCTACTTCCTCAAGTGCATGAAACCTATTAACAACTTCTATTTGGTATTTAATTCGTTCCACCCTGTTTCGTAGTCTTTCTATATCGAAGCTTTCTACCTTTTTCTTTTGTTTGCTATTTTGACAGGCTGCTAATCTGGCTTTTAATTTGGCTACTACTATATAGTGATCCGAGTCACAATCTGCCCCCCTATAGGTCCTTACATCGAGTACGTTTGTATGCCGTCTTTATCAATGAGAAAATGATCGATTTCGTTTTGCGTAGCCCCGTCCGGCGATGTCCACGTTGCTTTGTGTATATCCTTGTGCTTAAGGCACGTAGTCTTAATTATGAGATCTTTTGCCGCAGCTAAATTAATGTCCCTAATACCGTTATCATTACTGGTTTCGTGCAAGCTTTTTTCCCCTATAGTAGGCCCAAACATTTCTTCTTTCCCTATTTTAGCATTAAAATCCCTCACTACTATCTTAATATCGTAAGACGCGAATTGGTCGATTACTTGCTCTAGATTTTCGTAATAGAGATCCTTGACTTCTTCTTTGTCGTCCGTAGGACACTGAACATTAATAGCGACATAGTTATACCATTCCCCTTCGATAGTAATATACGAAAGTCTATCATTCACGAATTTGCAGTTTTTAATCGAATGTGTGATGCTTTTTTTTAACGAGAAATCCGGCACCTAGGGAATACCTGCTCGCGCCCCCATACATGAAGGTGAAGTTATCCGATGTTAGCAGCGCGTCATCTGTCCACCGAGTTTCATGTATTGCTACCAAATCTAAAAAGTATTTCTCAGCTTCCTTTATGATTTCGCGAAACGTGCCCGATCCGCAAAGACTGCGGACATTCTAGGTTCCCACCCTTAAGCCCCTTTTGGTTTGGTTTTTTTTTAGCCATGATAGTAAGTTAAACCCGCGCGTTTTGGATCCTGTTTCGATCGCAGGTGAGTCCACCGTTCTAGAGGTGATAACCCCCATACCTCTCTAGCACTAAGTTTGAGAGCTTTCCGACTTTGACGAGGACAGAGTCAACTCGTCGTCAGACACACTACGGTTTCATTCTCGCATCCTAACGCCCCCCCCCCCTGCAAGGAAGCGCGCCTTCGCTGACATCGTTACCGCGTAAGACCAGGTGACGGAGCATTCTACACATCCCCTTTCAGGGCAGTTGTCATCGCTCCCGCATCCTTCTCGGCAGCAGGATTATTGGCCCATTTTGTGTGAATTTGTAGTATCAGAAAGATAGAATGGAGGAGAGGAAGAGAAAGATTAAGATGAGAGATAAAGATAGAAAGCCAGAAAACGTAGGGAATAAGATAGTGTAGAGTGTTTGTTGTTGTTGTGGTGGTGCTTGCGTAGTGTTTCTTGATGAATGCGTTCGCCAGTGTGGGCTCATCACACCCACGCCTGGTCCTATCGGCTATCTGCGACTGCTTATTCAATTCATTCGCAGCTAACCTCTTTCTTAGGGGTCGTTCCTCTATCCGCAACCTGAGGACGCGTTGTGTAGTGGTGATAGGTACCCACTTCGCCCGCTTTGGCGACGGCGCCCAAAATCCCGATGAGGACAATTGCGTCGTAACAAACATATATATATATATATATCTTTGAAGCCAATGAAATCTGAAAATCACAATTTCAATTTGCTTTTTTGGGCAAAACTGCCTGCATAACTCCCAGAATGACTGTGGTTCATTATTGGCCCTAAAAGATACATCTATATTTTGAAGTTCTCAAAATGCCCTTTATGGAACTGAAAAAAATATAAAGACGGAAAAATGACTCTATCGGTCTATACGAGCACAATTGATTCTTGAACTCATTTTTCCATCTTTGTAATTTCGAACGAGCGATAGAATCTTACAATATATATATATATATATATATATATATATATATATATATATATATATATATTACTATTTGAAAAAAATATAGTTAAATTCTATGACAATTTTTGAGAAATTTCAATTTTTTTAAAACATCAGCAAGTTAAACTGAACATAAACAAAAAAGTTGTAGAATTGTGATTAAAGAGAAAAGAGGTTCGTTGCCCTCGATATATAAGCGAGGTGCGTTTCCCTGTTAACGATGAACGCTAGCGCACATGCGGGACAAGGCGATAGAGCAGCAACGAGCTCGAAGTCCATGAATCAAAGTACTGCTCTGGACCAGTGTGTCGACTTTTTACGCTATACCGTTCCTGCTGCAGTAGCGACTCTCTTCCAGAAAAGAATAGAAGAAATCTGTGATTTATCGTTGAAGCTGATTTATCGAACGGTTAATACTTTTGCGTGAAGACTTTTATTGTTATAAAAGCACAAGGTTATTAGCCCAGTTGTAATGGTTTTTCAGGTACAGCCAATATGAAAGTGCAACAATTTTGTTGAATTTAGAACCGGTTCACAGCGAAAAGTTTCTTACATCTTAATGATAATATAAATATTTCTTAAAATTCGCATAAACACGTGGACTAACTTTGTTAAGGTTCTTAAAGGCGAAAAGCGATTCCAAATGTTATGAAATGCACTTATTACATAGTTTTTGTATTCTAAATTAGTTTTATTTTTGAGAATCTTTAAAGTATTCATAATTAATTTTGTTTTTAATTAAACATAAATATATAAGTATATTTAAGTATTTTGAATACATCATTCAATTTTTATACTTCTAGGTACCGATGTTTCAAAATTGTTGCGCTAAAAGTTGAATATTTATTTTTGAGGGCACACCTACTAAACAACTTATTTCTGGTTCCTTAAACCGTTTAATGAATGAAAAACCACGCGTGCACCCTTCATCGAATGCCACTCTTTTGCTCGCGACTCTTAGATAAATGTTCATTAATTTGTTATATATATATATATATATATATATAAAAGTACAGATAAGTTATTGATATATATTTCATAACAAGTATTTTCTCAATGCCTATCTTCGAGCTAAAAATAAGTAAAATAGTTATAATTATTTATTCATAAAGAAGATTTATGAATAAGAAATAACCAGAATAATTCAGAAACATAAAGAAAAAAAGAATTGGAGTAGCTCTACTTTTGTCTCAGTGACACGCAGCGTGCTGCAGAAATGAGTGGCAAGACTTGATTTATTTCAGTCGCTCGTGCCGTGCTTACCAATAAGCCAACACACGCGGCGACGACGACTATGGCTTGAAACAACGACGACGAGAATCCCTACTCTCGTCCAGTCAGAACGAATGCATATATATATGCGTATACACGCAAGCACTGGTTGTCTCTCATGGTACATGGCCTTGCTTCTCCTCACTCTTCTTTATGCCTGCTCGTATAACTTTTGCTCTTACGCAATTTACTTGCTCTTTGTTTTTGTTTCATCTCCAGGACAAGAATTTGTATTTAGAGTGCTTTTTGAGAGAACATTCTGCTCGTGCTGCAACAAACAGCGTATCGTTTATTTCTACCCAGAAAAAGCGGTACCAGAACTTCAGTGAGAAAAATACTAGCGCATGTACCGTTGTTACTCAAAAATTAATCTGAACCAAGCTGTTCGAGATAAAGAGGAAATAAATATCACTTAATGTTTTACCGACGATAGTAGTCACAGTTATTTACGATTTCAGGTTGTTCTGTAACATAATAAAACAAATTACTTTGTTCAAATTCTATTTGAAATTTTTCCTTAAATTCCGGTCAAATGCCTTGTAGCAATAGTCGAATAGCAGTATGTTTCGATGAGATAATAAACTCCATAAACTCTTGGAACTATTTAACGCAACTATACTAATAGATATACATTAACATATCAATTAACTAATACATGAATTTTTAATTATTGGAGGCCTATACTTATTTCCGAAATTTTCATAATTGAATTTACTTTTATAGATGATGTGCCAAAATAAAGAATTGTTCAATTACTATTGTAAATTTATTAATGTATGAACTGGAAAAGTTCTGAAAGGGACCTAAAAAATCACAAACAAAATTACATAGGCAATCTTACAGCCATATAATATTGATTATAAATTCCTTTCATGTAGAAAGCAAACGTACATTTTTTGCCGAATTTTGCTAGTGTTTCATCAAGAGATATTTAAGATTTCCAATTTTACCCTATCCAATTATCACTCTCCCCTACGTTCAAGAAATACGCGAAAACTTGACGAATATTTCGTCTAGCAAATATCTGCTAGCCATTAAGCCTCAAGCTTCACAAGTTCGCAAAGACTCGCAGAGCCTCATCTGCTCCGTTTCTTGTTCGAGCTTCACAGCGTTCTCCCTTTCTCTATCGTACCCTGCACGTGACTTCAGCATAGATTTCACGATGGGGCACCCAACGCAAGACGCGACGCGATAGCGAAGCATCAACAAATTTCCTTAGTTTTGGAAGCTCCATGTGCAGGTTTATATGTATATGTGGGTCGCAGGGACGACGAAAACTTGGCCGAGACTCACTATACATACGTGGGCTTCAACAAGCGCGAAGTGACGGGGGCAAGCTCACGAGAAACAGCCAAAGGTCGACGCGTGTGGCGACGACGGCAGTACTATATAGATATATAGGACGGGCTATATAAGTTGCAACTTACGCTCGAAAAATGTGATGGCAAACTGTGATGATACTGCGAATGGGGTGAATAGCAAAATATAAGCATTACAACAAAGTCTGAAAGAACATGATAGCGCAGCGTGATTTGCATCTAAATGCAATGTTTGTGACTGCGTATCTATACGTTTTTTTAACGAAATTTATTTCTCAAAAAGGAAGTTTTTGATCAGCATCTTCGATTGAAAGAAATAACCGAATTGCTATAAAAGATGCCAATGCAGCTTTTTAATTGGCGAATTCAGTGTAACGATATTGTACGTGTATAAATCGTCGATCTATATAAAAAGGCCCATTTCACTATCGCAGTGAAAAGCGACCTATTACATGTTCACGCAGAAGAACGCTCCATTTTGGAATTTCGTAAAAGCGCTTAATTTTACGACCACAGTTTTGATCTGTTGCTTTAGGTTAAAAATAGGTTTTTCTTTAGAAAAAAAATCTTTTCAAAGAAATCAATATTTATAACGAGTTAAATGATAAAAAAATTATTTAAAAACGAAAAAATAATTAAATAAAAATAAACTTAGCCATCAAATACGGCTAAACAAAATGGAGTGTTCTTCTCGGCGAACGCGGAATGAGGCGTTCTTCTACGCGAACGCGAAGTAGGACATTGTTCATCGTGAAAATGAAGTGGAGCATTCATTGTCCAGGGCGACAAAATATAAATTTATCATGTGAATAAATCTATATTCAAATTCCAGAATTTGCATTTACGAGATAAAACAATTTCTGCTAACAAAATTATATCTTTAGCCTTAAAATCCATACAATCTCTGGCAACAAACCCCGGGCGGAACCGTTCAATACAAAATCCCTCGTGTGGATCAGCTTGAATCATAGAACGAAAGCCGCGCTCCACTCTGGCTTATTACCTACATCTTCATAAATACTTGCTTATACTTTTGGCCTCCATTCTATCTATGGTCTAACCGGTGCCGGGTTATTTGAACAGGCCGCCCAGTTCGCGAGGCTCTTGAGAAACTTATGCACGAAGTTATGCTGCATAACATAGCATACCGAGTGTACTTATACGGGAACCAGACCGCATTAAAGAAAGTCCCTCCAGCGTTAATGCCTGTCCATATATTTGTGGTAAGACAAGTCATTAAAGAAGTACTATCCAAAAGTGATTGACTGTTCAACTTGTTCTAAAATTTGATGTGTCATCAGTAGATATTACTCAAAAAGAGACTCGGTTAAAATTTAGTAAGGCTTCGAAGCGTGAGAAAAAAGTTATAGGCAGTTTAATTTACGAAAAACTACATATTCTTCTTGAACTCTTGATCATATCAAACTGTCCGTTCAGAATTCACTCTAATTTTACAGGATGTTATTAGAGGAAAATCTAACGAATAATTTGAGTGCTTGTGAAGAAGAATTTCGAACCTGTGAGGGTAGTGAAAAATGAATGAAAATTAAAAAAGGCGCACTTAACCTTGAAAGGTAAGTCAGATCAGATTCCCTGTGAACTTTTTATTAATAATAACGGCAATTTCTATCCTTACGCGAATCTCACAAAAAACAGAGACAAAATAGTAGATTTATTTTCACTAGCGATGTATGGGTAGTGCAACTATATTAAAGTACTAGGAAGGAATCGTAGTTTTGTGCTTAACTTGTATTTTATGTATATATATATGCAATTATATGTAAATGCGACTTTTTCGTTTTAAATTTAATTGATTGTCCTTCTAATTAGTATTATCAGAATTAGTGGTAAAAAATACAATTATTATTTTATACTTCAGATTGAAGTCAGAAGAGTGATCGTCCAAATACGCATTTCACAATATAAAAAGGAATCAAACGAATGACACAAAAAACGTAGAAAACATCTAGGAAAGTAAACGTGTGAGAGGGACAGGTTGTTTTGTAAAGTTATAGTTACTATACGAAGAGAAGCTTAGAGAAAGAACAAGTTAATCTCTTGGGTTTCTGGGTGACGTGTCGTTAATTACAGTGACTATTTTCACTACCAGCAGTTTCAAAGGCAACAGCTACGTTTGTATATATGATTCGGTTAAATCGTTAGCCACATTGGCATTGCTGGCGTTCTACATCCAATTAAAGTATTCCATCAAAAATGTATGGACTTATACCTTTAAAAATATGAAAACATATTATAATCTCTTTGAGCTTTTTTTATTTAAACAAATCTTTTGATTCAGACATTTTTGCAAAAATCTTGATGCAAAATAGCTCTTATTATTACACGCGGACGTATATTTATACGCAAGCGCAGAAAACACCAAAATAAGCTTTGTATACCTCTAATACGATGAA
This sequence comes from Muscidifurax raptorellus, assembly GCA_020010945.3. Taxonomy (NCBI): domain Eukaryota; kingdom Metazoa; phylum Arthropoda; class Insecta; order Hymenoptera; family Pteromalidae; genus Muscidifurax; species Muscidifurax raptorellus. The sequence continues at coordinate 19,545,630 of CM052077.1, read as the reverse complement.
GATGAGATTCACGTTCATGGACCCGTAAATTCGAGATAAAGTCTCTATTACTTGCGCAGAGATTTTTTACGCAGTTAGCCCGTTTCCATGATATAATAGATCGGAGAGCAAATAAAAAAAGTTACGGAAGTTAAAGTCCTGTGATATGTGAGCTTAATTTTAGTAACGAAATATACATTTCTTATAAGCTATTTCCTCTTCTTTGCAAATTCAAAATAAATCTATCATATCTTCAATATTAAATTGTAATAAAGTCGTTTTTTTTGGGAAACATGTATTTCACGGGAAGAGATAAAAATTATTAAAATAAAATTTTACGACACTATTGCAAAACTCTCAAAAGGAGTTCATTTATTTAAATTTCAGATTTTATTCCTGTGACGCATCGAAATTATAATTATCTAACTCAGAAAATATAATATCAGAAAACTCAAAGGATATTTGATTTATATGCTTCGGCCACTCATGCGCGGTTGACTCCTAGTCTAGTTACTAGCACAAAGGTCACAACGCTGGCCATATACATTAGTTAAGTACTGCCGATAGCACCAGAAGGAAGGAAATTAAAGTAATTAGACATATTTCACTCGAACAAAAAATTATATCCATTATTATGCTCGTCGATTAGCAGCGTGTTAGATCGTTAATTAGAGCAAGCACTGACTGCGGCAACGTTCGTTACGTGATGGAATAAATAGAACCGATTTGGCGCTTGATGGGAAACATGCGGCTGTGAATATAATATCATTAATTAATGTGTTTGTTGCTCGTTTTCCCAACTTTCAGAAATAATTATACGCCGTAGTCTGCGCGAGCTATCTCAATTCATCATATTATGACGCCGGACAAACTCTACATGAGCGGGTTATTGCCAGCGTCTCTGCGAGCACACAAAGTGTGAGCAGAAAAAGGAAGTGCGGAAGTCTAAGTATATAGCGCCTTTGACCATGATTGTAAATTGTTTAAAATATATGCGTAAATCTCAGCAAAAATCTGTGTACTATTAATTCGCGAAAAATCATCCCTGCCCGTCCTCTATACTTCGCTGATGTATAAACTTTATTCTTTGGTTCAAAACGATATTATCAAAAGTAAACATAAAAAAGTTATACAACTTCCAGTAGATAACCACGATATAGTACACAAAATTTGAATTTCGTATTTAATTGTCTAACTAAATTAGTTGATCGCTATGCGCTCAGGCGTTAACTACACCGAGAAAAATGTTTAATAAAAATTACTATAAACAAAACGTCAAAACGTTCACTTACCTAGACAAATATAAATAGATCTATCTATTTACAAAAATAATAATTATTTAGACTAACAGTGTGTAGAGTTTTGCCGTTTAGTAAATTGATAAACAGTGTGTAGAGTTTTTCAGTGTAGAAAATTTATGTGTAAAGTTTGCCTGTGTACTAAATTTATGTGTAGAGTTTGACTATGCAGTAAATTGGCGTGTAGAGAATTTCCGTGTAGCAAATTAAAAATTATTGTGTAGTTAATTAATTGTGTAGATTTTACATTGCATCACTTATTGTTAAAAATTGTGTACAGTTTGCCCGTGTAGGTAATATCTGTGTAGAGTTTTACAGTGTTGTAAAGTAACTTGTGTGGAGTTTTGCGGTGTAGTAAAATGTATTTTTGTAAACTGTATTTTTAAGAAGATTTCTTTTCAAAGTATAGATATAACGTGTACTTTAGCAGGTAATTATGTGGCGTACATAGCATAGATTTTTTAAACGATGATACGCTACATCGATAATTACTTATCTTGAATGTGCACAATAACGCGACCGTATTGGCAATGTAACCGTCGATGTGACGTCATTAACATGGCGGTGCATATGGCGGCTAAGCGTAGGACAAATATACAGGCGGTATAGGCGGAATCACGGTTTTTTGGCTGTTATTAATTAAATAATTAATTAAATTTTTTAGAATTTGGTGTAACTTGTGTTTGAAGTGCCTGGAACAAGATAGTATAATTGCTTTAGTCATTTATTCTCTAGTAATTGAAAAACAAAATTTTGTCATTCCGCGGCATCAGCTGATTTGTGTTTACAAGTTGTTAGAATCATTTCTGTAAGTATAATACGAACTATACGAAGTGAAATCATAATAAAAACAATTGATAGATTGTTTCAATATAAAACTATTTTAATATTTCGTTCTCTAGATTAATATCATGCAGAGAATGCAGTATTCTCCCCATAAAAATAACAGTAATGTTAACTGTTGCGTAAAAGCAGAGTTGCGATTTTGAATAAATTCAATAAAAACGAAATAGTCGACAGGAGGTATGCTTGGGAAAAAGTATTAACAATAAAATATTACAGCTCTAATGCTAGGGATTACTCCCTTCATTTTACAAAAGATGATTACATTTTTCCAGGTAAATTAACTTATTTCTCTATTAGTTTAATGCAACCCCTCGATAATTATTAATATAAAATTTTATTTCAGATATACTCGCTCAGGCAAGACGGTTGAAGAAAAGTGCAAGAAAGGGCAAGAAATCCTTTAAAAAAATATATTTATATTGTCATTAGATCATCTATTTTGCAATTATTACTTTATTTAATTAATGTAACACTTACCGAGACAATTACGAAAACTACTGCAGTGTAAACAAGTAATCAGCTGATATCGCGGAATAACAAAATTTGTTTTTTTCAAATACTAGAGAATAAATGACTAAAGCAATTGTACTCCCTTGTTTCAGGCACTTCAAACACAAGTTACACAAAATTCTAAAAAATTTAATACCGCCTATACCGCCTGTATACTCGTCCTACGCTCAGCCGCCATATGCACCCCCATGTTAATGACGTCACATCCACGGTTACATTGCCAATAGTAAACACCGCACGGCCATAGTACGGGTTCGATCAACTATAACTCGAAAATTATTGGAATAGTTAAGTGATGACATAGTGACAAATATCAGCTCTAAACAAAATTTAAAACAGTTGCTCTACGTTCATTTATTTATTTTGTTATGTTTCTCATCTTTAAAACTAATTTAAAGTTTTTTTATTTTATAAAAAACGAAAATTAAAAAAAAGTCTGAAAAAGTTTATTTCCTCCAAATTTAGCCGCTTTTGTTATTCTTTAACAACTTTATGCAAGCATATAGACATTACTAGCTCGCTCGCTGGCAGTAATGGAGTCATGCAGCCCTGCGCAGAGTCGTGGCCGGTATAACATCACCCGTATATATATAGGCACTTACCTTGGCGTCATCAACAGCGGCTACAGCAACTAGGCTTATCATACTTGAAACAGATGATCCCGCTGTGCGACCACGTGCTCTATAGCCGACCTCGCCCCCTGCAGCGGCAACGGTGCTGTTTCGGCTATTTCGACTGCTCGCTCGTCGCCGAATGCACCGCGCATTTCCTCTCGGCGGAAGCCTGCAGATAAGCCCGCGTGCCTAGATTGTGCTGCTAACACGCGAATCGAAAGAACCGATACACTGGCTACCACATGCGCGGCATACTCTCAATTGCTGATATGTGAGTCATTCTACGAAAAGTGTACAGACACTTCGAGACCCAAAAATGGAAACATTGTATTTTTGGCAGTCTACTTATCGAACCATCTCCCAACAAAAAGTTACAGGTCAATCGCCAAAAAAACAGCCTATATTACTCGCTAAGTAATTAATTGCCATGCTGAGCAAATATTGTTTCTCCAATTTTAATCAACAGCTGCAGACAGAAGCTTCAATTTAGCAATATAATCGTTAAGATTGTCCACTTCTATAAAAAGTTACGTGCAATTTGAAATAGGGTGTTCCGGACAGAAACGGGCGGAAGAGCGCGATGACGACCGAGATCAGCGAGATAGATTATCAGGCGTTCCTCCGCGGCTAAGTCGGCATCTGCATGGATCGGCAATGCGATCCATGGCTGTCAGGCTCTCAGTTGAGGGTGGTTTGATCACCCTCAGACTCTCATAGACTTCAACAGGAGCTTGCTCCGCGTATCTGAAGGTCACCTCAGCGCGGGGAGACCGACGGGTCGACCCGTGGCTTCAAGCCGCGTTGACGCGGCCGTGGGAGGCGTCGTAGGTACGCACACGCGTACAATTAAAAGTATGCCTATATTAGTATAGTGAGTTCGTGCACTCGGTCACCCTCGGGTTCCTTCGGCGCTCGTCAGCGAGCGCAAGTTTGGCGGCGCGATTTAGCGATAAGGCGTGCGATCGAGCAGAGAGACTGATCGATGCGAGTCAGTCTTCTCGTGCCCTTTGACCGAGATATATTGTCGCGAACGAGCATTGTCTACGTTGTAAATTCCTTTGCACAATATACATATTTAGTATAAATTTTAATCTCTTTTATTAACTCAATATCCAAGATCACCTTTATCCTAAACAATTTTTGGTGCCGAAACCCGGGACAACTTATTTCGGGTTCGTTTGTGGCCGGATAAAGTGATTGTGCGCGACTTTGGTTGATTCAGTCTGATAATAATTTTAACAAAAAGACAGTGAAAAAAAAAAAAATGCCGACAAAGAGAACGACGAGAACGGCTAATAAAGTCGCGAATGAGGACATTGCGTTGGCGGTGCAGCCACCCGCTAAAAAGCCGAGGAAGGAAGCTGAGCGGACGAGGAAGGCTGCCGCAAAGCGTGCACGCAACAACGGCCAGAAGAAGCCGGCGAGGAAATCCGCGCCGACCATCGCCCAGGAGCGACGACCAACTCCGAGACCGCTGTCGCCCGTCATCCAGATCCTGCCGCCCATTGACGACCGAAACGACGATCGCGAGAGGCAGCAGAACAGCAGCGACATGGGCGAGGACGACCAGGATGTCGAGGTCAACGCAGATAACAGGTCGGTGTCGTCATTCGAATATGCGACGGGGTGGAACAATGGCTTGCGTTTGCCGACTGCGAAAACACCCTGGAAACCTACAGGAGTAAGAAATTGGCTAAATAGTACAACGCGTGCGAACAATGTGAATATGACGTATGTCAGACAGCCAGCGGGCTTGTCAGCGAATAATATTCCGCTACGTAATGAAACGCGGCCGAGAATAGTAAATGTAACGAACATCGGAAGCCCAGCGAGCGATCCGATTGAAAGATTTGCGCAAGCCCTCGAGTCGACTCTGCGCACGGTTCGAGATGCAACTCTCGGGGACGGAAATTCGCGATTAGTTAATAGGTTAACATCTGCGAAATCATTGCCAAAATTCGGGGGAAATCCGGTTGAATGGTTTAATTTCAAGGAAGCTTTCGAACTCACATCCGAATTAGGTGAATACAGCGACAGGGAAAACGTCGCGCGTCTTTTTTCGGCTCTGGAAGGGAAAGCGCGCGATGCGGTTGGCACGTTATTAGCTTCGAGTCGTGACGTGTCGGCGGTGATGAAAACGCTCGAGTTACATTTTGGAAACAAAAGAACGGTCGCGTCGAAAATCGTAAACGAATTGAAAGAAATTCCCGCGATCAGTTCGGGGCAGATTAAACTCACACAGTTCGCGACTAAATTACAAAATGCAGTATCGGCTTTAAAATCTCTGAAATTAACAGGATATTTGCATAGCCCGGATCTCATAAATACCATCGCGAAAAAGCTGCCGTACGCATTAAAATACGCTTATAATACGTATGCGGAACCGATCTTGGAAATCGAAAAAAGACCACAGTTGGAAATATTGGCTGAGTTTTTATTTCGCGAGGCAGAAAAGGCGATAGCGGGGGGAATTTGCGAAACGGAGGACGAGACTCCCGAAAACCCCGTCGAGAACGTTAAAAGAACCGGCGCGCAGAGAAAGACCGTTAACGCATTTGCTGCGGTAACTGAATACGACGACGAGACAGAGTCGACAGAGCTGGCTTGCGTAAATGTTGCGAGCGAAAAATCCCATGCGTGCGTAATCTGTAAAAGGGATAATCATAAAACTGCGGAGTGCAAAGTATTTGCACGCGAGCCTGTCGATAGGCGGCGATTTATGGCACGAAAACATAATTTGTGCTATAAATGCTTGGGTTCAGGGCATGTGCAGGCAAAATGCAAAAGCGCAAACTGCGCCGAATGCAAAGGGCGTCATCACATTTTGTTGCACACGCCGAAGCGTGCAACAAATGAAGGTCCAAAAGATGAGGCGCGCAGTGCGAACAAAGAAAGTCGAGTACAAACGGGTAGCGCGCTATCGATCGCGAGAAACGAAGAATGACTAAGTTCACCGGGTGCGTTACTCAAAATAATGGCTGTAAATATATCGGGTGCAACAAAGGGGGTCCAAACGTTCGCGCTTTTAGACGACGGATCGACGATAACACTTATTAGCAAACGGTTGGCACGACAAATCGGCATGAAAGGGACACCGATGCGATTAGCGCTAAGGGGGATAAATGATCGCGAAGCGGTTACGACGCCGTGCGAGAAAGTCAGTTTCAAAATCAACGGCGAATTCGCAGAACATCGGATAGGAAACGCGATCGCAGTAACGGACTTACAACTCCCTTCTCAAACGTTAACCGGCGATATCGTGCGATATGTAGCGAAGAAAGAAAGCGTGTTTACACAGCCATATGAGAACGTAAAACCCGAAATTCTGATAGGTCAAGATAACTAGGAATTGATTAGCTCTTTAGAGACACGTGCGGTTCGCGGAAGTTCACTAGCACTCACACTCACGCCTTTGGGTTGGACGGTGCACGGTGTAAAATTATACGAACAAGAGCACGCGGAGATAGTGACATGCGCGCAGGGTCATTTACCGCCTGATGTTTATGAAACCGAAAACGCGAACTCGATGGACGACGAATTATATAGACTCGTCAAAGAATATTTTTCGATCGAAGATTTTGGTATACGGAAAATAGAACGTCCGAATGCGAGACATAAGCGCGCGCTCGAAATCTTGCGAAAAACCACGAAACGCGTAGGAAAGGCGTGGGAAACCGGATTGATATGGAAGGACGACGTTGCTCCACAGATTGATAGCAGAGCGACCGCGATGCGAGATCTGATAACGCTTGAGAGGAGATTAGATCGAAACGAAGCATACGCCGCGATTTTCTACAAAGAAATGCAGCGACTTATCGATTTAGGTTATGCGAAAAAAGTCGACGATATCATAAGGGAGCGTTATTGGTATTTGTCATTTTTCGGTGTAACCAGCGCAAACAAACCCGGACGTGTACGAGTCGTGCAGCATGCGAGCAAGAGAACGAAAGGAGTAAGCATGAATGATCAATTAGAAACAGGACCGGATCTTCTGCGGCCTTTAGCAGGCGTAATGATGCGTTTCCGATTATTTGCTATCGCTGTTATGGCGGACATATCGGACATGTACATGCGGATACAGGTAATAGAACGCGATCGCGGTGCGCAAAGATTTTTATGGCGCGGCGCGGATAGAGATCGCGAACCAGATGTATACGAAATGACGTGTTTGATTTTTGGGGCCAAATCTTCGCAATGTAGCGCGATTTACGTGAAAGATGCAAACGCTGATTCGTTCGCGCAGACGAAATCTGATGCGGTGAATAGCATTAAGCGCGATAGCTACGCGGATGATTTTCTCTCGAGTAGGCCGACTGTTGAAGAAGCCGCGCAGCTCGTACGTGACGTCATCGAGATAAACTCGCACGCTAACTTTACGATGCACGGTTGGGCTAGTAACGACGCGAGGGCGATTGATTCGGTTCCGATAAATGCACGTGGGAAGAAATCTGATAAAACGCATTTTCGAGATCAAGGGCGGGAACGCGTTTTAGGCATGTTTTGGGAAACTCCGGACGACACAATAGGATTCAATATGGGCGCAGACAAAGTACCTTGCGATATTCTCGACGGAAGCAGAAAGCCGACGAAACGCGAATTCTTAAAGGTCATTATGTCCGTTTATGACCCTCTCGGATTACTCTCTCCGTTCACGTTAAAATCGAAAATACTACTTCAGGAAATTTGGCGCAGTGGAGTGGGATGGGACGAACAGATACGAGACGAAGAACAGGTGGGATGGATAACGTGGGTGCAAGCATTGCGTGAAGTAGAGACGTGTCGTGTGCCGCGATGCTTAACGCCGAAAAACGTTCAGTATTCGGGCGTACAGCTACATGCGTTTTGTGATGCGAGTTCAAAAGCGTTCGCAGCATCGGTTTATGTGCGTTTCAGTTTACCGAGCGGGCAGGCACACGTAGCATTAGTCATGGCCAAGTCGCGCGTGGCGCCGTTGAAACCGTTATCAATTCCTCGACTGGAATTACAAGCCGCGTTATTAGCCGCGAGATTAATAACGACGGTCGAGAAAGAGTTGGCAATTAAAATCGATCAGCGTTTGTTGTGGTCTGATTCGATTATTGTCATTCGTTGGATAAAATCGGAACCTATCACACGACAAATATATGTAGCGCATAGGTTGGGCGAGATAAGCGAGCTCACCACCTGTGCCGAATGGCGATGGGTTCCGACTAAGGCAAATCCCGCAGATCTTGCGACGCGGTGGAAAAGCGAAACTGTGCGAGAAAGTGACCCGTGGTTTGTTGGGCCTGACTTCTTGCGGAAACCGGAGGCGAATTGGCCGGTACAAGCTAGAATAAGCGACGGGAAAAAGAAAAGTATCGACGAGATGGAAGTGCGAAAAGCCATGGTGTACGTAGTCGCGCCGACAGTAGTGGCTGTTCCGATAACCGCAAAAATATTTGGTTGGCAAGGTCTTCTAACAGTAGCTAGACGAATTCGTATGGGTTGTGATAATTGGCGACATCGCAAACATGTAGACAGCGATTTCGAACGCGAAGTGTCGGAGAGTTTTTGGTTTCGGACGATACAAGCAGACTGCTTTTCGGAAGAAATTTCGGCATTGTTAAAGGGGAAATTTATAAAGAAAAATAGTAAAATTGCAAATTTCAGACCGTTTTTAGATAATCAAGGGATTTTGAGGGCAGAAGGTCGCGTGACGAGAATGGATGGGGAATGCTTTAATAACCAACCGATTATTTTGGCGGGCGAACATCCAGCTACTAGACTACTCGTTACGGATTATCACTGTCGATATTATCACGGCAGTAGCGACACCTTGGTAAATGAATTGCGACAGAAGTTTCATATTGTTGGATTTCGAAAAGCGTTGCGATCTATTATAAGCAAATGCGTAGAGTGTAAGAAACAGAGAGGCAAGCCTCAAAGTCCGATGATGGCATCGTTGCCAGCTGGACGTCTCGCGTATAAGATAAGAGCGTTCAGTCATTGTGGGGTCGATTACTTCGGGCCGATGTTTGTAAAAATTGGCAGGCGTAGAGAAAAGCGGTGGGGCGTACTGTTCACATGTATGACGACTAGAGCGATACACTTGGAGCTCGCCGATTCTCTAACGTCGAGTGCTGTTATCATGGCTATACAGCGATTGTCAGCGCGTAGAGGCTGCCCTTCGGTGATGTATAGTGATAACGGTACTAATTTTCGCGGTGCATGCAGGGAGTTGAAAGATGAGATAAACAGAATGAATGTGAGTGAACAGAGAGGATTTGCGCTGCGAAATGGTATGAAGTGGCTTTTTAATCCTCCCGATGCTCCACATATGGGAGGAGCGTGGGAGCGGTTTGTTAGGTCCGTGAAAACTGCGTTGTATGCGATATTGAAAGAACAAGCACCGAGCCCGGAGGTTTTATACACATTATTAACGGAGATCGAACATTCGGTAAATTCACGACCATTGACGCATGTTTCGATAGATCCGCGTGATAACGAAGCTCTAACTCCAAACCACTTTCTTATCGGGTGCTCATCTGGAGCGATAGACTTGGGAAAGTATGATGCGGAGGCCGTTTGTTTAAGAAAGCAGTGGCGTATAGCGCAACAGTTCGCCGATGCGTTTTGGAAACGGTGGCTTCGCGAATATTTGCCTAATCTGTTGCTGAGGAAAAAGTGGTTAGAACGGGGGACGCCGTTGGCGGTCGGTGATATCGTGATTATCATTGATTTGCAAGCGTCACGTAATAACTGGAAAAGGGGGGTCGTCAAAGAAGTCCATAAGGGCGCTGACGGCGTGATACGTGTCGCGAAAGTCAGGACAAATAGCGGTGAATATGTCAGACCGGTGCATAAATTAATTAAATTGTTAAGCGTAAAAGAAGTGCAAGGTTAAACAAATTTTGTAAAGGCGAGAATCAAAGAACATTTTTTTTTTTTTTGGCTTTCTTGGGCATTTGTCTTACCTGTTTAACCAAGGCAAGGGCCTAAAGAGTTTCTGTTTCAGGTACACCGGACAACAAAGAAAAACTGCGTTGCGTATAATTCTGTTGCGTATGAATAGATGTGTGATAAGCGATGTGTATGTCTCGTATGCTAAGTATGGTGCGAGTGTATGCGTCAGTGTCCGATGCCGTTTCCCCTCTCCAAGTTTTATCCGGTTTCCTTGGAGGCATAGAGCAGATGCTAGGGATTGTGCATTTTTGAGTCCGGGCAATTGCTCAATGATGCTGGCAGCACAGTGTAAATGGGTGCAAGTATGAATGGTACAAAATTAATCGAATTTTGTACGGGGGGGAGAATTGTTCCGGACAGAATCGGGCGGAAGAGCGCGATGATGACCGAGATCAGCGAGATAGATTATCAGGCGTTCCTCCGCGGCTAAGTCGGCATCTGCATGGATCGGCAATGCGATCCATGGCTGTCAGGCTCTTAGTTGAGGGTGGTTTGATCACCCTCAGACTCTCATAGACTTCAACAGGAGCTTGCTCCGCGTATCTGAAGGTCACCTCAGCGCGGGGAGACCGACGGGTCGACCCGTGGCTTCAAGCCGCGTTGACGCGGCCGTGGGAGGCGTCGTAGGTACGCACACGCGTACAATTAAAAGTATGCCTATATTAGTATAGTGAGTTCGTGCACTCGGTCACCCTCGGGTTCCTTCGGCGCTCGTCAGCGAGCACAAGTTTGGCGGCGCGATTTAGCGATAAGGCGTGCGATCGAGCAGAGAGACTGATCGATGCGAGTCAGTCTTCTCGTGCCCTTTGACCGAGATATATTGTCGCGAACGAGCATTGTCTACGTTGTAAATTCCTTTGCACAATATACATATTTAGTATAAATTTTAATCTCTTTTATTAACTCAATATTCAAGATCACCTTTATCCTAAACATAGGGTGAGATTCGTCAAGTTTGCCTAATAAGCCGCAATCCAGATTTTTTTAAACAAATGTTCTTTGTTGTACAATTTTCACAAATTTTACCCTTTTTTAAATTGCTGATAACAATTAGTATAGATCTCTCTTACTCTCTCTCTCCCTCTCCCCCCTCTCTATCTGTCTCTCTCTCTTTCTCTCTCTCTCTCTCTCTCTCTCTCTCTCTCTCTCTCTCTCTCTCTCTCTCTCTCTCTCTCTCTCTCTCTAAAAATTCGTACGAACCCGAGTTTTGGCACGGCTTATATACACGCACTGGGCAGAGGTAGGATCGAACGCTTTCTTGACAATTTTTTAGTATTGACGTTACAATTATACTGCATGCTATTGTTTCTATTTTAGTCCGTATATGAGATGTGTGTATACGGCCTTTAACTGCTGTGTATCTTCCTTCTTAATAATTCCATTTTTTTGTAATTGTATGTGGAGCATTTAGTAGAATGGCTCATATATTAAGCTTGTGCTAGAGAAGAAAGAGAATGTAGTACCTGTTTTCTCAGAGAATTTCATTATGAATAAACACACTGCACTCCTTTTTATACGATTATAAAGCTTCGTAAATCAGTAGGTACAAAGATCATTGACATCGCGTATGTAATTGAAATGACAACAATTTTAATACACATTGCTCGAATACTAAGAATATCTATCATATCAAGCTAACTGAATCTGTTCGATAAAGATAATTTGTGTTAGTAACCCATTGCCAGTATTACAGCATTACTAACAAGAGTAACAATTCAAGTATCATATCAAGGCTTAGTCACGCGAATGTGTGTGTGTATATATATAGATGGCCAAACGCATACCTATTAATTACGTGCATGGCGAGTGCTATGTGGCACAACAACACAAAGTGGATTCGCTTCATAATTTAATGATCTACACTTGGTTAACCGATTTCTGTTTCATAAAATTGATTCCGAAATGCACTGATGCGATCCACAAGCTTGTTGAAAGCAAGTACGTCTAATAGAGTGCCCTTTATCGTGTACGGTATAATCGAATGTTTATAATTAATTATTGATTAATAGCTCAATGTTTGTACCCCTATCCTTTGACAATAAAATGTAAGAAGAATTTAATGTCATTTTATGCGATGTCAGTAGAATTCTATTAAATCTGTAGAAGCGATTCTTTGAGAAGCGATGAGTAAGCTTTGCTGTAATCCTTGTATATTAAAACTTTTATTCGCTATAAAAAGCATATTGAAAATAACTTTTGATTATAGGTAAATGAAATTGTGTTTCGATCTTAATATAACTTCAACATTGAAGGACAGCTATTTGAACAATGAAAATAGTTGCGATTTTTACGGCCTAAATTTACCGATTTAAACTGTCTTCAATTTCTTTTCATATTCAACAAAATGTTTTACGGAAATCAACTACTGACATGAAATTTTGTTATTAATGTTGTTTGAAAAAATAGTCATTTCTGTAGACTTACTGAGTAGAAAATGCTAGATAAGTTAATTCTTGAGCAAGTCAGAGCAACAATCGATTGTTTCGAGGTCGCTATTCCCGCCAGGTCTTGAATGTCGATTCTATTACAGATCTGCTAATGGCTTTCGAATGTTGTTCCACTTGAAATTGACTAGAGTTACATTATATAGTAAATGTTGGTAAACAGAATTAGTCTTGGCGTTCAATCATTCAACTATGCTCGTACTAGTTTAATATAGGTGTATCTGAAAGATATTGCGAAATAACATATAGTTGAGCGTTTTAGGATATATATTAGGAATCGATGCATGCGTAGAGAATCAGACCATAATCACTAGTCGTTTGACTTTTTTACTGGTCGATCAATAAAGGATCAATTACAAAACAAGTTGATTGATTACAATGTCCACTTTGGAGAAGGATTAACTAAGTTTCCTTCAAAAGTAAAACAAAACTCATCATTACAATTAATCGATCAATTCTTCTGCAAAACATCGTTCTTTCAATACTATATGTCTTTGCATCGTGTCACTCTACCTTTAGCTTATCAAAGAAAGAATTCTAGAAGTCATTTCTAGAACATCTAAAAGTAAACTCTAGAAATAGTTTGAAGGCATTTTTGCGCTTTTACTTTTTCTATTAGAAGGAACAGAAAAGAGGACTAATAGTAGGCAACAAAAAAGTATTCTCAATAGGGTACGCAGACGACATAGTGCTAATGGCAAATAACGAAAAAGGAATGAGGAAAATGTTGAAAAGATTTAGGAAATACATGAAAAAAAAGGGCTGGAATTGAACGTAGAAAAATCAAAAATAATAAGATGCAGAAAGAGAAGAGGCAGGAAGAAAAAGGTAACCTTCGAAGGGGATGGCAAAGAAATAGAGGAAGTAAAATGTTTCACATACCTCGGGTATTAGTTGAAATGTAACAACAAAGAAGAGGAACAATAAAGAAAGTAAAAGGGAAGGCAACGCGGCACTAGGGAAAATATAGAGTCAAGGAAAATTGGCACCTGAGGATGAAGCTCTTTGATTGCCTGGTAAAATCGCTGAAACTTTATGGAGCGGAGATTTGGGAATGGAAAGAATATAAAGAAATAGAGAGGATTCAAGACAAGTCCGTGAAATGGGTACTAAAAGCGGACAGGAACACCCCAAGACATATCTTAATGCTAGAAACAAGAACAGAAGGAATCGCGGTTAAGGCAGGAAAAAGAGCGCTAAAATATGAAGAAAAACTAAGGACAGCAGAGAAAGGGGCACTCTTAAAAGAATGTTGGAAAGAACTACAGAAGGAGGCGAGAGGGCAGTAGAGAGTAAGAGGAGACGCGAATTTTAGGAAAAAATATCTGGAAGGCAGAGGAATCTCGCTACAAGGATATATGGAAAAGATGGAAGAAGGACCAGTTTGACCAGATCTAGAACAGATAAGCAAAGATATAGAGAGACAGCAGTGGAATGAAAACATGGAAAAATCATAATATGCAAAGGAAATAAAGGAAGTAATAAAGAGCTACGGAGAAAAATCAGAATACCTCAGAAGAGAAGGAAAAAAAAGAAATAGAGAAGTAGAAACGCAGGCAAGATTTAGAATGGAGAATGAAATGAGAGCCAACAAATACTGGATGGAAGAAGAAAACAGAAAATGCAGAATATGTAGAGAAAAAATAGAAACAGCAAAACATATAATAGAAGAATGTGAAAGCACTAGAACAGAAGGGATATGGCAAGAGAAACTCAAAGGACGATAGAAGAGTCTAGGGAAACTGCTGCAAATAAGATGGAAGAGAGAAAGAGCGGAACGGAACGAAGAGGAGGAAAATGGAACGCAAGGAGAGGAGCAGGCGGGCTGCGCACAAGCAATTTAAGAACGCACAAAGAGGGCAGGTGGCAACACAAGGCAGAGAGTAAACAGACAGGATAGAAAGCTTTGAAACACCAGAACGGAAAGAGATAAAGAAGACAGAGAAGGAAAAAAAGGGAAAAGGAAGATAAGTGAGATGAAAAAAAAGAGATAGAAAGGAAAGAGATGGAAGCGCAGGAGTATGAAAGAGCAGAAAAAGAAAGGAAGGAAAGAGAGAATAATAAGAATAAGAAAACACAGGGAGATCCAGAAGAAAAAGTAGAGGAAGAGATAAAGAAGGTGACAAAGGTCAGCAAAAAAGAAGAAAAAGAGGAAAGACAGAGAATGAACGGAAAGAAGAAGAGAGGAAGGAAGAGAAAAAAGAGAGACCAGATAAGTGAAGAAAAAAGGAAAGAGCGAAGAGAGAAGAGAATACTCTACACAAACAAGCACACTGACACACACACATAAGAGTGTACACACACACGAATGAAAGTACACACTACATAAATAAAAGACACATGCAAACACACAGAAATAACACAAAACAAGATGAATAGACAAAGAAAAAAAATTAAAAGGAAATGTAAATAACAAAAACTAAGACAACATGTAGAAAACTTTAAAGTTAAATAAATATTATTATTATTAATATTATATATATATATATATATATATATATATATATATATATATATAATACATTAAATTATAAGCGAATATGACTCCCAAAGGTGATGTGCGATGCATTACGTACCTAAAGACAACTGAGCGATCTAGTGCACAAAGTACTCCTATGGCGGTCCACGACCATCTGTAGGATTTCTACTAACTGTATTGCACTAACTAAGCAAGCATTTCGGCCTTTAATATAGATATATATATATATATATATATATATATATATATATATATATATATATATATATATATATTGCAACGGGGTGGGACCTTAACTGAGCGACGAAAAACACAAAAGGAGCGCCGGGACCGAGGATCGATCCGGCGTCCCCGAGATCTCTAAGCAAGCATGCTATCCTTTATAGCCAATGCTGCCTGTGTCGTCGCTCGCTCAACCTGCCTCGAATACCGCGTGGGTACGGGTAGCAACCCGTTATAACCCCCCGCTAGAGTTGGAGTACCGTCCCGGCTTCAACTCTACAACTCTCTGTAGAGTGCGGTAATGCAGGGAGCCTCTTCGCCGACTAGCTCTTCGACGATGTCTCCAGGCCCCACGTTGGGCGCCATGTAACGGGGTGGGACCTTAAGTGAGCGACGAAAAACACAAAAGGAGCGCCGGGACCGAGGATCGATCCGGCGTCCCCGAGATCTCTAAGCAAGCATGCTATCCTTATAGCCAATGCTGCCTGTGTCGTCGCTCGCTCAACCTGCCTCGAATACCGCGTGGGTACGGGTAGCAACCCGTTATAATATATATATATATATATAATGGTTTTTTCCGAAAATTAGATAATGGGAACTTTCGGCAAATTATGAGTTGCAGCAGACGGAAATTCGATGTTTAGTCAATCCGCAATAACTTGCTTTCATCGATACACATTCCATGAGAAAATTTGTAGAAACGTAAATTCTCTTATTGAAATTCAAGATATTACGTGACCAAGCTAAACAATACAAGCGTTAGAAATTTTCATTGGTAAACGATTTACTGTCTTTAGAGTCTCATTATACTTATATTTTGTATGATAAGTCTGCTAAAACTAAAAGTAACTGAAATGATTAGTGATAAATTATATTCCTGCTAGAAATATAATTATTTAAAATTGTTAGGAAACTATGAAATAGCTATAAAAAAGTAGTGAGAAACTGACTTATAAGAAAAGCTTTTTCTCACAATTCTTGACCGGTTGATACAATGAACCTACCCCAAAACTATCAGAATGACTTTACTTTTTGAATCGTATAGTAAATACAAAAAATAAAATAGAAACTTACCAATACCAATCGGTTTTCAGGCGATTTTTATAATTCACAGTTAATAATTTGAGCAAAGCCTAAAAAAGATAACGATTTTCTCATTTTTTTACCGAATTCATTTTGCACAGCACTTTGCGAGCCATTAAGTAGCTATAGTTTCTACTTCATTTTAATTAATTAGATCTATCTCCACAAGCTTGAAAATGACTTGTAAAATGATGTACAATTTCTATCTAATGCCACGTTTGTCCCAAAAAATGTTTAGAAATAGTTTTAAATAAACGTTTTATCGGGAATCGAAAACTGAGCTATTTACTAGCATAATTTATTTAAAAAATGTATATACATAATTAAATTTACGGAAAAAATCTAAGAATGTCTAAATTAAATAAATATTTTAATATATACTTTCTTATGTATGTATATAAAATATTCCTTTAATTAAGAATATTTGGTAGAATAGAAATTCTGTATTCTCAAATATATTTAACAAAAAAGAATGTTTTATTTCGAATTTCTAAAAATTCACACCATCTCGTTTTATGAAATCGATCAATTTAACTTGTCGCTCAAAATTAAACTCGTCGACCTAATAACTCCTTGAACAGTTCATTTAAAAGTTACCAACCCATTGCGATGCCTAACTCATTATACGAAAAATCTTCTAAAGAATTTAATAAATCCATGTCTTGCTGGGTAAATTAAGAAGATTCTCTAGTAGCCAGTCTTTAATTATTGAATATTATATTTTTAACTTTTAACTAAAAGTCAAAAAAGGAGGCAAAACAAAAAGTTTTATAAATTCTGACGCATTTTAGCTTCTATTATAATACATCAGCGAAGTATTCGATCGACAAGAGTAGAGATATATAATGTAGAACCACTTTCTATGGTACTACGTTATTGGTGTCACCATAACCGTATTCTTGCGCTTCTGTCGTCAATATACTGGAGAAGCTTCCAGCACAAAATCAAGTCATAAACAAAAATTCTTTCTCTGTTCAGCTTAGGTTGAAAAACAATTTTACGCAAGTTTTATTCAAGACAACAATTCTTTACCTCGAGAGAATTCCGAAATCTGTATAATATAAAGCAAATATACCTAAATTATTTATTTTATCGTCTGATGCAACAATGAAAAGAATATATTTTTTTTATAAAAATACTTATTATCTTCAAGAACGTTACTTAATTTAGATTAGGTCTCTTTGTACTTTTGGAAATCTCGCGACCAAGACAAATTTTTTTCACCACCTATGCAACTTCTCGTTGTTAGACCACTGCACTGTGCACGTAAGGTTGATTTTCAACCTTTTTGCTACATTACGTTAGCAGGCGACAGGGAGGGAGAGAGAGAGAGAGAGTAAGAGAGAGAGAGAGAGAGAGAGAGAGAGAGAGAGAGAGAGAGACAGAAAGAAGGCGAGGATAGTCCGTAATTAAGATAATTTCCGGTACGCGCGTGTGCTACCTGCAATGTGTAATGAACGCGAGCTGCAGTTAGCGCAGAAAACAGGCAGCAAAAGACTTGAGCTTAATTTCTTTTTTATAAAGCATTGAATTTTCAAGGTTAAGAAAAGCATACTGATTTTAAATTAAGATTTCTTCTAGCTTGGTGCGAATGCGTCGCATCTTTTTCATCCTTCTCGTTAGCATAGTATACGCATCCGCATGTTCTGTCAAGCCTGGTATATAAGCATTATACTCGACGACGGTTTAGTTGGAAATTAAATTAGAATTCTGGCAGTCTTAAAAAGATGCAATTAAATGTGTTGCTGAACATGAAGTGATGTAGTATTCTCGAATTAATGTTATTTAGCGGTAACTGGTCTTTATGTTTGTAACTATTAATTGCGTAGTATACAATAAATATTATTATAAAAAGGCCATTATTAAGCTGTTAACCTGCATAATTAATTTTTTTTTAAATTAAATCGTAAATATGTTTAAAAAGTTAAATAGGATAGAGGAAGAAAAAAAAATGAAATGCTTTTTATAACGCTTAAATTCTTATACTGCTTGCTTGTACAATTATTCGAGTAGTATAAATGTTCGCATCATATAAGAGTACAGAGAAGCTTTTGTATTATATAACAATAGAATCATCAATGTTTAATCATAAATGCAAGAGCAAATTTCTCCTTCAACCACTCTCGTGCGTATACATTTTTTCTATCGATCAATCTCATGACGATGATTTCTGAGTATTCGTCTAATTTATAGTCACCCATGGCATATATTAAATCGTTCCACCATACCTCTCCATATAATAACAATATTCGATGCAGTAGCGGGAAATATAATTGTCATTATATTTTGCTAGGTGACGAGTACAATAACATACATCACTCACTCTTCTGATAAAACATCAAATGTACGTCAGTAGCACTGTAGGCAAGATTATAACCATTTATTATAACAACGCACATACATTTGCCCGCATCTGCAAGATTGACAGTTTGACGGTCAATTTGAGCTACGTTTATACGAGTGCATCAACAATAAAAAAATACCGATGATCATCCGTGTGCCGTGTCCAAAAATATTTCGATATCTCATTCCGATTGAATATACCGCAGTTTCTTCTTTAATGGCCAATACAATTATACGTTCTTTATCGTTAAGCAGCGTTTATCATCGGCGAATATTTTATTCGAATAAACATCGAAGAACGGAATTATGAGAATTCACTTATATACATACTCTGCAGAATCACAGTGGATGACGGTACAGAAAAATCGGTCTTGTGCCATGAAATGTAATATCAGATAGCCGGTGGCATTATTATGTACAAAGGCTGAAGAATTCGAGAGTTATGCGCCTTGTCACCCTGCGTCGACAGATTATCCGAAAGACCATAGCATCCGAAACTTGGTAGAAAAAAATGCGTCACGCTGTGAAAGTGCACTCTTCCAATATAATATAAGTACAGCGGGACTGATGGGAATAATGTACGCTTTATTGTGCCGGGCTGGAAAAGAGGATGAAAGTGTCCCGGAGGATAAGGAAACGACGAATTTTGCGAACGTTGGACAAACTACCGAGGAGGACATTGTCAATGGCGACAATGTAAACGACGTCATCTTTCATTTTAAGATTAAGTATTACGCAAAAATTTTAAATACTAAAGAGTCCTTTTTTTTATTGCGCCAATTGCATTGAAAGTTTGAAATTCAATTAAATCGGCTGTATATATAAATTTTAATAGTTTGAGCAATAACTTTGCACTCGCTTTTATTGATTTATAGCTCGTAAATTCAATGTTTTCAAGAACTAATATTTCACGCTATATAAATAAACGTGATCGGATATATATATATAATAGATTATATTCTCACCCCACAGTAGAGTGAATGTTATATTGTGCGAACTAAAATACTCAATGTATAACAGACGAGCAAACGCTACACTATATAACTATATAATATCAGAGAAATCGAAACCTTTTTTTCCTCCGTCGGCTGAACATCGATCGAATCCAGGTCGGGCCTTAATTTCCCCGCTTTTATAGCCGCTTCTTTATATAATCTATTATCGCGCGTAGCCGGGCCTTCGTTCAGCCAGCCATTACGTGCTTAAGTCTAAGTCCTCGAGGAGAGATCTTGAGCTCGAGATACGCGAGAGTTCAATTACCGGCTTTGAAAGTCGTTACCAAAGGAAGCTAGTAGCGTGACGATTTTGCCTCCTCGCATGCCTCGGCTCTCTCATTCGCTGCTGCTGCTGATGCTGATGGTTTTGTCGAAGTTGAGACACGTACCAAGATCGTCTCTGAAGTACGTGTGGATGTCCTGCATCGCGCGAGCTGCACGATTATCTGATTTCCCCTCAGTTGAGCCATGACTTATGTCGTGTGGTCATATAGTAAAAAATGGTCCTATAGGAATATTCTCTGGGGAACTTTGAATAGCGATCCTAAGTCATCGAGATATAAGATAAAGTTAAGGTGGATGTGCACGTGAAAGCAAGAAATGCGGTCCTGGTAGTTTCTTAGCTGTATAGATAATATAGTTACCTGTAATGAAAGTTTCCTGTTTATTACTTTATTACCTGTGCAAAACTTTTGCTATACTGGTCTTTCAGCTACGTCGTTGCTATTACGCACTGTCCCGTTTTTACGACATACCCTGCCATTTATTATTTTTTACCTATAACGTGTACGTTTTCCGTTGTTCTGATTCGCTTTGATTTTAAATTCCATAACCTTATGCGTTCTACATCATTTGTTGCGGTCCCCATTAAAAACTACCTACAGTATCCCAGAAGATTTATCAATAAGAAATCAAATTACTTTTATTAAATACTAATTCCTTAACTGTTAAGGAATGTGATTTTGTACATGGACAAATGCGTATATGACTTAAGGGGACAAAACAGTCCTATTTCATGAAAAATTCAATCTTTTTTATATGATATTTTGATAGCAAATTTCACGTAAAATAAACTATGGACACCCGCTTTAAAAAAAAAAATTTTATTACAAAGTTTTAAGCTTAATACTGAACCTATCTTTTTAACGTTTTTTTCGAAAAATCACGTATTTTGAATTTTTTCTTAATTTATGAATAAATAAATAAAAAAAAAAATTGCGACTTTCAATATTACTTTTAAAAAACATAATATATAAGTAGTATATATAAATATATATATATATATATATATATATATATATATATATATATATATATATATATATATACTTTTTTTACGTATATTTTAATAAAAAATTACACGTGTATACGTTTAAATAAATTAATTTAAGTGTATATTAAAATATTTTAGAAATCGCGCGTTTTTTAATACAAGACGCATCTAACAAGTTAAATTGAAATTTGAAATAGTCGCGCGCCGCGCACCTCCTCTTGGTAAAGGTTAGAGACAGTGTTGTTGGTAACTCAGTTTGTTTCTGCGCGTTGAACCTAACCCATCCTGTACCGGCGCTATTTCTACAAGTATTTCTAAATGAAATATACTTGTGATTATTTGCCTCATTGTTTTTGGTGGGTTTTATTTATTTATAAATTAAATAGTAGTGACAAAAGTGTAATGAAACAAGTGCAGTAAAGAAAGTGTAGTGAAAGAAGTGTAATAATAGTGAAAAAAGCAGAGCAGTGAAAATTGTGTGAACTTATAAAATAAAGGAAAAGTGTCAAGTGTTAACATGAGTTTAATGTGTAATTGAAAGATAAACAATGACTTTGGATAAGGATGCAAAGGCAAGATTTGCATCTACTCATCCGGATACCAAGTACTCCTTTGGCAGGACAAGGAAACGACCAAGAAGATTTTTAGAAATTTTCATTAAGGATCAACAAAAATCATTCGCTTCCAACTCCTGAAGAAAATAGATGTGATGTACAATAAGTGTGGTGAATTGTACGGCAATAACAGAAGTCTATGACAATAACAGAAGTATACGAAAACTACAGAAGTATACGACAACAACAGAAGTATACGACTAATAACAGATTAGTAATTGTAGTATGTACTCTTTGTCATCTGACAGGTGAGTTTATGTATACGCATACACACATGAGTGACATACAATTTTACAAAAGATACGTAAGTATAATTTTTTGAGTTATTTAGTTAAATATTAAGATTTTAAGATACTAGACACACAATAGCGCGCTTCGCGCGCGGTATATTTTCCCTCCATTCAAGTATGAATAAATGTATATATATTTGAAACTACTTTTACGAAATCTGAAAATAAATATAAATTATCATTACATTACAAATATAATTCTTTATATACATAGTTTTTAACCTGCAAGTTTTCTCTTTGATGATCGCCTAAGTAAATTTTTAATGAATCCCAAGATCGAACTCTAGACATTGCTACATATAATTGACCATGATTAAAAACGTCTCTTCGAAGGTCAATTGCGATTTTTTTAAATGTTTGGCCTTGCGATTTATTAATAGTCATAGCAAAAGCTAATTTAACAGGAAATTGTCTTCTTTTAAAAGAAAAAGGATATTCGTTTTCACAGTATAATGTAATACGATTTAAAAATACAATATCATTAGCTTTATCACCTGTCAAAATTTTACATTTCAATAAGTGATTAGAAAAATCTATTATTCGCAATCGAGTACCATTGCACAAACCTTCATTAATACTTATATTTCTAATCAGCATTACAATACAATTTTTGCGTAAACGTAATTCGTAAGGAGGTAAATTCGATGGACTCAAAGAATTCAAATATTCTGGTAGAATCACCTCATCTAATTCGCCGTTATTACAATTTTCTGTACCATCGATTGCAGTATAAACATGTTCTGTACTAATATCTAAGAGATCAGTAACTTGTTTATTGATTTCATCAACGTCGATATTTCGCGCAGATAAAATAGCACATTTACTCATTTCTTCAAAGTTTTTTTCTGCTATTAAGTTTCCAAATACATGATGAGCTACATTATTATTAGGTTCAATAATGCATTGTTGAGGTAAAGTTAGATTGTCGTTTACATCGTTTAATGTTCCATCACCAACTAATAATAAAAAATTTGCAAAATCTATTTCATTTGGCAAAACTCTCATATTAGCTGTAAGGTTATATGTTTGAAAATTTTTCCATGAGTCGCTGTATTTAATTGAAAGACTTACTGTTTCACTTCTTGTTCCTCTGACTTTAACAGGGAGAAGCTGTCTAAAGTCACCTCCTAAAATAATGATCTTGCCACCAAAAGGTAAATCATTATTCATGATATATTTTAATGTTCTATTAACTATTTCTAAGGCATATTTGGGAGCCATTGGTGCTTCGTCCCAAATAAAAACTTTAGTTTCTCTTAGAAAATTACCTTCTTTGGACTGTGCTTTAATGTTAGAGGATGAATCATGATACAATGGAACTGGAAGTCCAAACGTTTTATGTACTGTCTTACCATTTGGTAGTAGAGTTGCAGCAATACCAGTAAATGCCATTGAACAAACTTGAATGTTTTTAGCTGATAGTAAATTGTGCACAGTTGTGTAAATAAACGTTTTTCCAGAACCTCCCGGTCCATTTATATATATACAATTATTAACTGTGCGACAGTCAGAATTCACTGCAAACAAAATAGTATCAACTATTTCTCTTTGTTGTTCATTTAATTGTCTATATTGTTGTCGGCCCTGTTTTAACATATCTTCTAATGGCAGATTATTAATTTCACGTAATGTATTAATTTGTTCTACTACTGTTTGTTCCATAGTAGGAAAATCTGATAAACTTCGACCTTCACTGCATAATAAAGTATTAATTTGAGCGTAGGCAAGTTGATTACTAATCTCAATCAAATGTGTACGCGAAAAATCTTCGGACATAGCATTTTTATATTTATTCCATAATTCATCAGGATGAATGGGATTGCAGTGTATCAAAATTCGAACAAATAATTGACGCAATCGTCGTGGCATCATCCAAACAGTTGCTTCTTCCATTGCTCTTGCCCATTCCTCATCATCTTCTATCAATCCTAGTGCTAAACAGGTTGCTGTAAATGTTGGTTGTAATACACCATTGACTGTCTTCAAGTCATTAAAACTTGTAGCTCCTCTGACATGTAATAATAATAATCGTAAGTGAAATAATTCTAATTGAGTAGGGCTAACAGAGTAAATACGACCGATACAGTTAAAATGTTTTTTACGTTTAACCCACTTAGATACAGTTATGCCATCAATCCTTTCTTTTTTGTAAGTAAATAATGATGGAATGTCTTTGTACAAATATTGACGCGCATCTGTATTTTCTAAATTTAATTTAAAATAATCTAGTAACATACTACTTGATTGTGCTAAATTTTGAGGTATATCAGCATTATTAGAAACTATGACAGCATGTAGATCCGGTAAGTGCACTGGCATCCGAATAATAGCATGACTCTTGTCTTGCAAAGCTTTACTAAGTATTCGATAACATGCTTCAACAGGGCCAACATATCGAGTTTCTAAAAAACTTTTAATTTCATCATGATTTATGACGCCTTCTTCAATTCGTTCTCCAATAATAACAGTAGCTGCATCATGACCTTTGTAAACGTATTTATATAAATATTTGACTGAACGGATGCTAGCCACTATTTCAACATTAATGTGGCAATTAAATATTTGTAATAATGTTGGGCAATATGGTACAACCCATCTATTATCAATTGTGTATCCGTTTGGTAATTCAAAAGTAATGTTATCCCTTCTGCGATAATTAGGATAACCATTTTCATCCATATTTGTCTCATGATTGTAACGTTTTGGAAATTTCTTAGAACACTTATCGTCTACCATACACCAGTTACCGCATGGTCCATGAATCATATTTTTTACAACAATGTCATGTAATCTAGGATTTTCTGTGATATCTGGGATTTCAGCTGATATAAATTTATCAACTATATTAGGAGTTGTTATTTTATATGCACTTGTTAATGTGATCAATAAATGCATGTGTGGCAATCCCCTTTTTTGAAATTCTATAACGTAAACATAACAGGCTACTTTCCCAAAATATTCTTTCTTAATAATAAAGTTGAGTAAACGATCCTTTTTAAGATGGAACACACGAGCTACAATATCAGGTCTATCGCATGGTTGTTGCCCAGGTAATAAGTTTTCTTCGATTTCTGGCCATCGAGGATTGCATGTCATGGTCAGAAAAATATCTGGTTTACCTTTGTCATTCACTAAAGCCATTGCATCTTGATAACATTGTTGCATATGGCGAGGAGAACCAATAAATGTAGATGGCAAAATAACACTTTTTCCAACTTGTCCATTAATATCATTTGCTGAATTTTGTAGATAATCATTTAATCCTTGATATGTATCAGCTTTTATTTCTCTTTGATGATCTTTGCAAAATTGAATTCTATCTTTTTCAATTTTTACATAAGAGTCGACAACCCATTGTTGAAATAATCTTCTACCCAAAAGGAGAGGATTAAATTCAAAATCTCTAATAGCAATTTTATATTTAGTATAAGCCATTCGTGTTACTCGTCTATTATTATCGTTGTTGTCTACACGAACTCGTTCTAAATTTCGATGCCAACCTAATGTTCCATAAGGGTAAAATAGAGGATATATCCATGGTTCAACATTGGGATCCATCGAACTTACACATTGCAATTCTTTAGTATGGTTATTTCTAATTGTAACAAATGATTCAGGAATTTCTCCATCGGCTGTTGTTGAAAAAATAGCAGCTACTTCATTTGTACGTTGAAAATTATACCTTCGTCTATCAGTACCTGGTTTTAAGGAAAATAATAGTTGCAATTCAGGTTCATTTTCTCCCATATTTAATAACAAACGTTGATCTTGTATTTCTTGTTTCATCATAGCATAAGATTTAGCAAACGCATTGTTATTTCTAATAATTGTATCTAAAATAGTAATTGTAGATTTATCAATGTGTGGGTCTTGATTCGTTCTGACATTGATAGCTTCATCCTGATCAATAAAAAATAATTGACCATAAGTTGGATTTTCATTCTCTGATGCGTAAAGAGCTGTATTAATTTGATAATATATTTGGCCATGAATTTTAAAACAGTATGGTCCTGAACGACGTGATTGAAAGGAAGCTAAATTGGCATTAAAAGAAGCAAATGATAACGAATTATTATAATATCGAATATTTTCAAAAAAATTATTGGATTTTTGGTGAGTTCCATTAAGTAATTGTGAAAGTTCTTGTGGAAATTCAGGTGTAGGTGTTAAAACTACTGTTCCATGACTGCAGCAGTCGTGAAAAGATAATCCTTTATGAGCTACTTTTTCAGAAACAAAATGTTTTGCATTGCAATGAGCACATAAAATATTCATTGGTCCTAAGTAATCTTGCTCATTTCTAATAATAGTAGTATTTCTACGTTCACCGGTGATTAAATTACGCGCAGCTTGACGCCGACGCCTTTGATTTTCAACATTCCTCAGTCGTCTTAGATTTTGAAAAATTTCTTCTTCTTCTGCATTACGTAACGGCCTTCTAGGTGCCATCGTAATATAAATATATAGAGAAATTCAATGTCAGATTGTATATATGAAATGAAAAATAATGAAAATAAAATATGAATTTATTACTTAAGACGACTTGCGGGGGTTATTTTGATTATTGAAATTATGATAAGTTGTAATTAAAAGTTGTTTACCTGGACATTGAGTAATAGGTTTATAAATTTAGTTATTTGGTTAAATATTTGGTTTTGGGGTTTTTATTCGGTTATTCGGTTAAATATTCGGTTTTGGATTGGGTTTTTATTCGGTTATTCGGTTAAATATTCGGTTTTGGGTTTATATTTAGTTATTTGGTTAATAATATTTGGTTTTTGGTTTATAGTTGGTAATTGGGTAATTAAAGATGGTTTCTAATATAAAAGAAAAAACTGGTATAATACGTTAAGTGTATATAATTAGAAGTATTTTACAATAATTTATTTAATTTACATAAATATATAAAATAATATTTAATTAATAAATATGTTCACAATATGAATCCAATGTATCTTTGAAATCTAGATTAATAATATCTATGCGCACGTAAAGATGTATACCTAAAACCTGAAAAAAAAAATTATATTAGATAATTATGTAATAAGAGTATTATTCTAAATATATATACATTATCTAATAAAGTCTTTTGAAGATTTCCCGTCCCTTAGTCGCTCAGAGTAGTCCAAAAGTAATCATTACTCTCACAATCAGACTGTGGAAGAATGGACTCTAAAAAATCTTCAAAAAGCAACTTTCGTGCGGGATATAATCCTCAAAAGATAAGATATATATATTTATACAACTGATTAAGGTTAATAAAGCACTTCTGTAGTTGCTAAGTATTTGGTTACAATTAAAATGCCAAAGAAAAACTAAATGTGCAATTAATTTCGAATTTTACTGGACGATTTATTAAACTATATACAGCTTTTAATTATTTACTACTAATTTCATTTATTTACAAACTTAGAGTTAATAGAAAAGTTGCGTTTTAGCTGGCGTTGCCTCTTAAGGAAAATATACTATTCAAGTAAATACAATAATGATATGTCAAAATAAATACTTACACAATGATGAAGACGTATACAATGAAATTGCAGCTTTGATGAAGGAGAACTAAATTTGCCTATACGTTCAATAATATGAATCCTTTACTGCACAGGCGTGATGGTCTTTTTAATTTTCGCCAGTATATTTAAATTTTGAACTAAAATAGAAATAAATAAATTCAATTACGAAGCTAACCTCAAAATTCGTTCAAATTAAAAGACTAATAAATACAACGTTGTATATAATACCTTGACTGTCAGCAATCAGCAATAATAATGTTTGTAGCACAGAAATTGTGTTTTTGTGATAAATATAAAATAACGTGAACTACAATCTATTTACGTAAAGTCGTCGTGACACGTATTCACTACTCATAACGTGAATTTAAGATACAACAACATAGATTTCTTACAAATATACGTATTTATATAGTGTATATTATAATAAGCTTATCGGTATATGTTCGTGTATTGCAACAACTATTTGACTATTAAATGTAATAATTACACTAAAGTAAGCACAGCGAATACTTGAATCGTCTTGAACTACATAAATGCAATGCTATCGCCATGACAGTTCATTGATTTTTAGAACACAGAATGTGGGGGGGTCACGTGATTGTATATTATAGATTGTTAAAGTTCGCATGATGTACTACGGACTGTACATTTTAGATTCGAATTCTAGTCATTTTTTTTAAACTATTAAATTTATTTTTATATACACCTAGTCTTATTTTATAAATTAAACAAAAGTATTCAATATCTAGTCATCTAGTTTATAACTATATTGTTAATCATTAATTAATACAAAAATATATATCAATATTTTAATTGTCTTGTTTAGAACAATAATTCATTTTGTTTATTCAACGTTTAATATAGTTATTAATATAGGAAAAAAAAGCAACACAAATATAGTAATGTTTTATTAAGAATAATTATTTGTTTACAAAATCTTCCTTACAAAAATTGAACACTTGTTTAAGATTAATGATTATTTTATAACTGTTGATCGCTGACAATAAACAATAATATTCTCAGTTCTATTGATGACTATACGAAATATAGTTGTACTATATAGTTTTACTATACAATCTTACCTACTATATCACATGCCGTAGGAATAATAGTACTTGTACTTGTCAGTAGAACACTATGTAATAAATTACATATTGAATTATTAGAATGATTTTTTCTAATAAGCCTAAAACTATTTAAGTACAATACTCAATAGGTACTAAAAAGTAACATAATTATCAGACTGATTTTTCTGATAATCAAAGTCAGTCAAGGTACAAACTTTTTAAATCTAAACCAATCCTATTTGTTACATTACTACATATAACAAATACTAATATTATAGTATAAATTAATACCAAATCGTTCGATGAAATGGAATAATAGTTAGTCAGTCTTTTCTAAATAGAAAAATTTCGGTATTAGTTAATACAATAATATTAGTTTTAAAATCTAAAATTTAGCATTACTGATAGCAAAGTATGCTATAAATATATAATCAATATTATAATCATTGGTTTTTTGATCACAATCTTTCAAAATTTGAAAACTTCAAATACAAACATTAACTTGAACAAACGATGAATAAAAATGTTAAAATGAACGAACAGATCATGTATTATCGCTGATTACTCAGTGAAATTTCGCTTTACGATTACTTGTTTGCTTCCTCTGATCAATGTATCAGCAGTCATTACAACATGACCATTAATGGGAATGATGTCAGCTGAGTTTTTACAGGATATTTTTAAAAGACCATCTGAAACCATGATTTATTATTATTATTATTAAAAATTTAATATGTTATTGTAATTGGTATGAACATTTACCTTTATTAATTACGATTCCTTCTACCTGTACGTAGATTCCCTTATCAATATTCAAGGGTGCATAGTTACCAATTTGAACCGTTATTTTGTACGTGCCATCAGTTATGGCACCGCATCCATAAGATACGTTTTCATACTTCGTGGATGAATTAGTGAATTTGGTCTTCACATAGCCTTTGATAACTATAAAAGTAAGATTAATTTATTAAAATATAAACATAAAAAAGTATTTCTAATAATATAAATTATGAAAAAATTATTATAAAATAATGTACATCGAATTTTACCTATTTTTTTCTCGATGGCATCCTTGATTGTTTCAAAAGTCACCTCAATCGATGGAGCTTCATTTTGTAGAATTGAATAGTCACCAAGAAATTCAAGGGTAGTCGACTTCTGAATGACAATCTCAAACGGCAATACATTCAAAGATATCTTTTCATTATTTTTATAAGCTGCCTTGGTACTCGCTCCATCAATATGAATCACCTGTAAATAATATATACTTTTAGTTTTAGTTATTAAGTAAACAATTTTTAATATTTTAGTCTTAATAGTATAAATAATCTTACCCGACCAATGGTTATTTCTTTTTGGTACTTTTCAATCAGCTCTAAGCCCCAAATTAAGCACATTAGACGACAATTTCTTCCGTTGCTCAAAACAAACTTGAATAAATCATATGATTTTCCAGTTTTTCCAACTTTTGTTGGAGCGATGATATGTACCACTGATCCAATGAGCTCCCTATAACAAAAAACAAAAAGATATTAAAATAAGTTAATAAAAAATCTAAGTATAATATAATATACACTTACGTAGTATTATCTTGATCAGTGAGATTTTCGAAATCCTCATCCGGTGTAAACAACTCAAGAAGCTCCTCTTTTGTATACGGTACAGCCATCTTGACACTGTTGCAAAAGCTGAAATAGAAAAATATTAATTAATCTATCGGATCAAAATCTAGTCATTTTACTTTTACTATAATATATTAGAATTATAATTATCTAGTCAAGACTCATACTTTATTATTATTAATTATATACTATAATTTTTATAGCCTAGTCAATATGTTAATAAATAATATAAGGTAGCAAGAACATGAAACGTATGCGTGTTAACCTCTTAACCTATCAAATACAACAAATTCAAATATTTACACATACATCCGATATTATACAAAACTTTACCCCAAAATCAACAATAAAATAATATAACAACATACTTACGTCAATATTTTAGCCTTTAAGACGCCGACGGAGACGATGTTCGTAGATTTAGTCAATATCTTATTTCGAAGCCTGGATCGACGTGCATGCCTGACCGTGGTTGTCAACTATGTGCTAAATTGTCAGACCGAAACGCGAAACAGACATAGGAACAGACGGCACAGATCGGATTTTTTCGTTAACAAACCATTTTTTATAATAAAATCAATAATGCTTGCGTATTATTCATAGTTCACTATTATTTATTATTCAATCATTGTTTTATTATTATGATCATCAACTTTCAAAACTCAATTTCAAATTCCGTGTTCATTCCTACAGTTCAATATTGAAACACCAATCAGATCTCGTCTTCAGCGGCTTCACTCAACTCGTATCACTTTTTTAAGAGGGGATCTGATGAATATAATTAAAATGGCTTTTCTGAGTTCCAGGTAAAAATTGTCGTTCAGACCTGGTATGGTATGTCCAAATATACCAGATCAATAGTGAAAATATTGGTCTCGACAAATGGAAGAAGAAGTAAAGTTATAATTATAATAGTGACTCCAAACTCTAATGTTAATTTTTACTAATATTGATTTTTCTTGATTTCAGCTCACTGTCCGTAGGATTCCAGGAGAACGAATGGATGAAATGAGTTGAAATTTTTTTTACAAATTCTATACACCTGTCATTCTCATATGAATGTTGTGATTTTAATTTGAATGTGTAGAAGTTGTTTCATAAAATAATTAGTAGTAAAATTTGTCGACAAAGAATAAAAAATATAGTGTTTTGGTTGTAAAATAACTTCTACGCATTCAAATCAAAATCACATCATTCATATAAGAATAACAGGTGTATAAAACTTGTAAAAAAAATTTTAGCCTATTTCATCCATCGGTTCACTTGGAATCTTACGGACAGTGCCGAAATACTTTGATCGGTATACGTACTGTCACCACTATCAGGTAGGTGAATTTGAAACCTATGAGGGCTCAAATTGTAGGTAATTTGACCTATTATTATTATAGAAAACATCTTTTCATAAAATTTAATTTATATATTAATTTTACTTTTTTTTTTATTTTTCAGTTAATAAGAATGTTTTGTCCCCCAGTTGAGAAATCGTTCTTCTATGTGATAGTTAACCTAACCATTTCTGACCTATAGTATAAGTAATCCTTCTTCTTACAATCCATGTAAGTTTTTCCTACATCTGCATCGTCACGCACGTATTGAATACAATGCAAGAATAAAATCAATAATAAATTCTATACAGCAGTTTGCTCAGAGATTAATTGTCGCGAGGTTGAGAGCGCATTCTTGAATTTCGCGTGCTGTTAACGACTTTGCTAATATACGGGGGAAAGGTGCAGGGCGCGCGAGATTGCGCGGGAGCCGCACCTCGGAGTTGAGTATATATAGAATATATATAGAGACACGCGCGCTCCCTGCACTTGCCGCGAGCACGAAAGTTGCCCAGAAACCGGATATCGTCTGATCGGGTTTCGCTTCTGGCGCGTACATATCTATATACACCTTTCGCATCCCTCGATGGTGTAATTCGGGGCTGTGTTTTCCTCCCTTGCACTCTCCCCCCTCTCTCTCTCCCGCACTTGATCTTTCTCTCGCCTCGCACCACCTCTATATAGCTTTCCTTTCAGCTTCTACGAGCGCGCGGTGAATTTTCCGTTTAACGTAACGAGCTTCGTTTTACACGAGGGGTTCTCCTTACTATTTAGCAATTTAAAGAGCTTCAAGCTACATTGCTGCGGAAAACGGCTTTGAAAGATAGATGTATAGTCATTATGTTAACTACTGATGCATGTGGACACTTTGATAATTACTTCGAGAATTCATTATTATTACATCGTTATCGTTATATTATACACGCACTTTATAATCAAGATTCTAAGTCATTACTATACTTGCTACAGCGTTTTCTGAAGCGAATCTAAAACCCGATATTGAACTTTTTCTAGTTTGTCGTTTTGTAATCTCTATTAAAATTTTGCTAAATCAGTGCACATATACTATTCTCCTATTATAATTCTACCACTAATTCTATTAGCGCTAAATCTATTAATCTATTTATTAGCTTTTTAACAGAGGATTTTTACGCGTAAGATATATGTAACGGATGAATATAACGAATTAAGATGTATCAAAAAATATATATACAAATCACACTGGCAAAATTATACTTACTTTCCTGACGAGATCTTTGAACAAAAAGTGACCGCGTTCATAAAATAAAAATACTTTATCCATTAAAAAACGCTATAAAACGTGAAACATTTCCCTCGAGGGCAAAATGAACACAGAATTAATT
Source organism: Muscidifurax raptorellus (assembly GCA_020010945.3). Lineage (NCBI taxonomy): Eukaryota > Metazoa > Arthropoda > Insecta > Hymenoptera > Pteromalidae > Muscidifurax > Muscidifurax raptorellus. The sequence continues at coordinate 19,512,825 of CM052077.1, read as the reverse complement.
TTCTAGAGGTGGCGTAGAGAGAGAGAGAGAGAGAGAGAGAGAGAGTTTACGATTTTCGAGGCAGGATTGTTAAGAAAGTTTTCCGAGCTTCGTCTGTATACGATATAGATAGAGTATAGGGACAAGAAAATAATCTGCGCAGGGAAACTTTGACACGATGCCGACGCAGTCTTGATCGATCTTGTTTCAGGATTACGAAACGCTAAAATCAAACTAATTATACAAAAAAGTAAGTTTTTTTTATAAACTTACCAAAGCTAAAGAATATCTGATTATACAATTTGAAAGTGAGTATACACCCCATCAATTATATATAAAATAACATAAAGAAAATTGATTAGGTTGTCGAGAACATAAATAAAAAACGAAATCATTTCAGAAGTATTAAGCTTGAAAAACAAGTCGCCTTCATCAAGAATGTATACCTTTCATATACTCGATATTTTTGCCGACAGGATTTCGTCAATCTCCGCAGCTCTCTCGCTCGCGAAATTTAATCCACCGGCGGGGCAGAGAGACTTCGACAAAGCGTCCAAGAAGCGCGCGCGCAACTCCCATTCGGCAAAGGGGAAGCTCGAGAAAAAGTCGGAAATCTTTATTAACATCTGGAACGTTCATTCTTCTCTCTCTCTCTCTCTCTCTCTCTCTCTCTCTCTCTCTCTCTCTCTCTCTCTCTCTCTCTCTCTCTCTCTCTCTCTCTCTCGCGGTCGATTTTCTTAGTATATATATATACTAGGAAAATCGACCGCGCTTCGCGCTTCGCGCTTTTAATATCGTTACGCACATCTTTCTGTAAATTCTAAAATTTCTGTACATTCTAAAAAAAAAACTCAAACGTTAACATTTTCCACAATCTATAATATAATACATATGTATGTATTTGGTTAATTTTGTATCTTTTTAAAAATCATATATCGCCCAATGCAATGTAGGTTATGTGCTCTTCCATTTTTGAGGTTAGATATTCGCTATTTATTTTATGGCATAATAATTAATTGTCACAAAACTAATCTCAAAATTTAATACTAACCTAAATACTATCGTTTTTTATTATTTTTATTAAACTCTTTACCATTTAAATTCAAATATGAAATTTTAAATGTTGGCGCCATCTAACCCGGATATATCTGTCGACCAATCATCGTTCAACGCTAACTTCATTTATAGGCTTCACAACATCCGGTCATGACTTTTTGAAGAGAGGAGGATAACTCCGGAGATGCATCCAGACAAGAGGAAGCCTTCGGAATGTAAAGTATACGGAAATAAATGCTCGAGAGAAAAACGTACATACGTAGATATAGGTATAACAGGACTGTAGAGGAATATATTATGTATATAGCGTCGTTCGCGAAAGAGAAAAAGAAAATTCCCTGGGAGAGGCTTTAAAGCACAATTCGTCGAGCTCGTGCGCCGATCGACAGGGATATAAATCAATATACGCACGAGGTAGCTTGGCCGGGTGTGTACGCGACGCATTCCGTGAATCGCACGCGGTAGAGGGGATTTAGGGAAACGTACTCAATTGTAATGTGAATTATTTCTTCTTTTTACGTATAGATACGCCCCGGAAATTGCATTGTACGCTTTGGTTTTTATCGTATTAGAATTATTGTAATTGTAATTTGATTTTCTCTTTAAAAAGTGATAACCATCAGATGTTGTGAACTTATTAATGACGCGATCTAATTATTTGTGAAATATATATATACATGTATACGCGAATTGAATAGCACCAACGCTTAAGTAGTTTTAATACCGATTTAATAGTTGTTTTGGAGCTTTGGAATTATGCTTTAAAAATGGGATGAATTTATCAATCTTTCGGTGCTTTTCAAAAGTTTGAAAACGTAACTCATAAAAAAGATGAGCTGCGTGGATTTCACTAGCAAATTAAAAATTTGTCTATAAAAGGTATACTTTATTAACAAAGATTCATGAATTGAAAACATTCCCGTATTCATATATATATATATATATATATAAGAAACTCGACGCACATTGCGTGGTATACAAAACCTCCCGGCTTTTCTCCTCTTACTTCTTTCTACACATTCTATCTCCTGCTTTTCCGCCTAGTCTTCTTCTTCTATCAATCTCTTTTTCTCGTTTCTCGGCAATGCCTCGTCGGCTTATTTATTTTCTAGCCAACCAAGCTGCAGTGGTGGTACACACACCCATAGAAAGAGAGAGAGGGTGGGAGGGGGGGGGGGTCGAAGATGCAGGTATTTCTTTGTCTTGGAAATGCAAAATTTATTGGCTACGTGGATGCGCATCAACGCGGGATCGAAGAATCTATATAGAATATAGGAAGCTTTCCTACGTACGTGTATATATATATATATATATATTGCAGCGGAAACAACGCCTCGTAAGTATGCCTTCATCGACCTCCGAGTTCCTGAACGCAGCGCCAGAGTCCGCGATGTTCGCTGATTCTTTGTGATTTGCCGGGGATACGGGATGTAAAGGCTTGGGGATACGAAGAAAAGTTCGAGAAATTTTCATGGGGTTGAGAACCAATATACGTAGGACTTTTATCAGTTTGAAATGAAAAGTTATGAATTCTCATAAGATGCTCTTAATTTTGTTGATTCTTTCCTGTATGAGAAAATCTTTTTGAATTCCCGTCTGTTTGAGTGGTCAGAAAATACTCAGTTATTATCAAGAATATATTACACCTTTATAATTTAATTTCTTTTATTGTTTCATATAATGTCAAAGTCCAGTGAAATAAGACAAAATGTTTTGTGACGCCTTCCTACACTCGGTGGTAGTTGATTTTAGTGTAATGTTTTTGAAATGGCGCTTCCTTATTGGTTAGTTTCCTTAAGCTACGTAGTCTGATTGGAGCATTAAAAAAGACGTTCTACTAGAATCAACAAACATCGAGTGTACATGCCGATGAACAATGACTATTTTTCATTCAATTTGTATGGCCGAAAAGATACTGTCACAACGCAGTTTTCTCCTATTCCACTGGTTTTTTGCACATGGCATGGCCTAATATACAGCAAAAAATGAGACTACATAATTGTATTCCCTTTTTGAAAACTAACCATTTTCTGACTTCTTTAATATTTGAGGATATATTACTTCGATGGACTATCATTAAGACCGTTTAGTTCTTAATCTTAATCAGAGCGATCATATCACATTGATGTGCTATAGATAATAATTATATTCTCAAAAATAAAAACTATTTTTGAGATCTCTTATAAATAAGAAATGGTAGTAATTTGAAGAATATGGAGAACATTAAGCGCATCTTGTAAATGTAATTGCAGCTATTGAAATACTACGCTTATTAGAATCTTCAATGTCTGCTTAAAGTACAATTATCGATTCATCACTATCAACATTTACAAAATTACTTTTAGCAATCGAAAATGTACCTAACTGTATGAATGAAGCCGACTATTTTGAGTGGTTCCCATTAATAAACTCAGATTAAATACATAATATTGCATCGTTCTTAAAAAATTATTTTGATCCCACTGGAACACGAATTCTGCGCCTCTAAATTAGGCATTCGATTAATTTTGTTCAATAAAATATGTTATGTATCCAAGTAATTTCTAATAAAAGTCCCGCATATTCCAAGTTTAAGTACAAACGAACCTAACATCTGACTTTACCTCAAACTGAAATTTTCTCTTTATATTATATATACTTCATCCTTTAGCCCAGTTTGCACGTTTCGCCCAAAATTTCACGTATCTCAAGTTGAAATCTCCAGCTCGCGCTTCGCGAACAGTGTAATTTAAGATCTGCCAGTTTTATGCCTCATCCAATTCTTCCCTCCCGACTTTTACAAGTATATAATGCTCTCTCCTATATTTATATATATATCTAGCGGCGCGTCGTCGGACTGGCAAAACATTGCGCGAGGAGGACCGCGTACCCGCGGCGAAACTTTTGAATCGAGTTCGTGCCTATTGGACATCGCATAGTGATAGCGACCTACTTTTAAGAGTGAGACGGTATAGCGGTGCAGAATTCTAAATACGAGCAATTCCGCTCTGTCAAACTCAAAGGAACGTGTGTGTTGTTGCCTGCAAAGGCTTGGAATGGGTTATGGCCAAGTGTATGTGTGTGTAACACCAACAAACATACTATGACGATCCCGAAGAAAAACAAAGCCATCGAACAGTCAATAGAGTTCTTCAATGGCCGGCGATACGAGCTGCAGGAAAATATATATTGTATACAGCCCTGCTCCACGATTAACTTCAGAAAATTGTAAACCTAGCCATCCAAGTGCCGCGACAAAGGCACAGGGACTCGAGCTTTTTCGGCTAATAGATGCCAAAGATTTGTTGACTTTTCTAAAGTGAACTTGTACACGCGCGTGCAACACTGAATGGTGGCCTTGGCTCCTTGTTGATTTTTGTACGCGTTCAAAGTTATATTATCGCCAAAATTGATATATAATTTAGTGCCATTTCAAAGACAACTAAAAAATATGTTTCACTTTTCCAGTATCATTTTTTTGCAAGAAGAGAATAACGAAGTTTAAGGTCAAATTCAGATTATGTTTGTAGATTTTGAAACAAATACCCTGATAGAAAATCGCCCATTTAAAATAGTCGTAAAGGCAGAAACTGGCTAAGTAAGATGTAAAACAACTGGACATTTTAAATTTGAAAGAAGGAGCGATATCTTGAGTATTTTTTATGGTGGAAAGTGAATATCAATAACTCAACTATTCTTTACAAATATAGTATATCAAATTGTGAATATTTAGGTGTAAATTCAATAACTTAATTAATCATATGGCGAATCCTTGGCCCTTGTAGAACAACATCTCCACGGCTCAGCTGGCTAAGGCACACGGTCAGCTTCATGCAGGGCGTGGGTTCGACTTCCCGGTTAGACAAATCATTCGGAAATGATTTTTTGGATGCAAATCGATTGATTTTGCATATTTTGGATGGTATTTTATGGGGGGTTTATACACCGACAGCCCTTCGGCCAAGTCAGTGTTTTTCCATACCTTTATTCAAATGCCACTCTAATTTTCCATACTTTGTATATTCCTATCCTTTCTTCTCCTCTCAATATCCTGTCTACTATTTTATCCTTTCCTGGAAGACTTCTCCGGAGAGACATTTTTCACTGTTGAATTAGTGAATATTTCACTGTTTCTAATAGTTAAATTAATTTAACTAGCAAAACAGTGAATATTCACAATGCAAATAGCGAACTTTTTCCCTTATTGAAATAGTAAATCCAATTCACTATTTGAATTAGTGAACTGAGTTTCCCGCGTAAACACGGTCATATCCAATATGACCGCCGGTGGCAAGGTGTCAGTTTGGCCCGATCGCCTGGACAAGTCGCAACGTCTCGCGACTCTCGTCTTCTGACATATTGGTAAGTATGAATAATATTATATTGCTGATTGACAACCTCGTACCAAAAGTAACAACTGTTACTTCATATTTACAGAGATTACATCCGCCAGCAAACTCACCACGTGTAGTGCTCGAGCAAGAGGAGACGGATACATAGTAGCGCGAAAGCAATCAAGGGAAATTATTCTCATATTCAGCCTTTTTAAATTATTTTATGTATTTAACGTCGCATACATAAAAGAAAGTTTATATGATCAATAAAATCACATTTTTAATAATTATATTATTCGTTTATTTTAGGAGCCTCTTACCTGATGCAGCTATACAAGAGAGCTATATATAAGAGAGAGAGAGAGAGAGAGAGAGAGAGAGAGAGAGAGAGAGAGAGAGAGAGAGAGAGAGAGAGAGAGAGAGAGAGAGAGAGAGAGCTATTGTAACGGTATGAATGAATGAAGCGCGTTATAATATTGCTTAATTGTTTAAGTTGTAAAGTTCTCTCCTGTTTGGCGAGACAGATAAGATGTTTAAAAGGAGGTACGAGCGCTTCGCCACAACAGGAAAGATTGTAGCTGTTGTGTAGGCACGTGTGCACGGCATTCACTGTGGATTGTCCGGGGCCACTAAGCTCTCACCATTGGTTCTGATAACTAAATGAAGGTGAGAGCAACGGAGCCAGAGGAATTCACCCTCTCGCGGACGGATTGCCAGAGAAGCGCTCGGCGATTGGAAAAAAGGACGAAATAAAAAAAAGAAGAACGTTTGGTTTCCATGGAAATGTTAAGCAAAACAGGAGAGGACTCATGTCCTGTCACTTTTTGCTTGACTGCGAAAGAGGCAGTACGTACTTTGTACTTATTCCCAGTTATTTAAAATAAACTCAAATAAAACTGTTCCTGCAAGACGACGGCGATACAACAACGTGGAGATCGAGCAAGGAGCAGCGGTAGCAGCTCCAGAAGCCGCTCCTGAGGAGGAAGTTCCTGGACCCGTAGCGCAGGATGTAAGACAACAACAGGTACGAGTACGAGCTGTTGCGGGACGATGGGGATTGGGCTTGCAAGCTCCAGAGGTCCAAGAGGTCGCGATCCAAGCAGTGGCCGGGAGAGGACGCCAACCGCGTCAACCTCCTGCAGCGGCGCAAGGCGCACCGCCTCTAGCGGCTCCTGCGGTAGCTGCATGACGACGCCAACCGCATCAACCTATTGGACATATTGCAGCGGTGCCGGAAGCACTACCTCCGGCAGCTCCTGCAGCAGCTGGACGACGACGCCAACCGTGTCAACCTCCTGCAGCGGCGCAAGGCGCACCTCCTCCAGCGACTCCAGCGGTGCAAAGCGCACCGCCTCCAGCGGCTCCAGCGGTCGCTGGACGATGACACCAACCGCGTCAACCTCCTGCAGCGGCGAAAGGCGCACCACCTCCAGCCACTCCAGCGCTGCAACGCGCACCGCGCCCAGCGGCTCCAGCGGCGGCTGGACGTAGACGACAACCGCGTCAACCTTCCGCGGCGGTGCAAGGCGCGCCGCCTCCGGCAGACCCTACAGGGATTATACCTCCTGCACCGGTACAAGCCGCACTTCTTCCAGCGCATCCTGCGGCAGCAGGACGACGACAATCGCGTATTCCTATTCCAGTGGCGCTAGGAGCACCGCCTTTTCCAGACTTCGGAGTAGCAGAAGAAGACCCATCGAGACTTCATGAAGATAACAGCCAAGTAGGTTTTTCGTCAATGTTTAATGAGGTAGATCAAGGAAATGAGAGTTTGAGTGACGATTCGAATTTTCGTCAGTTTCTTAACGATAGATTAGGGCGAGTAAATTTTGCGAATTGGAATCAGAGAAATGATGTACAAGCACTTAACCTAAATAATGAAAATCAATTATTTAATAGTACCAGTAATGAGAATGTTAACCTCAGGAATGTCGAACGCAATATTCAGCCAAGCGAAGATCCATATTGTAATCGTTTTTTGAATATGATGGAGCAGACGCTGTCTGTTATCAGAGATACAAGTATGAGTCAGAATAATTCAAGCTTGTTTAACCGTATGACTTCAGCTAAGACTCTAGCATTTTTTTCGGATGATCCGCTTGACTGGTTGAGCTTTAAAGACGCGTTCGTACATTCAACTGAAAGGGGAAATTATAGCGACGGAGAAAATGTAATGCGTTTGTTCGAAAGCTTAAAAGGCGAGGCTCGCGATGCAGTTTGAATGCTCTTTGCCGGCGGGAACTCTGCTGCTGAAATAATGAAAACGCTCGAAATGCGTTTTGGCAATTCTAAAAGAATTATATCAAAACTTTTAAATGAAATTAGAAATCTACCGCGGATTGTGTTACATAAGATGAGCTTTGTGTTACATAAGATGATTTAAGAAATGCAGTCAATGCGATTAAAGCATTAAAACATACACGATGTATAGACAATGAAGATCTTAAGAACGAAGTTTTACGAAAGTTGCCAAGCTCAATGATCTCTAATTATATACGTTTCGCTAAGTCCACAATGGAAAAAGATAAAAATGATTTGGAAATTCTGGCTGACTTTTTATTTGAAGAAGTTGAAATGTCCTTAGCAGCCGGAATTATTGAAACGCGTTCGAGTGAGACAACACGAAGTAAAACGGATCGTTCAAATTCGCACTCTCTTGCCAGTAAGGCTACTGTTTTAGTAACAAATGTAGACGAGTCAAATAGTAGCGAGGCCGATAATTCAGAATTGTGACCAAAGAAAGCTGCTAAATCTCAATGTGCGCATTGTGGTCGCCGGAATCATCAGACTGATTCATGTAGAGATTTCGCGAATGCACCTATTTTTCAACGTTGGAAAGTTGCAAGGGTTAGTCGTCTATGTTTTAATTGCTTACGCGAAGATCATTCATGCGAAGATTGTAAAAAAGCTCGTTGTAGACTGTGTAAAAAACCTCACCACGAACTTTTACACATGAATGACGAGAAAAAAGGGAAACAAGCACAGCAAGAATCTCGAGAAATTGAAAAATCGAACAAAGTAAGTGTGAACGATACTAGTAATTCAAAAAGTTGACTAAGTTCTGATACATTCTTAAAAATAATACCTGTGCACGAGCTTGGTTCTCGGTCGTCGAAAATTATTTACGCCTTATTAGACGAAGGATCAACTGTGAGTTTAATAAATTCGAGTGTCATAAACGAGATAAGAGTTAAAAGTTCTCCTGTAAATGTATCACTGAAAGGTATAGGCGACGAGAATGTTCACGTATTTGCTTATAAAAAGGTCGATTTAAAAATCAAATGTGATAACGCAACGTATACCCTTTCAAATATTTTGGTTGTAGATTATCTCGCACTTCCCATGCAGTGTGTTAACTCTATGCTGACTGATATTTGTAAAAAAGAAACGGGGGTACGCGTTGATCCGTACGAAGAAGCTCCGGTAATGTTGATAGGTCAGAGTCATTGTGAATTAATATTGACGCGTGAGTTTTTCATACTAAGTAAAACTAACCTTATAGTTTCAAAGAGTTTGTTAGGTTGGACAATTCATGGTCAGTTGCGAGAAGGAAGTTCAGGCCGTGTTAACTCAGTCACGACAGTAGATACTGGAGAACCTTGTCTTTCTTGTTGTGAAGGTTATAAAGAATTACTAAAAAAGTTAAATTTTACTTTGATTTAGAATCACTGGGCGTCGGTAATTCTAGGAAAATATCGGTACAGGATAGGCGAGCGATAGAGATTTTAGATAAATCTAGCCGGTATGTAGATGGTTCGTGGGAAGTCGGTCTTCTTTGGATAAAGGACGATATGCTGTTTCCAAATAGTCAAACAACTGCGCTTCGTAGGCTTTATTGTTTAGAGCGAAAACTCGATCGTGACCCAAAATACGCGGAAATGTATTATCGCGAGATCAAAATGCTAATTGAAAATGGATTCGCGAGAATAGCTTCAACTAATAAAACCTGCTCTAAATTATGGTATTTCCCGCACTTCGGCGTACAGAATCCAAATAAACCGGGAAAAGTAAGATTAGTCTTTGACGCAGCAGCTAAAACGGCAAATACAAGCTTTAATAGTTTATTGTTATCTGGTCCCGTTCTTTTAAAATCATTGTTAGGAGTAATAATGCGTTTCAGACAGTTTCATTACGCGATTAAATCAGACCTCCGTGACATGTTCCTAAAAATTAAAATTCGCGATCACGATCAAGACGCGCAGCGTTTTCTTTGGAGAGGAGAGGATAGAACGTTAGAGCCTACAGAATACGTAATGACGTCGGTATTATTCGGAGCGACATCTTCTCCGTGCACAGCCTTGTATATAAAAAATATAAACGCCAGTTTATTCTTATCTAAGTATCCGGAAGCGGCAAATAGTGTAATAGAAAATTGTTATATGGACGATTATCTGGATAGTTGTGAGTCTAAAGAGGAAGCTACAAGACGCGTTTGTCAAGTAAAAGAAATAAACGCAAATGCAAATTGGGAAATGCACGGGTGGGCGAGCAATTGTGCATCGATTTTAGGAGAACAAAATGGCGAACAAACTTCAAATAAAGCTATTAATATAAACGAAAACGAAGCGGCAGAGAAAATATTAGGTTTGCAATGGTTAAATTTATGTGATGAATTATTTTTTAAAATCAATACAATTAAAATCAATGCTGAAATATTAAATGGACAACAGTTTCAACGAAAAGAGAATTTTTACAAGTTATCATGTCTGTTTTTGACCCCCTGGGATTTTTATGCCCAATGACTATTAAAGCGCGAATTTTTATGCAGGATATTTGGACGAGTGGCGTAAACTGGGACGAATGTATAGGCGAAAATGAATTTTCGCGTTGGAAACAATGGCTCTGCGAGTTAGAACGATTGAAATTATTTCGGATGAGTAGATGCTATCAGACTCGTACTTTTCAGCAAAGGTCGGCCGAGTTGCACGTTTTTTGCGATGCTAGTGAAATAGCGTACGCTACCGTGGCCTATTGGCGATTTCTACTTCCGGATGGTTCATATCACGTTTCCTTTATCATGGCAAAGAGCAGAGTAGCACCTCTCAAAGTAATGACCATTCCGAGACTTGAACTTCAAACGGCATTAATCGCTACGCGGATGGCTAAAGTGATAGGAGAAGAGCACGATTTTAAAGTTACTCGTCGCGTTTTCTGGTCTGACTCGAGAACCGTATTACACTGGATAAGGAAAGATCCGCGAGACTTTAAAATTTTCGTAGCGACGCGATTAGGAGAAATCAGCGAAAATTCGGAGGTTTTTGAATGGAGATGGGTTCCTACGAAGGAAAATCCTGCTGACGATAGCACTAGAAATGCACCTGAGGCATTGAATAGAGGCAGTAGGTGGTTAGAAGGTCCATCATTCTTACGCCGAAGAGAATCACATTGGCCAAAAGAGTATGCTGAATCACACCTTGATGTTGTAAGTATAGATAAATTAGAGACTAAGTTAATTGTTGCTCACGTTAGAAAGAGTGTCACACATATTATTGATGTTCTTCGATTTTCCTCGTGGGAACGTCTTGTAGCTGTTGTAATTCGAGTTTTTCAATTTATAGAGTTAGTAACAAAAAAGAATAAATCTGTCGACTGTAGAATAAGAGCAGAAACAGTTTGTTTTAGGATTAGTCAGCAGGCTTCGTTTAGCGATGAGATTCGAGCGTTAGAAAAATCTGAAAACGTACCAAAAAATAGCCGAATCTTGAATTTGAATCCGTACTGCGATGAGCAAGGGTTATTACGTGCAGAAGGGCGTTCGTCAAATTTATCGAAAAATGATTTTATAACGAATCCTGTTATTTTAGATGCAAAAGAATATTCTACGCGTTTGTTGATAAAGGAATATCATGAACAGTTTTTTCATGGTAGTCACGAGACTGTCGTGAACGAAATTCGGCAAAAATACTGGATAGTTGGTTTACGTCAAGCTTTGCGAAATATAGTCTCTGCGAGATTATCTTATCTTATCGTATTAGACCTTTCACTCATTGCGGTCTTGATTATTTTGGCCCGATGCAAGTGAAGATTGGTAGAAAGCGAGAAAAACGTTATGGTGTTTTATTTACTTGCATGACAATTAGAGCAATACACTTAGAATTAGCTGACAGTTCAAGTACCAACTCGGCAATATTAGCTCTGAAACGTTTCATAGCACGAAGGGGTAGCCCGGAAATTATCTATTGTGAATTTCAGAGGTATGAGTAACGAGTTAAACAAAGCATATAAGGATTTACGTAATGACAAAATTCGCGATTTCGCTTCCACTAACAAAATAAAATGGAAATTTAATCCTCCAACTGCATCACACATGGGAGGTGTGTGGGAACGATTAATTAGGTCTGTAAAAACAGCACTATCAGTTATCTTAAAGGACCAAGCTCCGCGTGAAGAAGTTTTATTGACTGCATTATTAGAAGTAGAACACTGTGTGAATTCCCGACCATTGACCCATGTATCGTTAGATTCTCGCGATCAAGAAGCACTTACTCCCAATCATTTTTTGATTGGAGCTTCCTCAGGTCAAATAAAATTCGGTAGTTGTAATGCGCAAATGGGATGTACTAGGAAAGATTGGCAACTTTCCCAACATTACGCTGATACTTTCTGGCAGAGGTGGTTGAGAGAATACTTACCTACTCTAATTTCTAGACAAAAATGGCAGGAAAAAGATGTACCGTTGAAAAAGGGCGATATTGTACTTATTTTAGACGACAATGTAAGTCGCAATCAATGGAAAAAGGGTGTGATTGAGCAAGTTATGCCTGGGTTGGATGGGCAAGTACGCGTGGCTGAAGTTCGAACTGCGAATGGTACACTTGTGAGACCTGCTCGAAAACTGGTGCGCTTTTCGAAGGTGCAAAACCCGTAGGTTTTGTACGGGGTGGAGAATGTAACGGTATGAATGAATGAAGTGCGTTATAATATTGCTTAATTGTTTAAGTTGTAAAGTTCTCTCCTGTTTGGCGAGACAGATAAGATGTTTAAAAGGTGGTACGAGCGCTTCGCCACAACAGGAAAGATTGTAGCTGTTGTGTAGGCACGTGTGCACGGCATTCACTGTGGATTGTCCGGGGCCACTAAGCTCTCACCATTGGTTCTGATAACTAAATGAAGGTGAGAGCTACGGAGCCAGAGGAATTCACCCTCTCGCGGACGGATTGCCAGAGAAGCGCTTGGCGATTGGAAAAAAGGACGAAATAAAAAAAAAAGAAGAACGATGGTTTCCATGGAAATGTTAAGCGAAACAGGAGAGGACTCATGTCCTGTCACTTTTTGCTTGACTGCGAAAGAGGCAGGATGTACTTTGTACTTATTCCCAGTTATTTAAAATAAACTGAAATAAAACAATTCTTTCGGCATTACCATTCCTTGTGCACGCTACAGCTATATATACGCGTTTTCTTATTCACTGTTCAAAAAGTGAATATTTACTGGTCAAACAGTGAATACTGACTGGTGGAAATGTGAATAGTGACTGGTTAAGAAGTGAATAATCACTAATTGAAAAAGTTAATTTATTTCACTATTTTCAAAAGTGAATATTCACTATTTGTTAGTTACCGACCTATCACTATTTCAGAAAGTGACTATTCACTGCGAATTAGTGAATTTTCACTATTTTACATTAAGACAGTTGACAGGGTGTCGGGTCCGTCTCCTAGGGTAAGCCCAATCCGAAGAAGGTCCATGTTTCAGGAGCCAGCTCCGCGCCGGTAAGGCCGACGTTCCCTGCCTACTGCATTGGATTGGCTTACCTACTTAAGCGACCTTTCTACCAGTCCCTACTACTGCTTCGCATTCGCCCAAGCTTGCGCCTGTGAGGCAAGGGAAAACCTGGAATTATACTGAAAGAAAGGTCCAGGGAAAAAACCCGCCTCGAAGCAGCCGGAGTCAAGGTACTTTTCCTGCTGAAAAAAACTCTGAAAAATTCCGAGTGCCCTCACCGGGAATCGAACCCACGACCCCTTGAACAAGCGTGTCTCCGCTAGTAGGGCGTGCGTCCCAACCAACTGAACCACGGACGCTCTATTTTGAATGGTATTATTCTATATACCATTCTTAAGAACATTTTTCAAAATCTCGAATTCAAGTCTGCTGGTAACGATTCTCCAATTCTAATCTCAAAATGCAATAGACCACGTGCAACATGATGGGTTACTGGACTTAACTTTCTTGGGTAGTTTCTATTTAGAAACAGGTACAAAAAGTGAAACCAAAAACTGTCCATTAACCAGATTACAGAAGCGTTTCATTCTGTCTAAGAAATGGCAAAGAAAAAAATCCAGTTTTGAGATTCCCAATCTAAGAACTAGCCAGAAAGTGGGTTACGGTAGAAACCAAGAACTTTTTTTACTTATTAAAAAAATCATAAATTTTATTTTGGAAATCTGTGAGAATATTATATTGTATGTTTGCTTTAGTTACTTTAATCGAAACGGTTATAGAATCACCTTGAACTTCCTCCCGAAGAACGTAATGGTGTTGCAAGATCTTATGTTGATACCTTCATCTATCAATAATCAGATAAGCTGACAATTTGAATACAGGTATTTTATATTTATGATATAAGTATACCAACACGGATAATCAATTGATTTACTTGGGTTAGGGATGTTAAAGTGCGCGTAGTGCCCCCTCAACACTCTTAACCCAATTAGGACAAACAACCCTGTCATATCTTTAGATCTGTACCACCCTAAGGTTGGTCTTGGCGTAGCTAGATTATTCTTTAAATATATATATATATATATATATATATATATATATATATATATTGTACTTATATAGAGCGAAATGAGAATCGAGCATTCAAAATGCCTATATATATATATATATATATATATATATAATATTATATCAGCGGTATGTGGTGTCCTTATTTGTACGACAATGTTACTATAATATAAACTAAATTTATCGTTCACAGACTACGATTATGAGTAATTTTCGTGGTGTCATTTCTGACCAACCACATAGTTTTGGTTACGTGTACGACAAATGTGGTTAAGCGCGGAGTTGTCGTACACCTAGTTTCGGCCTAAAATATATTCACATGAAGGAAACTCGACTGCAGTTGAGCTCAAAAGGCTAAGTTGACAGCGTCAATCATAATTAAAGTCTAGAATTAAGCGCGACTACAGCGTTGATATTGGACGTTACGTGAAATTTCATCAATCGTGTTTAACAAGACCGAGCGTTGATGATTATAAAATCCCATGACACGATGTCAATAAACAATTACGATTGTTACGTACAAATCACTATATATAGTTCAAAATTATAATATATTAAATAACCAATCAACAATGCAACTCGCACGTGAAAAGGTATTTAAGTTCGAATTCCTGGAATAACTTTCCGCCTTTGCACAACGCTTCTCATGGGTCACAGTCTCAGATCAGGCTATGCGCATATATATTAAATCCACGTGCTTAAAAATGTTATGCGCGCATGTTTCAGTTAATTATTCCAGAAGTGCGCGCCATAGAGTACTTACAGTAGAGAGGGAGAGAGAGGGAGAGAGAGAGAGAGAGAGAGAGAGAGAGAGAGAGAGAGAGCGCGTCTCTCGTCTTCTGACATATTGGTAAGTATGAATAATATTATATTGCCGATTAACAACCTCGTACCTAGAGTAACTACTGTTACTTCATATTTACAGAGATTACATCCGCCAGCAAACTCACCACGTGTAGTGCTCGAGCAAGAGGAGACGGATACATAGTAGCGCGAAAGCAATCAAGGGAAATTATTCTCATATTCAGCCTTTTTAAATTATTTTATGTATTTAACGTCGCATACATAAAAGAAAGTTTATACGATCGATAAAATCACATTTTTAACAATTATATTTTTCGTTTGTTTTAGGAGCCTCTTACCTGATGCAGCTATACAAGAGAGCTATATATATAAGAGAGAGAGAGAGAGATAGAGAGAGAGAGAGAGAGAGAGAGCTATATATACGCGTTTTCTTATTCACTGTTCAAAAAGTGAATATTTACTGGTCAAACAGTGAATACTGACAGATGAAAATGTGAATAGTGACTGGTTAAGAAGTGAATAATCACTATTTGAAAAAATTTATTTATTTCACTATTTTCAAAAGTGAATATTCACTATTTGTTAGTTACCGACTTATCACTATTTCAGAAAGTGACTATTCACTGCGAATTAGTGAATTTTCACTATTTTACATTAAGAGAGCAGTGCTCCATTATCGCCTCATGCGCAAAATGCCATCGGGCATTAGTGGCGCGCAGCTGAGCGCGATCTTTAATACCGCGAGGAGCTGCGCTACTCGCTTGTGATTTTGTTTGCAAATAATAACGATGCACGTGGCTGTTGGGTTCCGAAAGTAACTATATAGGTCAGAGCTGCAGATACCCGACGTGCTGGCCCCCATTCGTCAGGTGGCATTAACGAGAGTGTTTTCGACCTAGACCATCCCTGAATCGCTTTTCTGTGTGCGGTCACATCGCGCCCTCGTTTTCCCATATCTATATATACACACACATACATACTTTTTGCTGCTCTTCATTACGAGAAACTCCAGATCGCTGTTTTTAAATGCTATTATAACGTGCATTATGGCTTGATTTTGCATATGTTAATATCAAGAGAAGAATTCACAATGAGAAAAGAAGTGTAAATTCACGTGAGTAAAATGGTTCAAGTTTCTTTGAAGCATATGGTACTTTTAACACTGTAGCAAAAAGGGACAAAACTGAAAGTAGGAGTCCTATATATACATATATATACACACGCTTTGGAAAATGAGAGCCTAATTGGCGAGCACTATGCTGCCGCTGGAGGCCACTAGCACGTCATTACGGCCAAATTGTTATTGCACTGCTGAAGAGATGCTCCGCGCACCTTTACGAAAGAGAGCTTTTTTATCTGCCCGAAGCGACGCCGCGCACATATATTATATATATATATATATATATATATATATATATAGCACGGTATAGTTAAGAAGAAAATTACAGGCGTTTCGCTCACTATTCAACGAGTATTCTCGAGCTCTGTTTTGCGCATTATCACGCTCTATCTCTTGATTTACAGCTGTATTAGGTGCAAAATCTCTATAGGAGACAAACGCTGATGAGACTAACTCTTACTATAAAAATAGAGCAAGAATCGAGAATAATGGCGAGCAATTCTTTCAAATTCGACTAGAACGAGTACCCCGTCACATATATGGATCACTATGCATCCCCGCGACGTAGGAAAAGTGTTCTCTCTCTCTCTCGTTTTTTTTCTTCTACGAAGACTGGTTAATAAATTATTGCTACTTCTGAAACCCTTATCAATCACTCGGTGTGCGCGCGGTTCCCTCGAAACCGATTTTCTTGGACACGTCGATAAATAAGACGGTGGGGAATATTTTATGTTAAGTGTGCGCCTGAGTTGCTATCAAGGTGAGCTGAACAAGTTCGCGATGCAATTGGATATGGAAGTCATGTTATGTATACAAGCGATTCGCAAAATTATTTAGATGTCGTATGCGAATGAGACATATCTTTGCTTTTTACGTGTATGGAGAAATTTATCGATACCAAAAGGCAAAGTGGGAAACGTATACGAAATTCGTACAAATATATAAGTTGGTTATTACGAAGTCACTGCATATAGCGCGAGAATAGGTATTTGATATTAATGCATTCACGCGTATATAATATATATCAGATACTATTACGTCACTTTTTTCGAGTCGGCTATTCGGTATACGGTATATTATTGCTATCACTATTATAGAACAACGAGATAACATACGACGTAAAACAAATTAAGCGCGAATTAAAAATATACCGTTTGAGGGAATCAGCGATTTAATGCATTTTTTTCGTTATTTTGTATTTCTGTTATGATGAAACGAAAACGAATTTGCAATCACGTGTCACAGCCGACAAAGTGTACAGAGCCAAAACCTTGTTACCGCGCTAAAAGTAACAGCACTGCGTGCGGCTAACTACAGTTCGTAACTACATTTTTATTTTCATTAGCTCATCTATACAAACAGCAAAACAAACAAAAAAATTAACGCGCGAACGTATATGGTAGATACACGGACGGCTGCCCATAGTAATAAAATTGAGCTTCAGTCGTGAGTGAATTTCCTAGCGAAAATCAGCAACAATTGAGTATGTCTCTTCGACAATCCCAGCTAGCTATCAGAGAGTTATATTTCCGAAAGTCACGTGAGGGAAAAGGCTCCGAGAGGGAAAGAGAAAAACTGAAAGGATTAAGGGTCAACGATGAAAAGTTAGCCATAGAGATAGAGAGCAGAGAGGAAGAGAGATTCAAGCGCACCAGCCAATTTTCTGAGTTACGTAAATATAACAGAATGCAATTTACTTGTAAGAGCGAAAGAGGAGAAACGGATGTCGTCATTGCTGTAGTGCGTAAACTACATGCTGTAGCTTTTGTAAAATGATGTAAGGAGACAAACTAATGTACGAACGCATTTAATATATAATTGCTCTCATTATATGTAGTCGATTATTTCTGTGTCTGAATCAGGTAGATTTCAATTTTTTATTATACTTATAGGTGCCATATATCTAATTTGTATCTTAGGAAATTTCAGGAGGAGGGAGAGGGGATTCACAGGACTTTATAATGATAGCACTTACAAGTTAAGTACAAATCATGATTGTTAAAGAAAAACCAACAAAATTTTTTTTAAACAATCGCGATATGTTTTAAAAATATAATCAGTTTTGTTTAATAAAATCTAATTAAAAAAACTGATTATATATATATATATATATCGGGAAAACCTCCTTAATAATAAATATAAACTATATACTGCACTGTGGAGTTTTCATCATGAAAGTAATTCTGAGTAACAAACATATAGCCAACCTCAAATTTAGAGCATTAGTACAAGGAAGGCGTAACTTGTAATCTGTTTCGCTTATTTATCGGCAAGCGCCTTCTAAATATATAAATATATATATATATATACAGAACTGTACCTGCTCACATACGCATACACACTGGCTGCAAACGGAAATTGGACGGTCCCTTGTCTTCCCCTTGTCTCCTGAATACAGAGGAAGTGATTAACCCACGTGATTTAGCTATGCGCTTCATCTTGGTTCAAGGAACTTTGTTTCAAAATATAGTCACAAACATTTTATTAGTTTCATACAAATTATTAATGCAATTTTTATCTTTGAAATAGTGTTCTTCCATCGTAAATCGTATTGTCACGTGGCTCCGGACTTGCTTATAACCAGCTTTTTTCAAATCGAAGGTCTTTTGCGTACTATAATCCTATTTTGTTCTAGTGGTTCTTTAGAACAAGAAAAGAATGTCCCAGAGAGGTGTCGTTTGATTTTTTTAAACAAGGGAACGCGCTGAATGTTTTTTATGGACATTTTCATATATCATGAATTTTAGCCAGTGATTGTATAAGGTATATATGTATTTTTTCTTTGTTAAAATGGTGTATCATATAGATTTAATGGTGAAAAAAAGACCTTTTCCAATTACATTTAAAAAAAATTTAGTTGAAAGAATTGTGTTTGATATTTTACATGGTTTAACGCAGGCTTGCCTCTTAGAAGATAAATTGATTTTCTGAAAGTTGCTTGGGGACTGTCGCGAAAGACGTATAAACTTTATTACATCTATTGCACTGCTGCTATCATTTCTTTTTATTTTTACTTAAAAGAATGACACGCTTTGCATGAGGCATTTACGAGCATCGCAAGAGACGCATAAGAAATACAACTCGCAGCCGACATTTTACGAATTATAGTAAAGCTTTTCTTTGCTCCTTTATTCACTTACATTTCTGCTTTGCAATAATAAAAGTATCGTCAGTTATAAATAAAATTTTTAAAACATTATTAAAACAATCAGCCATTAAAAATAAATAGTAATAAATACGAAAATATATATTGATAATTATATTCTGCATATGAATATAATAATGAAATTCAAAAATGGACAGGCCTATAACAGTTTAAAAATGTTAAAAGGACTCTTCCATCAAATATGCCTAAGAGCACCTCTTGAAAGTAAATTTTTGAGTCCGTTTGTTCAGCTAAAGCAAATATTGGATTTCACTTAATCAGACAGTTAATTCGCCTATATATAATAATCTCTTGCTTAAACTTAAAAAACCAATACCATTACGTTCAGCTCGACGTAAGTGTTCGATCGAAACCGTAGGTATATACCCGACATATTTCGCGACTTGATTAATTAAAACCCTCGGGAAAGTTTGAATAAGGAATAGAAGCATAAAAGATCAGAAAATTTATCCACACTCGAATTCAATAATTTACCTCGTGGTATAGTTGTATATAATGCTCGACAGCCTGTCAAAGGCACAGACTCGACTGTATACTTGGCGTCTCTTTCTTTTTCTCACGCGCGCAGAGTAAGTGGCCTCCACAGGCTGACAGAGGAGATGTGCCGCAGAGGCAAGAAAAAGGGCTCAGCTAACTCTGGTGGCCGAGCCAACTTCGCCAATATGTTGTACATAAATGGTATGTTGGGAAAAAATGGAAACGCGCACAAATACGCGGCTTGCAGAAAAAGTCGTGATGTTGCACAAACGCAGACGCGGGCGCCTGTATATAATATACGATTCCGACGAAACTTTGGCTTATCACATATAATATACGAGAACTTTTCAGCTGGCCCTCTGGAAAGTATTATAATAAGTTTTCGAGTGGGCTGACTGAGTAGTGATGGAAATATTGTATTTTGGATAAGGTGGAATTTCTGAGCGTAAATTTTTTTCGCACGCACTTATTAAAATAGATGGTGTGTAGAGATAGCATAGAGATTTATAATTTTTGTGTAAGATCGAAAAAAATTACAATGGTTATAATTTGTTTGCGAAGCATATCCTACGATACTCTGATATATCAGAGTATCGTAGGACTTTATAGACCTTAAACCAAAAGATTATTTATGGAGCTACATTTATTGATTCATATAAAATAAAATAATTGTGATTCTTTCAAATGTAGGTACTATAAGGATCACCTATTACTAACTCGGTGTTCCAAACAATGAAGAAAAATAACTGAAATAAAATCTCTAGTTCTATGCTTGCAGTAATTATACCATTGACATACATGCAAAATTATTTCAATTTTAAATAAATAGGCGTATTATTTTAATTCTGTTCTTTGTTATAAAATAAAAAATTTGTCATTGTTTCAGTAGTCATATTGCGGAAACAGCATAAATAGATTGAAAATTCATTGCCAATTCCGAAAGTCTAATCCATTTTCCACACCTTAGAAAACGTGTGAAAATTGAATTTTACAGTTGTTTTCTATTTTCAGATGTTACAAAAAGAAAAATTCTGCGCCAGTTGTACGCTCACGAGATTCCCTGCTCTATACGGCTCAAATCACTGAATTTTCGGGTCAGCGCAGAACGTCGCGAAATTGAATAATAAGTTTTATTCGTTGACCTATTATCTTCGCACTCGTAAGTCAAGCACGCCCCGGTGTCTCTTATCGTTCTTCTCTATTGAACTTTCTTGCGCGCGTTCCTGTCTCATTGCCTTTTGCGCGCGTTGAACTGCATCTCTCGGCAGAAATCTCAAAAGAGGGACGGATAGGCTACCTTCTGTATAAATATAATACATAGGGGTGGTTATCTGTGAGATCGACAGACAAATTTTTTTTTCGCAAGCCATGGTAAATATTTTATAAATTTTTTCCAATTTGACTGAATTTGTTCAATTTTTTAAATTACTTTATACCATACTGATAGAGAGGCTAAGATGGTAACTTTGACCATTTTTTATTTTTAGCGCAATTAAATTAATTTGTAACGATCCTCAGGGGTGCGTTTTGATCAGAATAAAAGTTTAAATTAGAATTTCAAAACGTTTGATTATCCGGATCAATAGCAAAAGATTCAAGGTGATATCTTTAACCAGTATTAATGTATCTGTAAAATTTCAGAATGGGAAAAGCAATAGGTTTTCTCTTAGAAATAAAAATAACATATTTAAAGCTTATAATAAAAAGTATAACTACTCAGATTGTAGCAAAAAATTCATAGATAATATATTTTACTCTCTCTCTGACACACATACTATCGGTAGTCGCTCGGACAGTCCAGCGCGTTAGAACTATACACTGTCCGTCTGGCTGGCCGGAAGCTAACTACCCGTCTGATGGTCCGAATACTTACGCGCGCAAGGCTCCGACTCATACCCTGCGCTTACGCAACCTCGCACCTCGTTATATATATACACACACATATATACGTGTGTGTAGATATATGTAAAAAAAAGAAAGAGAGAGAGAGAGAGAGAGAGAGAGAGAGAGAGAGAGAGAGAGAGAGAGAGAGAGAGAGAGAGAGAGAGAGAGAGAGAAAGATATGCCAACCGAGTCTTCCATTGTAAATATTATGTTAAACCTTTCCGTTGAATGGGGACAATGGCGGCCCGTTTTCTATTATCAGAGTCTTAAACACGGATGTAAGTATATTATAATATAGGTATATTGTTGTAGCGAGAGCACGAAGTAGCTGGAGAGGAGTATACGTCCCACGGGAAATACCGCGTATATGTGAGATTGTGAGCCAGTCCAAGCATACACTCCCTATAGCCTGTCTTCTGTTTCTTTATGTCAGGACGATGTATATCGGCGCTGCGACTGCGCCGCGGGCTAAGAAAAGCTCACGAAGCTCCTGCGGGTAGTTGCGGTTACGGATAAAGAGTTTATATCGTGAAAGGATTTTTTGCCTCTTATTTTTGACTTCCGCACATGCGCATGCAGGGATTCGAAAATTGAAGAACTACCTAGCTTTTCTAAATTATATATATATATATTGTGTTCTACTATATGTGTGCAGCGCATACAAATTTTAAGCTTGCAAAAAATGCGGTTAAAACCGAAATTCCTTGTATACTAGCTCCTGCACATCCTGATACGCGCGCAAGAAAATCGAGGTGAAGGTCAGCAGGCGCCTTCGGCAGGAATTGCAAACAGGGGAAGAACGCCTATATATATAATAAGAGTCGCAAAAACACACGGACATTTGCACTTGTGTAGAGGGTGGAGAAAGAGAAAGAGCCTCGTGAATAATCGAAACAGCAGTGTGTGCGGTATACGTCCGCGCACACAGAACTATTCCTGATCCAAGGGTACTACATATATATACGTATATACGTAAAGTACGTTCGATAAGACTTGCGGTATAAAATTCCTCCTATATATATATATATATATAGGAGACATCTCACACACATCCTACTCCTATTTTCTCTATAATACATTAAACTCGCTCCGCGATGTCGTCGTGGCACACGCACGTTTTCTCGGGGTCTGTTGTACGTGCCAGGCGCAAATAGTTCTTCATAAATAATGAAATTTTAGGATTCACACAGATGTCGTCATGGCCGTTCTTCCTTCGCCTCGTAAAATATTCCGGACGTGAAGTGTACGGAAGGCGGAATTTTCTCGAGCCAAATAAGAGCGTGCCGCGAAGGGGAGAAGCGAAAGAGTTTTGGGGGGAAAACTAGCGACTTTTGCCAGAGTTTGCTGCGCGCGCTCGCCTGCCGGAGGTGCGAAAGACTCGGGTGAGATTTGAGAAGCAATATTTTTTTTATAAGGGGATGTAATTTTATCGGGTAAAATTGGGTTACGCGCGCTGTGTCTGAGAGAGAGAAAGAGGGAAAGTGAGAGAGAGAGAGAGAGAGAGAGACTCGTGAGCGGAGGTAAACAAAGGAACGCTGAGAGCGACAACGTGCTCGGAATCGCCGCTGCGCGCGAATTTCCACTTGGATTTGTCGTCGTGAGGTAGATATATACAGAGAAAGAAAGAAAGAAAGAGAGAGAGAGAGAGAGAGAGAGAGAGAGAGAGAGAGAGAGAGAGAGAGAGAGAGAGAGAGAGAGAGCTGCATGAACGCTACCGCGATGAAATTGACTTTGCGGCTTTTATTACTTCGCTGCCGGGGAAAAACAATGCGAGGGAGTATCGTGCCTTTGACGCGATGGCTTTCTTGAAGAAAACGACGACTGGCTGCTGTTTTGTGTTGGCTTAAAGTATACAACTTTGGGTTACGGCGTTATTTGTAAACTTTATATCTTCAATTTCCATTTATATATTGAACAATTTTTCTCTGCAACTTTTGAACGAAGTTTTCCCCTTAAAATCTTCAAAAATTCGCGTAATTTTTTATTATTGCGACGTTATGTTTGTCTCAGTCAGTACCTAATCTTCCTAACTTTTTGAATAATACTGCATTCGTTTGAATCAGTGAATATTGATTTTCCATTTGATAAGCATAATCAGTCTCTATACCACTTATTCACTCTTATGCAACCGATTTAATGACTGTATTTATAATGTTATAAGATTTATTGGTTATAAAATTAATTAAAAAATAAATTATTAGTTTTATATCCAACATTTAACTTTCCTTCTTATAAACATTGTACACTAACTCTAGAAACTGTGTATAAAGCCACAGAGGAAATTCAAAATCTGACAAAGTCAATCACGGGTTTGAAAACTTGAATTTATTGGTCCTGCAGAGGAGAAAGTCTGAAATTTCTGTAAACTTTGTCAGTTTCAGGGTATTCCACAAATAATCCGAAATAAGTTAATAATCCGAAGTGAGGAAATTTCTAATGTATTCCTAGTAAATATTTATTTACTAGGAATACATTAGAAATTTCCTCACTTCGGATTATTAACTTATTCGCAAGGAATTTATAAACTTATTAGTTTTAGGGCACAACATACAAACTTCTTGATCTCAGTTAATACAATTCTTGTCACGAGTGTATTTAACACATACTAAAACTAGTCAAAATCTAACTATAAATTATCAGTTCATTACTAGATTAAACTTGAATCAGTATTAGTAAGATTTGTTCTTCTCACGAGACATAACTTATGGTTAGGAAACAAAGGTTTTCATTGTTTATATACAAGAAGCTGAAGGTCTTGACAAGTTTTCCGACGACCAATTGACAATGCAGAATCGAACAAAAAGAGTTGACTGCATTATAAGTTTCATCTTGAAAGAAGTAAGCGTCTCACTTTTGTGTCACAATTTATATTCTAATGCTTATATACAAAACCATTATTTAAAATTTAATTGCTGTGACATCTATCCAATATGCCTGCAAATATAACCTACCAATACTTAATATGTGCAAATATAATAGTAACGTTTCGTCTGCTTCGCTAGCTAACTCTTTAAGCAAGCACCTATTTTGCTTTAGAAAAAAATCGCTGCTAATTCATTGCCAAAATGTGAAATTATTTTAAAATTCAATATGTCGCTGTCGTACGAAAAATGGGGAAATCGTTCAAATGTTTTATAAAACAACTCATTTCGGTATTAGATTTCTTCTACGGATCTGCATCATTTAAATGAATTGAAAGTTAATCGTAATCGTATTTCTTAAGAGAGTGAATATGTGTATCGCATGGATTTTGAACAAGAATTATGTAGCAACGTTACTGATCCCTTAATATAGAACTTATTAAAATATGAAATATGAATGCTTGATTGATATTTTTAATATTTGTTTTCTATCACGGAAATATATCAAACTTTACAATATATGATTCATTTCGCGCTCATATAAATTTCAAAATTGCTGCAGTTTCGTCGCCAACTTCCTTTTAAAATTTTAAGGTTATATCTCAACTCAGTTTGTGTCAACGTTCACATCATGTTTCTTTTTTTTTTATCAAGCATTTCAAATGTTTTGTATGAGAAAAAAGATTCATTTCTGCTACGAAATATACATAAATATTAATATTACATTATTACATTATGTGACTTTTGCCATGAACGTACTTTTTAACAGAGTGTGTTTGTAAGTTTAAATGCGCAGATTACAATCATTTAGAAACTTGATGAGTATTTCACATGCTTTGGTATCTGGTGCCGCTATAAGTGATTCTGCGGATTGCGGTAGATAGTATTTACTTTTACGCAATTTGCTAATGAGATCTTTTCTTTGCGTTTCGTATAAGTCGCACTGCCAGAGAACATGATTAAGATTTTCAGTATAGAGATCGCATTTACACATAGGATTGTTAAGTATATTGACACGAGTAAGAGACTCAGGGAGGTTATAATGACCTGATCTGAATCTGTTGATTGATACAATGAAGTCTCGTTTTAAAGAATTCTTGCTTGAAAACAACGGTTTGTTACTATTTGAAAAGAAATATTGAAAGTATGTTGTTCCTTTGATTTGTGAGATATCTTTGATAAATTTGGTGGATTTAGAGGTTGCCTCTTTTTTAAATATTGGATAGTAGTCTGTATAAGGGATATTTTGTATGTCAATATTTTTAGAGGTGGTTTTGAGTTTTGCCAGGTTGTCAGCGGCTTCGTTACCGTTGATACCGATATGGGAAGGAATCTATATAAATTGTATCTTTGTTTCAAACGGGTTGTCAAGCAAAAATCCTATGTATTTCTTTTGAATTTCGTAAATATATTGATTGTCTTTTACATTATTATCGGTTGAGCGCATGGCTATTAAGGCGCTTAGAGAATCGCTAAAAATAACAATATTTCGGTTACGATGTTGTAAGGCGAAGTCGAGTGAGGTATTTAGCGCAATACATTCGGCTGTGAATATAGATGCGTCTTTGTTTACAGCTGTCGAATGAGAGAGATTGAGTTTTGGGCAGTAACAGGAGCTACCCACAGCAATGTTTCCGGGAATTTTACTGCCGTCAGTATAAAAGTCGAGGGCGTTATGATCTGTAATATAGTCGTTGATTAGTCTATTAGGGTCTGGGACTTTTTTAAGGTTTTTGGCAAATAAAGTGTTGGTTGGGATGGATGTGGTTATAATGTTATAATCGAAAGTATAGAGATTGAAGTTATTATCTGTGGTTATTTTGTATTCGTTGTTGGAAGTTAAATTTGTAATGCATTGTTGGAGTATTTTAGAATATTTTTGAGTTTTTTATTTTTTCCTTGAGTTTACAAAGCTATTTATTGAGAGTGTAGTTGATGAGTTTTTGTTAGAGTGTGATTTAATAATAAAGCGTTTACAGACGTGTATGGCTCTCTGACTAATTAGCAGAAGTTTGGATTCACCGAGAATGACATTTGTGGGCATGCTGTTTCGGTAACCGAGAGCTAGCCTCATGACGCAGTTCTGAATTTTTTTCTAGTTTTTCTATCTCAGAGTTCTTGTTCATGTAAATATAACTGCCATAGTCGATTACAGATCTAATAAAACTTTTGTAGAAGATGATAAGCGTATTAGGGTTTGAACCCCACCATGTGTCGCAGAGATATCGGATAATATTTAGAGATTTGTAGCATTTTTTTTGTACATGTGCGATGTGAGATTTAAAAGACATATTGAAGTCAAAAATAATACCTAGAAATCTTGTGGATTCTAAGGATTTAATAATAACGTTATCGATAAGTATTTCTGTACAGCCTGGGAGAATCTTTTGATTATTGAAGTGGATAAATGTAGTTTTACTAGGAGATAGTTCTAAGCCGATATCTGTGAGATTGTTTTTGATTTTCTTTATGGCGTTCTCGAGAATTTTTTTGCCTCTTTTGATTGTGCCGCATTTCGTGTAAACTGAAATGTCGTCGGCGAACTGAGAAATATAGACGCTTTTCTATAGACCGGATGGTATATTAGCTGCATAAATGATGCACAGAAGGGGGCTTAAGACACCTCCCTGTGGAATGCCTTTGTGTACTAGTCTGGGAGATTCGTTTAAAATAGAGTATATTTGCCTTTTTTTCGTTATAAATTTTATGAAATGTAATAATGCGGGTGGGCATCCGATAGAGGCAAGACGCGTAAGGAGAATATCTACATTGACGTGGTCGAAGGCGCCGTTGACGTTAGAAAAGCTGCAAGGACTCTTTTTTTCTGAGAAAGCTTCGTCAATTTTTAAAGTGAGACTCGTTAGGTTGTCTGAGCACGATTTGCCTTTACGGAAACCGCTTTGATTGGCCGGTATTATATTTTGTGTTTCCACCCACCATTGGAGTCGGCTTTTGACGATCGTTTCAAAGAGTTTCCAAGTGCAGGATGTTAAAGCTATCGGTCGAAAATTTTTTTCGTCTGATTTTGGGATGAAGTGAAAGAAAGATTGCTTCCAACTTTCAGGATAATTATTTTCGTGATACATGTCATTAAAAATGTCCAGCAGAAGCAATTTATATTTTACGAGTAGACGTTGTAAAATTTCGTAGTCCACTCCGTCGATGCCAGGCGAGGTGTGTGTTGTCTTAGAGTCAAGGGCTGTGTTGAATTCGATGAAGTTGAAAAGGATTTCAAAAAACGGATTCTGTTGGGATGTTGGGAGAGTTTCTGGGTCAGTTGGAGCCCAAGGAGGGCTGAATTTGCCAAGAGCAATTTCCATATAGTTATTGTTTTGAAGGTGGCTTGCAGTGTGATGAGGTGAAGTGTTTAACCAACATTTTTTTAATACTTTGAATGTGTCCCAGACGTATTTACTGTTTGTGTGGAAGTCTAGGCTTTCGGAGAATTTAATGACGGATTCTTTTTTTTTGCTTTGAACAATTTTTTCGCGATAGCGGTACATTTTTTATAGTGTATAAAGTCCGTGAGATCTTTTGTTTTTTCCTATTTTTTAAAAGACTCTCGCCTAGTTCTCTTAGCAACATCGCAATCAATGTCCCACCACCGAACTGGATTTTTCTGTTTATGAGAGAAAGTGTGAATATTTTTCCTGGGTGTACAAAACTTAACAATGTTGGAAATTGTTTCCATAAAGAAGTCGTATTTAGAATTAGACGATAAGTGGTCATAATTGGAAGAGAGAAAGTTTACATAGTTAACATCTAAAATTTCATTAACTCTATTCCAGTCGGTGCGGGTATATTTGATTTTGTAGGTTTTCTTCGTATATACATGTTTATTTACGTCTACAGTGATTTGAATCGGAAAGTGGTCAGATCCCCAGGTCTCGTCGAGAACATTGACGTTGGTGATGTCAGAAGCAAGTGTCGAGGGAAGTATAAGGTCGAGATTAGATTTGTAATCGCGATGAATATCGATATATGTATGAGAGTCGACATTATGTAAGAATAATTTGTGTTCATCAAGGGCATTCGATAATCTAGTTCCGTTAACGTCAGTATTATGACAATTCCAATAGGTGTGGTGAGCGTTAAAGTCGCCAACGAGTAAGCTGCTCTTATTAGTATTTACCTTTTAAATAATCGAATGCCATTGTTCTTGTGTGTGATTGATACCTGGGGATCTGTAACTGGCTATTATTTCTAAAGGAGTATCGAAATTATTTATTTCTATGCCGGACATTTCTACGCAGTCGATTGTTGTTGTGGCGTGTTTAGTTTCGCGGAATGCTAAATTGTTTCGGATAAAGAAAATTATACCTCCTCCTTTGGAATGTACCCTGCGTTTTCTGAAAATCTTGAAGCCCGGAATGCGAAATTTGTTGTGTTCTTGGAGCCAGGTCTCCACGCATATACAAATGTCGATGTCTTGATGTATAATGGCGTATTTCGTATTGACGTTGCGCGTAGCTTCGAATGTTCAAGAATAAGATTTACAATGTTCTTTTTTCAGTTGAGTGATGCATGGCGAATGGTATGTAATGTGATTAAACGTCAGATTCTAAGGCTGAGCTGGTGTCGTCTTCAATGGTGTCGTCATCTTGTATTAAATCTTGGCTTGTGGGGTTGCACAGTATCTTAATAAGTCTTTTAACACGATTTTGTAGATTATGGTCGGTAGAAGCATTGTACATGTCAGATAGCATAGCTATGAGAGCTGAAGTGTCAGCAGTGAATGTAGCAGCGATTTCTGTGACATTAGTTTTGCGGTACGTTGACGATAGAAATTCAGTCATGGCTTTAAAATCTAGTGGATATTTGGCTTGATTATTCACAAAGGGATATTCTATGGGATGGACTTGATTCCGTATGTCCTCGAGTATTTTAGTTTTAGAGTAATTTTTCCTTGCTTTTTTGGCTGAAGGTTTTTTGGGTGGAGTGAACTGTATCCTGATAAGCAGCAGAATTTTGAGAGCTGACAGTTGAAAGTGATTTAGGCTGGTTTCTTTTTATGCCAGCAGTGTGTGGATTAGTGATATTCGGTTCCTGCGACGAAGTTTCGGCTAAATTGAGAGTTGCTGGTGAGATGCCTTGTGTATTATCGTTATTGTTTACTTTTGGTGTGCCGAATTGAAGTCTTCTAGTAATTCTTTGCTTGATAAGTATATTCATATGCGGTTCTTAGACATTCGGAATGAGTAAATGACCTTTTGGGGTTTGACTATATCTCCCACGGCAACTGTGTAATCGGTAAGGTTCAAATCTTCCACACAGTCTAGAACTAATGCTTGGTCTCTCTTTGGAAATAAACTTTGTTGATTAGCAGCAGAGTAACTCATATTTTTAGCGTTAGACTTCATTGGTGCACTGTTAGAACTTTGGGACTGCAGTTGGCTTACTTGATTAGAAGAAGCCATGGTTGAGTTATGCGAGGACAAAATCACTCGCGTAGGCCGATGAACGAGGGGCTAGAGCCCCGCATATGTAACACGCGATAATTCAGCGATGAGCGAAGGCTTCAGTGTTTCTTTTTGTAATAATAATAATATTTACAATATAGTATATTATAAATATACAAATTATAATTTTGATATGTATTATAGTATTATATTACATTTTTAATATTAGAATCAATTTTAGAAATCAAAAACAAATC
Organism: Muscidifurax raptorellus; assembly: GCA_020010945.3. Lineage (NCBI taxonomy): Eukaryota > Metazoa > Arthropoda > Insecta > Hymenoptera > Pteromalidae > Muscidifurax > Muscidifurax raptorellus. Next base: position 19,482,776 of record CM052077.1, on the reverse strand, counting down.
ACAAAATTCTAACGATACTTTTGACGCATGCGCACTACATGAGCCAATCATATTGACGCATTCTTGGCTTTACTTCATCCAGTCATGACTTTTTTATATAGGAATAAAAATCGAAATGACCCGCTGCTAAAGTACGCATCTATATTTTTCCAAATTTAAACATTCGAATGTAAATCTTGGAAGAGAAAACCAGAAACCACTTCATATGCCAAGAATGACTCTACAATACGCTTAATCTAAGAATAATTCGTATCAACGACTGAGAAAATCACCGATAATCCGACGACTGCCTACTCATATTATATAATAATTTTTCAAAATGACGAAGGGACATACCTTTTATTAGGCGAATCGTGTCTAGCGCGTCTAACTGCCGCCTCGAGCTCATGTAAGCGCAGTTGCGCAAACAGTTTCGGCGTCTTATATACGAGTGGTTTGGGCGCGAACGTGCAACGAGCAACCACAAGCCCAGTACTCAACGTATATAACTGCTCGAAGACTCACGCGTAATATTCTCGCAAAGCGGTCAGCGTTTTGGTTGTCTCGCGCGTTTCAAAGCTTTCGGAGAAGCATCACGTTTACTCCCCGCAGGCCTCGAGGCCAACTCAAAATTGAATATTATTGTGAGAAGTTGCTTTGTTCCTCTGCTATCGTCACTTGCTCACGTTTAGATGTGTATATATATATTCATACGATAATTACGACGCATAAAGCTTTAAAATGCAGTGCAGATTTTGTTTCGTGATATTCTAGGATTACACTATAAAAAGTTTTTTATGGCAGTAAAAAGCTAGCCATGAGTTACTCGAAAGTAATAACTTCATAACTTGGATATTTTTTACGGTACTGTGCAATACATCCATAAATAGTCTTTAAAGTAATAAAAAGAAACTGTCATGAAAATCATACAATTATAGTTGCATGGAAAAATAGATTTATATAAATCTTATTTTCTATCGTAACAAACAGCTGTGTACATATTGTCGCAGGTGCATGGTTGAATTTAGAATAAAAAACAGGATCCTATAACAATAGGTATAGCTATACATCATTTTTAAAACTAGAAAACAATTAGGCGAACGCGCGCGCATATGTGAGTATAGGTGCGTTATTGTCCATTAAGCCCCCATTAATGCAAACACACACGCGATCTCTCTGCGTGCATTGCCTTAATTCAAGCGGCTCTCCATTCAAACGTGGGCATTATCGATCGTCCAGCGAAATTGAAATCTTGTCGCATAGAAGGAGCTCGGGTGCTCATTCATCGTTAAATGAATCCCTCCTCCTCCTCCTCCAGTGGTCGTAGAGCTCTATCCTGCGACTACGTCAGTGTGTCTTCGTTAGCCGAGTGACAGGAGGGAAATCGGGACAATTAATCGACGTCTAGTCGTCAGCGATGCCTCTGCTCTCTACCTCGTGAGACGCACGTGTATATGCGTGCATAGCGGCGGCAATGCCGACGGTAGTGCACAGTGTCCTCGGATCCAAATGAATTCCAGCAGCCGTCATTCAGTCGCACACTGTTGCCAGCAGCCCTTTGAAATATGAGCTTACACGCCTGGGCTGCAGTGTGTATATAATTATTTGGCCCGCGTTGAGTATATTCCTTTCGGCGTATATATTTGTGAGTTTCTCGGAAGTAATTTGGAGGTGATTTTGAGCTAGAAAATGTGGTTTGAAACTGTACCTCGAAAGCATAATAATACAGCGGGATTCTACGAAATTTATCAATGTCCTTACTTGCTTCTCATAAACGTTTACGGAATCTATGGAAAATATTTGAAATATATAAAACGACTGTAAAATCGAGCTAAAAATACTTTGAATAGTTTCAAAGTTGTTTAATACAGAAACGATATAAGAATGAAGTATTATTACTATAATCCAATTGTTCCTTAATGTTTTCCTTCATTCAGATAGGGAAGATCGGGGCGATCTGGCCTACTTTTTATATTATCTTTTTCTTTTACAAAAACGATGAGTTAAATGTGATTTTTTTCAAATTTTAAGGATGATGTATAAAAGGTTAGAATCGATTTCGTAAGCACATTTTTTTTTGCCAACCTACCCCATACCCCGAGTACATTGAAATTTCTGGATAAAGTAGAGTAAAAAGCAAATATTATTATATTATAACAATAAAGAAATTGAGTCAATATATTATAATAATATAAATTCTAGTGAATCGGTAACTATCTCTAGCAAAAAATTATATTGACTAGAGTAGATAATTAACTTGTGTATAAGAATCATGCATTTGCATTTCTAAAGTAACAGACCAATTTTATTAAAAAATATATCCCTACAATAACAAAATTTTAAATATTAACCAACATACCCCAGAGATGAACTTCAACTTCAAACTTAAGTAAATTATATGAAAAATTACAATATATATAGAAATTAAATAAGTATTTGCCAATATAGAGAGAAGCATTCTTTTATTTAATACCAAAGTGTAATGGCTCAACTATTACTTTCAAGACTTATCTAATTTTTTTAATGTCAAATATTTTCTCCAAAGTGTATAGTAATGTTAAAACTCATGCCTTTCAAAAACTATTTCGGCTTTTGGGATGAAATTGAGCTCTATTGTTTTAATGAGTTATTAGTACTCGGACAACTTAGCAATAAGCCAACTCACCCTGTTTATGATAAAGGTGATCTTGGATATTGAGTTAATAAAAGAGATTAAAATTTATACGAAATATCTATATTGTGCAAAGGAATTTACAACGTAAACAATGCTCGTTCGCGACAATATATCTCGGTCAAAGGGCACGAGAAGACTGACTCGCATCGATCAGTCTCTCTGCTCGATCGCACGCCTTATCGCTAAATCGCGCCGCCAAACTTGCGCTCGCTGACGAGCGCCGAAGGAACCCGATGGTGACCGAGTGCACGAACTCACTATACTAATATAGGCATACTTTTAATTGTACGCGTGTGCGTACCTACGACGCCTCCCACGGCCGCGTCAACGCGGCTTGAAGCCACGGGTCGACCCGTCGGTCTCCCCGCGCTGAGGTGACCTTCAGATACGCGGAGCAAGCTCCTGTTGAAGTCTATGAGAGTCTGAGGGTGATCAAACCACCCTCAACTGAGAGCCTGACAGCCATGGATCGCATTGCCGATCCATGCAGATGCCGACTTAGCCGCGGAGGAACGCCTGATAATCTATCTCGCTGATCTCGGTCATCATCGCGCTCTTCCGCCCGATTCTGTCCGGAACACACCCGGTCTCCCCTACTTATGAGCGAAGGAAAAAGATACATCAAAGTAGTGGTACGCAAGCATACGGAATCAGCAAAATAATTTTGAACTGCAAGTATTTTACCTACCAATTGAAATTCATTTACTCTATAATAACTCGTTTATCCTGCCTAGCGACAATAAGTGGCACCAAGACTCGTATAAAAACTCACTTCACAATTCAATTAACCAAAACATTGCCCTACATCATTTATACCAAGGTTAAAAATATCTTAAATGAAGTTAAAAACCCTTATACTAAAACGCTATAATTAAAATAATTCAATACAAAATTATCAATAGTAAAACATAAAAAATAATTCTAATGTATAAACTCGACCCCCAAAAAAAAGAAACCACAATAGCCAATAACCTTGCTACAGAAGCATCACAAAGATCAGATTTCATAAGTGATTTCTCTCTCCCAATTGAAAATGCTCAAAAATTTTACTTAACGCCTTAACAGAAGAGTGGAACAATGCCTGGCTAAATGGAAAGAAGTCCTTTCTGCACAGCATCAGGGATAACATATATATCAATACAAAATTACGGCAATCCTCGAAGCCTGAACAAGTTTCATTAACTCGTTTAAGAATAGGACACTCTAAACTAATCCGTCCGTATATACTTGAAAACCTTGATCCACCAACATGCAATGAATGCAACATTAGAATAACAGTTGAGCACATCCTTTCTTCCTGCAAAAAATTTGACCAAGAAAGAAGATCTCTCGGAATCCCAGATGACGTAAAACTATCCTTGAAGTCTAGGGTAAACCTACAAAAAGTCATTAAGTTTTTAAGGCTAACCAATCTGATTAATGTATTATAAATGTTGATATTTGTAACTGAAGTATCTATATATAAGTATATGTATATTTTTATTGAAAATATTTTTTTTTACTTTAACTATGTATTTATATATTTGATCTTGTACATTATGTATATATTTTTTTTTCCTATTCCTTTCTCTGTAATATGTAATACATTATCTTGTATGTGCCATATAATATGTATCAACATGTAAATTTCTTGTGGTCGCTAATGGCCTAGTTGTCGATGCGACCTTTAAATAAATAAATGAAAAAAAAAAAAAAAATAAGTGGTACATAGAGCCTTTTTCCATATCCCTCTTATTTGAATCTACCATATATATGCCAAATTAATATGGCGTCTACTTTTATTACTGTCTTATTATTATAAGGTCAATTGTAGAGTGTATCTGGTATTTTCTATTTATTATACATGTTCCTGCACCGGCGTAATTATATATATACACATATATATATATATATATATATATATATATATATATAATATGCCTTCAGGTTAAACAACGGTGTATAATCCCTCGCGGTACACGGAGTACAACCAGAATACTAAGAAAGCTATTGGATTTTAAAAAAGATGCGCGTTCAAGTTCAAACTAACAACGTTGTGAATTTCAAATTTCCACGCAATTACAATATTTATTTGCAGAGAAAATTAAGCCATGTATGACGAGCCTCTATCATTTTTCAACTAGCTCGCTCATGGTCCCGTTCCGCCGGCGTTTTTCAAAATCCCGCCATGAATTCTAAAAGGGCTCTAGGTATACTCGCGCAGAAGAATGCTCCGAATTTTTGCAAAATCTGCCTCGGCGTTTAATCGTCAAACCCTCCACATAGCTATATGTATATAAATATATAGAGAGTATGCCAAGGAGGGAACAATGCAGCACAAGTTGTGCGCCACACCCCCTTCGTTCCTCAACTATGGTCGGCTCGCGGACGCGCGAGCTCAGCATATATTTATATAGGAGAGGGGAAAAGTGGAAAGACAGAGGATGATCGCGCGCGCGCGGCGTTGCACGTGCAGCCGCCGTAAAGTGATTTACGCGAGGTGCAACGCGCACTTTGCGAAACGCGTTTCGCTACGTGCGAGGGAGGGAGATAGAGAGATAGAGAGAAAGAGAGACAGAGAGAGGGTGAGAGAGCGGAACGACGATGACGCATTATTATGATAACGTGCAGACCATCTCTCTCTTCCTCTATGCTGCGCTTAGAAGAGACTTTGTATGCCTGATGGATATATACGCGAGAGAAGGAGAGAGAGCTTGGACTCAGCTCGTCGCAATGTGCATAACTAATGCAGCTGCTTCGGCCTCGGCATCTTAATATGGACAGTGAGGATGCCGAGTTTCCGAAAATCTCATTGAATTTGATGAATAATTCAGCTGTCGCTTGTGATCCACCGATACATTTCTAGTGTGTTATTATGCATCGAAAGATTGCGTGTATATAAATGCTGAAATATATATTCGTTTGTCTACGTGGACGCTTCAGGGCTTGTTTACTACGTGGATAGATCATTAACTTCGGTATAATGTCAATTCTTTTATAAAGCTGCTAAATTGATGCAATTGAAAGAATATTTTATTTGTAATATAATAACATGAATATAACTTTAGTATTACCCTTATGCGTTCAGCAAAATTTTAAAAGTGACAGTGATGTACTGTGACAACGTGTAGGGCTATACTCACGTTGAAAGGAGGCAGAGCTGCATTCAAGAGCAGCGACAGAGTGAAAGAAAGATACAATGCTATAGAGAAATAGAAAACTATATAAAGGTGGTATTGCAGGAGGGAGCGTGCATGAGTAATTTTACCGCTTTCGGTCGTAGATCTGCATGGGGGTCTCGCAAGTATTTTATATTGCATAAAATCGAAAATTGTGGACTTTATAAGTTTTATCTTGTATAATTTAGTCATTTTTTAAAATTAAGTTATCTTTATTTTATAGCTTTGAGTTTCTTTAAGCTGAATATTTAATAAACAAAATATATCTGTAAATGCATTTAAGTACTATCACCTTCTTCCATAAAATCTCTGATATTTTATCTGTACATTTTTAAACATTAAAAGGATTATTCTACAAAAGTATAAGTATTTCGTCGCCTATTTTTATAAAACGTATTTACATATGTTTGCATGATCTGAAAACACGTTAAAAAGCGTTTAAAAGCCACATGAAAAATTTTCATTGTGGCTTTTCAAGTTTTATCATTGCTATTATACGTTTGCACATAACAGTACAATTTAAATAAAAAAAAATATATTACAGTATATTACACAATAATGAATGTTCCTAAATAGCAATCCTAATGAAATCCTTAAAGTACTAAACACTGAATCTGTTAAGAAACGCACTGGTTTTAAAGTTTTGAAAAAATTCCAACTGAAACTGTATGTATGTATACGCGCTGCAACGGACACTTCCGACATTGGCAATTCACAAAGGAAGGCTCTAGCATAAAGCATCGGCGCTCGTATACGAATAAGGATATAGCCATGCAGTATAAAAAAATATGATACCGCGCCTGTTTACATAATACACGTTGCGAAAGGCATGTTATGCTTGACGGCTAGTGCGCGACAGGATATTATAGATGAAATATTACCGGAGCGACGCCAATGGCCACGCGCGTCTCTTCTCGCCTGCTCTTTTTTCATAAAAGCAGCTTTTGTTAATTTTTCATGTTACCATCAGTGTCGTTATCGTCGGCTTTACCGTCGTGTATGCGCAGCTCTGTACTGTGTAGATGGCAATAAAAGGCTTCGGGATTAAAATGAGTTTATTCGTGGACTATAAGATAGCATGGGCGATGAACATTATATCACCTCTGAAACATTATTGTTTCTAGCAATTTTGTACATACAGTTTTTTTTCTTAAAGGTAAAAAGCGTTAGATAAATTTTAAACAAACCTACATAATGAGCAATACTATATATACATTAATAACAACTTCACAGCTACAGCTCAGCTTTCACGGCGACACGAGCAAGTAGAACAAGTCAATGCAAATGATGCATGATACTTGCATGCTCCCTAAGCATAGCTGATATTATGCGTAAGCGCCGCAGGATCTCGGTAATAACCAAGCATTTAGGATATTAATGCGAGACATCGCTCACTACAGACAGGACGACGGTAACGACGACGACGACGTCAACGACGATGCAGAGAGAGAGAGAGAGAGAGAGAGAGAGAGAGAGAGAGAGAGAGAGAGAGAGAGAGAGAGAGATCGAGTGGCGTTGCTGCTGCACGTGCGGCTTTGTGATTCTGGATATTAATGCAAAACTGATAAAGGCTAATGCTCTCGGAGCAAAGCCACTTCTCCTTTCGGAACTTGATGCTTGTGTGTGTGTGTGTTTTTTATTTGCGCGAAATTGAGACGCCGTATCGAAGTCCAAGCTCAATATATAATATACTCTACGACACCAATCCACTCTAATCTTCCTATTGCTTCAACACCGCGATGTCTGTGAACAGTTATTGTTCGTTCATGCAATTTCTGAAATACAGGGTTTCGCGCGAGGTATACGGAATCGTGCAAAATTATACGACGCAAGGGAGATATGCTTGGCATGTTTTGATTTTAAATTGCTTGTCTAAGCTCGTGCTGTATTACTGTATATGCGCGCAAGTTTGAGAAGCTTAGGATTATCGCGTCGTGTTCTTGCCTTTGCGATTGTTTATTCAAATTGATATTCTCCTACATTGATCGACACGAACATTGTACTTCATATCTTATAGAAAACAAGAGCCTATTGTCGAAATTTTAAATATGTCGTAAAATTAAAAGGTAACCAACTTACGTCATCTAAATTCAGCCAAAAGGATTCATAACTGTCATCACGCAACTCACCTGGAACACAACGTTGTAACAATGTCAATTACATTAAACTGAATTTTGAAGAATAATTATAAAGTATTACATATAAATCACAATAACTTATTTAACCTAAAAACGTATACGCTATGATTGAAAGTTTTTACTCTCACATTTGTTATACCTATACGTGTCACACTGAGCAAATTAAAAGGAATCACATGAAGATGAAATCCATTCCATGTAAAATCCCTGTCAAATGGAAGTATATATTTTCAACTAAAATTTATATTAAAAACTCATTAAAGATATCCAGAATTATGATCATATATTTAATAATTAATAAATTTAATTTTATCTTTAACAACGTAATAATGTCAGTGTGAGGTTTTTAGCTCCAAAATTAGCCAAGTGTTAGCCAATATATTGTTGAAGTTTCTGCCAGGCAATGTACGAGGCTAAATTAATTTTCTAAATAATTTTGTGTTTCGCGATATAGCTTTATAGAGATTAACGATTGTAGGTATGTAAAGTCTGTATATTGTAATTATGTACCTCACCAAGTCCAAATTGAATTTTACTCGCATATTGCTGCGTATAGTTGAAATATGCTGCAAGGTTTCGTGTATGAAGGATTAAAATTTAATTACAATTTATTAACGTTTTCCGTTGCCAAAGTCGTGATTTCTAAATTGCTACTATCTTAAATTAAAAAAATACATCTGTCATTTATACCATTGATAAAAAAATGACAGCTGCTCGAATTGTACGAACAGCTATAAATCAAAAGCCAAAAAAATTTGTCGATTAAAACTTTCATTGCTTTTTCTTATACATAATATTTACTACGCTCATCGTGCAATTTTAATAGAGCCAACGCGGTTCTATTACAAATTCGACGCAAGACAATAAGAATAGTTTATTCAAGACGGTTACTATACAGTAGTGCTGTTGAAATAGTGTTTTCAGAAGTTATTATGCCGAAGTCTGAGAATATTAGCGGCAATTTTCATTTGCATGTAAATTAGAATCCCCTATCAAAAGTGTACATTTTGCGCGTAATTATGCATAAGAAAGAGATATAAAATTTCCATGCGCAGGTGTTAATAGATTTATTCGAAAAAAACTTTCAGCGCTAACTTAATTAAATACACCTTATAAAATTCTAAATTAAGCAGCTGCATCGCTCTAGAGCGTAGAAGCTAGTCAGTTAACTTAAAAAAAACTCTTGAACAAAATTATTAATACCTGAAAAACCAGTACTGAGCTGTGTTTCTCTGACATCGCAAATGCAGAGCCGGAGCAAGTTAAACATTTCATCTGTTTCACTCCGTGCATTGCCGTAATCGAGGAGAAACTGAGATTATTTCCCGTTTCACGTTGAAAACTCGGAGGAGCCGGTTTTGACCTATACCCGCGAGAAATTCCCGACGGACCCGAAGAGCTATATACGGTACTTACGCACGGGGCCAACTCTTGTCGCTCGCATCTCGGGATTCTAATAAATCCGCATTCGCATTTTATCCCATTTTCTCATCGTCCCTGTCTCTCTTTTGCACGAGAGCCATAGGTACGCGAATCCCCCGAAGAAAATAGTGGGCTGTAGTATATATATATATATATATATATATATATATATATAGCCGAGTCTCAGCTGGAGCGGTATTGTTCTGAACGCCGATATACCCATGGGAGCATCGCGGGAGTGAATTCTCTGCGCTTGAGCTCGAAATTGAAAAGTCCTGATTGTATAAGCGCGCGCTGCACGCGATTGGACTGCGAAAAATTACCGGGTACTTTCGTGGCTATATATAGCTATATGACTCTTTGTTTTGTCTTGCATTTGAAACTTATTGTGGTTCATTCGACTACGAGTATGAGATTGTGAATAGTGTAGGTGATTGGAGAAGTTTAAAATTATTTTATAGCTATATAAATCTGTCGGGTTTATCATTTTTTACTGGATTCAATTTATTTATTACGCTAATAATGGATGTGTGAATTGTATTGAATTGAAGGAAACTATATTTACGAATTTTTTTTCTTCGCATAGAAATTGCGATTTTGTTTTTTCAATCGCCGATAGACTTGTTTTGTAGAGATATAAAGAATACATAAAATTTTAAATAAATACTCCTCATAGAAAGATTTAATTTATCAAATATATCGAACTGTCAAGGGATAAATCGAATTCATATGTTCCTCATTTGCCGCTTGTTTGTGTTTGTATCGTATTCTTTTATACTCCGAATCTTTAAAAAAATATAATCTGGCTTGCCCTAAACTATAATTATTTTTCACTTTATATACCGTAACTAGAAGTATCGAATTCGTGATGTGAAGCTAGCGCCAAAGTAAGTGCTTAGTGGTTCATAACCATACAAACAACGCTGAGCGTAGATTTGAAAACTCACGTATTCTGGCAGATTGCACTTGCATAGTTCAAAGTTTTTATTCTAAATCTTTGATAGTTTACGTTCAGTGTTTCTTTATAATATAATTGTTTTAGTCTACGGAAATAAAGGATCGTTTTATTAATTTTTTGATCGGACGTTCAATTGACCAATAAGTCATTATTTATAGACAAACAGTAGTACAAGTGAATCTCTAGAGATGATAATTCACTCCAGTGGACAAAACCTCTTAACTATCAATTACTCGAAAGCTAATTTGAAAAAAAATAAATTTCTTGAATTTCCACAACAGAATATGAAGAAAAAAAATGTAAAGAACGCGCATCTGCACTTGCTAGTTTAACCCATTAACGCTCAAGCGACTCGATTTTTTGTCAACTTTTCGACGCATTTATTTTCAAAAAATTTTTCTTGATTTTCTTTCATAATGTTATCGCCAATAATTTGTGCTCCAATAGTGGACAAAGGTGGACAAAATGCTTCCACTTTAAGAAAAAATTTTTGTTATCACTGTAAAATGTCTTATTTCTACAAAATGGCGGCAATAACGTAAAAATTTCATACAAAACATTACTTATTTTTGAGAGGTAATTAATTTTGTTTTCGAAAACTGTAGATTTAAGCGAAAAGTTTATGAGAACAAAAAAGTCTTAGAATTAGTCAAGGAACACTCACAAATTTTTTCGGAATTTTTTGAGACAATTAAAATATTTTTTTTAAAACCTAAAAATCTGATTTTTGAAAAACAAGTCAAAATTTTTTGAAAAAATTTGTGAGTATTCCTTGACTAATTCTCAGACATTTTTGTTCTATTGAATTTTTTTATCAAGTCCATAGTTTTCAAGAAAAAAAAAAAGTAATGTTTTGTATGAAATTTTTACGTTATTGCCGCCATTTTGTAGAAACAAGACATTTTGCATTGATAACAAAAATTTTCTCTGAAAGTGGAAGCATTTTGTCCACCTTTGTCCACTATTGGAGCACAAATTATTGGCGATAACATTATGAAAGAAAATCAAGAAAAATTTTTTCTTTCAATTTTCTCGATTTTATTTGTTTAAATCGGCCATATCTTATTTCCTAGAGGTCTAATTATCATTTTGACTACGGATTCTAAAAGAGCATAAAATTCTACGCCGAAATATGTTAAAACGGTATTTTTTTAAAGACGGCAACATATAAAATAAATGCGTCGAAAAGTTGACAAAAAATCAAGTCGCTTGAGCGTTAATGGGTTAAGAAGATTTGTACCATTAGCAGAAAGGCCCTGCTTCGTGAGGAAAATTCATCGAAAATCTTTCTTGACAACAAGCTTTTTATACAATCTTAGGAGAATCGAATTCCAGTTGCGTAATAAATCATATAGCTCTCGAAGCGGCGGTCTTTTTTCAAAATCGATAACGAGTATCCAGAGACGATAACGATCAGTAGAAAGGTGCAGACGTCTCGGTTGACAATTATAGAGGAGAATCGTGTATATAAGCCGAGAGCATCAAGTGAGAATCTGTTTAGCAAACCGAAAGCGTGATTCACATGTACTCGTTATCGTGCGTGAGTATATGCAGAGATTATCCACTGTGTGTATGTCCTACTGGCGCGCATTCAAAGCCTCGAACAAACGTATATACACACGCATACGAATTTCAAGCGGATTCCCAGGTATATGCACACTTACTCGCATGTGCGCCCGGCACCCGTAAAACGAATACAACCGCATTTATATAGGTATACGTGGAGTATAAGCACGGTGTTAACTGCTTCATAAACAGTCAGGCTAATATATATTACGCGCATGGAGAGTCGCGTTAATCTTGTGCTGCGTCGGTACAAACTTGTAAGCGTGCTTCTATACATAGGTGACTATATACAGAGGTTGCGTTCGAATTCCAGTGTATTATGTACCTATAATATATACGAAACGTGCAGACGCGCAAATGATTGCATATACGTAGGCGTATGCGAGAGCTCGTATATATATATATATATATATATATATATATATATATATATATATATATATATATATATATATATATATATATATGAGAATGGAAAAACGCGAGAAAAAATTTTGAATTCTTAGAAAAGTATAGTGATCTTGCGAATTTGGCCTCGGCACACCGTCTTCTGGCATATTCATATTATATACGAGAAGTAGCCCATGTTCAACAATATATTTTTATTCAAACCTAAGCTCTTTTCCCGTACTTTTTTCCTATAAGTATAAATTCTCCGTTCGGGCATTCAGACAGTAGATATATGTTGTTAAATACGGGCTACTTTTCGTATAATTTAAATGTGCCAGAAAACAGTGTGCCGAGGCGGATTCCACAGGATGCGTAACGATTACGATAAAATGTATGGGTATATACATACGTTCTTTTCTAAAGTCATAAAATTATGAAAATGAATGTTTGGACAGTGGAGAATATTGATTTTGAAAAAATAAAGTCGGATGTTGCCTAAGAAATACGAGTTTTTATCGTAAATTGTATAAATTATTCAAATCGAGAGTGTCCAGCGCATTAAAAAGTCATCAGATTAAATATATAGTCGTTTAAAATACCGAGGAAAGTCTGTACCAGTATAGTACCAATATTATTTCAAGATTATCGCAAGCTCCGTCTTATTTTTCAAAATGTATAATATGCGTCGCAAGCTCTGTACTACTCATCGGGTAGCATGTATGGTTCAGTGGTCCTGTTCGATCATATGTAGAGCTCCTTATGCTGCGTCCAGCTGTGGCTGTAAAGCCAGACTAGTATGCAAATCTTGTGGCAATGCGGAGCATCAGCCACAAGGAATCGGTCTTGTCTTCAAACATGCACTTCAGAAGTTAAGCAACGCACTTGAGTTTGACTTGATGCTATGATCCTTTACTCTGCTCATGTCGTAAAGGCCCAACCATTTGTTAAAATGGTTGCTCGCTAATTGGACTACCAATTTTTGAAATAAAATGTTATGTGCAGCTTAGATAGATGACGTTTTAAAAACTAAATGAATTATACCGTAATGTTTTTCATTGAATACATAATATGAAAATATGCGACATCTAAAGTATTCTAAGGGGCGAGTTCTTTTCAAAAAACTCTGCAAGAATCGAGGTTACGAAAAATGTTTGCCCGCAATATTGCTCGGAATGATGTCACGTATATCAAAAAGTACTGCAAAATGAACACGAGCCTCATTAGTGGTATCTCATTAACAGCTGCTCTTAAAAAAGCGTAGGTATATACTACCTACTGCTGGAAAATTTACGATAACGGCCTAGTTTTTTGTCTTTTCTGAATCACACTTATTTGAATCACACATTCGGTGTACCCATTAAAAAATTCTTAAAATAGCTGCTACAGTTAATTACGTGGACATCTTTACATTACTGTGCCGCATTTTTCAATGTCACCGAGAAACCAGCAATAGCGTTTTCAAGCAGATTAGAAAAGACGAAATTTTTTATTGTCTGTATAATTACGTAAGAGAAACTTAAACATAAATATATCGAAATTTCCATCGCAATAAGACAAGGAACATTGAATATCAGAGCTACACGTTGCCACAAGCAAGGATCGAGATATCATCCGGACAACTTGCATTATCGATGGGCTGACCGCATAAGCGAGCACCGAGGCACACGGTACACTACGCTTGACCTGTAGCCGCTTATGCGCCCTAAGCCGAAAAGTACTTCGGCGCCGTTGTGTCATGCGCTCTCTCTCTCTCTCTCTCTCTCTCTCTCTCTCCCTCTCCCTCTCCCTCTCCCTCTCCCTCTCTCTTTCTGACTCTCTCACTCTCTGGTTGGCTTTTGTCGCCGTTAAGTTTTCATAGTCAAAGTTAGTAACGTTGAGCGCGCACGTGCAGTATACACATGTATACATAGTCGTATATAGAGAGACTAAGGGACAACGAGATGAGACACTACAGCGAAAGGCTCTGGCATGACCAGCTTATTACTATTATGGGGGTTCGTTCGCGAATTTCCGGACGACGCCGCAAGCGGTAATTTCCGGCTGCGGAAGAAGACCCGATTTCGTCTCCAATATATATAATATATATATATATATAGTTGAGCAGGCAGCGCTAACTATATAGATATATACCCGACTGAAGGGTTACTGAAGCTCGTGCTAAGGCTAGCTGTTCTCCGCTCTAGTGATAATGTGAACGGAGGTCTTTATTTGGAGAAGCTGTTTATTTTAAAGATAATATCGATGTTATTTACTTCAAGTGCATGACTGGACTGCTTTGTAGAAGTTGTTAATATATGATATACAATGTAGGCGTACAATTCTCTGCTTATTTGTTGCCTTGGGTGTTCATTATATTTTCAAGTATACAATCTCTTCCATATATATATATATATATATATATATATATATATATATATATATATATATATATATTGATAAAGTCGGTAACTATTTTCAAGCAGTAATTATTCGATCTTACAGATGTTTGGTATTTACCTGGGGAAGATCGACAGTTTTCAAACAATTTTGGTTTGTTAAATAATTCTCTTCTATAATACTGTGCCAAAATGAAGTTCATTGCTGCTGAGAGCACCGGATACTTGATTATCAGATAAGACATTTTCTCATCTGCGATGTAGGATATTTTTTGGTAAGAAGATGTCTCACGATTGCCTAGCAATATCTAACAGCGTAATTGCTTCCTAGGCTAATAGTCGGTTATTGCCTGTACTTAATTAGGTATGATCGCGGTACGCAAGTGCCTTATATTTTTGTTAGCAAAAAATGTATGTAACGATATCTCACGCAATTTTCGACCGAACGAGCTGAAATTTTAACTTAAGCCCCCCCCCCGTCCCCTCGCACAAACTAAAAAATATCTTTTTTTTCAGCCCGATAGAGTTCAATTTTTCAAATCACTTATTCAGACAAATTTATCAATATTTTAAACAGAATAATTTAAAAAATTCAATGGATTTTTAACTTAATCTGCTGAACTAAGGTAGATCCAAACATGTTTTTAGAGATGCACCAAAGGTTTTAGAAAAAATTAAATGCATTATTTTCGAGAAAGCTGTGGTAAATAGATTTTGTCGTCAAAATGAGTAGCATAGAGTGAGGAGATTTCACAGGGGCTAAAAAAAGTTTAAAATTTTGTTCATAAACGAAAGTTGTCTAAGTATTTATTGACTATGCGTAAAAAGAGTTTCAAGTATTATAAAAATTTATAATCACGTACTTATACTGGTGATTCATTAATTGTAATTTCTGGTTTGTCCCCTTAAAAGTGTATTTGAAAATTAATAATCAACTGCGATTTCGGTATAGTATTTCCCGCATTTCGCTGTACTTCATAATCTGAAATTTCATTTAAGTTACCGCTTGTGTGATAAAAAGAGCTCAATCTTTTTTAATTAAACTTTTTTATACCCTGAAATAACGGCAGACCAGGTTTCATATAACACACTTCTTGTCCAGCTTCTTGTAGTATCAAGCTAAACAAAAAACAGTTTTTTTTCTGGACGCGCACTGCATTTTCATATAATCAGGAATTCTGATCCTTCAACAGAAGACAGATGAGAAAAATGATGGGCTAGAGTTAAAATTAAATATTTCTCATATAAATATATGAAGTCTCGCTTTTTTATCATGCGTGTTGAGCTATCAAGCATTTTTTCCTTTAAGTGACTTTCCCGCTGATAAGATATGACGGTGGCACGATGTTATACAGTAACGACTGACTTTAACAGCTTTCCAGACATACGTATACGAGCGACGCTTAGTTTCGATAATATTCCCGTTTATGATATACAACCCGCACGCGTCATAGGAAGTTTACACAGTGCAACCTTTAAACTACATGCCGTATCTGCGTACTAGAACGTATAAATAAAATGTGTTGCGCGTACTAGAGGGTTAAAGTGAATTTTTTCAAAATAAATAGAGCTTGCACGAGGTCGAATTGATTAAAAATATATGATTGATAGAAAATTGCATAACAGTAAAAATAATCTTTTAATACACGTGCACGTAAAATCGCATTTAAGCCCACTGTATCAAAAAACAGTGTTTGATACACGTGCGAAAGCTGATTCTCTATGCTAGTGTGACTCTTGCTTCACTCGGGCGCCAAACATGAAGCTCGTGCGAGAATCAGTTCAATAGTAGTAGTATAGAAAACTACTATTACCTCTATTATTGATCATTTTCTTGGGCCTATATCGAACAATTATTTAGCGTGTGTTTGCCAGTATATATTGACTTTCGTGGTTTACGAAATTTTAGAGTAGCGAACAAAAAATTCAGTTTTTGCTCGGCAATAGTGAACAAAAAAGAACGCTTTTATACATTATCATTCTTTTACAAATCAAAGCTAATGACTATATAATAAATTTCAATGAAATAGTACATTCTGCACGTAGGGAGTAAAGTAGGCAAAGTACGCACTGTGTATAGTTGCTGGCCGAGCGAAGCGAGAGTTATAACTCCATGCAGTCCAAGTCGTCCACGTCGCAGTTTTTAGAAGTGAAAATGTGGCGTTTTAGCCCTTGACAACGAGGACCAAACACTATATCTTACGCGGGAGATGGTGAAAAATCGAATATGCACCATAGGAATAAAGTAGCCTAAGCATGCATTATATGCGTGCACAACATAAATGCACCATTCTATTGAAATTCATCATATAGTAAGCAGCTTTAATCTATAAAAAAGTAATTATGTATATAATGAGGGATCTCATTAGCTACAACAGTCCAGACCCACGAGTCTACTATCATTACCTCAATTCAGTATACTTTCAATGCACTGAATAATTCGCGTATCTTTTTCAGTGCACATCGCTAACCAACCAGTTGCTCAGTCACGCGTGCAAGAAGCCAACCGGGTAGAAAAACGACGAAAGTAAGTAAAAGTACAGCAGTAGCAGCGCACAAGAGAATCGAAGAATAATTATGACGACAGACGCTTTATAAAGCGACCCTCGGGGAGAAAAAAGCAGTCGAGGAAACTGCTGCAAAAGGGACATCGCCTCATGGCACTCGGAGCAATTAAAGAAAGTTAATTATTTCTATAACGAAAAGCGCCACTTCCTCGCTCTCTTCGCGTGAATTTCTGCTTTTGCAACTAGCTATTCTGCATCTGCTATATAAAAATGCATCCGCAAAATTACTTTCCTTCGAAACCCATAATGAGAGCGTAAAGTTTGTGAGCGAGACGAGTAGTGATGTCGCAAGACGTGCGTTTGCATGTATTATATATATATATATACGTTTTTGTAGGCCAAGAACTACGAGCGCAGCCTTCTTCGATGTCTCGTTCTTTTAATTAAACACTTTGCGCTCGAGGGTGCCATCTATTAAACTGGCCGACGAGAGATATTACTTCGAGCTTTTCTTGTCGCGCCCGACGGAAAAAGGTCTCTCTCTCTCTCTCTCTCTCTCTCTCTCTCTCTCTCTCTCTCTCTCTCTCGCTCTCTCTCTCTTGCCAAGTACGTCCGGATGTGAACGCTGCAGGTATATCAGTGGAAAAGAGTCTTCGTCTGGCGTTGAGTTAATGAGACAGCGAAAGTATAGAGAGCTACGAGGCAGGCAATGTAGGCAAATATTGCGTTCAAGGACAGCGTTGCAGCTTCAAAAAGTATTGGAATCGAATCGAAGTAAGCATAAGCGATTTATGCAACAGTCAAGTTTATAAGGAAACAGAACTTTTTGAAAGCTCTAATGTTGTACTGTATATAGCGAAATCGAGTGAAAGTACAATCTTGAAGAAAATTCATGCGGCAGGTATACGGCAATTGAAAAAAAAATTAAAATCAAATCCATCATTTACTTAAAATTTCCTCAAAAAGCCAGAATCTCGCTGAGATCCCTTGAGGCGAAAAAGGAAAGCTCGCCATCCACTCGAGAGTAACGCGCATAAAACCAAGGAAAGCCTCCGCGACTCGGTTCCCCGCGCTAACCCACGAGACGACGGAGTAGAGCTTTGCTTAAAAGGACTCGCTAAGCAAACATTCGTATATACATAAAGCACGCTAGTCCAGTCCACGTGCCGCAAACGACGACGATTATAGCCCCACGCATTTGGCTTCAAATTACGGCAGCAATATTGCGGCTCCTGTTGCGCAGGTGGTCCTGTTGCTGTACTCTTTTCGTCCGCGATGCATCGTAAAGTAGATTTTTGCGCTGGTTCGGATGACGACGTAGAGAAAGAAAGTTGAGAAGGAGATCAATGAGCCGAAGGGAGGACGAATTTATTCTGATGGCTTCGCGCGACTTAATTCAGTTTTTTAGTGGTTGTCTTGTCTGTTTATTAACGCATTTTCGAATTTCACAAGGTGATAGGATTCACCATTGGGGTTAGTGACTTCTTGTATACCACAATATGCCCCTGTATTATCAGCTACAGTTGAGGTACCGACCTCTTGTATATAAATATATAGAAGATACAAATCGATTAGTTTTTTGAATTACATTCTTGCTATTTGCACTATAATTAGCTTTTCAAATACATTTAGGTAATACTTCACACTTGGAATTTCAAATTTTACAATTCCGAGTAATTATATAATTCAGTTATTATCTCTCGTCGATATATTTGAATATCAAGTATTGTAAAAACGAGTCTTACACTTTTTTTGTATTGATTTATTGCATGCGCAGAAGTGTTATAAAGAAATCTATTCTCCTATAAGCCAGGAATAAATTTCAAGAAACAAGTACAATTAATGATTGGAGGCATGCGTTGCACAAAGTAACAATATGAGCTAAAAGCTTGAAAAGCAAAAAAAAATCTAAAAATTCATGCATAAAATAAGACGCTTGTCGTCCCAACCATAAAAAATGCAAATTCCTTTGGAGCAACGTATGTCTTCTCTGGGGGGGGTCCTCTCTCTCAGTCTCTCTCTCTCTCTCTCTCTCTCTCTCTCTCTCTCTCTCTCTCTTAGGCTTTACGCCCTTACATACATTTCCCCTCGCGCCACTTTCCGGCTGAACGGCCAAAGAGAAAGAGGCCGCTCGCGGGGCGGCTTCGCTGCTACTATGCCGCAGATTGCTCCGCAGTGTGTGTGTGCAGCGGCTTCTCTTCGACCGAGAACCGAGCAGCAGCAACGGTAGCGCTCGATCCAAGGGATGCGTTTATACGAAGGAGGATTTTTCCGCGCGAAAAATATATCGCTGCACCGCTGACCGTAACGATATCCCTGGGAAGCTATGCTACGCCGTCGTTTCTTTTCCTCGCGCTGTCCTTTTTCCCCTAGCTCTCGCGTCTCGCATCCTCTTCTTTCTTTTCTTCTCGATCCCCTTTACTTCTACTTTTTTGGAAGACTTACTCAAGTGTATCCGCGTGAACGTATGCGTATGTGTCTGTGTGTGTTCATATGCGTGTGAGTGTATGTGTGTGTGAATGACTGCGTGTGCGTGTGTACGTGTGGGGAAACAGAGAGGGAAAGGATCGGCGCATGGCATCGGCTTTTTCTTTTTTTATCACGAGGCGTTTCGGCGAAAGCTCCTCCTCACTACTGTCCTCTCTTTCTCTCTCCCTCTGCCGTTCTGGCCCTTTTCATTGTTCGATTTTACGAGCGTAATTCGGTTTCGCCGCACACTGGAATTCGAGTCGGAGGGACGAGCGTGAAATTCTCTTCTTCCACGCTATATAGTATACCTATAAGTATACCTATACTCTTTTCTTTTGTGCAACCTACTCTTTTTAGCGGGGAGACGCTTGTCTCTGGAACAGGAGTTGAACTTAAAGGCTCTTTAGGCAACAAAGTGAACGCCGCAAAATGAAAACTTAATTAAAACGCGCTTGGCCAAAGTTGATTTTTGCTATCGTGTAGCTTTTCACGATGTTTCGGCCAGATTTTTAAGACGCTACTCTAATCAAGTATAATTATTTGCATTAATTTTCAAGATCTTTTGAACAAAGTTATTTCAGCATGTTTCATCAAAGCTTATATTAACTTGTTTCATTGATTACTCGTATTACCCCGATGCTTTGGTATATATATACGCGTGATGGCATAGATGCATTGGTATCAATATGATGATTTGTTGGGCAGGAAATGCACCAATTTTTAATGTAAATGTACGGCCTGTAGCTAGGCTTTGATTTCGTCAATGCTTTGCTTATAAAGCATAGCTGATGACTGATTTGCCTCTGTCGCATAAGTGACAATAATTCAAATGAAAATAAACTAAAATTTCTTTAAGAATTTTCAAATAAATAAGTGAAGTCGTGCACTAAAAGCCTCCTTCCTTATATTTGTACTCTTAATATATTTCCATTTCAGCCTTTATCATTTATTCCTTCCTCAATTTACGGCTTAATAGAAGTCTATTATACAGCCAGCTGTAGATAAGAGGATAGAGAAAAAATGCGCACGCTCGAATGAACGGTTAAAAAAGAAGGAAAAAAAGAAAACGCCGAAATCACCAAGACTATTTTTTCCGTGACGTGACTCGCTTCTATAGAGTCTCTCGTGATTGCTTCATTAAGTTCACAGCAGCGGTGCTCGAGAAAAATGACCGCAAATCACTAGATTCAAACGAGATAGTGGTAATATCGCCTCCGCCGTCCTGGTCATGTTTAATGGAGAAATGCTTTTTCGTGGATTTTTTTCGAGCACCACTCGTTTAATTTCAGCTTTCATCTCTCCGCCACTAACGAGTTACTGTACTCAGGAAACTTGGGAAACAAGGATTATGATATGCGATTACTATTAGTACACTAACTGAACTTATAGAGGTGCAATTAGGAATACTTTCGATAATATGCAAAATATAAAATGTAACCTATATTCCTATTGTAAAGTCCGATTGACATTGTTTTCGGTAGAATGATTCATTAAATGCAACATTATCGCGCTTTGATCTTGATTTTTTCATTTTAAGCTTTATTAAAAAAGTTATGTGTAACGGGAAAAAAGTGTTTTTATAGCTCCAACATCCCCTTAATTGGCGTACAAACACAAAATTGCGATATATGAGGTACTTTGAAAACCTGAGAAAACGAAGGGTTGCTTTGACGTACACATAAAAGTGGAGCGCTAATTAAATTTTCGTCGAAAGAAAACCAACAAACGAATCCGATTCAATTAAAAATTGAAAGTAAGTATGCCAAAGATGAAAACGCAGCACAAGCTAGTAAAACAGCGATGCACATAAATACAAGAAGAAATAAAAGCAAAAGAAAATAATATTCATTTCAAAGTATATACAGACAAGAATAGAAGCTACGATATATATATATATATATATATATATATATATATATATATATATATATATATATATATATATATATATATATATATACACATATCGAGATCTGATTAAAAGCAAAATTATATCCGTAAAATTTACAGATATCTCGATGGCATTATACAATATAAATAGCTCACTCGTTTAAAGCTTGATCCGCTTTCTTGCACCTATCCTTTTTTCCGGCTTTTGTGCCCTCTCTTAATTAATTTCCGCGAAGATTATCTCGATCGTAACCTCACGGCTTTTTCACGATTCACCTAGGGGAGAGGCTCGAAAGCGCTTTAAAACGCCTCGATGCTCGACCGCTCTATTCCCCCCTAACTCTCGCTTCACGCGCTTGGGCTTTCTGAAAAGAGGCGCGTCGACTCGTAAAACTCGCTGCTGCGCTGCTATACGTGCAGCACCCTTAGCGAGACTGATAAATGGAAGCGATAAATATCGCAATTAATATGAGGTCGCGCGCGCGCGTATCTCGCGCTATCGATGCACAGGCGACCTTGTTCGATCGTAAATTGCGAATAGCTCGCTGAATGCTACTTCGGCAACATTTTAGCTGCGGGAAACCCTTCACCGCTGCTGGTGTAATATTCTCCTTTCTGTACACTCTTTTTTGGATCAGTGCGAGCACAATTATAGAGTGTACGAAAATATCTGAGTGACATTTTCGCCTTGTACTGTCAGCATCTTTTAGTTACTAGTGTCTTGAGAATCTCACATATACGTATTGCAGGATATCATAGCAGGAATCAACAAAAGACAGTTTTTGCGTAGAGTATTTAATAACAATTTTCAGTGTCATAATCATTAAACTTTGGTTAAGAATAGTCCAGAATCCCGCGATAATACACTTGTTGTGATCGCTTGCGGGGCTATTAGGAATTAAGCTAAAATGATTTTTTACGCTTTACTACTGGGATCATTTTCATTTAATATTTCGAAAAATAAGTAATCTCTTTATAAAATAAAAAAAGTCACCATGAGAGATTATGGTTTACACGTTTATGCTTGCAAGGATGTTAATAACCACTTTATCTCCCAACTAAACGGGCTCACAAAATACTTTTGCAGCTGATCCTATTATAATGAATGAACCGTTCCGGACGAATATGCGATTCACAAAGATTTGCGCAATTTGCATTAAATAATTGGCAAGAAAAATAGGGCACAAGAAAACGTTTTCTAAGTGTATTATCAAGTAGATCCACGCAGCAGCGCTTTATAATCCTTTAATGGCAAATTTTCAAAATAAGAGCACATATTTCTAGCTTGATTTTTTGCTTCCTCCTAGAGAAAGCTTTGTAATAGTAAAATTTTCAGTTTCGCTAAAACTTCATAGAAACATGTTTTTAGATGTTAGAAGTTCGAATTACGTGTTTTTAGGAAATGTCCGTATGGATGTGTGTGTGTATGTATGTGTGTGTGTATGTATACCGTGATATTTCTGAAACTACTCAGTCAATATCAATCAAATTTGACATGCATATCTCTTTTTGGATTCTGAATTCGGGAAAAACATTTATTTTTTAATTTTTCAAATACTATTTTATGGCCATTTTTTGATTTTCGAAAAACATCATTGTCCTTTTTTTCAATCATTCCATTATCACAAACAATTCAGTTAAAATGCATTTAAAAGATAATAAAATGACCTATTTTGCCCCGTTTGGTCCTCGGGATTGACCGCTCCGTTCGGCAGATAAAATGAAAAAGGTGATTTTTTTTTAAAAATTCATACCCCTGAAACTAAACATCATAACCTCACGAAAAAAAATATGTTGACGGGTTACGTGTCAAACTATATTCTATTAAAAGTGATTTGACTACTTATTTTTTTAGTAATAAATCGAAAACTGATAAAAATGAATTTTTTTTGAGTCTCAATTACGGGCGTAGAAAGGCCTTACTGCAATTGAAATTTTGGGAAAAGATAGATCTTTTGATTACTTCGGCTAAGTTCTTTTCGCAGCTTATGAAAACGATTAGTTGAAAAGATATTAAAATACAAATTCTTTGGCTCTCACCCTGTATACCCTGTATAACTGAAAATTATTATTTTTGTTAAACCTTATAACTCGCTAACGAAAACTCAGAATGTTTTGACAAAATTCATGGTTTTATGAGGTTATGAGGTCTATTTGTGATATAAATTGCAATTCATTTTATTAAGAAGATCCGGAGAAAAAGAAATGCATTATTAAATTAATATACTTGAACGATACATACGAACAAGGAACAATAATAGATTAGTTTGGAGGAAGCTACGTGCCAATGAATTGGCAGCGGTTTTTCAGTCTATATGCCGTACAATGTTCCATAAACATCGAAATGACAAATTTTTAAACCATGAGTACCCCTGTATAGCCAGATATATTGTTCATATTATGTCATACAATGTATAAAGTGTTTTGTGACACTAGTTTCTTGGGCATTCAAATTAATACGCAAAGTACGCAAACAGCACGCAAACAGAAAATCCAAACTTATGAAATTAAAGTACGACTATTACCTCATCTTCGGTTTGCAAGCGCACTCACATTCGACTCTTGCTAACTCGCCTCGACTCATACTTCAAATTCTCTACTTGGTTTAAAAAATCCCGTTTGACATCCTTTATACACAGTATACTATTTCTTGTGTTCTACTGGTTTTTTTGTATATTGTATAACAATAACGAAGGAAAAAAATTGAGTTAAAAATGTGAGCTTCCATTTTGAAAGAAGATTTCGTTATATATTTATATACATACGAAATAGCGATCGTGTGCTGCTCTTTTTATTCCCGGGAAGCTGCCTCCCTGTGCAAGTTGCTTTCGCAAATTTGAATCAGAATGAGCGTTGTCAAACTTTAGATTCATCGTCATGTATCGCTCCGCGCATGACGAAATCCCCGGAAGCTTCGTTGCAAGTTTTGGGAAACCTTTTACGCGTGCAAGTCAAGTTCTCATCACTGAGCAGACACTCAATCTGCGCTTGTTGTGTGTGTGCGCGCGCGCATGTGCAGTTGTACACAGTTTGCGCGAGGATGTTTCTCGCGGTCTTTGCCGTTCTACGGCGTCGGACGAAACACTTTCCACTTTCGGAAGCAAGCTTCCTCGAAAAGATGTATAAACTGTGTGAAAGCGTAAAGTTGCTTTTCGTTATTTCGAGTTGTTTGTTGCTCATTTCATTGTGCGTATCTCACTTGTTTGAATTTTCCGATTGCTTTGCAATTGGAAAGCAATTATAATTTGAAAAATGATTATGCGTATACTCTATAACTGTACCGAGAAATGGGTTCAGAAGTATATACAGCAGTTACCAATTACAGGGAACAAACATCTTTGGTAAAGATTCTCTTGATTAAAAAGTTATAGTCGACTGGAAATAATTCTAGCGGAACATTAACAAGGGAAACCCCCTTTTACTAATTTATTTGTTCATTTTTCTAATTTTATGTAGTTATAAGCAAGTGGTTCGCGCTTGTTCTATACTTGACAGAAATTAATTACTATTAATATAATTGAACAATAAATATTTGTATTTTCTGAAATTCTAAATTTTGAACTGGCTACTCTTCATAGGGAATCAAAAGTGAGCTACTCTTTGTTGAGAGCGACGATATCAACGCTTATGCTTCGTATACTATAAGTAAATTCTAATCAAAGTCTATCATTCAAAATAGGCAGTTAAGTTGTAATGAATGCCAGTCAGCCAATGAATTTAAAACATGAGCCAGTCAATTTGCGTATGTTTCTTGGAATTGTCCCTCACATGAATTTTTTTCTTTCTTATTTGCGCGTGATGGACAAATAATACACAGCGGCACAGACTAACAGCACTTCCTTAATCAAGTATCCGGTAGCAGAGTGTCCATTTGCATGATTTCGCAATTAAAATTAAGATTGTACGCTCGAGAGGAGCAGTTCGTGTGCCAATGCACATAAAAGTCCGTGTCATCCAATTAATCTCACAGTGTTCAGCTGTCGGGGTTCTGCACAGACCCTACCCACTTACGTCTCTCTCGCCACCTTATCATAAATAAACAATAGCGACTCGTGTACCGCCATCGCGTTTGTATCTTTCCCTCAGCGCGAGAACAAAAAACACGACTGCTTGTCTACGTTTCTACTCTAGCTAACCATCAGGGAGAGTGCGCATTACGAAGTAGCCTGATGGGATCTTAGCTTTGAACTCTCTAATATTTTTGGTGTATACTGTAAGGCCTTTATAGAGTTGGTTGTATGGAATTGAAAGATACATGTGGCAGGAAAAGAAGTGTTTATATAAAACTACGCATATACCTATTTTTACTAAAATTATCTTTTTTATTTTTCTATTATTTCATGTTTTAGAAGATGTATATTCAGTAGTATATTGTGTAGCAAGGACGTAAAATGGACTTTTTTAGACCAAGTGTGAAGGTTGCAGCAATCACATAATATTCAAAAGCCCACTTAGGCCTTGGTACATATCATATCTTTTTTAATACAAGTATGGATTTTTGCCTTTACTTGGCATATTATATCTTTACGTCCATTTTTTGTCATGAATACAGACTAATCTTATTCTCGCATTAGATCTGAAATTTCTCCATGGTATCATTTTTATTAAGGGCAACGAGATCTCGACTTATTAAATCAAAGTTGGATTATGTTAAATCACGGCAAAATTCGAACAAGGTCATAAAGTCAGAATTACATTCGAGCGGTCACCTAATTGTATCCTCGGCCACCTTTCTTCAACGTCCGACGTAACGTATTTTTCGACTGCCCTGTTCTCTCGTGCCTTTTGACTATCCTCGTATTTCTTTCGATCTAGTCCCTCTACACTCTTTGCTCCAGTGCAATAAGAAAAACGACGTTGCCGTAAAAGTTCGCGACCAAGTGTGTCGTGTGCCAGTGTTTCTGTTCGTTTGTTGAATTTTATTGCTCGAGCCGCCCCTCTTTCTTCCATTGCCTTCTTTCTTTCGTTCTTCCTCTCTCCCTCCGCCTCTCTCCCTCCTTCCCCCCCTCATTCTCATCAAGTCTACGAAAACTTTTTATGTGAGTCGAGCGGAAGCTCACAGACAGAAGATATCTTTTTCGTTACGACCTTTTTCCTTTTTCTCGCTGTTCGCCGGACGACGGATGGACGTACGAACCAACGAACGGACGAACGTCCCTTTTGTAACTGGGTTATGTAGCTATTGAAAAAGTGCGTATCTTCATCCATCTGCTTGGATCTTTTTCCCTTCATTATCCTCGCACAAAGAGCAACAAGATTGTCTATTGGATTTAGTGAGAAGCCTATAGGGGACTGAAGCAACTGATGATAAAAAGTACAGTGGTCCTTTGAAATGTATCAGTTAAATTTTTTTATTTCAGCTTTAGATTGTGGCAAGAATTGAAATTTTAGCTATCGCTATTTTAATGATATTTACATCTGATATGCTAAGGCTTGGAACAGTCAAGTAATTTATTACTGTATTCAATTCATTTTCGTCCATATAACTTGGAACATATCTACTCAGTTATATTGATTCTTTGAGAAACTATTATACGTAAATATTAATTTTTATCTCGTATATATCATATACCTCATCGGAAATTGTTTCCTAAATTGTGGTGTAGATTGCCAATCTAGTTTGTGTCACTACACAAAATCACTTAATAGAAAATAAGATCTATGTTACAAACGAATTTTTTTTAAATTCGATATAATGATCATTTTATGTCCGTCTTGAAAGTAGACAATCGGATTCTGGAGTAATAAGTACTCGAAAAATTGAAAGTTACTTCGTGAAAAGGTAGAAGGATAAGAGTACAAAACTAATGAAGGGATCGATGATGTGGCCAATAAGTGTAAGATTCTCGAAGGCTGGCGCTACAGCTAATCCTGTGAGAGAGTTATGTTGTAAACCCGTGGGAAATAAGATGTCTGTGTCAAATTTGTTCTAAATGAATAAGATACTAGATAAAAAATAACATTTGCAAAATATTTCTGAACGATAAGCATGAAATGCGTTTCACATGTAGTAAAGAGAAATACCTAATACCATCAAAGACCACATAATTATTGCGTTAATTTATATAATGAGACATGGGGAATTCTGTTAGAATTCACGCATATGTGAATTTATTTTAATCTTAGCGTGCGTGACGCTAGTGTATTTTAATTATTGCATATACACAATCACGTTATAATAACATACGTTTACAGCTTTTATTTATGATCGACAAAAATGCACTAAATTGTTTGTTTGTTACCTATATGCTATTTTATTCTAATAGGTGCCAACTAGTTCTCCATAGAAAACCCAAGCTGAAAGGAGAAAAACCTACATGAATAATTCATTTTGCCGACGAGATATAGTTAAAAAGTCTTTATTCGCATATGTTCGCGCCTTTTATCAAAGCGGCCTTATTACTCTTAAAGCAAAACTAGGTCATTGTTAATGAACAGCATTTTACTAGACTTGAAAGAGAAGAATTTAACATATTGAACATAATATTTTGCTTCTGCTGCGCGGAGCAAACCGACAATTCAATTAGTCGGCCAGTTGGTTAAAGGTCGGGTTCCATGAAACAAGGGGGTGGATAAGAGAATAGAAAACGCAAAAGTGAAAAAAAGCTGAAACAGAGCAGAACGAAGGCAAACCAGACAGAAAAAAATTCGAGTGCAAGAGTCTGCAAAATGGAGAAGAATATGGGAAAGGAAATTGTGTATTTATGTGAGAACAGAGAACAAAGCAACTAAGGATTGTGCTTTGCGAAGCCCGAACAATACAGACGGCAAGACAAAAAATGCAGCATATGGTTATAAATGATTTATTTACTGAATATAATATCTGTTAAGTGCACTCTTTTTCAAACAAACACACTTTGTGAGATAAACAAGTAACACCTAGTCTTTATTTTTATACGTAGATATGTAAATGCTGTATGTGTAATAATAATCTGATAGATAAATGAGCCTGATTTTCATTTCATTAGAATACAATAATGCGCGATTTGCATTTTCGTTCCAGCACACATAAAATCCCAACATACATAGAAAAAAGTGTTCAAGATTTAACTTTGTTTCTCAACGACTTGACGGTCGGGTATTTTTTTACGAATTATGGTCGCATTCGCGCGACAACTAAGTAAGCAGCTCACACAAGAGAGCTTGACACACGAAGCGCTTGCACGAAAATATATTCTACTTTTTTCGAGTACTGGCTTTTTCGCGCTTCGCTTTTTTGCGCGACTTATACTAGTGCGGCATATTCATTCTGCGAGAGTTGTTTCGTGCTTTTGATTGTATATACACTAGGAAAGAGATCACCTGCAATAAAGCGTGTAGACGTGTAAAAAGATTTAATTAATAGTTAAGATGTCACGAAGTCTGCTACTGTATTCTAAATTTGTTCAAGTTTTTTTCATAATATTGCACACGAAATAAAAAGCGATTATTCATTCTTTGTTACAGACGTTTATTACTTTTCAATAGCCTCAACTATGTCCGACTATTTTCGTATCTTACTACTTAACAGTTTACCAATTTTGACTTTCGTAGATTATAGAAGCCAACTTTATTTACAGACTCTATCATTAGAAGTCATTTTTGCCATTGAAAAAAAAACGAATAATATCAATGATAATGGCGTAATATTATATAAATAGTTGGAGAAACAAGCAAAGAAAAAATGCCCATGCTAAAATGCGCAAAATGCAAGTATAGAAATATCGTTTTTGAAATGGTCTGTATTTACATCAATAACTATATATGTATATATATATATGAATCGAAGGGACGCAAGTACTGCGTCAGGTATAAATCTATCTAGAAATTGGATTTCCTACTCTGCCGCAATTTTCCGGTACCGGACGAGCCGGAGAGTACTGCCGGCAGATTCGGATGAGAGGAAGAAAAAGTTCAAGAGAAAGAAAATAGCAGAGAGGAGAAATAGAGATTTTGGATTGGGAAGTAGGTGAAAAGCTTGGCATAAAGTCTTAGTTATTGTTATGTAATAATAATTTACAAACTATATTCCTTTCACATATTATTACGTAGCTCAACTTGATTAGCTAAAAAAGATACAAAAATAATAAACGAAAAACTAAATGTTGTATCTACATAATTTTTTCTTATAATTATTTAAGAGATTTGTAAGTCAAATAAATTGTCAATCGGAAATTATTATTGAAATATTATAAAAATTATAGATGATTAATTAATTTAAATGATTAAGTTACCTTGTAAGCGGAACCTTACGACATTGCATCTCTATGCGTCATTGTGAATAACATGACGCGAATACGTATGCTCGAATTGTTATTCACAGCGTTTGGGAAAGGACAAAAAAGACCCCCCCCTCCCCCAGCATACAATCAAGTCGTAATTGTAATTGCTCAATTTTGCGGTACACGAGACAGCTTTGTGCACTGAATATTTCAATTCCAGTAACACTGAACGTACCTGTATGTTAAATCTGTCAACTCTATCAAAAGAATTTTCGATAAAGCTTAACGATTATTAGTTACTTCACTTCTATTTGAGTAGATATATATACGCAGACTCCATTAAGCGAAAACGCAAAAGCCAAGCTCTAAACCTCAGGACAGGAGGGGTAGCCCCAACTCCGCTGACGCGGCTCAGAGGACTGCGGCGTGCCTTATATTATAGAATATGCACGGGAACGTGGGTCACACTCCCTTCAACCCTTTAAGATCATCAATAATGAATCGTGATTACCTTCGATAATTCAGAAGATCGTCATAGTCGTTGGCTGCTGCTGCTGTACTTGCATCGTACCAACGCTTTTGCGAAGTAACGGGCCCTCTTGTCACGAAATTATACGACTCTTCGGCTCGCTTGTCACGATTAATAATGGAGCTACGGCGTCAAGCTCTTGCTGCACGTGTTTCGGAGGATGCTGGCGGAATTTTTTTCGCGATAATGTAAACAGCTCGCACGCTTCGCTGCAGTTTTAAAATTGCTCTCTCAGTAATTTGTCTGCTCTGGGCACGGTAATTTTTTTCCTCCTCGCTACTGCAGCGTCGATTTATTAAAGTTGGCAGTGCACCGACTGAAATAGATTGGTTATGTTATGTTGATGGTAACATGGGTCTTGATCTCCTGTTGGTCCAGCTTTATTTTGCAGATAACCCGTCTGAAAAAGGTCTGTGAAATTTTTCGATTTTTATTTCATGCGCAGTGAGACGATATTAACGGAAACTTTTAATCAATAATAAACAACATACCTATTTTTATAAAACTCTTAAAACTGCCATTGAAATAAAATCATTCCTACAAAATTCACCCAAGCGTGTAAATAATGAATCACAAATCATTTTTGGTTCGCATGAAGAGCAGCGATAATCGTGACAGTAACCTACTAATGTGTTCGTGGCAACAGAGAGCTCGTCGGCTCATCCAACGGATAAATATTTCCCTGAACGATTAAGGTTTGAATAGATGCGGCTGGCGCTATATATATATATATATATATATATGTGTGTGTGTGTGTGTGTGTGTGTGTGTGTGTGTGTGTGTGTGTGTGCCATAGCCGCGTTTTATTTAAATGGGACGATCCGCGCTTTACCTCCATAGCTTCCCAGAGGGGATTAGCCAGTGCAGGGACAACATCGGCAACGTGTGTGTGTATGTGTGAGAGAGAAAGGGAGAGAGAAGGCCGGAAATCGGATTGCGCGTGACGGACGCCTCGTACGTTTTCATTGGTGGACTTTCCGGTTGATTATGCGCCACAAGTTTTCGCGTAATCTAAAAGTTTGCGCTTGTCGCGTTGTTGTTTCGGCTTGCGGACGTGCGAAATAATGCATCATGCATATAGCTTTGGCTTGAATATATAGAAATGTTATTAACATGTTTATGGCTACTGTACTCACGTGAGACAAACAGTACCCTGGATTTACAAGCTTGTTACGGGTGCAGTTTATGTTTTAATATGAGTAGTACTAAAGTAAATAAAATAAATATTTTTAACTGAGTCATTATTTAAAAAATATTAATATAATTATAAATCAGTTTAAGTATTTAATATAATTATTTTAAGCAAAGAAAAGCCGAATGCGAGACTCACCAAGATATCGTAAAATCTCTAATATTGCGCCAAGGCTCTAATTTAGCCTAATTCTACCTGCACGCATAAAATTGCGTAATCACAGTAAATGCTCTTTAGATGGAGAGGTAGAGGTATAGAGAAAGAGAGCGTGACCTAGAGGTATAGAGTACACGCGTATACATATACGAAAGAGAGATAGAGAGGGAAGGGGGAGAGAGAGGGAGGGAGAGAGAAGAGAGGGAAGATGAAACAGATGTGGTGGAAGTACCGCAATTTGATTCTGTCTCTGATTAAAGCCTCGAGATAGCCGATAACTACGTTGCGTACGCATATGCGTGGAAGCGAACTATCGTCTATTATCCTTCTATAAGCGGATGCGGCGCGGACGTAAGCCTCGATTGGATTAATAAAAGTCACGATGTTTGTCGAAGAAAGCTCGTAATCAGGAGCATACTATAGAATTATGTCAGGGATTACTGATTCTCCAGTTTTTGCATGCGTAGAAAAATCTGATATTCAATATATTCGCTGCTCAGCGCACTTGCGTCAATAATGTACTGAATATAGTAGTAGAGATAATTAAGGATGAGTTTAATGTGGTTCAAACTTTTTATGCTATTGTAATTGTCATAATTGCGTTGCATTTGTACAGAAGCGACCGCGAGAATCGGGACGTGAACTACAAACTTTTTCCTCCCTAGACGACAACTTCAACCACTTAACTAATGAGCCGTAGTGCCGTGATTACTTATACTCAGTTCTGTGTTTCGTTGATTTCTCATTTTACTTTTATGTATACAAGGTAACACCAATCACATTTTAATATAGGTCATACTTGCGGAAAAAATGAATTGCTTCTATAGAAAAACGTCATTGGGAGTTTTATCAACACTTTCTGTTGATGAGTTTGATCTATATTCGTATAAAACTAAAAATTCTCTTCCGAAAAAATGGCTCTCATAACGTTTCGAACATCGATCCACCGATATTATCGTTAAATTCTGCATGTCCCGCGGGAGATGAACTGACGGTGTCCATATGACGTCATGGTAAATTGTCTTATTCGCAAATTGTCAGTGACGTTTTCTTTCAATGTACATCCAAACGCAGAGAGTGAGTAGCTTGGCGAAAATTGAGGCTTATATTCCAGTAATGTTAAAGTAAACCTATGTGAAGTATGGCTTTAGAAATTTCAGTAACGTTTTCATAAAATATACAACACTATACCAATAGCCGGTTAATTTCAAGACTAGTTTTTGCAACAATGAGATTCCATTCGCATACGCCTTATCTGTCCCTGATTATATATTTTGTTTTAGACTCGCTTACTTCTAACCCTTTGTCCTCGGCTGCTTTTATAATTCACTGGATTTAAAATCATCCGCAGAGTCAAACATGTGTGTTGTTCCTTAAGTGTCACGCTTATGATTCGCTGACTTGCAACTTCCTAACTACATACTTTAAAGTTAAATTAAAGAGAATGGATTTAATACATTTTAGTTCCTTTAGTACGTTTTTTTGAAATTTATAAATAGATGGTGTATACTTCTGCCAAATTTCCAGTTATTCTCTAATAGTTGTCTTATAGCAAACATTTGATCACACATCGATCTGTTACGCTGGATCCACACTGACAATCTCCTATTATATCCTCCGCGAGTGGAGTGAGTTTGGATTGTATTACATTTTACAGGACTCTGTAGCACGTCGCTAAAAGTGAAATAGCCTTATCGTTATTACAATCCGCCTTGTCACCCTCTTTAAAGATAAGCACAATAATAATAGATACTTTCAAATTTTATGTTATTCTTTCATGTTTCCAGATGGTACGTACTAGTTTATGGATTTTAAAAGTGAGCTGGTATAGAATCATTTGCCGCGGCTTCATTGATTTTTAATTCTTTTCTCTGGAGAATTTCGGGACATCTAAGTGTTGGCAAAATTGCGCCAATAGACTCGATTTTTGCGCGGGTTAGCTCGATGAAAGGGGGGCGCAATGAATTATCGTATTTTGTTGAATCGCAGGATAAAATGAGAAGAGAGGACAACAAGTTTGACGGTATCGGAAAAAGGAAGCGGGATCGGGGGAATGGAATGTGTATATGTATATATATGGAGTCAAGCTATAGAAGTTAGAACAGCTCGAGGCTGTAGGAGGAAACGAGAGTAAGGGAGATAGAATGATATCGTATGAAAAAGGTGAAGAGATAAAATGAAAATGAGACGTGGGAGTGAAAGTAAAAAAACTCTTGTGACGACAGACTAAAATATAAGATAACAAATTCGATGATCAGGTGCGAAGTTGAAGTTTATCATTTATGTTCTAGGCTGATGCTAGAGAATCAACGAAAAAGAAAATAATGATTTAAAAAGTCGAAAATGAATAGAATGAAATATATATAAGACAATTACCGCGAGGAGAGAGAGAGAGAGAGAGAGTACATACGAATCCGCTTAAATGAGAAAAAAATTGCGCGTATTTGACTTTCAAATGCGGGGCAAAAAAGGTGGACAAGAAAAGTCCGAATGCAAACGTGCTCGTCGAAGTTGTTGGGCGTGTGCGCATGTACGTGGTGGCCGTCAGACGAGAGAGAGAAAGCCGCAAAGCCAGGAACGCGCGAAATCAGGTTAGACGGTTAAATTCGCCTTTGTCTGAAAATCTCGCTTCGTTCTTCGGATTTTCGCTCCCGGACAATTTTTCGAGCGATTCGTAATCATTGGCGCAGTTATTGTTCGGCCATAACCGGGTAACGCGGCCAGCCGATAATTGGAGCCTCAAAAATAAAATATATGTATTTTCAGAGAGTGAGCGAAGAATTTCGTTGATTTTTCTGATGTCGAAAGCAAATGCGCGGTGACTGACTGTGGAAATATACGCATGCAAATATATGAGTGTATATTGTGCGATCGAAAAGTTTAAAAAAAACGTTATTGAAATTTCACGAACAAATAATTGTTTAACAATTAAGTCTAATTAGCATACGCAATTGTTTATGTTGTTTTAGACAAAGCGTATATATTAGGAACAAAACACTAGAAACAGTAAGCGGAAACACATCTGAATTATTCCTGGTGTAATTATAATATTATTATACTGTATTATATGATGTGCCCATAACTTGTCCTAGGTTATGCAAATTCAATAATGTAATCAAATTACATGTTTTGAATATTAATAGTATCGGTATCGTTAATAAGAGCGATAATTAAGCCTTGCATATTGTACCAAGCAGAAATCGTATGATTTTAGTCGATTTTAATTATTTCTCATGTTACAACATCGATTGGATAGCTTTTAAATCATCCAATGACTGTATATGATAAAGAAAAATAACCGCAAAAATTGTAGACCGGACCAACGGTGTATGACTGTTTTGCTCGAGCACAGGACAAGGATCAGTTGAACTTAAGTAGCCGAAGAGTACGGATCAAATACCTTCTTTGCATTTTTATGAATAGATTAATATTCTAAGAGCTCGTAAATAGGTCTCAGTATCAACGACAAAAAAACAGAGTTTTGATTCCGAAACAAATCAACTCCAATTAATAATTTTCTTTTAGTAAAGTCATTTAATTTGAGTGTTAAATTTAATTATTGCTTCCTCCTAGAGGAAGCTTTGTAATAGTAAAATTTTCAGTTTTGCTAAAACTTCATAGAAACGTGTTTTGAGATGTTTGGAGTTCGAATGTATGTATGTATACCGTCGTATTTCTGGAACTACGTGGTCTATAATAATACAATTTGGCATGCATATCTGTTTTTTAATTCTGAATTCGAAAAAAAAAATTTGTTTAATTTTGACAATTGTGGCCATTTTTTGGCCACTTTTTGATTTTTGAAAATATTTTGATTTTTTTAAATAATATAATTTATACAAAAAATTCAGCAATAGTGTTTTTGTAAGAGTATAAAATATCCTATTTTTTCCGCAAGATTTTCTAAATTGACCGTTTCGCTCAATTGTTATGACAAAAAAGGTGTTTTTTTTTTAAATTCATATCTTTCAAATCAAACAGTCTAATGTTATGAAAAAATTCATGATAACAAAGAATAATAATGTCTACATGTTGTAAAAGATAGATCTTTTGATTACCTCGGCTAAGTTTTTTTCGCAGCTTATGAAAACGATTAGTTGAAAAGATATTAAAATACAAATTCTTTGTCTCTCACCCTGTTTACTCTGTATAACTGAAAATGATTCTTTTTATTAAACCTTATAACTCGCTAACGAAAACTCGGTATGTTTTGACAAAATTCATGTTCAATTTATTTTATTAAGAAGATCCGGAGAAAAAGAAATGCATCATTAAATTAATATACTTGAACGATACATACGAACAAGGAACAATAGATTTATTTGGAGGAAGCTAGGTGCCAATGAATTGGCAGCGGCTTTTTTTATAAGTATAATAAGTTTTTCGTGAAAACAATGATTATGGAGAATATAATGATAAAGAACCATCAGCCTCAAATACACCAAGATTCAAATGAAGAGGACTGAAATAACTTTTTGATAGAAATTCTCTGTTACGTATAATTCAAGGCAATTATTCCGCCCTTTGATAGCATTATCAAACTATTTTTCTGTATAATGTGAAAACCCTCTTTATATTTATCATAGAGAAATATTTTTCAGAAGTCATTTTTCATTTGTATTTCTGATATATTGTATAGGAAGAATTGTTCGTATCTATTGCTTACACTAATCAATGATGCATAGATTCTTGCACGTTACGTGTAGTAGACAAATTTAGCATACACAACTCAGTTCCCATGGGTGTACAATGTAACAGGATTAACTACTGTATATTAGTTATCGTCAATCTCATCAACCGCCTAATTAACTGTGTACCCTTTTCAGGGTGTAACCTTCGGTTTTCTTAACGCTCGTTTCTCTAGAATATGATTGTCGACTTTTTTGCCATGATAAAATCATCATTTTGTCGTATTAAAAAATCCATATGGATTTAAAGTGGGAAACATAATATTTGAATTTGAAGGTGAACATCGTTGCATTTGAAAGGTAAGTTATAGATAATATTACCAATTCTTTCTCCCGAGTTCTTCTGTCTAACGAGAAAGCTTCAGATATAAACAAAATCTATATATCTCGCGTCATTTATTTTAAATAAATAATCATAAATTAAATATCTATTTTGAAAACCTTGCACTATATAATTGATAGGTATTTGAATATATATATATAACATACTGTAATCAAATAACAAAAGAGAATAAACAAAAAACTTTCGGATTTTAGATTACTCTTTCCCAATCAACTCTCCCTTTCTCTAGTGCATTCCAGCCTTTCGTTCCATTCTTAATATGCTCGGATCTCACAGCGGTTTGCATATAAGACCGCCTGCACTCAAGAGAAAGTCAAAGTTTTCTGAGCTGATAACTCATTGCACGCTGAAGAAGCCTCGACTACGGTATAAATCAAAGGATATCGCGAGAAGGAAACGTATAGACGTTCGCGCGGATTGTTTTTTCGCGCAGTCGTTTCATTTCGGCCTGCTGCCGCTTAATATAACTACTTTCTTATACATATCCTCTTGGATGCCATCCGGAGAAAGAAAAATCGTCTAATAACTGAGCGTGATTTTGGCTCGGAGAAAAAAGCGAGAATTTCCGCTAGAGTGAGTCAAATGGCATACCAAATAGGGCTTTATAATATATGCACGGGCAAAGGATGGCACGTCGGATAAATTCGTTAAAAAGTAATCTGTATACTCTGGAGCTCTTTTCATTTTTCAAGCTATTTCAGTCGACTCCAACATACATTTTGTATACTATGAAAACGAAGACAATTTCATAGTGAAAAACATCTGCGATTTGTATTGCAAAGAAAAAGACAATTAAAACAAAGCTTGCTTATCCACAAATATATACAAAGAATCAACCTGGAAATAAGAGAAAGTAATATACATTCTTTCTTTCAGAAGCTGTAAAACGATTTACTTGTATTGAACATCAAGAGCTCTACCTGCGCAGCATCCGCATTATCATCTCTGCACCTGGAATCCCTTATACGCCCGTAACAGGCTAAAGTACGATTCAGCGAGACTTAAGAATCGGTTTTCTTAATTAACCAAAGCGCATCGGGCTAATGGTATTCGCGGCACGTGCGCGTGTCGCTCTTTCTGCTTGCATGCACTCACACACCTTGCAGCTGAGCTATATCTGTATAAACGCTATAACGTGAAGCCATAAGACACTACGAAAGTGTCGTTATTCTCAAGACGTATTATTATGGCGGTAGTAATCGAGGGAACGTCATCAAGTTTCACGCGCGACAACGGAAAAGTCTGCGAAAACTTGCGGGGGAGACTGCTGCGCTCGCTGGCGCAGAAAATTCTGCTTTCTTCTGTCTCACGCTCGAGATCAAGCTTTTCTTTCGTCTCTCGTCTAGTCCGTTTTATTTATCCGCGCCTTTGGAAATCGTCGTGGTATTCATATTTCCGCCTCCATTATTTCGCACGGACTTTATTAAAGTCGCAGTCTCTTATTACTCGTGGTGGCCATTTTCTTATAGTTGCGGCTTTTAAAAGAGGAGTTGCCCCGCATTAACGTTGTTTATAGTAATTAAAAAGCGCGCCGACTTTTACTTCGATAAAATGCCATTCGTTTCGGAGACGTTTTTCTGCTATTGACCTTGTACTTTGACTTATTACGTCGCAGTTAGGTATATAGTTTATCGTTCAAAAATATGTCGTCAGTGATCTCTTATTATTCCTCATCCTCTTTAAATCATTCAGCATTATATTTCTTCATCTCTGTCTTATTGTCATTTATTCATTTATTCTGACCTTCATATATTTTTTCTTCTCATTCTTACGCCTCTCTACTCTTACTCTTTTCCCAACGACGGCGCATTTGGAAAACCTTCGCACATTAGTTATTTGATTACATTTTCGGTTGTTTAATTTTTGTTCGGCATCGTTTCAGGAGTTTTCCGTACTTTTACGATAATATTTGAAGCAGCCTGAAGAAATTTTTTTAATACAACGTTATGGACGTAAAAAATGTGAAAGAACGACATTTATTAAGTATTATTTACAAAAAGATTGCTAGTGTGGTAATAAAAGTTAAATAAATTAGGTACATCTTGGAAACTGTAGCTATAAATTACAACTTTTCAAATAACTCTCTTTTGCGTACTCTTATTTTAAGTTTTATTGGACAAAGTTTTTTCTTTATAGCTCAAATTTCAAACGTTGGGCGGTATAAAGCTTATAAACATTTTATCTCTATACTTTATTGTACGTTTTTCTCTCTGCACTCTGATTTAAAACATTCAAATATCATTGCGTCACCAGTTGAGTAATCTCGAATCATTCACTATGTAGTCAACATAACAGATAATACGATACAACGTTTTATTCCACTTGTATAGCAAAAGCTCGACCAATTTAAAATCGAATAAATCTCTAAGGTATCTACTCTCTGGGAAAGTCAGCTCGACCGTACCGCATTGCAGCAATATAAACAACAAAATAAATATCAATTCTAATTTTCAATTCCTTCCCGTCCCTGCCTCCACAGCTCTTCGAAAACTTCCACTCGCTTTCTCTCGTCATCGCCCCCCGGCCAGTATAGCAAAGAACTTGTGCGCGCAACACGGCAAGTCTTGAAACTTTCGTCGGCATCTTATTGGGCTTGCAACGACGCAAGGTCCTTGGCTGTAGCAGCAGCAGCAGTAGCAGCAGTAGTAGCGACGAGTCGCTTGCCGCAGGGCGTCGTAGGCGAAACTCCCTTGCCGATATAAGTTCTTGTTATCGTCGCTTTACAGGGTGAGCGAGCAAGCATCGCGCACTGCTTGCTGTGCTTCAGTGGCATGCATACGCCGATCACCCATTATGCAGAATTAATCGCATTCGATAAACTTCAGCGTGACCAAGTTTAGTTGCAGCTCGTATGCGGACTATACTGTACGCCCTTGTTGAGAGAGGGAGAGAGAGAGACGCTCGCATGCTCGAAGCTCGCAGCTTATGAATACATAAAGGTGTTTAGTCCTTTTTATCTCGTTTTTACGCCAAATAAAGTATCTTAATCACTATCTCAGCTAGTCGTACGCGAGCATGCCGAATCAATTATAGTAGCAACAAGTCAAAATAGACGAAAAACAAAACAGTTTTGGACAGGCTAGCTTTCTCCCATCGTTTAAACTTGCAACGTTTTCGCGCATATACCTCAGAGTATCACATGGCACTTTTAGGAGGTTCTCACAGAAACTTTGACTGCATTACAAGGCCTCTTTTAACTTGAATTGAATATACGACAAGTTTGCTCGTAGGGTTCACATAGTACATTACTTTACATTAATAAAGGTATCGTCATTCATTATTAAAAGTGAATAAGCCAAAAGTTGACTATATATTTTTGAAGATATAGGTCTATCAGCTCTTGTACATATATGCGTGTTTGCTCGCCCCCCATATTGTCCATAAAATTCAAATCAATAAATTCTACAACTTTTAATCATTTTTTTTAACGTCGCCATAAATCAAGTATCCGTATAGAGGAAAATCCGAAAAGCGTGACACACTTAAAATTTCAGTACCGCCTCCTTTGGAGTGCCGCGCTAAAAGAGAGGGAGAGAGAGAGAAGGGAGGGGGGGGGCGGTAGAAAAGACAGAAATAAAGTGACACGGAGAGAAAAAGAAAGAGAAACACTGCAGCACAGAGAGTAGCGCAAAGCCGCCGTCGTCGGCTGCGGCTGTAAAAGCAAAACCTGAAAATTGACGTATAAAACTCGCGTCGAGCATTTATCACTGAAAGAGTCGTCCTGGCTCCTCTCGTCGCCTCAAACATCACAGCGGCCTAGCTCAAGTCGTATATAGCTATAAACGCGCGTGCGCGCCTATCTTCAGCTGCTGCTGCTGCCGCACACAGAGGAGGCGAACCGCGCGATTTTCACGAAACTTTATTACGCGGCGACGACGGCAGCAGCAGCAGCAAAGCAGCAGCCGTCACGCGTGCGTGCGTGCGCTGGAATGGAGTTTATTGCCGAGGGCTACATAAAATTACGACTTGCGTAAAGCGCGCGAATTTCCGCGACGGGCGGCCTCCTCTCTCCAGCACAAAGGAATTTCCGTGAGTGTGCGCGCGCTTGACGTCAGCACTCGTGAGCTTTGCGGCGTTCTTTGACGAAACCATTTCGCGTCTTTAGTGGAGCAGCGTGGACTTCTTTATCTATTTTTTTCTGTCCACTTTTTAATGCGCTACTCACTCGCTTGCTGCGATATCGCGCCAAGCTTTTTAATTTTTTTTTACGACCACTCGTTGCAGTGCAATCACACCGCCTCCGCCACCTAGGTGCTTTTAGTAGCCGTTGTCCGAGGGGTTTTCAAGCTTTTTATTGACTTGAATTCTTCTTGTTGACGACTGCAGCGTCTGTGCGTGTAACTGTAAGGATGAACTGGAGAGGGTATATAGAACTTCATTGATTTGTATAATCTCCAGCAGTAGGTTAGCTTTCTTAATGAAATTCGAACAACCAGTAGAAAGGGTTACACAATAGTAGTAAGTAAGCCGGTATGGAGAGACATAACAAATGACGTCATCACTGGCGCCACGTTATCTTATC
The DNA here is from genome assembly GCA_020010945.3 of Muscidifurax raptorellus. Classification (NCBI taxonomy): domain Eukaryota; kingdom Metazoa; phylum Arthropoda; class Insecta; order Hymenoptera; family Pteromalidae; genus Muscidifurax; species Muscidifurax raptorellus. Next base: position 19,441,619 of record CM052077.1, on the reverse strand, counting down.
AATGTAAACAAACCATTAAGATAAGATAAGGTATCATGTATACAAGTAATAAAGATAAGATAAGATATCATGTATACAAGTAATAAAGATAAGATAAGGTATCATGTTTGTATAAACAAACAAGTAATTAACATTATCTTTATTACTTGTAAACAAATAATAAAGATAAGATATCATGTTTGTTTATACATAAAGCCAAGTCATCAAAGTATCTTGCGTCATCACAGACGCCACCCAATCTTATCAATGTAAACAAACCATTAAGATAAGGTATCATGTTTGTTTATAAAAGACAAGTAGTTTATTATGAAAACAAGTAATAAAGATATCGTCAACGTCTCAAGTATATGAGATTTTTGTGTATGATGATGAGTTTGTACTACGTTTATACAAATATTGTGGTCCTAAAAAGGACCGATTTTAATTTATAAATAAAAGCCTTGTGATAAGGCTTTATTATTATTGGTATTTCCAATTGTTGTGTCCTTGATGTTTGGAATCTTTATTTGATTCCTTGTCAGCGCAATAACCTATATATCCTTCTTTTTTCGGGAATGATCCAGTATTGGAAGAATATTGAGGTAGATACTTTTGGAATCCGGAAGCGGGTTTATATCGCACCTCCTCTCGACCTTCTTTCTTCTTCTTATCCATATTACGTATATGACTGGTCAAGTGTACGCGAAGCAATGAGAACATATTTATGCAAAGTTGATATTTATAGGCACCGTAAGGAGTGGCGGCAGGGTGGGAGGTTTGAATGATGTAACAAAAAATGAATATTTTAATATTTTCTGGTTTTATTACAAGATAGGAAGACATATGTACAAAGCGTAATGACAAGAAATAGCATGATGTATATTTATGCTTTGATTATGGTAGTATAAATGTCTTTATATATATCAAACAAATGAAAAGCAGCTATTTCACATAAGATTATATTTAAAATTATTTCCTCAATAGTATCTTTAAATTTGTCGTGAATTATAATTTTAATATTTTCAGTATATAAAGTATAATATTGATGAAACAACTCATATGTCCTTAGTATAGAATTAGGATCTTTCTCAATACTATCGTTTTTAATACAATCAATTATAAACTTCTTAATATGAGCAACAATTTCATTCACTTTATCAACACACTCTTCCAGTTTACTCATACGTTCGTCAATACACTGTGAGACAATCTTCAATCCGTCAAAAGTGACTTGCTGCATGCATATCGATGGTTGAGGATAAGATGTTTTTTGTTTCTTTTCTCGTGGTGGTTGATGACGCACATTCTCAGCAGCAGAAGCACTAATGGTATGCACTATATCATCGTTTTCTTCTTCTTCGTCAATCAAAAGATTTGGAAAGATGGATGTACCGAGAGGTCTTTCTTCTATCAATATGGATTTTGTGTTGTATGAAGATGTAAACATCATATCATGATTTTCCATGAACACCTTCGTTGGTCGAGCGTAATCGCTTTGGAATCTGTACGCATCTTGGAAATAACAATTTATAAGATCAAAGTAATTCTTGAAAACCTTCCAGCCAGATGCATCAAATTTGACGGATTTAAAACATGTTGTAGACGTTGAGAGTTTCACCACAGGCCTATAGCTTCCCTGGTAACTTTCTAAACCAATAGTAACTCGCTTCGAGTTTGACTTATTAATAGCGTAGGACGTGGAGAGCAGCATATTTGGTAGAACGTTCTGCACACGTGATGAGGCACTGACAGCCCTTGATTGAGCCATGGTACGAGAAACAAGGAGCACAATATACAGAGGTACACTTAGCAAACGATCTCTCAAACTTTCACGAAAGAACTGATGGAGTTCCTCACTCTATGAGCTCTTTTATACATTTTCTCCCACTACCTCAAACTAAAATGATAGTAAGCAGTGGGGACATATTTCTACGCGTGTATTCTCAGAACTTCACAAAGGAAGTATCATATTCGTTAACCGTCAAAGGTTACGGTTAAACTTCTCCGAGTTTTAAGAACAGGATGTTTAGTCTACTACTACTACAACTACCAGTTTTATCAGTATCTCTCTCTCTCTCTTACAGATAAAGATTGAAATACTATAAAGTGAGGTGTCATGCAACAGGAAAAAATATATCATATTACTACAGTATGGAATTAAAGGAATGAGTAAGGCTCTATAAATGAAAACATTTTTTTATATTATTAAAGATTACACTTTATTCATATTTTTCACTACATGATATCTGACAATTATTATTATTATTATTATTAATTTACATATATTCTCGAAGTACATGTTTGATTACAAAATCCGGAGCCCTGCGAAGCTTCATGTCCAAACCTCCTAACATCTCTCGAGCGTACACGATGATTATTATTATTTCGTAACAGCTTTTTATAAAACGATACAACTAGGGCATCGTTTTTTCGTGAATCTCGCGAGAACTTATGACAAAACGTACGTAAGTTAGGTACCCTAACCATATGGTAAAGGAACATAACACAATACTGGCCACACACCTGTGAATCAAAGCTTTGCAACTTTTTTTTATTCCACTGATACCGCTTGCAATTTCTTTTGAGTCGTTTAAGATGATGTTGGGACATTGGTGGTACTCCGTAACTGTCAAAGTATGTTCCATAACCGTTTGAGTCTATGTAGATAGCAATCCAATGTGTTCCTTTCTTCGTGTGATCATCTGTATTAGCTATGATAGCCGCGGGGTATTCCAAAACGTTTGGAATTCTATCCGCAGCATAAACACCAACTGTGTTGACGGTTAACGGCTCAAGAGCTTTTAGTAATTCGCGTGTATTCATTATTATTTCAGCAATGATCGACTTCGTCGTCTGCGCATGTCGCGTAAATAGACGAAGAAGTAGCTGTACGTATCCGTGAGTGTAGTTTGCTGTACAATGCATCACTGAATTTCTGTGCAGAATCTCTCGTTATATCTTCAGCTATAGAGTGTAACCACTTTCTTAGCACATATGCATGATTGAGAGCACAATCACGACTGGAGTTTATTCCTTGAATGCCATGATTTAAACACATGAAGTTACCTGAATAATTTTTTCTCAACTCGTCAAATCTCGGTGCATACATTTCTTCAACGTTCACAACTTCACGACACATTACAGTCTCCAAGAATCTCCAATTGTCATGACCGCGTGTAAAAATACGTATAGCCACTTTGGCTATTTGTTGTAAATGATACTGTAGTTGTTCAATGGTGATGTCACCTTCATGCCAACGAATTCCATGAAAATGATTAGAGATGTAGTCGTTAGTTCTTTTAAGTCCAGTTGCAAGTTCTTCAAATCTATGGGGTTCCTTAACTATCCAATGTTGGACGATTCTGTGCTCTAAACCAAGTACACCAACTTCTTTAGGTATATACTTGTTGTTACGGTCTCTCAAACCCTGAATATTGATAACGTAATCCATGATACTATAAACAATTCACACACACACATACACAGTCGATCCAAACACGCTCACTTCTCAAACAACACTGAGCGTACGATATGCAGCTTTTTTCTCATATGTATCGTAGAGGCGCTGCTGTTGCTTCTTTTACCCCCTCCCTCTTCTCCTTCTCACCTTACTTTTCCATCTCTTCAACGGTATTACGCATTAAAATCCGTTATTATTTGCCTACTTGAATCTATTTCCAAGACATTATCGTATTCGGCGTAAATTACACAATTAATTGTAGATTCAAGTGCTTTCTCAAATTTTACCTCTACACGTACACTACCGTGCTTGATTAAATTCCAATGAGACACTGAATTTGCCGATAAATCAGGTGTTAGATCAAAAGCAAAAAATGTATACCCTCCATTGTAGTCTGCTCGTGATATAATTAATGATTCGTTTAGAAAATGAATCCCAGTTCCAGAATATAATGTATGAAACGCGTCGAGAAATAGTGGACTTTCACCCGTAAATTGAGGCTGCAATGGTTTGCTGGGGATCTGGACCCCATCCACATAAAGAGAAATATAGTTTATATTAAAATGTTGGAAATTAAATGGATTAAACTTTCTATTTCCATTGAATGCTTTGTTATCCACAAATCCAATGATTATTCTTTTGGGTATTTGACCAAGAATAACGTTGTCCAGTGTATCACCATGAATACCTCTATGCATTGTAAATGCCTTCACCTCCACACGATTGATTGGATATTTAGCAGTGGCTTTTGTAAGTGCATTAGCATGAGCTAGCATAACACCTGGACTTATTTTAACTCGACGTACAATGAGTGAAGCTTCCTTAATACGTATAGTAAATTTTTCGTCATCTGTATAATCCATCAAACAAAAAGCATCCTTACTTCTAACCAATCGTAATCGCAGTTCAACACCGTTTAACAGAAATTTATTTTGATTAAAAACATCGCAATGTAAATGTCCCAGTAAATCGACAGTTTTACCATTTATGGTAAAATACTGACGATTACTCTGACCAAGATTTGCATTTACATCATTACGCATGGTATTGGGAGGTGCTGTCCATTTTCCAGGGGTATCCGCAAACCAGAGTCCACTCGAGAGATGTGATTCCATAGTGGCCTTTGAATAATTTAACAGTGTTTCGATGTATGCTCGGTAAGGATAAGCATTGTTTGGTGGTGAAACCAATTTTTGATTGAAGAAAACGTCTATTTGATTAAATAACGAGTGTAACGTGTTATTTATTGGTGCTACCTTCGGATACTCTGTAGCTTTAGCTGCTTCTGCAATTTCAACGTTTGGCTCTATATGCATACGAATGCTTAGCATTGTGTGTGCAAGATCGAGATAATCACTACCAGCTGGAACGACGAATTCCAACGGTCCATCGTCTGTTAACGAAGAAACTGGTTTATAATGTATAAATTGAGAGCTTTCCACCGAAGTCTGTGTAGGTGGTAATGTAAATAAATCTAATTCTGATTTCATGCATTCGCATGAGTTTGAGTGTAGAAAAGCCATATTAAATAATATCTATGTAGATCCAAAAATATCGTTCACACTGCGTTGTTTTCTCTTCTTCCTTGGCTTATTCTTACCCGCTTTCTTTTTTGTAGATTTGCAAACACTGACACGACTCTTCTTCTTCTTTTTCTTCTTCTTCTTCTTTACACGACCACTTTTACTGCTGATGCGTACAGCTGAACTGCTCTTGGACGATTGACGCTTCCGCTTTTTAGCGCGTATCTTATATCCTGACCCCTTCATCATAGTGGCAATTTTATCAGCGGCTTTATGCTTAAGATTTTTACCGGACTCACGCATGCGTGTATTTACAGCTTGTTTCAAATTGATTCCGTGATTCCCTACATCATCTAGTACATGCATTCCTGCTCTGATAGCTTCTTTTCCAACGGCTTTAGCACCACTCGTAATGTAGGGTAAAACTCTTCGAAATAATCCACTCAAAAAGCTGCCGATTCCACCATGACCTCGCTGATAAGTTGAACCTGCAAACACTCGACGTACTCCTCCTCCGCCTCCATAGCCAATTTGATCGGCATAGTATTCTGCGTAGTAAGCCATTTTTTTCTCAGAGAATGCGCTTGAAATGTAGTGTGACGCTCAATGTCCCGTACTCGAATGGTATATGATTCCCATTTTCATCCCTTATATCTATTATTATATTCTGAAATGTGTTATTTAGCAAAGGTAGATAAATTCCCGGTGCAAATTGTTTGACCACTCTCGCACCAAATTTATATTTTGAATTATCGAGTGTTACTATACGCAGAAGGGATGCTTGAACGTCGCCGACTGTGTACGGAATACAAATATCTGAATAAACGAAAAATTGATCAGCTATCGCTCTTGCCAAACAAGCAGGTCTGTTTCCTACCAATGTTGCATTTGTTTTCGACTCTGCAGATGGAATCAAGGGTATAAATTCCTTATTTTTATATTTTTCATTCTCAAAGCCAAATATACGTTTGACCTTTTCGCTCAAGCTGAAAAAATGAATTTCCTTACATTCACACTTTTTATGTAAATTGTAATAACCACTTTTTTTCTTTGTCGGTTCAATACGTAAATGAGATTCAGTTATATTGTTTATAGCTTCTGTGAGATTGTTTAGATTCTCGTAAACACCTGGTGGGAATACACCATCGTTTTGTTTGTCGTTTGTCCAATCCGGTAAATATTCAGCTATGTCTCTCTTTCTTGCAATTGCTATTCTACGTCCGTTAACAAACTTTATATTACATTCATGTTTCTGAATATGCATCATCGTGCATGGTATGCTGATTTCCGTGAGAGCAACACTCCACTTACCATGCAGACGTACTTCGTGCGATAAGTGTGTGGTAAAGCAAGATGTTGTATTATCAGAAAAATATTTCATACTACTGTTGCTCGGTAATATCAAATAAAATTCGTCCTCGGCCATGTTTAAAGTGTAACGATTTCGCTTGCTTTAATCCATGAATTAAATTTATCAGAATAGCCAAGCCACTTTACGAAAACTTGTTTTTGAACACCACGTCCCTTACTCTTTATCACACGTTCCACTTTGAATTCCTTATTTTGTGACAAACGATCATTGCCAACTCGAGCTAGTTCTTCGGGATAAAAAAATCCGTCGATTATCTCCCCTTCTAAATCAGTCAATTCGTAGGTAAAGAGATTTTGGCGACGTGAGACACGGCTAATCTTAAAGATCTCTTCACTGTAATTCTTTTCGTAACCTTTATCGAAGGTTCCTTTCAACCGACTGATGCGAACATGGTCACCCACACTGTATATATGTGCTCTAGACTTTCTTCTCTGACTAAGAGCTCTTTTTTCCAAATTTTGTCTTGCTACAGCTGCATTACGAATATTTATCATTGCCGGAACCATTTTAGTACCACTATGTATAGTGTGATTATACGCGTAAACGATATTTTCAATAACATCGATATACCTATGGGTATTTTTGTGAGTAAAATATCTGAACATACGTTCTTTGAGCGTGCGATTTAGACGCTCGACGACAGCTGCTTTAACATCGGGATTACGTGCCACTCTAAAATTAATCTTGTGTTGTTTTAAATAATTTTGAAAATTTGATCCTACAAACTCTTTGCCTCGATCAGTTTGTACAAGAATTGGGCGTCGCCCATCGGCTCTTTTTAAGATTTTGTCGAAAGCAGCTACAACACATTTTGTACTCTTGTCACGTAAAGGTTCGACCCAAGCATATTTACTGAGAACGTCTATAACTACAAGTAAATATGCAAAATTATCGTTATACGTTTTGAGAGATTGCATGTCACACAAATCCATTTCCCAACAATCATCCACATTAGTGACATTGTACATCAATCTAGGAAATTTTCGTCTAATGGGTTTGTGTAGTGTGTATGCATCTTGATTGCTTAACCACTCATTTATCTCACTCTTCTTCTTCTTCTTATTTTTACCATTGACTCGTAACAGATTACGTGCACCAGCGTATCCAGCCTCGTGTCTAGTGTCAAAGTATTGATTTTCATAAGACATGTTAAATACTATAAGTCAGCCACTTGTCATCTGCTTTTCGTGGTGTAGATTTTTTCTTATTCAAACGTGCACTATAGCGCTGCGTGGCCGCAAGTCTAGTACCTTGTTCTAAAGTCTCAACGCTCTCGGAATTATATCTCTTGCTTGAAGGAATTTTGTTTAATGCACGTTTCAAACTTTCACTAATTTTAATCACCTCAGGATTACTTATTAATTTGGATGGAGTATCAGTTGTTGCTATAAAATTAGCTAATTGAAATCTTCCTACAGGTTCCTCAACAGACCTACTCCGCACTACGTCTTCTAGTAAATCTATAATATTTGAGTGTGGTATAGCTTTATCATCAATGCTAACTGTTCCTGAATTATCCCATTTAATACGATGCGATGCTGCTGATGATTTCCAATGTTGAAGCAATAAACGTGCTTTTCTCACATAACCCTTGGAAACGCTTGCAAGTATCGCTTCATCGGACAAGGGTCTCGATATATCTTCATTTTCATGCTCTACATCAAGTATATTTGCATCTGATAAAAGTTCCTGACGTTCCAAATTTTTAAAATGAAGATATCTTCTTAAAATTTGTAAATATTTTTGACATTTTTCACGTTCATCGGTGATACTTTTTGAAAAAAGGATATCGTGCATCTCAGCATCTAACCGACTTAAATTATCACCCTTTGTCTGTATCGTTGGCTCTTCTTCTTCTTCTGCTATATGATGTTGTTGTTGTTGTTGCTGGCGCTTCGTTACTCTCTCGTATGATTCCTCTGGTACAATGACCATTTTACGGGCGTGCTCCATATTTTAATTTCCAGAGACACCAAATATTTTTGACACAAGTGCACCTATAATTGGTGCAAGTAACATTGGTAAAAAAGCACCACCGTTTTGAATAATGACCCGTTTCTTTTTTTTCCACTCTTTTTCACTGTTATTACTACTGGATTTATTTAATAATTTTCTCAAAACAGTTTTATGTTTTTTCAACTTTGACTTGTGAGAGTTTTTTATTTTAACGACGCCGTGCAATACATTTAACACGCACTCGCATATGTTTTTAATGAGTTTTTTATCAGCAACACGTAACAGTGCTAAGCGCTGTTGACTATCTGCATGACAAAGAGCATTCAATACTGCAACACACTTTTTTGTAAAATGCTTTGGTAGGCATCCACACCTTGTATCTTCTTCTTCTTCAGTATGAGCACCACCACCACCATCACCACCACCACCACCTCCGCGCTGTCTTCTACGACGTCTACGACTATCGGTTCTCGCAGATGCTCCTCCACCTGCCATTGTTTCAATCAGACTGAAGCTTTAATCATAGAATCCTCTACTTTTATCGGAATTTTTTACTCTTCTTCGGTATATATGCGTAACTCAATTTATCATCGGGAAAAATAGAGGTACGGAAACGAAATTCATCCTCGGTCGACTGTTTCAAATCCAACAAAAGATAGCCATGAGAAGTTGACGTACTATCGAGATACGCTTCTTGTAAAAATTTTGGGTCTTCGGGATAGACTTGACGCGCTAGATATTGTATTTGCGAACGATCACGTGGATTTTTAAAAATAACGAGGTAATTTGCATTTAACGAGATATCGCGTTGACCAGCTCCTTTGTGAAAAAGATTTTGTGTAATAAAAATCACACTTAAATTCTTATGATGACTTCCCTTGGTAAATAAATCGAGAATAATGTTATTCGAAGATTCTCTCATTAAATCATCGATAATTAATAATTTTTTCTTTTCATTGTCTTGAGAATAATCTGAAGGCTGAGGTAATCCCTCGTGAAATTCAACAATTTTTTTTCTACTCTCCCTACTACTACTTATGCCTCCTGGAACAAAGTCTGTCTCATACGTAGACTGCCACTCGGCATAATAGAGTAATATCCGATCAAAAGTTACACTGCACATGAGTGGAAGATGTCGAAGAAACTTTTTGACAAAAACTGTTTTACCACATCCCGTGGGTCCGCTAACGATACACGTAAACGGATGTTTGAATCGCATATCCACTTTACCGAGTACACACACACACACACACACACACACACACACACACACGCGCGCGCGCGCGCGCGCGCGAGAGAGAGATTTACCTTAAAATAAGCTTATAGCACGCGGGTGGTGGCGGCGGCGGCGGCGGCGGCGCGGCGCGGCGCGGCACACGTAAAAATAAGCTTATTTTACGTGTGCTGAATCACAAGCTATTATTGCCGCTATTCAAGCTGATAATCTTGTCCAATAAGCTAAATAACGCCTTGCGTAAGCTGAATTATGCGTTAAAAAATGAGATAAATTTCTATAAGAAGCGTTCTCTTCGATGACAGAAGATATACTGAGAATATAAAAATGTGTGAGGGCTCTTATAAATGGAAAAATAAGAAAATTATATAAAAATTTTTGTTTTATTTTTATTTACAATAGATACATCCAAAAAAGTTAATTATTCTTATATCCAAATGGTAGAGACTTACGTGACGTAAGGTATCGTCGTTTTTTCAATACTACACAACATGTTTTCGATTCTTCGCGCGTTACAACTTCATGCATTTTAGTTCGTCTGATAGCTTTGAATTTTAAGCGTATTTTACTACATTCATCGTTCATTTTTTCAGATTCGTCATCTTCGTTTGCAAAGGCATCGTTAATCAAATTCTTAATGCTATCAAAATTAATTTTTACACCGTTTGAGAAGTTTAATGAGATACCTTTTACTTTACAACATTCAATTTTATCATTTTTATTGGGTGTTACAGCTGTGTAAGCGTAAAACTTTGGTCCTCCCGAGACAAAATTATCTATATACGTATTCTCACCATAACCACAAAGTTCATCTGTCATATCGCCTAGTTTAGAGCCAATAAAAGGTTTATATTCACCCGGAACATCATCATGCGAAACAAATATACAAGAATCTGTGTCATAATAAAGAACACGATCGCCTAACCTTCTCAAGTAATCATATAGTTCTAAACGTGCTTGAGCAGTGGTGTAAGCCGCAATCACGACACTCGTATGCGGGGCAGGAGTGACAGCCTCATCCTTGTATTGCCAATTTACGTACAGTATCTTATCATTAATTGCTAGTATATCATTAACATCTCTTTCCGGACAAGTAAGAAGTTTTAAAAGAGATTCACGTGATTTTACAACTTCAGTTTGTTTCAAATTACTCCGTTGACCAAACTTGCCCCAAAACGAATTTAAGCATAGCTTAGCAACAGCTCGTAACCCTGAATTTTTTTCGATATTATTTTTATCTAAAGTTATACCCTCATCGAGTCTATACTGTTCAATGTATTGTAATTTAGTTGCTTCGTCAGTACACCATGAGGGCCATCCGCTAGCCTCTTGCTTGATTTTTAAGAAAGTATTTACGTATTCGGCAAAAAGCCCTCCGCTACCAACAGTTTGATTATACCGGGTCATCTCATATTGCCAAATAATATAAATTTTCGTAATACTGTAACCGAGTTCAACAGCTTTACGCAGCTCATCAGCAACCCAGGTACCCGTGAATTCACGCATTTTCGGGTCTTCGTGATTGCAGTCATACTGCTGCATTTCCTCGCAGCATGAGCGGCAAAGAGCAAAAAGAAGACGTCCGTGCATTTTAATTGGTAAGAGTGGTATATGCAAGTCGCGTGGTGGTAAGATACTACATTTAACTAATCCTTCAATATTGTTGAGATTATTGTTATTTCCATGCGTTAATTCCTTGCACTCTTCACCAATTAAAATTCGCGGATGTCCTACGGGAAATTGACCTCTTTTACACACGTACGGATAAAGAGAGCATATATCTGTATATTGAATTTTTTCGTTATTTCCGATCGCGTACTCAGTAACTATATTTTCTGTTCTACCTCCAAAAAAAGCATCGCGTGGATTCAACGTTATACGACTCATAAGAGGATGCTGTGTAACATATTCGTAGATCTCGCGATTCTCTGCTTTTATCCGATCAAAAGTACATTCCCATATCTCTCGAACTTCGTAACCCAGGGCTTTTATTTTTTTAATTTTCCGAAAAGTATTTTCGTACGACTCATCCATAGTTCTACCGTATGACATTATTTTATCTCGTCTTTTATCAAAGCAAATGGGACAACCGTGTGTGTAACATCCTTGATATTCAAAGACAACACCTTTAGCATTATCATTTTCCGGAGGTAAATAGCCATCTACACGAAACCCTTCTGGAAGCATAAATTCACGTGCTCTACCCGCGTGTATGATTTCCCGACCGATCTCACGTTCACACTGTAACAGCCATTGTATTGACTTTTGCGAATGATTATCAGCACGACGATATCCACCTGCCGGTATGATACCGATAGTTTTTTCGCATAAGAAATTTTTTCTATACACAATGGAGCATGCAGAAGCTATGGTCGTTGCCTCTGTAAACGGACAAGTATTTCCGCACTTAATGAAAATTTTCCGAAAAGCCATGCATGCAAGCCTTAAAATTTCTACATCCATACGGCAATAATCGAGTATTTCACGTTGAAAATCAAACTCATAAGTATTTCGGTTCTCCTCATACCATACAATAAAATTTTGCCTTTCAGACGTCGACATGGCATTAGGTGCGTAAAACGATGCTTCGGGTAAAGGTCCAACATAATTTTGATTTTCTAAAGTATTAAATAAATGAGGAAAATATCCCTTTTTGCTAGCTGGCGGCATAGAAAAGGTTTGCGGTAAAGCACTTAACTTCATGTGAAAATAGTTTAAGCTATCAATAAATTTTGTTCGTCCGCATTGAAGCATAATTATATTTTGCCCATTCAATATTACGTTAGGTACTATTGAGGTATTTTCAACGATTTCTCTCAAAATAAATTGCGCATCAAATCCACGAGAGTTATGAGCAATACAAATTATTTGACCGAATGAAGTTTTCTCGCGTACTGTCAAACCGATTAATTGTCTAACTGGATCGTCGCGAAATATATGCTCTCTCACACCGCACGTATGGCATAGTATATTTATATTTTCATTATCCATACAATCATCGCAAACCTGTTGTACAACACATAGATTTGGAATATGTATTTTTATCTCTGCATGTTTGCGATAAGCAGAATCTTGACGCGTCTCAAAGTCATAGAAAATAAATAAGTTTTTTTTGTTTGGGGATTTACGATTAATCTGAGCGTTAACATTACGGCCAATGGGCTGAATATAACAGAGCTGATTTACATCATGTTTTTCGCGACATAAATTACACCAATTGATTCCACACTCGTGCTTCGACTTGTAAATATTAATTCGTTTGCAACACATATTACAAACTTTCACTACATCGCATATTTTTTTATTATTTTTTTTATATGACCCATCTATTTTGTGACGATCGAAACATGTTTGTCCGTAAAATTCTCTGTTACATTCAACACACTTTATAATATCTATATTAGAATTACATGATGGTGCACAAAAACACCTGTCACATTTGGCAGTGCACCTATGCTCATCTACGTATCTATAACTTTTATTGCAATGTTCGCAGAAAAAACGATTGCGTGCAGCACCGGTTAAATTTAATATTGTATCGAAATGTCGTCTTTGCGCGTCGTACAAAAGATTTATAACGTCAAAAGAATCTGAATTTAACAGAGGTCTTCCATCGTAAAACGGCGGTTCCCCACTTCCAAAGGATAAACTATCGTATATTACAATAGCGATATTTTTTGCAACATAATACCGCTGATACGTCTCTATTTCTTGCATACCACAACCGTGTGCAGGAATTATCACGTTTGCGTTAATAGTAAGTAGATTTGCGCGCTCTTTTTGCATACAACGTCTGCTATCTCTGATAATATTCCAAGTATCAATGGCTTCGTTTGAAAAGATTTTTTTATACGCTATAAAAGCCTCACCGACAATTAAAGCTCTCGGCAAACATAAATTATCGTTATTTTTTATAGATACAACCGATCTCTGAGCTAAGCTATCAACATTTATCCTCCTTCTACTGCCACCTCGGCCACCATTAGGTATATTAACAAGTGTTAAAGTTAAAATAAAACTCTCATCTAATTGAAAATCCTCATTACTCTGAGCTAATCCGCTTATTAAACTCCATAAATCATTGTACAAAAAATTATTTACTAATCGTAAAGATAACCCACCCGGGCCTCGTGCAAAATTTAAACTTCTAACGGAGACACCAATCATGTCGTTTTCATTACATAATGAAATTATATATGAATAAATATCGCGAATGGCTAATTCCAACCAAACTATCGGATTTATAGAACCATTCTCCGGTGGAGATCTTATTTTTAACACAATACGTCTACCTTCTATTTTATACTTAGATATATAATGCGAATTTTGTTGGAAAATATCAAAACGATTACCAGGAGGCTGGATATCCTCATCTCCTTCCTCATCGACTCCTTGATAATTCATATTATCGTCTGTTTCGCTTCTCTCCTCCTCCTCCTCCTCCTCCTTCTCCTCCTCCTCCTCCTCCTCCTCACTGGGTTCATTATCCTCATTTTCGTAGTCATCATCATCATCATCATCATCATCATCATCATTATTACTGCTTGAATTTTCCATTCTGCTTTGCCCTCTACCAACTTGAATAGAAAAATCACTTTCATCGGCCTCGTAATCCTGCGATTCTACAGAAGAATTGGTGTTCGAAGATGTTGTAGATAAGGGAAAAATGGATGTAGAGGAAGAACAAGATGAATCGTCAGAGTGATTATGTTCTGAAAAATTTATTAAATACAAAATATTTGGATAGCTTTTACACTTTTCTTATTTTTAAAAATTATTCTTCTGGTGGTCCTGAAAAACTCTCACCCAGGCGCTTAAACAGTTCAGGCAAATTGTCAGTACTTAACAGTATTGATTTTTCGTTATCTTTACAAGCATTGAAAAACCATCGTATTTCTCGGGCTCTTCGAACATACATGATTCGCATAATGTCTTGTTTCAATGCCCTAGGGTACTTTTCGATTCCTTCGAGACCACGTCGAATAACTTAAATAATATTTAAAAATAAGATTTTATTTTGAAGAAAAATGTATATTTAAATACAGCATTATACTTACGTTCATTAATTTGACGATCTCTCGGATTTCCCTGGTTAAAAAAATGCTCTGTGACCAATCCACCAGCGCTTCTTCTTGTGTACCGCATTTCTTCGGGTTCTACCGGACGGGACAGAAAGTCGAGGATTTGCTGCCGTTTTTTGACACATGGATGCTGCGAATACTCAATCATATTTTTGCTTTCATCAGCTGCACGCTCCATCAAACGTTGTAGAATATTATTAGCAGCATCTATTGGTTCTTTACATGTGGCAAGGAGGTGCTCAACATTGGACATACGATGAGAATCACCATTGACAGGTGGATCTTCGACCTCTTGCGCTCTAGCATTCGGTACTCTCTCTTCTGCTACGTCTCCCCCCTCCTCCTCCTCCATCGCCTCATTCACCTGAAGATGCACCGCTGCAGGCACCGCAGCCGCCGCTACTGCTGCTTGCCCCCTCTCCGCTGCTTCTCTCCTTTCGGCTTCGCTCTCCTCCTGCAGCTCTTCTTCGTGCGTATCGTCAGCGCCAGCCGACACAAACTGTACATCGACTACAGCATGTCCCGCTTGTGCTATGTTTTCCTCCGACTCCCTTGTCTCTCTTTCTTCTTCCAGCGCCTCCTCCTCCTCCTCCTCCTCCTCTTCGCCTTCATCCGATGACGTAGTTTCAACATTACGTCTCGCTGAATACTCCGTAATATCATCATCATCATCATCTTCACCAGAGGTTAAGTCGGCTAATAAATTTTCTAACGCTGAAATGTAAAAACAATTTATGTTAAAAATACAGCACAAAGCAAGTACAGCTAGAAAAATAGTTGTTTCAAAAGAATTTTCACGGTCATAGAATAAAGCGGATGTATATTCTTTGATTTTATAATTATACGTTATACGACAATATAGAGATACGCATCGGTTGCTATGTAATAATATAATACGACCGGTGTAAGAAGTTAATATCTCTAGCTCTGAAGCAGTCGACTTAAAAACACTAGGCATCATGTGTAGCAGTCGATGCGTTCTGCGAGAGGAGCAGACGACACTGCGCTACAAATGTATGTGTGTGTGTGTGTGTGTGTGTGTGTGTGTGTGTGTGTGTGTGCGTATGTGCGCTCGCGCGCGCGCGGACACGTGTGTGAATGCTGAAGCAGACGAATTAAAACACTAGGCGTCATGCGTAGCAGTCGACGCGTTCTGTGTCAGGAGCAGACGACACTGCGCTACGAATGTATGTGCGTATGTGTGCGAGCGCGCGGGCGCATGAGTGAATGAAACAGAGCTTGTAGCAGCAGACGACGCTATCAGCTGTAGCACTGCTTATTTCGTTGTCAAGTACAAGCGTTGTTATTAATGACAACGTGATATAGTGCAGAAAAATTGCAATCAATAAAAATGTACTTACCATTATTCTCCTCGAATGCTGTCATTAGCCGCGTCAACACAGGAAAATGCGCAAAATTCTGCTGCATACAAAATTCTGCTGCACATCGCACAGCTAAATTACATTTTTTAAAAATGAGTAAATGAAGTTGCGCGATTTTCCGTGGCCCACAGCATCGTAAAAGTCTTGAAAACTCGCGGCATAATTGACACGCGACCATGCGTTTCACACGTAGACGCCAGCTTCTTGTACACCTGCGTTTAACAACACTATTCGCTTGAAGATTATCCGCGATGCGAAGCACTACAGTGCGAAAAGACTCCTCGACTTCGTTATACATGCTTACGAGCTCTTGTTTTGTTGCAACTACTGCTCTCATGACTACTGAGCTCCTGAGGTCGGCGTAGGGTTTATATAGTATAAAAAATGTCTTGCTAGTGGGTGGGGGATATGTGGATTCGTGTAGCAGTATAAAGCGCAAAAAATAACATCCTGTGATAAGTTTTGGCTCAGCTTTATCATTGACGAGTATCAAAATCACGTCGAACGTCTTTTACATACCAAGAGGATCGACTAATTCATAGGTATTATATTACCTACACCTCACGGGTCCAAGATGCATAACAATCGGAAATAATGATACCGTCGACGATTTTCGCAGAATACAAGGCGGCTAAAATCAATGCTCTATCTCAAGCGGCTGAATAAAAGCATATTTAATAACATTCGACATCCTGTGTAAGCGATGACCATACCGATTCTCACACAAGCAGCATCATGTGTACGGCTCCGAGAATCCACGTGTTAATTACTTTTGAGATTACTCTGAACGGATGTTTTGTCACACTGATCCATTTTTCCTTGCATAGGTATCGGCCGCAAAGACTCATGACACAGCGTAGATACGTAAAATATCAAGTTCACGCATAGAGAGTCAAAGATCACGTTCTCGCTTGCAATCGTTAAAGATTATCCCGTATTCCTCGAACAGCACACAGTATCAAACACGTGGAGTTGTTTTGTCGCACTAATTCATCTCCGCTGTATATGTATCGCCTGCTAAGGCTCATGGCTATAAGTGGATACTAAAAAATATCAACTTCCTGCGAAGAGCACTTGAGAGTCAAAGGTTATGCTTTCTCGCGCTCGTAAAAAGTATCCCGTGTCCGTCGAGCATTTCGCTGCACAACGCGTAAGCCAGCTAGTTCGGGTATCGGGTGTACAAATACACGTGCGCTATCGAACAATAACCAACACAAGTCTAAATTTTTCTTCCTTCGACCCTCCTTCTCCTCCTAGGCCCTACAGATGACTGCTTGGACTACAGACGTCAGTACCAAGTCAATCGTAGTTGCAGCAACATGTCCATGAAAAGTGTAGTATTGAAGCAGTTAGAAGAGAAATGCTCTCTTCTAAAAGCTAGAATGGAGCGTGCGTCGCGATTCATACAGCAGCATCGCGATGCGTATGATGCTATGTATGAGGAGAGAGAGGAGCTGAAACGCACGCTCCAAACCATGGTTAGTTCACCTTCTCTCGGGCATGTAAATAACTACATCCCGAGGGTAGGTGATACATGTGACATGTGCGGCCGCGAAATGAAGCGAATGACCATACGCACCCACTGGTCATTCTGCACGGAGTGCAGGGTGCGACGCTGCACATTGTGCAGCAAAAGGGAGCTGTGGTGCTGCAGCGTGAAAGAGACGAGACGGGATGCGGCTACGGAGGAGGTCGAGGAGGAGATGCAGCAGGTAAGTTATTCTTAAGGTAAATATAATATATTTGATACAATATATTAATTATATGTATCTTTTTTACAGGAAGTGCATGCCGAGGAGCATGAGGGTACAGAGAGTGATCAAGAGGAGACGGATGATGTGAAGATAGATATAGGCGAGGAATTTTTACAATTTGATTCTCCTGCATCTCCATCTCCCGTTCATCAATCTATTGTGAAAATCGAGGCATGTGAGGAAGACGAAACAGTTGACGTAGTGTCGTAGGATTTTCTGTGCATAGAAAGTAGTGATTAGTGAATAGTGAATAGTGAACGCGTGAAGTTTTAGTGTGTGTGCGTGTGTGTGTGCGTGTGTGTGTGTGTGCATGCGTGCACGTGTGTGTGTGTGCGTGCACGTGTGTATGTGTGTGTGTGCATGCGTGCGTGCACGTGTGTGTGTGTGTGTGTGTGTGTGTGTGTGTGCATGCGTGCGTGCACGTGTGTGTGTGTGTGTGTGTGTGTGTGTGTGTGTGTACGTGTGTACGTGCGCGTGCGTATGGTTGAGTGTGAGTGTGCGTGCGTGCGTGTGTGTGTGTGTGTGTGTGTGTGTGTGCGTGTGCGTGCGTGCGTGCGTGCATGCGTCCGTGCGTGCGTGTGTGTATGTGCGTGTGTGCGTGTGTGTGTGTGCGTGTGTGCGTGCGTGTGTGTGTGCGTGCATGCGTGCGTGCGTGCGTGCGTGCGTGCGTGCGTGTGTGCGTGCGTGTGTGCGTGCGTGCGTGCGTGCGTGCGTGCGTGCGTGCGTGTGTGTGTGTGTGTGTGTGTGTGTGTATGTGTGTGTGTTAAATTAAGAGTAAGGTGTGATGCGAGAGCGTGTTCAAGAGAGAGCGTGCACGTGAGAGAGAGAGAGAGAGAGAGAGAGAGAGAGAGAGAGAGAGAGAGAGAGAGAGAGAGAGAGAGAGAGAGAGAGAGAGAGAGAGACAGAGTGCGGGAGCGAGAGAGAGCGAAAGAGGGAGAGAGCGAGACAGAGAGCGGGAGCGAGAGAGAGCATAAGCGGTGAGAAAGTATAGTGAGAGCATGTGTATGAGAGAAGAGGGGATACGGACAGCGTACGCATGCGAGAGAGTATAGTGTGAGAGAGAGTATAGTGTGAGAGAGAGAGAGAGAGAGAGAGAGAGAGAGAGAGAGGAAGCGAGCGAGCGATGACGTACTGTTGTGTACATCGCAAATCTGTGTGTGTGTGTGTGTGTGTGTGTGTGTGTGTGTGTGTGTGTGTGTGTGTGTGCGCATGTGTACGTATGTGTACACAGGTGTGAATGTACCATAGATTAATTATTGTAATTTTAATAACAAATAAGTAAATAAAAAATTTTGATTAAGTTAAATGTAAACATTTTTTTATTTAGCCAATATGGGGAGAATCCAACAATCGACCTCATCACTGTCGTATCCTTATCTTGACAAGTAATAAAGATAAGGTATCATGTTTGTTTATACAAACAAGTAATTAACATTATCTTTATTACTTGTAAACAAATAATAAATAATATTTATTTTTTGTTTACAAGTAATAAAGATAATGTTAATTACTTGTTTGTATAAACAAACATGATACCTTATCTTATCTTAATGGTTTGTTTACATTGATAAGATAACATGGCGCCAGTGATGACGTCATTTGTTATGTCTCTCCATACCGGCTTACTTACTACTCACAATATGTACGAATCTCTAGGAATTTGAGTTTCATATCTGCGCATGCTGTTTGATATGAATATACTTCACTACAGAGAATCTTGCGAATTCATATTAAACAATATAACAGGAACGACAAACACTGGAAGAAAATGTACTTCCATCATGATGTTAGTTTTCACACTGCAGTGTCGTAGCAAAAGATGATAAGGAAAAATTCTTCTCAATTTTTCCAGGGAAATGTAGGCGGCAAAAAATTATTGTGTGTAAAAACATGGAATGACAAACGAAGCTATGAGGACGTAAATTGAATTTCATTCTCTGCCCGGCGCTCGCTGCAATTAATGATAATTTTATACTGCATAAAGCAATTCTGACATACTTCGTCAATGGAAAATTCATTTAAATCTAAAATCCACATTACTAAAATAATACAATGCTTGGATAAATCTCTTCCACAGCCCGCGAATTAATGATCAGATTCGTCGTACCTCCAAGCCGGCCACTTCTCTGCTAACGCGCTGGTTAAACGATTCGTAGAGAAATACGTATACATATTATAGCAGCCTCGCAGCTCTTCAGGCTAATGTTCAAGCCCACTGCATATCTCGCGTCATTGTGGGGACTTTCTCAAAAGTCCGCCTAAATCTCTTTTCTGAGCGCGATCGAATCGAAAGCTGCCTGGGCGGTCGAAAAGGAAAAAGACCAGTGGTCGGCCTCGGTTCGCTTGTGCAGAAAATCAAACGCTGGATTCTGCTGAAATTCCACACCAAAGCCGGGGATTCCCCGTCTTGCTGCCAAAGTGTCGAGCCTTTCGCCCGCCGCGGTTTTGCATCTCAGGCTCCAGTCACTTGAGAGTGGATATTTTATTCATGCGCAAACGCTATAACGTCAATACCCTATGCAAGTGAGTGTGTGTATGAAAGTGAGAAAATACCACAAAATATATACCGTGCTAAGACACTCGTCTCGCGAGAGATATGCAACCACTTAGATGGGATATGTATATATAACGTTATATTTATACGCGTGTGAGGAACATTGTAGAGCTTTAGCTCTATATATTATAAAGTGCGGCCGATAATAAACAGAATGTGTCGACGATGTGAATTTTTTATTAGATGAGAAATACTTCTGATGAATATTAATTTTTTTGATGGTTTACTGGCGAATTCTATTGAAAGATTAAATTAAAGTATTATACTTGTTTGAGATCGCATGATAGTCCTTTTTACAAAATATAAAAGGACTACTTTAAAAATCTATATTTAAAGAGTTCATCGCCAAGTTTGTTAACAGCCATTAAGAGTATAAGATATCTCTAGTCCACATGCGATAGGGTTCTGAGTAGTTAAACTGACAACTTGAATTCATGTTTATAAAGATTACAAAGAAAAAGAACAGACAGGAAAAGTCGTAAAATAACCCTCTGAAATAGGGGTGTGAAGTATCATTATAATATCACACTAAATTTTCTATCAAAATGAATTAACTAAAGCTTATATTCTCATCTGCCTATCATTAAATAACTATTCTAATATATTTCTACATTGACGGTTTCAGTTTTTCATTCTTTAATTAATTATGTACTAAAAATAATTACAGAAATAATAATTTTCAAGATAATTACGGACTTGTATCTTTAAAACGATGAAAAAGAAATGCAATGAAAGTGTCTTTTTCTGTCCATAATAAATTGTTAGAAGCGTTATACATAAAAAAATGCCTAAGTCAGACCAACGAGTACGAAATTTCGTACTAGGGCTTGCGCAGCTCGGCATAGACAAACAAAACTCAGTAGATTTTTAAATTTCGTCCTACTTTTTTCAACGGTCCGACCGGACCGTCCGACAACGCGTACGGAAATTAGATTCCTTCACGAATTTGATTCAATTAAAGCTGGCGCGCAAATCGTGACGACCTCTTTTTCTCGGCTTTGTCCGGTAACACTTTTCGGACGTCGGTTTTTGCTTGACACTAGGGAGAAGAAAGTCCTTGCGTTGCTGGTAATGGGAGGGGGGGGGGATTCATGCAATTCGGTTACGCCCGGAACTGTGTACGCGATTCTATACGCAAGCTCTTTCGCAAACCTTATGAAGACGTGACGGGAGTGCTTTGGGCTTGAAATTCTGTTTTGGTATTTAGTCTGCAATTAAAATTATGGTTATTTTCATGTACAATCTCGATGTTATATGTGGTGAGGATATACCATTGCCATCTGATATTCTGTTATATTTTTAATTTTTGATATATGGATACTTATATGAATACGTTATATGATTAAAGTGTTTTTCAATAAAAGTTGTTAAACAATTTTTGGAGTATTAAATACAAAACAGTTTAATGTATGCACTGGACGTACTGTAAACGCTGTAGAAATTAAGTTTGAATATGCAGTGCATTAACCATTTGTTAAAGAGACTTAGGGTAAACAGGCGAAAATAAAAGAAATGAACATGGAATAACATTAGCGTGGTTCCAAATTACATGCATAAATTGACCCGCTACGTAAACGGGAGCTACAATGGCTAATAAAAAAACTATAGCAACACTCGGGAAAGTCAGTCCTGATCACACTTAAATGACCATTCTGAAAGATCTACTTTGTAATTTAAAAGCTACTCATAAAACTGCAAGGTATTAATAAAATTTATCGCTCTCGATTTCTCATTCGGCCTGGATTTTATCATTCCAAAAACACAACACACACCATTTTATATCCAACTTTATCGCAAACTTTGAAGTTCTCCTCAACCTCCGACATTCACTTCTCGATCCTTTATAAACATCAAATCGAACTTTCCGATACGATTTCAAACTCACTCGATCTCACTCCCACTCCTTGCCTGACTGCTCGGGACCATATAAAGAGGCGACATCCCTAAAAGCGCAATAAAAATCGAGAAAGAGAGAGAGATAGAGAGTTTCGGCGTCGCGATATAAGTGAAAATCCATCTCTCTCAAAGACCGTAAAACATGCGTTGCCCTCCTTTTAGCGCTTTCCCTCCCTTTGCCCGTCTCTTCAGGAGGCGCTTGCTCTCTTCCTCTCGACGATACGATCGACACTAAAAAGCTTGTTAAAAAGGGAGCCGCTTAACTCTTGAAACACTCGTTACAGGCCGGCCTTTAAGAGAGAAAACGTGTCCCTCGAGATTTGCGATAATGTCCGGGTATCATCCCTTCGGCGGCTATAATTCACGCGCCACTAGTGGAGGATGAATTTCTTCTCTTGGTCGAGGCGATGCGCGCGCAGAGCAAGAGCGAGAGACGATATCGAGAAGAGCGTCACATCGACGCGGAAGCCTTCGAAAGCAGCAGCGACTTTTTGCTGCACTTGAATCGTGATTAATTGCGGACTTTTTTTGACGGCAAGCCCTCTTTGAAATGCGCTCGACATTTTTTCGCTTTATAAAAAAGGCTGATGATTATATCAGGCTGCGGATGTCTTCATAGTTAAGTCAATGCTATATGATTATTTTTAATAGGATTTCGAAAGAGAGAGAAAAAAAAGATAAAAAGCAAGCTCGCCACTATATATTATTATTATAATTTTTTCTACTTTTATAGCTCTTACAATTAGTCTGACTAAAACCATGCTTTACTACTTAATATCTGTTGATTTTTTAAAAATAATTATGAGTGATGGTGTTGAACATTTGGTCAAGATATATAATAGTACTGCAATGGAACTTCCTTGTTATTGTATAATGTTAAACAGTAAATTGCATACGTTCATAGACTACCAGTACATTAAAAAGATTCAGTTGATCCTTATATGTTTTCCTTTATAAATCGTTACAATAAGTATTTTCAACATTTACAGGAAAAACAAATAACTCACGTTGTTTGGACTTCATTAGTGAGAATGATTTAACGAAGAACTGCATAATTACCTGTAACAAAGAGATAAATTTTACTTAGACATCGCGCGTTCGCTCTAATGAATACACAATTTTTTTTTAATTCATTGTAAATTGATAAGAAAATTTTATATATAACTAAAAAAGGATTCTGAAACTTATATAAGGAACAAATGATGTTCCATATCAATCCTTTATATAGAAATAAAAATAAATTTTACCGCAGAACTGGCCATTTAATACCATATTATATACATAGGTGATCAACCCTAACACTATAACGTCCTGAAATTCGCCAAACAGTCGGGCCTATTACATATGGCCTGTTACGTACCAGCAGCACGTTGGACGATCGCTACAGAGCGATGATTATAGCGTAACGTTAATATCCGCAGCTCCCCTGCATGTATATGTGTGTGTGCATATGTGTATACGTATGTTTACAAACCACCGGGAGTGAGAGCAAGAGTCGGCATAGTTCGGGAGAGTCGACGAAGCTTACAAGCGCCGCCGCAGCATCTAAAGGCACAGAGATGGTCAGCCTGGCTCTGACGCTTGATTGATCGAGAATGTGTCAACTTTACATTATATCCCAATGCCGTCCGGACCACCACGCGCGTATAGTGTACAGTGTGTGCGCGCGCTCGCGCGTTCGACCTCTCACCCCCTTGAGCATCTCGCTTAGGTTTGCTTGTGGTATTTGATTGCCGATAAGCCGCGCCGTCGTCAGAGCTATATTGCGCGCGCAGAGACTTGACTGATGTGCGAGAGGGAGAGAGAGCCAGTATAGTGTGCCTCGGCCCGATAAGAGGCTATGCAATCGAGGATCATTGGACGAGAAGGGCCAAAATTTTAAGCTACTTGTGGGAGAAGCTCCTCTTCTTACGACGCGGCTATAAATAACTCGTTGAATACTTTCTTTTCATCTTCACGATCATTCGTCTGAATGCGATTGTGTAGATACGTATTTGTTTGTGAAGAACGATATAATATAAAAGAACAAAGGTTGAGCATCAATTTCGGCGAGATAAAAAAAGTGCTTGGACACGGCGTATCTCTGAGCTCGCGTCAGTATTGATTGCTTTTTTAATGAGCCATAATGTGTCCGATTAAATTACGCTTATAATATGTTACGGTATAAATCCTATATATTGGCATTCTTGGCGCGCGTACTTAGTATCGTATATTTCAATGGAAAAAAATTCACAAAATACTTTGTCATTAAAATCAAATCTTCAATCAAAGTGCTATTGCGACGTAATAGTTGACGGAAAGCAGTTACGAATAAATTAATGATTAAAATTCGACACGATCTTATACAACATGCAGCCACCGATTTTGCATATAACTTAGATTTATACCATATGATGCTTTATATTATAATAAACCACTCAATGGTCTGGATTTATTTCAGAGTTCTACCATCAATAAGGTAGCTTTGGCATAGTAGTATCCGTTATATACATTTCATATACATTTTGTGTGCAAATCATGATGTAGGAAAAAAGAGAATGCCTATGCGTCAGCTATCTTTATTACCCAGGATCTAAATAGTTAGGATATCGAGAAAGTTCAAGCGGTGGGGCAAAGGCCGCTCAAAAAAAGTCTATCGCGAATGGAGCTAGAATGAATATAAAAAGACACTGTATTGCTTATATGAGGTCTATATTTACACTTGTAATTATAGCCCCTGAAAATATTTCTAAATAAAAAGTTTTTCTGAAAGTCATACATGAAGGCTACGTGGCAAACCAGTGGATTGGCGTAGGTTACAGGCCTAGGGAGTAGGAGGCGCAAATTGAACCGAGTGTGGTTTGTGGCGGCATACGATGCGTGTGTCCGCCTGGCTGACCGCAAGCTGTAATCGCGAATCGCGGAATCAAAGACAGACGGCACGGATTGCGTGATTCCAATGTAGGTATAATAAGAGCGACGCTTCATTCAACATTCTTATACACTGAAGTCACAGCTATGAGGCACCATCGGCGACACACCTTATATAGAAAGATTTTTATTTTATTATTCATAGTGGTGTACCTCAGGCTGTCTTTTAATTTAACTTCAATTTTAAATTTAAATTCAACTTTAAATTAATTTCAACAAGGAAGCCAAATTACAAAAAATCCTAACAATTATACCGTAACAAAGTTTCAGAAAATTAATCGCATCTGGAATAGAAATAACATAGAAAAGTATGAAAAATAAGCTCGTTCCAAGATGGGGCGTTCTCAAAGCGGATCACGGGATAGGGCATTATGCCCTTGAGGCGTCGATATCTTCCACAATATATAAAAAAGGGCATATTATGAACACTTTAACCTCAATTTTCTACCAAGGGAGTTAGAAATTAATGAAAATAGCCGAAAAAATGCTAAAATTGTCAACTGACTCACTAAACTATAAAGAGACATTTTACCACATTTAAAAAAAACGGGAAAAAAATGTTGGTCGATTTTATAGATCATCTCAGACTCGTATCATTTTTTTAAAATACAATTCTGCTTATTTATTTGTAATGAATAAATAAATTAATAAATTAAAAATGACACCTTACTTAACATTATAAGCGAGCGAATTTCGTCTCCCGTTTTCTTTTTCCTAAACTCTCGACGTTCATTCAAGTGCACAAGGCCTCTCTTGTTTAACCGATCCATTTAATCCAACTTCCTGGCTACATGCATTATTCACGTCTTTACCAAGCAGGAGCCAAACGCCAATCAATTACAGGCTGCACATGCAGGCCGAAAAGAAGAGAAGCTAAAGCAAATGTGGATAAAAGACTCGAAACAAGAGGAGGACAGCTCTCGATTACATCTTCGGCTGTAGTCCGTATATATATATATATATATATATATATATGCGTGTGTGGTATGTGTGTGTGTATGTACGTATATATAGCTACACGATAGTCCACATAATTCACTCTTACACATACATATATAAAACCCTATTAAGGAGACACACTACCTTTAAAACTAGAAAAAATAATTATTTTTAATTTCACACAGATTATTTAGATTAATTTGAAATTTTGTATATATACGTAACACAACTTTATCTTTATTTGAGAATTTTCTTGGCCTATTTAGTCCTAATGTACCCTAATGAAAAATCAAACACCGAAAATCACTGTCCACACGATTCCAGGACAATGTACGGCCTAATCGGGCTAAATATTTTTTGACATACTCTTAAAAGCACTAGTTATGATATAAATGGAGGAAATTTAATTTAAATGAATAGAAAATATTTTAAAAATAAAACAAGTGAAAAATTTAGTCGTTTTAGTTTATTTTTAATTATTTTTTAATTGATTTTTTTTAAAAAGTTTTTATTCATTTAAATTAGATTTCCTCCATTCATACCAAAACTAGTGTTTTTAAGAGTATGTCAAAAAATTTTCAGCCCGGTTGGGCCGTACATTGTCCTGATAAAGTTGTGTTACGTATGTATAAAACATTTCAAATCAATCCAACTTATCTGTGTGAAATTAAAAATAATTATTTTTTCTAGTTTTAAAGGTGGTGTATCACCTTAAGGGGACAAACCATCTTTAAAATATGAAACAAAAAATTCAACATTAGATTTTAATTTTAAAATATAATTGAAAAAGAGTCTTTTCATATAAAAGAACTTACAATAAACATTAACATCTGAATTTTAACATTTAAATTTAAATTTTAACATCTAACATTAACATTTACATCTAAATTTTTAATGTATTTCAACCTGATATGCCTCCCTAGCAAAGCAGACTAGTTTCGATGACTTTTTTCACTGTCCGTAAGATTCCAAGTGTACGCATGGTTGGATTGGGCTTAAATTTTGTGAAGATACTCTTTATACGTGTACTTTCAGTATGAACGGAGAGATTTTTATTTGAGCTAGTAGAAGTATAATTTTGTTTAAATAATTGCAATATTACACCTATTTTGCAATCATTTTATCACTTTTATTGGTGTTGAATAAATTTTACTCGTTAAATTCAAATCCCTTCGTTCATACTGAAATTAATCCTCTAAGAAGTATCTCCACAAAATTTGAGCCCAATCCAACCATGCGTTCCCTTGGAATCCTACGGACAGTGAGCTAAAATTCAGAAAAACAATATTATGAGATATTTAACAATTAAGATTCCAATTATGTTAGCTGTAATCAATACTTATCTAATATATTCAGGATCTTATCTCCTCTTTCCAATGCATTAGACAAGCGTATCCTCTAGTTGGCACCAGTATTTCACGGTTGGCTTGGGTTGAAGAGCCGCTCTTTTGTTGTTGTATGCTAAAATCCAAAAAAACACAAAAATTAGAAATTTAAGTACACTGTACTTATCACACTTAACTCAGTTAATAATACTTATCTTTTTTTTGTCACATAGATAAAGCATTGTAGTCATTCATTGAGTCTGCTACAAATCCATAACCTCACCTGTCACTGTTGACAGAGACAGCTCATGCTAGCTCTGCAAAGAATAAAATAAAAAATTTGCATTTTAGAGGGAACTAAATTATATTTATTTATTTATTTTATTAGATAAATTAAATAATAAATACAAGTTAGTGGCAATAAAAATATAATCCTTGGTTATAATCAACATTTATACTAAATACATTTATAATAAATACCTTAGTGGGCTCCTGCTGCATATGATTCCTCTGGGATTCCTTCTCGTGTTCTTCTTCTGATAGTCCAGGCCTCTACGGTACTGTTTAATGTAATTTCTTTCTGCATGAAAGAGTCTGGCATCGTTGCTTGTATTGGCCCAATCCACTGCTGCACATCCTGGACTGATATCAAACTTCCTCATAATATTCAGAAATCCTGTGCGTCCATCATTGAAACAGGTCACAGCTATATATACACCAATCTTGAGAAGCAGCAAGCCACTCTTGGTCCAACTTTTTCACTTGAATTGATTGAAGCAATCTGTTTACACTTTACACACAATCAACTTTGAACCCGAAGCCTTGTACACCAGACTCACTAAATGTCACTTCGCCGTTGCACTGATTGCATACTAAAATGTTCTGTAGTGCAGGGAATAGAATACTGATGTCAATAATTCTATTTCTTGTGTCACCAATAGAGTCTTTGATCACTGTTACACTTTTAAGTTTTTTTGCACTGGTAGAGGGTCTTGGTCTTTTTGAATGATTTTCCTTCTTCGTCAAAAATTCTCTTGTTCTCTTCTTAGGTCTCCCTCGAGAATACTTATTGTCAGGATAAGTACTTTGAAGTCTTCCCTTCTTATCTCTTGAAGATATTTTGTACAGATTTCGCTGCACTACACACCCATACACACACAAATTGTCACAAAAAAAACAGACAAACGAATTTGAAAAACGAATTTGTTTAAAATTGTCTCTATTGAAACAAAAAAATATCGTGTAAATTCAAACTTTTTTCAGCAATATCTGCGTGTAAATATCAGCTGTGTTTATCAACAGTTACCAATAAGCTGTGTGAACATAGTCGAATTTGAGCTACGTGAAGGTAGTTCGAAAATTCGTTCGATCTCAGCTGCATGCAATTTCCAATACTATCCGCGAATAAAGTGGTGGCGCGTCGAGCGTCAACTTTCGAATCAATTCCTATTCCTATAGAAATATCGCGACTTCCCGAGAATGGGGTATGATATGTGTGTTTGTGGTCTCTTTGATGGCGTTTGTATCGAAAATAAAGACATTTTCATGCGTTGCGAACATTTCACGATGATTTTTATGGAGTTTCTTATTTATATCTATATTTCTTTCTATATTTAATGTCTGTATTCTCATTTATTATAGTTCAACGTCTATAGGATACGTATAGTAATATGAGAAAACTTCTTTTTAGGTATAGTTCTATGTGGGCCGAGATTATCGTCTATAAAAAAGTATTACAAAACGTACTATTTGAGCTCTTTTTTGCCATCTCTTCTTAGCCGGCGTCATTTTTTTCAGATGAGTCTTCCTGATTATTTTGGTGGCAAGCATGAAAGAAAAGTTTTATGATGGTTTCGAACTCTGATACATCGTGTTTTAGGATTTACTCAGCTTCGACTATGTATCAAATGTTCCCTGACACGTATAAGTCAAACATTACATCATAGGACAAGTTGTGCGCTCAGTAAACTCGGCGTACGTAAGCGCAATTAATTTCTTGTACGATTTGGAAGATACTCGCCTCAGACACATTTACCGATAAGATAACAAAGTTATCGCTAACAACAAGTTTATCCGATAAATCTGCCGCCGTTCAGACACAGCTATAAAGAGCATTCTGCGTGAGAAAGTCAATCTCCAAGTTTTGAGAAAAGCAATTATAAAGCAAGATCCTTCGCTCGATATCCAACTCATAGAGTTTTACTGTTAATTTTTTAAAAAATAGTACGGGAATCAATGTCTGCGAAAAATGTCCGATGGAAAATTTTACGATTTGATAATACCGTATGAATCATATATCCGTAGCTTACTTTTCATAAACTTTACAACGGTATGAAAATAATTAGCGTAACTAATTTTACATGCAAGATCTGCAGCAACCATATTTTCTCACATGTATACGGGATAAAACTAAGCTAAAACTTGGCCCCTCGAATCGCAACAAAAGAGCTTAGCGAGAATGCAGCGAGGCTAATAAAAAGGCGCGAGAATAGTCGAGGAGGGTGCGCCTGAGTAACTTTGCAACATATAATTCAAAGCTGTGCAAACGACTTGCCCTGTATATACGTTTTCAATGTTTACAAAGGAAATGCAAATCGGCGTGGACACTAAGTGACGTGAGCGCAAAGTTTCCTCAACTTAACTCTCTATTCATCCAGAATAAGTTGAATAAAACAATACTCCTATTAATTGCAACACGGAGATGAAAGATTAAAAACAGTAGTTTTGGACTGGCCGTTCCCCCGCCGCTTGAACTTTTCAGCTTTCCAGTTTCTGTATAGTCTCTGGCCAGCAGTGTTAAGTGGCAGATAGACACTTTTGCTAACGAAATATATTTATAGGGGTGTGCTCATTATGCCGAAACTGCTTTGCTATACCTAGGCTCGCTGCTTGGCCTGTCTTTCCTGCTAGATAAAGATAATGACTATTATGAATCATATTTCAAAAGTTGAAATCTAAAGTTTAGACGTGCATATACAAATCACGATGGATGTGGTCTCTGACATAAAAAAAAACAAACTTTTATTTAACAGTGGTCTATCAAATAACATACATTTTTTCATTCAAAAAAGGAATCGCCAAGAGCCATTAATTACATCGCACAAAATAACAGTAGAAATAAGTAAGTGAAAACAGAATCCAGGTATATGTTTTGAGGCCTGACAGTCCCGTAATGCATTCCCTAGTTCTGCTTGCGCTGAGTAAGCAAAACGCCTACGTTGACCAGAACAGCGCGAAAGCCTGCCACGTTTATGCAGTAGTAGTGTATGCCGCGTGTAGTTTGGGGCACTTTAACGCACGTTGTGTCTATATACGTGTTCACGTCGAGCGGTTAATCACAATTAGCTTAATGCGGCTCGCATGTTGGAGTTCTCCGCAGCCCGCCATGCACGCGATGAGTAGAACTCTACCACTCCCCTCCCCCCCTCTCTCTCTCTCTCTCTCTCCAGCGATTCTTTATTCACTTCTCTTTTACACGCTTCGGAAACTCCAATTGAGAAATGCTGAATTATATGTACTTGATATAGTTGTGTGCATGTGCGTGTATATGAGTGTGTGGATTGCATTAAGTCGAGGGAGCACTGTTAATTTGCTCAGAGTTTTTTATGTGTGCTTTTGTAGCGATATTTCTATAGCTGTGTGTTTCAAGCTTTGGCGTTGAAGAGGCTACCGAATGAACTGATAGCTATTGAGTAACTTAATTGAGTGCTGTTTTATTCGAGATTGATTCGATTTAATGCCGTAGTTACAGATAGAGGATTCAATTTTCTACAATTCTACTTTCAGATACATGTGCATAAGTCAATCAAGGAAAAAGTTGCCATCGGAATAGATTAAAAGCACAGAAATAAAAAAAAATGATAACAAACGACAGCTCTAGTATTGAGAACTTTAGCATACGTATCGTTTCATAACGGTAAGTTATGTCATATATACAGCTGATGATGTCCACTTTCACTAGTCACGGTCTCAAGTCTGACTACACCCAGCTTGTTCCACTTATGCATATGCATACGACATTCGACAGACAGTCAGATCTTATAAATTATTCTTTTATTGATTTTGATCAATATCTTACATGTATTTAAATCGATATTGTGCAGCATGTGCAACTAATTGATTATATAATATAATAGATGCTTTTTAAATGAAATACACGAGTTCTCATGAAAATATTGCGCTGTTATGCTAGTACATTTGGTTTGAATCATATAATTCTTTCATTATTTGCGCGAAATGATGGATACGCTTATTTATACAACTAATAAGAACTCTTCTCTCTCTACTGAGTGTCTCACACAGAGTTTTTTTTCTAATTTTGATAGAGCGCGAGAAGAAAATATGAGATCGAAAATAAGAAGCTCCACTAAGTAAAGCCTGGAGATGCAATCATCAATTAGTCTCCCAAATTGGATTCATTCGTTCTTTTTCCTTCTATTCACAAGCGAACAATGAAAATGAAGAGTGTAATTGCAGCTTACTTTAATATATATATATATATATATATATATATATATATATATATATATATATAAACCCGATATAATTGTCCAAGGATAAATACGATAGAGGAACAAAAGAAGAATAGAAGCTGCGCTCTCCTTTAGTCCTCCTCGATTCATTGCACCAAATCAATTGCAATGAAGTACATTTTTTGCACAAAACAACGCTATAATTCATGTATCTTGTCAAAACGAAAAGCGCTTCTTCGACAAACTCATCTATATGAACAATAAGCTTGCTTCCCTCTCATTGTGTAACGTTTCAACTTAATACACGCGTTGAGCAGTTTTTTCCTATTTTCCCCTACACGAGTACGTAATAATAAAGCTCTCTAGCACGATCAGGTGAATCGGAATAATTGAACAGACGCGAGCGAGCGAGGTAATTGCGAGGTAGCTTCGCGTAATTCATTTTGAGCTGAAAAACCGTCAGTTATTAGAGGCTATATATCTCGTCGCACGAGCCGGATTTCGTGGTTATCGCGCGCAAAGAGCTGCCCACGCGGCCCGCTATATCCCTGACAATAAACTCACCGGGCGCTTTTGCACCGGCTATATATATATACACCATTGATCCAATCACGCGAAATCAATTTCAATTTTCTAACGGGGCCGCTGCATCCGCCTGGCTTGCGCGACGACTATCTCGTATAACCGCTATACTGTAGGTGTGTTCGAGCGTAACGCGCGAAACTGTCAAATCTCGAGCTGCTTTTTTTTGTTTCGGACTCTTTTCACACGCTTGCGCGCGCGCGTCCGCGGATGACGCTGACTTTTTTCCACTGGACAACTGTCGCGGGGTTCTCTGTGTCTATACTATATATAGGTGGTTTGATTTGTTGGCTTGGCTCTGCCACTGGTTCGAGAAAGATTAGCGCAAATATTGATTGGGGGCATAGTATCTGCCTCGTGCAAAGCGGATTTATATATAAATTTACACATACGGGGTAATGACAATTTTATTGGAAAGATAGATAATGTGGGCGTCTTTCATCTACGTTCAACATAACTCTTCGTTTTGACTTCGACGTAATAACCACCACTGCAAGGAGGCGCGTTGAAGATAAAAATTGTCGATGTTTTTGGTGGATTGAATCTGTACACACGAAATAAAAAAAAGGTTGATAACGATGACGAAGAGCTTGGTAAAAAGCGAATACAAGTGGTTGAGAGATAAAGAGAGCCAATATGAATGATTAATTATAAAATATACAAATAATTGGTGAACTTAATTTTATCCAACATAATTGAAATAGCCGGAGAACGGGAGAGAAAGAGAGAGAGAGGGATTCAATTAAAAAGTAAACAACCGCCGTATCGCTCGAGTATATCCTGTTAAAAGTAGCTTAACTTTGCTACAGTTCGACCACTTGGAGCATTTTCCAGTTAATCATTGCATCAATAGTCCGAGGCCGTTACGGGAAAACGTCGAGAACGGAAGATAGTTTTTCGTAGCCGAGTTAATTAATTAAATCGCAGACATTCGCTTGGCTCCTCAAGAAAACGTTTCATTCGAACTTAATCTGGCAGCCGTCGAAGGAGAGTATCTTTGATACGGGTTGTAGAAAAGAGAGCGAGGGAGAGAGAGCGCGTTAACGAACGGCGCAAAATTCGAACTTATCGAAGTCAATTCACGAGCGCACCGGATAGAATTTTGCAGGCGTGTACAGCGAGCTCTCTCGCTCGTGGGCGCGACTGATTCACACTTTGGAATTGGATTTGCATAGAATTAACTAAGAACCTGGTCTGTGCGCTATACTGATGTATTATTGCATTACGGGGTCTATTCGATTCTATCCAGCGGCCGATCTTCTATTTATTATGGAATTAAATTTAATGAGGGAGTTTCCAAGAACTCAATAATCACCAGGCGTATACACACCTATATATATATATATATAGTGCAACAACTGTCCAAGGCGCGGAAAAAAGCGGTCGCGCGCGTATAGCACTGTCACTTAATTCAGCAGCCGATTATGTCCCTGAGCGATGCTAAAATTTTACGATAAATCGATGCAATACAATGTGCTGTTTGTGAATTTTAACTAGGCAATTTGAATATGCGATAATTAATAATTGAAGTTCTGAGTGAAATGCATGAGTTGTTGGATCGTTTCGGCAAACGCAATTTCGGCATTAATGTTTACAATGACTCGATCGAATATATATCTCGTAGGATAATTATTATCGCTGTATAACGGTATTCATGAAAACATACTGCGCAGTTATTGCGTCTCTTCATCGATATCATATTATCGTGAAATTGACATGTATTGCTTGGCTTAAGGTGATTTCACATATTGTATAGATAGATATTTCGCAAAATATTTTAAAAATATAGATGCCTGATATAACGAATGTATTTAATAATTGAAATTCAAAACGACGTTTTAAAGTACGGTCAAGTTGCTGCATTATACCCACAGGTGAAGGTACACACAATATAATCATCTTGTGTTCTTAACATATAATCGGATATTTTATAAAAACGATTATATGGGTATATCTTACCCTGCATAAATCAACAGGCGATATTTCAGGCTTCTCAGACCGCAACATTGTAATCTCCTGAAACATGCAGTAATAAATCCTGGCATCACCGAGGGCAAAATATATTTAGTCCATTTAAATATAATTACATTATACGTTTACTCAAATCATCGCGCTGGATAATTCACGACGAATAAACTTCAACGTCAACTCCAGAATATCTGCTCTCTCTCTCTCTCTCTCTCTCTCTCTCTCTCTCTCTCTCTCTCTCTCTCTCTCTCTCTCTCTCTCACTGGCGAAGACACTAAATATTTAATCTCCAGCTTAAAGCCATTAATACCTCGCTCTTCCAGCTGGGAAAACAAAAGCAGAAGTCGGCCGCCGCGAGATCCTATTTTGCACAGCGCCCGAAAATTTGCATACGCGCTCTCTGATCCTCGGTGTAGGCACCGCAAACTTTCGAAACTCTGCAGAGAAAGTGAGAGGTCGAATGCGCGCAAGTGAGAGTTTATCCTCGATAGGCCTGCATAATCGAGCGAATCCCAAGAATCGTCGCTTTCTTTCAGCGGTTATATTGGCTCCCTTTTTGTATCCTAAAGGCAGCTCCCTTTCATCTTTATTTATCCAGGAATTACCATTCGCCCGCCGGATTTCTCTTTATCTCCGCGAACTTTTCGAAAAAAACTTTTGAAGTTGCGAATTTCGATGACTCGCACGAGCGTGCGAGAGTAAAGAGAGCAGCAGACGATTCTGCGGGCGTGGGTGTTGGACCGCCTTAATTTATAGCGCTCCACTCGCTGCTTGGCGCTGACGGCGTCCCCGAGAGAGAGAAAAACCAGAGAGTGAGACCGGCTTGCTGCCGCTTCTTGTGTTCAATACCCCCTCGCGCGACGTCTGCGGTTTTATTATTTGCTTTTCCTTTCCTTTTTTGCGCGATGGCCCGATGGCCTGTATTTATTGCCAGCTGTGTAATTAGTTGAGCACCCGCGCGATGAAGTGCTCGGGTTTTTTGAAGCCGGAAGAGCCGTTCTTGTTTTCTCAAGTTTTAGATGTGTCAAAAGTTTTTCTTAGCTCTCAAACTTTAACGCGCAAAGCTTCCTTCACTTTACGGTACTTAGAACTTTCCCGTTTCTTTTCGTCACAGAATACGTAACGTTTTAATGTGTTATGGATTTTTCTTTTTAATTAAATATAACTTTGATTATGATATACGTTATTATGTCAAACGTTGTATATAAGAAATCATTCCAATGATTACTCGAATGAGTATAATATGACTTTGCGATTGTTGTGAATGATATGATAAGGAAAATATTGCTTTTATGACTGATGCTCGATAACTACCGCATAACGTAAGGGTTTTTCGG
The DNA here is from genome assembly GCA_020010945.3 of Muscidifurax raptorellus. Classification (NCBI taxonomy): domain Eukaryota; kingdom Metazoa; phylum Arthropoda; class Insecta; order Hymenoptera; family Pteromalidae; genus Muscidifurax; species Muscidifurax raptorellus. The sequence goes on along the minus strand of CM052077.1, from coordinate 19,405,895 downwards.
AGGTAAATTGGCCAATTTAGCACATAACGTGCGTTATTCTCCATAAAATTCACGCTGGCGCATAATGTAACCAAAATAATGCCGTACTCGTTGCACTAATGTACTATTACTGATTGGCAAGCTTTTTATAATTTGCAAACGTAATAGCTAAAATGCAGAGACTGAATATTTAATAAAAATAACATTAAAAGAAAAAGTGGCTATAAACTTGCATTTATGATAATATGAAAAGTATTCACATGATATGTTATGGTATACGAGTTTTTATCTTTTTAGTTTCGTCAGATATATTCTTTCACTGAGCACACATCGTCGCAAAAGTCGGCATCTCCCAGAAAAATTTTACGAGCGACTTTATGCGTGCTGGGTTTCCTAAGATACTTGCTTTTTTGCAATAATAAATTTGCAGAGAGATTGATGGGCTTGGATTACATATCAATTGATTCTTAAATTGAGTTCACAAATTTTGTAGGTTTACATATACGAATTACTTTGATACAATAAAAACTATTAACAAGTGTGAAATATATGAAGTTTTTGAAAACTTGCCTAAAATCAAAATTTATTATAAATTGATGAAAAAATTTGAAAGCTTATCTGGTTTATCGACGTTGGAAGTTAAATAATCCAGTTAACTTTTAAACAATTTCAGTAGAGTTAAGTTTCGAAAAGCGATGGTACATGCACGTTTTAAACGTTGACCCGGAATAAATGTAAATTAAGTAGCAGATAATTTCCTCTTCAACGATCATAGTTATTGTTGCGAGTGATATTACAAACAACGTCTGTATACTCAAAAGTAATTCATTATTTTTGAAATGAGTTAAAACTTTCAGATCTGATGTAAAGGGTATCATAAAATAAGTTTTTATGTTATCTTTTACACTCGTGTACAGCATATAGTTGTAGTAAAATAAGATTTTATGATTGTTTTTAGGTATAGTTAAGAATTTAGTTAGTAAAATTTCAAACTTGAAGTGTATCATCATGAGATTTAGCAAACATTTTTCATTGCAGAGTACGCTACGTTAACTTTTTCTGTAAGAAACGAAGAATATTACGTATACATTATCATTATAACTGCCCTGCTGAAAATAACTAGGTGGATAATAATCAACATGAATATTCATATTGATTCAACGTTTATTTTACATTCATTCAACATGGACATATCTGCATGGGCTATATCGATTTAAATATAATCCTAAGAAAGTTAATAATTAATAATATGGAGCTTTTTACGTACGAAATGCATTATGTTGGTTCCACCATACAGAGAACACGATACATGTTCGACATCAGATCCAACGGCCTACCAGTTTATGGACTTGTTAAAATTCGATGTACACCAAAAAAAATCAATGTGTAAAAAGAAAACATATTTTCAACATAGGCAGTGAATATAATGTATTAAAAAAAGATAAAGAGCCAACACAATTTAAACTTGTATTCAACTACGATTTTCTAATCTCTATTCCATCTACCAAATTCTGTTTTCACGTATTTCTTCGGAAGTCTTAAGAGTTTATATAGGACTTTAGATGAATATGAATATTCATGTTGATTATTATCCACTATAGACAATACTTGACTATAAATGAAAAGTTTACAAACTTCTTTCAAGTAAACGTAACTGGTCAATACGATCCAAAAACCATTAATCGATAGGTCGAGTGATAGTTTAATAGTCCTTAAAAAATACTTCATTTACTTATTTAATTTAAAAATATACAACCATTTTTCGTGTTACAGACCTAATTATAAAACTCATACTGTATAAAAGACTGTACTTAAGGTATTTCTTTACTCATATGTAAAAATCTGCCACATTAAACACAAAAAGAAAATGATACGTTATTCGTTGTTTGTTAATTTTTATAAAATAAAGCTGATATTCCAAAGATTGATGGACTTAAGAATGTAAAAAGAAACTGTGATATAAGATATGCAGATATTGTAATTGAAAAAGAAGGACGAATACACTTTAAAAGCACTGAAACCTTTTTTATTTTCCATCCGATTTCGACATACTAATACTTATTTTATTCCTTGGGAAATATCAGGTTTTTTCGATAGGACCTGAGTAATATTATAGGTTAACCACAAATTATGATTATTTAAAAATAATTATACACGATTTATTAAACAATCATGATTTACGCGTAACTTATAAGTTCTATCATTCATAATCAGGTACTATCCTACTCGTCTCCCCTGTTCCTGACATTTACCATGGAAAAAAAGCCTTGGTAGAGAGTATCCATTTTTAAAATATAATCAGTTTTGTTTAATAAAAATTAACAAACAACAAACAAAATATTATTTGCGTTTTATATTCTATATAACATGTACATACGTGAAGAACTACCTCAATACAATAAGATTATTTTGTTCAGAAACTCAGTTTAACAAGCGAGCGATGGCTGGGCATATCTCTAAATCAAAAGTGCAAGAGGGGAATCATGAGAGTAGCTTACACTATGGAAAACACAGGCAAGGATTGTCGCGGGTTCACTCTGTGGGAGTGTCGGTGTATAACAGAACGAATTTTCATTTATAGATCTAGTACTCTGCATTCAAAATGCAACTAAATTTACATGGGCACTTCCGTATTCGAGGACGAGTATGATATATATATATATATAACTAGTTCTGTATAACTTAATCAGTAGAAAAAGAAAACACAACAACAAAAAAATAGAAAGGGGCATCGGATATTGATTATAACCAAATCGGAACACCTCCCCCCTTGTAACACATTCTTCGATCCTCTCTTGGGCGTCGAAATGTCCGACAGCGGCATTAATCCTAACTCACGTTCGTTACACGCAGCTTGATTCGCTGCCTACGCAACGGCCTCTCTGGCTTTGCTCGCAATTCGATACAGGCGCGTGATCGTTAGGCGGGAATTTCATGCTGAGCCTCTCGTCTATGTTGCCGCACACATTTCGCCGACGTCGATCCCCCGCAAAAGAAGTCGTAAGTGCCGCTTCGAATATATATATATATATATATATATTTATATACGCGTGGATATAGCTCGTTTACCGTCAGCCAACCGGTTAGCAAGTGGTTCGTTACACAGTAATAAATGGACAGAGCATTGACAAACTGTCGCGGACGTTCGTATAAACCGTTCTGTAGGGACTATAGGACTAACTGCGCTGCACATCCTCGTGCCCATAAACGCTTATCTGCCGGTGCAATGCAGCGCGCAATATTTGTAAAGGGGATCATCAGGTCTAGGACGCCAGTTATTCTTTGACGCACGCGTTGTTATTTATTTCCTAATGAAGCATTCGACTTTATTGGAGATATAGGCTTATTGGCTGTTCTTTTTGACAACGATTCTTTTTAAATTGCAACATAATTGAAATCCACTATCGAACAGGAGAGAGTTAAATTTCTGTTATTGGATGCCTTAATTAGTACCTCCATAAGCAGGTTAAATAAAAGTTAAAATTCCTTATAAAAACAACGAAGAACACACAGACCGGTTAGCCAATATAACACGAGAAAGTTTATTATATTTAAACAAAAGATTGTCAAATATTATATTTGACATTCACTGAAGTGTGGTAATATTCAAAACTTACCTATTTTAAAGTCAGTCAATTTATACGACGCACTTCAGGATGGAAATTCTGTAATTGACCTTGTGTGAAAATAATTTGTTGGTCGCTTATCGCGAATTTTTAAAAGGAAAATTACTAGGAATATTCCCGCGTTTCCTCTTTGCGGCTCATCTCATCAGTCATATATAAGGTTTAATTAATGGATCGCGCACATTCGCGCTGTGTCCTCTAGCTTGTTTTTACGAGTCAACGGCGGTGGACAAAATGTACTCACGTACTCAAGGAGTAATGAGCGGGACTAAAATTGTATGCCCTGCGGCTCCCTCATGAAATTAAAAGGTACGAGCTTCTCACTTTGTAACGTATAAGTATATATATATATATACATATATAAGTGAGTAAGACACACAGTGCGAAAAACGAGGGCGAAAGCATTCGGCTGACCGTAGAGAGCGAAGCAGTCGCAGTGAGGATAAGTGAGAGAAAGAGAGAGAGAGAGAGAGAGAGAGAGAGAGAGAGAGAGAGAGAGAGAGAGAGAGAGAGATAGAGAGAGAAACTAATAAAGGTGGGGGGGGGGCGAAAGAGAAGTTTAGACACATCTGTCACACAACGTTTATACAACACACACACGCAGGGACGCAAGCACACATGCATAGACAACTTTCGTCATTAGCAGAATTACAGTCTCAGCTGCACGGTGAATTTGTTTTTGCTTAAAAGTAGCCTTCAATTTCTGACAGAGGTATATAGTGGTGGTGGCGGTGGCGGCGGCCTTGATACATGGATGTACGCTCGAATGCGTTATTCCGTTTTGAAATTCCCAAAGCACTCGCTCGGCCACGTTCGCGGCTTCCCTAATTCGTTTTGAATTTCATCATGATTTTCCCCGAGTTCAAAGAGGGAGGAAGTGAGAGAGAGATACTGCTATATACTGTGTAATAGATCTCATTTTCCGTATTCACACGGAAATTATTGTGAATATTTCAAAGTTCCCTTACAGTGAGTTACTTTGTAATTACCTGTACCAGCGTTTGAAATTGTTATAACATTACCTTCTAGTACTGAGATGTACCTCATCACACTGTGAACGTATTAATTTAATGTATATGCATATAAGTGGCGTTCGAGAAATAAATAGATATGAATCCACAATGCATAAAATAATATAAACGGAAAAAACATTTCACAGATGCGGACATTGAGAATCTAGGATCCGTTTGCAGCTACATGCAGCTATATGCAGCTATAACAGTAATCTGGAAAAGTGAACGACACCGTATATACTGAAACGTTATTTGCGCGGCTGACTTTTAACTACTCAATGCAGCAGTATATGGATACAGTTTTCTTTTAAATCTAGCTGGAAATATTCATGCGTTGAAAGTTTGCAATCGTGGTATTGCTGCCAGCGTTGGGCGCAATCCTGCAAAAAGCGTACGAATGATTCCAATTTTAAATTCTTTCCTTTCTGTTTTGTTACCGTTAATAAAGTCTTTGGTATACTCTATGGTATCTAGCTTATTATTTCAGAAAAACTCGTCTCTTCCTTAAACGTGATTAATATTAAATTCAAATTTTCAAGAAACTCATCCTACATGCGTGCAAAGTGTGCACTTTCATTTATCCTCGTGTGTGCGATGCGTCTTGTCGGTGCATATTCAACGGTAATCCCTTCGCTCTATATACCTTGCGTGCTGTCTCTTTCGGTTCGCGCGCTGATAACCGATCCTGCACAGTATATAGGGACGAGCAGCAGCAGTAGCGGCAACCGGCATTTTACGTCGGCCGGGCAATTCTGCATACTTCAGCTTGGAATTATCTAATGGCTGCTCAAGCATGATCGCATGATCAAGCTATATATTCCACTGAAGCGTATTGATGCTCCCGCCACCCGGACCGCCGCCGTCATACACTACTCGTGATCCTCTCGAAGCTTAGCTTTGCTTACATTCATCGATACTCAGTAGAGGAAACATAAAGGTGTATGTATGTATGTATATATATGGATGACTCTGAAAGAAGATGGGTATGCATTCATCAACGAATTGACCGACACAGCGATCAATTGTGAATATTAATGCGTACTAGTTTCGTCGGTGAATTTATTTGTCAAAAGAAATAGAGATAATATTGCGACGTTGTGCTGATAATTTTTGCTACGTGAAACTAACCCTGCTGCCCTATTCTAGTCGCTTCTATCGCTTCTGCGATATCTAATCACGAGATAGAGATAGATAGATAGAGAGAGAGAGAAGGTTATCGTACGATACCGACACTATACTACCTACAATTCTTCTTCCCGTCGCTGCTCTACTCGGAGATGGTGCACTGAGCTGGTTAATCGCTGCGCTGTAGTACGATGGCTACCGCTGTGCAGCTCCGACGTAGTGATCGGCGGCCGATGGCGAAGATGAGACCATGGATGATCAGCTGCGCCTCGGGCTAGATGATGCTCGGTCTAACAGACCGGGGGATTAGTGATCCATTCGATCGTTATGGTGGTTTGATCGAGGGAGAGGTCCTATCTTATGGTGACTAGTCGTGACCCTCTTGATAGAGTTGAGCGCCCATAGTTGCTTTCTTTTCTGTCTCTCTCAATACTCTCTTCTACCACATATCCCCCCTTTTTAGTTCGCGTGCGGTTTCTGCCTCTATGTCAGACTGCGTATATGTGCAAATCATGCGCCGCGCTATACATACCCTTGTGTTTATGCGGGGCATATGTCTGGCTTGGCGGTTACATATACACCGTCGTAATAATATATATTGACCCCTAATACTGGCGAATTTAAAACGATTTTTTCATATATGTTATATCATAGAGCACCAACAATAAGGCTTGGAATTATACGTACAAGAAAAATTCGAGTCTGGCTGCTTTCATATAGTATTAATCCATTTCTGGATCTAACGATGTAGTTGCTGATGTTAGCTGTGCGTGCAAGAGCTCTTATTCAGTAGCGTTCGGCTTATGATATCGCTGTATTGTATAGGGAAGGGTACGGTCGGCAACGCAAGCTTCCTGATGAGGGATGTATATCGAAACTATTCTCTGTGTAATAGGTGCATTATAATGTATATGATATAGTTAATTTCACAAACAACGTCGCTTCGTGGCATAGCCGCAGGGTCTGAAGGAATATTAAAAATAAATAATTTGTAGAAGTTTTCGACAAGTCTATGATGAGATCACAATCTTTTTTCTCTTGTGTAGATTATTATTATAAGTATGAAAATAAATTATAAGAATCTTTTCATCAAAGACATAGCATTATATGTTAAATATTATTTTCTATGGCTGTTCATAAGAGCTTCTATGTTTGCTTTCACCCATCTTGCACGACTCTACCACAGGGTGGCGCCACGTTTATGCACTGATAGAATATGGTGAGAGTAGCCTGCTGAATATATAAGGCAAGAGAACGGCTCTATATAGGTAAGAGACGATGAGAGAGGGAGAGAGAGCTTAGCCCGGTCGAGAGGGGGGGGGGGCAGAACAATGCTCCCGCAAACATAACTTGCATAGCATTGTCCAATTACAGCCTATGATCTCCTACCGACGGACTTTACGTCTCTCTCTCTCTCTCTCTCTCTCTCGCTAGAGTTATATACTGATAGCATCTCTCCTTATACTAAGTATATCTTATATATAACGCGAATGCATTCATGGATTTCGAACTCAGTACAACGCTGTAATATGGCTTTCGAAGAACAGAGCGATCGGTTTATTTAGTTTATGTTCGAACAGCAGTACATTTAGATCTGAATTGTTGTTGCGCAAAATTAAGGACGTATATTGAAACGGTAAAACTTTATCACAAACTGTTCAAAATTGCACACTTGTATTCCCATAACTAGTTGTTCTTATTTAACTGCTTCTTCTTTTTGCTCAACGGCACAAGCAACAAGAATGATCGCCATTAATTACTTTTATCGCTCGCTCAATTTTTCCGAGCTCCCTCGTCAACTTAATATATGGACGACAGGATATTTTCTGCATCTTTTTTCTTCCTTCTTTTTGCGACCTTTATTCACGAAGATAAAAATCGAGATCCTTAAACACGATTGAGCCGCTTAATGTAAGTGCGAAGCGGAATTTTTTGTACTACTTGGACTACTCCGAAGTCGTGTAACGTATACCGCGCATGATCACAAGTAACGTCTTGGCCTTGTTGAATTAAAGTGTTAGCGTTAAGGTTGACAGTTATCCATCATAGTTTCGGGAAAGACCATGGTTATTTGAAATTTGATATACTTTTTATGATACATCAGTCTTATATACTGAAGTACGACTTGCAAGGACGTTAAGATGTATTATTAATTTATATTATTCATCAGACACCTCACGTACAATGTCGATAATACAAAAAATTTTTAATTGATCCAATGATTATTCGTATTTACTACCGTGTAATCATTCAAAGCGTTGTTTTCACGGTAGTTATACACGCAACAGTAGTTCCAAAGCAGTAATTGAATGACGTCGATCAATCACGTTGTAGGAATCCCTACGAAAAGTGGACTTAACCAGTGACTGGAACGTATCTAATTACATGCATTTGGATTAAAGCCTTTGCTAAATTATATTAACAAGCTACCATACAGTGTGACTATCTATATTATATAAGTGTTAATATTTGTGGCAAATAAGACGCGGGTCGCCTCCATTTTCGTACTGCGTTATTACTGATGATATGATATGATATGATATATATATATAGTGTGTGTATGTGTATGAATGTTTTGATTGTATAGAAAAATGTGTACTGTCGACATAGAGAATGTTTGTATCTGTGAAATCATATATGTTGCCTGATAATAAGAAAACTTGTCTGCCTCCTTGGCCAGTAATTTTGTAGTTTTTCTCGAGTTTCTTTATGAAATATTAGCAAACGAAACTATAAAAATGCTAGCATCCTGACCAGTCTGATTCGTGATTTTTTACCACTTTTTACGGTAGTATTACAGTTTTTTAAATACTTATCATTATAATTTTATTAAGCGATTTTAATATTTTAAGCAAGCGTTCTTATCATCAGCATCTTAAAATTACTTTTATTCGGTGCATGTAACTGACAACGAAATTCACAAAATAGATGATTGCAATGGCCTCAAAAAGCCATTGGTAATTATAGCCAGACTAGCTTATCGGATATTTTTGCTGGGTCGGGAAAACGAAAAATGAGAATGACCAAGGAATTAATTGCGTCGCGTCTTCGAGTGGCCGTTACGTGGTGTAATTACTTTCGAGCAAATTAAACGCCTCGTTTCAGCGGGCGTGTGTACGCATCAACTACGATTGAAGTCGAATTAAACTTACTCGATTCACCTCTTGTGCAAGTGGTAATCTGATTCTTCAACAGCGGTAACAGTTCTTGCTATTCAAGAGTAGTAGACAATTCGAAAGATTAATGAGAATTTTTAATATCAACATAGGTCGATACACCCACATGTAGATAAAGACAGACAGACACGTACACAAACACGCACTCACACACGCGTGTGAATACAAGCACAAATTTAGACACACACACACACACATCCGGATAATATTTCATATAGATTGCGCCTGTCAATCTCATCAAGGCAGGTGGTGTGTGAAGGAAAAAAGTAAAAATTTCATAAACATACATTCATTGCAAATTCTTTTTTGCTAATGTATAATAATTCTCATTTTGATATATTTTACAGATGTAATACTTGAAATTCGCCTGTAAATATATTGTTTCTGCTTGGTATGGGTTTTAAAATTACTTTTTGATTGAAACGATATATTTGCACTGCCTAAAGTAATAAATATTACGGGAAAGCTGCATTTTTGCAAAAGAAATTGTAATCTCTTCATAATAATTATACAATAATTAATAATAATTTCAAGAACATGGACTGAAAAAACTTTTGTTTTACACTTTCGCCGCACTGATAACAATACAATTGGCATAGCTTACGGTTCAAAATCTAGATATAGTTAAATCTAAGGAATTTAATATCGTCGATCTCTACGAAGACTAACACAACTCAGATTACCATCGAAGAGTAAAGCAGTTGATTCTCGCCGCGAAGAGTAGTACAGTTCAATAGTTGCCGCAAAGATTAATGTAATTTAGCTGCTTGTCGCCAAGACTAACGCAGCTCGGATTTTTCCACGACGTTCGGGATGATATCATCATACGAAAACTAATCAAATTCATATATATATAAAAGGTATTCAATAAAATTAGCATGTGGCGAAATTGAGGGTGCAAACATTATTTAATTATACGAAGTTTTTCTTATTGCTAATAATATATTAGTTTTTGCAAAAAAACTGTACTATTCATCGTAGCCAGAATGAACTGCCTTACTCTTCGATGGTAATCTGAACTGTGTTAGTCTCCGTAGGGACCGACGATATATTCCCATAGATCTACTATAATAATAATAACTGCTACTATAATATAATCTAGCCTATCAACTAGATTAATGGAATGAATATATAACTTCTCAATCAAAGGAATTTGTTAAAATAAATCTTATCTAAAAAGTTTTAATCTTTAATCAACAAAGTTTTAAATTGAGGCTCGATCTAAGTTACAGCATTTGAAGTATCATCAAAACCATGCACATTTTAAGTCCGCTTATAAACAGTCGAATCATGAATCACAAACCATCTATAATTTAAAACAATTTCTTGAAAATATGTTATTTTTAGAATAATACTAATTTCTTATATATTCATTTCTATCTCATGTTTGATAATGACGTTAGTTTTTCGAATTAGAAACTGTGAAGGACAAGAGAGTACTCTAATTGTGTCACGATTGCAGATATGTTGCATGAATGCGTCATTCTAAATTCGATCATTCAACGGTGCATAGCAATTATATTGTTAACCGCACAAGGCAAGTGACAGTCCAATATGTTACGCGCATGTTGCGAATGTCGCACACAAAACATGCTTCAGAAACTTTATTGACTTTTTCTATTTTCAGTAATTGAAAATATCATAATTATAAATAATTTTAATATTTATTTTGATGTCAGACAATGCTTCTATTTTATTAACAAGATAACCAAAACAAATGGTAAATTTTCTACTCGGATGATGATTAGCGTGGCATTTGTGAGAATTATGTTTCTTTATATATATATATATATATATATATATATATATATATATATATATATATATATATATATATATATTAGATAGATCACAGCGGAGAGAAAAATCGATATTTTGTTCATTTTACATGCCTTGGAAATGGCCCTTTTATGCTCCGTATTATAAAAAATTTTTTTTGGTTTTTGTTTTTCTTAAAGATGGTCCGGTAGGTGTGTCTTCTAAAAATTTGTGTTCATTCTTAAACGGAGATACATTTTTGCCGTAAAAGTACTGATATACAAGAAAAGCATGATATGTATGAGCTTCAAATAAAACCTTTGTAAATCTTACCCTTGTGGTAATTTTTTACAGAAGTTTCTACATTTTTGTCCTACAGTAGTTTTTAAAGCTTAATATGCAATATTCTCTGCCGACTTTACTGTACTTAATTATCAGCTGATTTTTATGCGTTGAGCAGCAATGCATCGAAATGTAAGTAGAAGAATTGACGATTTTAAAAAACCGTGAGGCTTTCATCCGTCGGTGACTGCGGAAGAATAATAGTCGAACGAAATGGGACCCGCAGCTCTAGAATTTATAACCCAAGATAAAGGGATGTGAGAAAAATGGAAATGCTACTCCGTTGTGCAATCGTTTGTTTCGATATAACTTATAAAATGTCAAAAATGTTCCATGTAAAATTGTAGTTTTATAATCAAGTATAATATTATTAAAGTCCAAATTTAATAATTATACAATGTAATAATAATATTACATTGCATAATAATGTATTACTTTAATTTTAAATTTAAATATTCTAGTATATACGTTACGGTGATTAAGAACAAAATAAAACCGCTGCTAATTCTTTGGCACGTAGCTCCATACTAATTAATAGCATCTTATTTTGTATAATTGTTATGTTTCTCATAATTGTTTTCACAGGCGTAATGCTCGTAATAAAACATAAACCTTTTTTCTTGACATATAAGTGCGTATTAATAAAATTATATATTACCTAACCTTTACTGTTGCACGGACAACAGTTGAATTCAATTTGTTTCTATCTCCAGTGTGTGAATAATGTGAACAAGGTAAAAAGAAAATAGACAAAATTCACTTTCATCAATTGCGTATATTCGATAACTCGGCTGATTACAATAAGTACGCAGTATACTAATTCGTAGCTATAACGAACTTACTACAACGAGGCCTGATACGCAACTTACTCTACCGAGGCCTCACTCGCCACTGCCGCCACCGCGGCTGGTCCTCAGCCTATCGATAGAGCCATCGTCGCCAATCGCTGGAAAAATCATTACTCTGAATAAATTTTCAAATACTCACAGATGTCAACAAGCATCATGTGCATTCATCGAGTCTACAAGGACCCTTCCACAGATCTCAACGCTGGGTCCGGCGATAATCCGCGCACAGTCATAAAAAAGGCTAACCGGCCCAAAACTGCGAGCTCGAATATCGCCGCTTGCTTTCAATGACTCGACCCTGCGCTCGACGCAGCCCCTAAACTCATAAAAACAATACACTCCTAACACTGCCTGCTTACTTGATATCTGTTCTCACTCGAATAGCCCATATACTTAAATAATATGTATCGAATATACTTGCTTAAAACAAATGGTAGTTATTTCCCGTATTCACACAGCTAACGTTTGTGACGTGGGAAGAACTCGAGAGAAAACCGACGCCAGGAAAGACTGACATATCTGCCAAACATACTACAGTTTCTTATTCTACGCGAGCATAGTCGACCAAATTTATTATACTACGATAAAAAACTATGTACATTAACTGTCCCCGGAAATGCAATAAAGACTCCTTTCATGAGGGATTCACCTTCCAGACGACACGCGTCCAGATGGCAACTGGACACAGAGGAAATCCCTCGTTTCCCTATCTGTTCCAAACTCGCCGTTTCGTCAACCTTCATAGGTTGGAGACGAGTAAAACAGCTCCGATCGATTCCAAAATGGAATCGATCGTGCGCAGCCTCCGCAGCGGTTTAAAACCCGCCACGTTGAGACGCTCGCCTTTAGGAGTCGCAATTCCAGTTAACACGCGTTAATTCACGTCGGTAACACAATTATTTATACTGAATCATTTTTCTTTCCTTTTTTGCTAAGAGAGATCTTTTGTTTCTTATATCACTCTTAACTAAACCTAGCGTTTAGTTAAGTAGGGACAATGAAAGATCTACATTATCATAAGAGATTTTTTCGTTGAAGCTCATAAAAATCGAAGGGCTAGCGTTGGGACTGTGTTGCTTACGCGAAGAACATGGGATAGTTGGGCGTAGGGGTCGAGCACACGCCCACAGCCATCCGTACGAGCATTTTCTAAAAACGCATTTTCTAACAACAAAATAATATAATATGCATATCTATATCAGACATAATATAATGGTATAATAATGCTAAAAAATAAAGTACACACAAATTCCTATCTTGTCATTTATCAGAATCATGCTTTCAAGTGATATCATATTGTACTTATCATTTCTCAGACTGTTAATACAGTGCTTATAAAAATAGGCAAACATTTGCGTTAGTGGCGTATATGAGATAATCCATAAAAAACATTCAGTTCATAGGCTCACGTACTCAAAAAAATAATGTAATTTTAGCGAAACTGAAAATTTTATTCTTACAAACTTCTAAGAAAAACTAATTAAATGCTACATGTATTGGACATTTCTTTTTATGTTCTAGTAGTTATTATAGCAACAGAAAAATAGTGATCCTGTCAAATCAACCTCGGTACCGTTTTTTGGTTCATTCAAATTATACGAAAGTAACCTTTGTTCAACCACATATATCTATTAGCCAAGGACGCAAACGGAAAGTGTTATCACACGGGTGATATTCGTGTGTAGTGAATGTAGGGATTGTGTAGAGAGAAATAAATTCGAGCAAATTGAACTTATACTTTGCATTTATTTTCAGAGATAGATTTTAAAGGTTGAAGCTCTCAGCTTCGAGTCTCGAACCGAACTGATCTCAGTCCGGCCCTGCTTCCACAGCACGGCCGCTGCCGTCAATTGCCAAAAATATGGCCGCCCTTCCCACTCTCACCAATACCAAGCATACAATCATACAACTATACTAGAAAAACGCGACCCGAACTTGAGAAAACCCCGACTCCTGCGTCGAACTTTTCCCCGCGTTAATCCGTACGTACCGTCATAAAAATGCCACGCTCGGGTTCAAACATCCCGCGCCACTCAAACGACTCGACCGCGGACAGTCCGCTCATTCGAGCCTGCACAGCGCGCTGCCAGATGTTTGAATCCTCGAGTTCCGAATACGAGCCGATTTTTTCCTCCTTAGAGAAAACTAATAAATCGGCCCGCTCGAAAATATGCGGAATCTCGTGTCACGCACTCTCCACACAATACACTCTTTCTCGAACGCAGTCGAGAACGCATTTACGACATTATAAGAACGCGTTTACTGTTCTCGCATTCGCCCAGGCCGAGGCCTGTGACGTAGGAAAAACTTGTGTTTTGTCTCACACAAGAAAACCTACGCCGAGAACAGCAATTACAAAAAATCGGAAAAATACTATAAACTAACCTACGCGAGCGTTGCCAACCAATAAATCATTCGCACTAGCAAGACTTTCACATTTATACTGCACTCTTCAGTGTTCATATACATGCACGTAGGCCATTTTCGTGAAATGTACCTCTTCCAGATACAACGCATCTGTGGCCCTCTAAGCACAAGAAAAATACTTCACCTTTCTTGCCTTAGCGCTACATGGCCAGTGTAGCCTCTCCTTAACAAGTCAAATTTCACACTGACTAATAGAGAGAAAAGCGGCACTCACTCGATTCCTATAAATCGAATGAGCCGCGAGCCTACACTGTGGCTTCTATAGATCCACAGTGCCGATGCGTCTACCTGCGGAAGTGTGCATGTCGGGAACAGAAAGTCTATACTTAAAAGATAAGAGTAATGGAAAAGAGCATGAATTTGGAAGACTAGGGAAAATAAGGCCGATGTTTTGGTTTATTTTGTTTTTCTTGGTACTACGACGAAGTTTAGGCTCAACAGATCGGTATGAAACTATCCAATCGAGTTTCGAGATGCGATTCGATACATATTCGAGATTTTTTGCTTGCTCAATTTATATTATGGAAAAGATCATTAAAAATGGACGCTTACGTAAAAAGTTATCTGCAATTAAAAAAGGGGAAAATAATGATTTTTTTGTTATACCTTTTAGAACATGAAGGAAAGGACCCAGAGATATGACAGTCAATTTTTTAAGCAGGTGAGCCCGCTAATTGCTTATTTTTATAGATTTGTTTATATGCCCGTTTATCAACTCGGAATAATATGTAAGGCAATATATATATATATAAATGAGCGTATTTTAATACTTTATGATGTATATTCAATGAATCATGACTACAGGCATAAAATGGAATCATCAATTCTACAAATATAACAGAAAAACTTTGCTCATTACTTTTGCCTGTAATAAACATAAAGCGAGTTCCCGCATTCAAAATTATTTTCCTTCATAATTCTCTTGAGCAAATAAAAGTTATGTGAATCCCCTTATCGTATGTTTTTACGTACAAATGATGCCACAAAATATTTCTGATACTTATAGACGGCGCTCTTTTATTTTCCTCCATCCCTACTCTACATGAATCATCTTTTAGTTAATTGTCCGTTTATAATATGAGTATAAATATATTCAACTAAACAGTACAATCATTAATGTTTTACAGATCACCCAAAAGATAAGTAATACTAAGTAACGTAGTAAATACTAACTACATTTTTTAATTGTATATAACAAGGTCAATTTCTGGTTTTAATAGTGGTCGATAAAACATAACTTTATACTTTAAATTTTTGCGTAATAAATTATTATTGAAATAGTTTAAAATTTAGCTTAAAAAAATATAATTATCATATTAAAAAAAATCTCTTATCGTAAGATAACTTGTAATAAACAATAAATTTCTCAGCAAACCACAAAAATGAAGTTCTTAGTCACTATATTACTGCTCATAATGACCGTTATGGTAGCTGTTGATGCCTTCGTACCAACTTTACCAAAACCTCAACCAAACAAACCCAACTTTCCTACGTTTCCAGGTCATGGCCCCTTCAACCCTCGCCCTGCTGTAAGTACTAATGATATATATTATTAAATTTATTACTTCAAGTAACATAAAATCATAGGGTGTTTAATAAATATCAATGCATCAAAATACATGTTTTTAGCGTTTTCCACGATCTCCCAAAGACAAGGGAAAAGTTTCTATCAACGCAAAGAAACAAGGTGGAAAAACTCAGTGGAACGTAGAAGCTAAGCAAACAGTTTGGAGTAACAAACACGGCGGCGTTCACGTCACTGGTGGTGCTAGTAAACAACTTGGTGGCAAACCTCAGAGACATGTTGGAATCAGTGGATCCTTTAAATGGGGAAAATAAGTTATTTTTAATATGAAATGTTACTATAATTCAAACGTACAACTTTTTTTATACCGAAAGTAATAATTTGTTTAGGGTCTTTAAATAGCGTTATCATGATTAGAGCTTACAGCTTAGTTACTTATTTAATAAACGCAGATATTTTTTAATCTACCTTTTTGCAAAAAACATAAAGCATAAAGTCAACAACTTAAGCTTATGTGAAAAAATTATATATATATAATTATATATATGCCGCACGATACAAGCCTCGGGCGCGGCAACGCTGCCCGAAACGTTCGGCTACCGCCCGCGCGGTTCGGCTCTCGTCGGGAAAACCACCATACGGCGCTGCCGTCGAGCGTGCGTGCCCAGCGTTGCACTCGAGCTAGTGAGAAGAGCAGAGCTTACGCCGACGAGAAAGAAAGACTTTCGCCACGCTATTCTCTCGATTCGGACTACGCCATCATCCAAAGAGTCTTCATTGACGGGTCCAACCGAGGAGGTCGACTTCTGTGCCTGACGAGCAACACCTCGAGGTGATACAGCGGCGAAATCGAAGGTTGGTAAGTGCGTGCGCCGGAGAGTTGCGAGTTGATTGTCGCGTTTTCCTTTGTTTCAAAAATCGGATTGTGTCGCGGCGCCAGAACAAAGACACGAGGCCGGGCCTCGTGGTCGTGAAGTATCCGCTACCGCGGGAAAGGTGACCTCCACTCTTCCCGATTTTTAATCGCTACCGTTAGTGCGAGGGATGATGGTTCGCGCGCGCCGAGAACCAGGATTCTCAAACGTGCATCGCGGTTTACTCTCGTGGATATATATATATATATATATATATATATATATATATATATATCCACGAGAGTAAACCTCGATGCGATATATATATATATAAGATTGTACATGGTGGAAAAAGATCCATCACGTTGGCGGTATGCAAGTATGTAGAATTAGTCGTAGCAGCGCCAAGCCCGAGCAGCTGTGAAACAAATCAGTTTTGGACTTCACCCACCATTACAAGCTTTGTATTTTCTGGCTATACACATATATCCTTGTGGCTGTGCGTGTGTATTTGTGTGTGCCACCTAAGCCAAAACTGCCTTGTTAGACCTGCTTAGACCACTCATACTACAACTTCCGGAGTCAGATTTTCAAAATAATAAATTATACTTCATCATTTTGATTCATGCATTTTGCGTTATCTACAAGAATATACTTATATTTATAATTCTTTATAAAATAGCTTTTCAGCCTGCTGATCCTAATAAATAAATAAATACAAAAAAAGTAATACGTATAATTAATGCAATTTCAAAACATACATGCACTTTTCCAAGCACAAAGCATATACACTTTTTTAAAGCACACGTGACTACCGTAACTAAATTGCAGAACATTAATAGCATCTGGAATAGAAATGACATTGAAAAGTCTTTAAAAAAAGTTTGTTTAGTGATAGGATGTTCTCGAAGTGGATTCCGGAATACAACGTTATTCTCGACGTTATTCCCCTTAGGTGTCGAAATAAAGTTAAAGCAACTCCGTGGTAAGAACGCTATCACACGTTGTTCCCGCATTATCAATGTTTGTTAGCAGTTAAAATCGATGTTTAAGGAATTCTATTCTCCGACTAGACCATTCCTGATGAAATGTCCTTTACCTACACAAACGTCTGCCCGACACACTCACACTTCGCTCTGGCGCGCGCCTTAGCGACAGACCAGTCGTTTCACAAGGACAACGACGATACATTAACGAGCCCGGAGATTGCCTAGGACCGCTCTCATTGTTCGAAAGTACGACACAAACTTCTGAAGAGGAAAGTTCCCGTGTCTCCCTCTCCCTCCCCTCCCACCCTTCTCTCGCTCATCTGTGATGGTTCTTGAACGTTGGTGGCTTGTCCAGACGATCCTCATACAAGGGAGCGGGATCTAGTGAATGATAAAAAAAGACGGGAAAAGAAAAACAAAACTAAAAACAGGAAAGCAGTGGAAAAAATAAATAACCAAGTGGGAAAAAGAAAGTTAGCGCGAAAAACTGAACTCTCTGCTAACTCTTAGTGTCGTGCGAGTTATTTGAAAGGTCAGAAGCCAGAGACGCTTATATGGATGGTGGGACTTAAAGTACGCACGTTATATTACGCCAAGTGTACTATAAGATCTGGAAAGTTTTTCGAGTAATGCGAGTGAGAGAAAATTCCAGTTCACGGAAAATTTTGTTAGACTTTAATAGGTATAAATATTCTTAATCTTGAACTTTTTTTCAAAACTAATTCAAATTAATTTTGAAATATTACTATCGAATAAACTCACACATTGTTTATGCTTTAAAGAGAAGTTTACAATTCAGTTAGAAGCGACAAAACTTTAAATTTCATAGTAGTCCTTTGTGCATGCAGGTGTACCTAGGCGTTTTCCGATTTCATTGTACCAGCATTATATATCTATATATACATTTCTTGAAGTTAGCTGGCTGCAGTTCGTTCGGCAAGTCGGCGGCTTCTCGGAAAACTTTTACTTGTCAACGTGAGTGCCAATTTTTCTTTTCTCGTCGGGCGTTTGTTTTTCAGTCTTCCCTTCGTTTTTCCTCCATTTTTCATCGCTTGCTTCGTACGCGAACTCGCGATCAGACATATTTTCTTTATTTCAAGACTGTTTCTTACTCCACCCATAGTTCTTTTATATATGTTTTATCTCTTTTTCTTTCTTTCTTACCACTCTACCCACCGAATTGTTTTTGTCAATGCTTTTGTGTTGCGAGATTTTTAAACAAAATTCCAAAAAACTTTTTACTCGAAAACGAAAGCATATTCTTGGACTTTAATTACGCTTCAATAATCACGAACTCAGAATTTGTTTCAAAAGCCATTTAACTTGTGAAGCATTTTTTCTTAAATTTCGTAGTGTTAAACTTATAGACATTCTCATATATGAGAGTATAAGCTATTCTATAAGAGAGCACTCGTTTATTTTCGGAATCTAACTGATCCCTCTCCTCGCCTGCTACTTGCATGAGTGCACCGGTTCTTACTTCACCTCTTTAAAGAACGTCTAATCAAGCAGTTGCTCTCAGAGTCTGTATGTGATTCCGATACTAAAGATAACCATAAGAACTATTGTTTTAAATACCTTGCATAAATAACAAAGGTTATACAATGAAGATCAGTGTACATTGAAATATTCTATACACTACAATTGAAGAAAGCTTTGATGAAATTTTCAAACAAACAACGATTGTAACATCATTATAGTACCCTCTGGTAACTGGTAAATTCTTGCTCATCATAACATCACACTTGAAAATGAAACTGTGAAAAGCCCGAGCTACGCAAATGAATAATGTCAGACTGAAGAACGGTGCTGAGACTTCGTAGAGCCAAGTCGGAAAATCGTCTTATCGCTCACTGGCATTCGAGAGACTCGTTTGGAAATATGCGCTGCAAGAGCGCGGAAAAGCTCCATCCATTCTCTGCACTTGACGCTGTATACGCTGCAATGTATCGCACATCGTTGCTTCAGCTAAGTAGGCATCAGAAGACAGAGAGAGAGAAAGAGAGAGAGAGAGAGAGAGAGAGAGAGAGAGAGAGAGAGAGAGAGAGAGAGAGAGAGAGAGAGAGAGAGAGAGAGAGAGAGACGATGCCTGCACGCATATATATACATACATTAGTCAGACATCAGCCTGACGAGGGAGAACGATGCGTAACGTGCCCTGTTAGATGACAGGTATACGAAAGATCGTCTGCGCACGCTCGCTCTTGGGTAAGTAGTAAGCGTACTAGCACAGCAAGACCGATGCTGTGATGGCAATTTGCATCCATAAACTTTCCGGCGCTCGACAGAGAGGATATGCGCACACCTAAGACGATTAGAAATCTGTCCGGGCACGCGCACACCCCCTTCCACATACGTCTAAGTAATTTGCGTTCGTAAAGCAAGCACGTAAGTGAGTAAGCTTATATAAGCGCAGCCGAGCTGATGTGCAGAGCCCGAGTGAATAAGTAATCGAGTCGTGCCGGCAAACAGCTGTGCCGTTGCCGGCCGCACTACGCGTTGTATCGCTAGCGACGAGAGCAACAGCTGGCCTCGTTTTTCAATTTGCGCGAGTATAAGGTGCTGCCACCGCTGCGTAGTGTTCTATACTCCCAACTTCCAGTCTGAAGCATCGAGAAGAATAAAACTCCGAAGTTATATTGTTATAGCAAATATAATCGAGATGATGCTCCTCAGTATATAGGCTATTAACTTTTAATATTTCAGAGATTATTTTACACAGAACAGTGAATTGTTTACGAAAAAAAATGAATGAAGCTAGTTAGTTGGAAATTATGTTAATATTGTAATGAGATGCGTGATCGCGCCTAGAATATAGGCGCTTTTATGTATATTGTTCCATCAGTCTCAAGTTTCAATTAAAGGTTTGAAATTCTCATAATATTCATCGTGATAAAACATAAAAGAACATGATTGTTTAATAAGATAGTTTGGTCCTGGTAAACCAAATTACACTTTTTAAAGTAGATGTTGTCGGGGTCAATTTGTGTTTACCTGCAAAGTTTACGAAAAGTAAAAGAAATCATTCGAAACAAAAAATCTTAATAAAACTGATTCAACTTATACAATAGACGCAGTGACGAATTTCTTAAATGCGCTTAAATTATGCAATGAAGGTAAACCCATTTAATGCTCAACTCTCTCGTGCAATTATCTTATTATAACTTTATAATAATACCTTGTGTTTTAGAATCATTGTGAAAACTTGGTAAATACTATTAATTAATTAAGTAAAATGTAACACTTATTTCAACAAACTATATACTTTAACGTTTTCCCACGCGCGGAATAAAATAATTCTTACGGAAGTAATTTGTACCGCGCGTTCAAAGTTCTAAGTGTTGGTCTTTCTATCCTCTTATTTCTTAAATTTACCTTCATTTGAATTTAATTCCCCAAGGAGTTGAAAGTTCCTTTCAGCTTTTCATTTAATGATAAATGCGTCTTTCAGTTTGACTTCTGCAATTGCGCTCACGCACGACGGTGTGGCTTATACTCGTTGCCAGCAGGGTTGGCACACAAAACGTCTGCCTGTTTACTTCCGCACTTGCTGTACTGTATGGCTTATAAACTTGTAACATTCACACTTGGCACGCGTTTGGCTACATGTACATGCACTTACTTTTCTCCTTGTATCCTTAACGTTGCCTCGGCGAGAAAGAAATCGAAGATTGTACTGGAGTATACAGAGCAAGCGCAAGAGTTACGAAACTTTCGTTGAAAGCAGCATGAACACTGCTTTCGAATAGTCTATAAATTGTCTAATTTTTAAATAGTAGCATGATAACTTTTTTTCTACCTCGCCGATAATATAACTTTGCTAGCGCAGAGCGATTGTAGTATTATTACGTTAAAAAGTGAAAAATAAAGAAGCAAGCGTTAAATAAGAATCTGCTGGCTTTTATTTTCATTATTATAAATAATTAAATAAATTTAATAGAAATTGGAATATACTATTCTACAATATTTTTATTTTCTCGAATAACTAAAATAACGGAACATAAAAATAGCATGTTAATCAGCGTATTTTAACATGCATTGTTTGGCTTTTATTTTCCAAGCTTGTTGAAAGAAGGCAAAAAAAATGTTTTCATCATATAGACGATAGATTCACTCAGCGGATTTGCATAACAGTGGGTCTTAACGCACTCGCTCGGGGCGACCGCTGCGCAATAAAGGCTAGGGAAAGTTTAAATACTCGACCTAATATGCAAATCAGCCGATACAATAACATTCGTGTCAGCTGGCAGGGTAGCGGTATCAAACATACGTACGTGATCTGCCAGCTAGAAACAATGTTTTCCGTTCCTTCTCGTGATCTAGCTCCTGCGGCTAGCTTTACACAAATTCGCAATCAAATCTAAAGTATACTTATAGCGTAATTTGTTTTAACCGTTTCGATTAGAATAGATATTTTTATTCGCTAACGCAAAGTCATATTCGGACCGAAACAGCTCTGTACGCAGGCTACGACAGTACTTGGTAGCCAGGACGTCTTTGCTGTACGATCATAGACGGAGCGTTGTGACGAGGGAAATATACGAAGGCGTCCATGAAAAGTTTAAGTGTTAGAAGCTCTTCGGTTTACGGCTTCAAAGAGTTCAACAATTCAACGTAATCAAAAGGTCAGCTGTTTAACCCTGTCTGGTGAATCACTATTTATAAGCGTATCCGACGAAAATGTGGAATCAAATCAAAACAAATGTAAGCCCGTGTAATGCGGATCATGCGCACTTGTATTAGAAGATTTATGGAATAAAATAATAGTTTAATGTCCGCACATTCTTCAAAAGTTCAGCTAAATAATAAAAGCCACTATTCTCTGCATTCATTATTCGCTATGCTCTCCTCTCATCTTGTGCCGGAGGTAATAGCCAGGCCACTCAGCATAACCCACTCTAATGAAGCGTGCTAATTTCGCGACGAGTTTCCCAGCCAATTCGCGCTGCACAGGCACAGTGGTTGGATAATCTCTCCTTACGTGAAGAGGCTCTGAGCGGCACAGTAGAGACCGCGCTGTGGTAACGTGCAGCCACTTTAAGAAAATGAAAACGGAAAGCAAGGAAAAAGAGACTGTAAGAATCGTACGTTTCGCTTACGCTTCTTGCTTTCTACCTCTTTCTCACTGCAGTCTACTTATGTAAAGTCGCTGCTCTAATTTTGGATTTATCCTCTCTACCGCGCACTTGTATACACTTCATGTATACACACTGTTAGAATTGCAAAATATGAGTTGAAAATCTTTGTCTTCGCAATGCACGAATTGAATTCGTTTAATCGCGTATCTAGTAAATTTGAGATAATTGTATCTTGATACCGAACAATGTAGCCGCAGTTTTTAAAAACTGCTTTTGACACGAGTGGGGCGACAGAAGTACGAGAGTGCAGATAACCTTGTTGATATTCATATCCCGAATTACATATAGAGAACTATGACATAAATCGACAAAACTCTCCTTCGTCCAAGCACTTTCTTCGATTTTCCCTTCCCCGGCGCTGACCCTTTGAGGAGTCACACAGGAGCAGACATTTCAATCTCCAAGATTTCCGCGCGAGCGCGGGAGAAATTTTTGCCCCACTCTTTTGATTTCACCCTCGATCTGTCCCTATTCCTTTGCTCATGCACACACACACACATATATATATATACACACACACGCACAACTCTCTCTCTCTCTCTCTCTCTCTCTCTCTCTCTCTCTCTCTCTCTCCCTCTCTCTCTCTCTCTCTGCCTCACCCCCCCCCCCCTCTCTTACTTTGTCGCCGTTACTTCCCTTGGCCGTTCTCTTTACCTTTCGCTTTGTCTCTTTACTATACCTTTCAGCCCTTTCTCTCTCTCTCACTCTCTTGTTTTTCCTTCCTCATTCTCTACTGTGCGCGCGTTTTTTCCGTCAGCTGCACGACTCTTTACCACCAGCGGTATGCGACCACTGGATTCTTTCTTTCCGAGAGAAAGAGAGTGTGTGTGTGTGTGTGTGTGAGTGAAAAAAAGAGTGTGTGTGAGTGAAAGAGACAGAGAGAGTGAGAGAGAGACAGAACGTTCGAACGAAAACACCTGGAAGTAATGCGAGCAAAGAGAAAGACAGAAATTGCGTGCGCGCGCCCGCGCAACTGTTGCGATTGAAAGCACTTTGCTAAAGGCCCTACTGGCGCACACGACGTGGAGAGGCTTTTTCATCGGATTACTCACCGTGTAAATCGTCGTGTACTCGTCATCGCCTTTTTTATGACTTCAACAGGGTATTTTTTATCTGTTAAAATGTTAACCTTTCATAGTCTTTTTCGGTCTGACTTGCTTTTTCTTCTCTTCGCCATAGCTTTTCGCCTTTAACTTTTTTCATTCTTCAAACATTGTTTTTTTTGTCTGACTCATCGTGGAATACGAGCTAGAAATAGTTTTAAAAAGTATCGGTATTTATTCTTCGACACTTTGTGCTAATAACGTTTCAAGTAATTTACGGCAATTCTAGTAGAAATGATCAGTAGATTTTAGCCAGTCCGTATCTAGTATAAAAGTCATTGGATAGTAATGTAAGTAACTTCAGATGAGTAAAATTTAATTTTATTCAGATTTTCAAACAAAGCACAAATTGTACTTGAAGCCATACAAAATAAATATTTCGTGAATACCAGTTTTTGTAAGTTGTATATATCGCCATGCACAAAATATATTTTTTTCACTTCCGATACTTGATAACGTATTGTTTAAAATTCATTCTCATACGTTTTAAAGTGTTACGTTAATCACATTATTATTTTTGTTTCGCATAATTCGGAATCCGAACACTGTTTAGCTAGTGTAACGTCCGAGCTTTGACTTTAGATTGTCAAATCCCGGTGCAATAATTTCTATATAGCTTCCTCGTGAAGGATAGCTATATATACTGCTCGCCTTTTTAGCCTTGTGTTGCCACAAATAGCTAGGGTTGTGAGCTTTTTGTACGTTTAGGAAAAAGAAGGAATGTTTCTAATTTTCAAATAAATTAATTTTTAGTAATATGTTGACAAAATATAAATCGGAAATTTTTGACTTTACGATTGTTTCGAACCAAACGGCTTTCGCCTGAAGGAACAAAACAAGTAAAGTATTTTACGCGGCACAAGACTTTAGATGCGGATTTTTGAGAATATTTTACTTGCAAAGAAACGGATTTTTCAATCCTGAACTAAGCAAGTATTATATCCTATAATTTAATTTACGCGTACTGAAGTTATTTAATATTTAAAGTCAACCGGCACTTGACTTATACTTTAAGCGGTAGAAAATGATTCTAACTACACAGTTGGTAGTACAAAAGAAATGTATAAATAAAATAATAATAATGGTGACTTACTTTTTTTTTCTTTTGTCTCTTCGGTTTGTTCTCTTGTTCTCTCGTTCTCTCTTTCTATATAGAGGTATATGTTTGGATTAACCTTTTAAAAGGTTTAAATTTAAAAGAAATAACACTGAGTTTTTTTATCACTCGAAAAAAATAATATATTCTTGTAAAAATACAAAGTTTGGGCGGACTGAGCGCGATATATAGAAAAAAAAAATCTTTGTATGTAAAAATATTCCGGACTGAGTTGAGAACCGGGACCGGAGTGGTCTCCGAAGGGCCTGCGGGGTGGTTTTATCTCCGAGGACCCCGGACACACCCACTACTCCACTGTCTCTCTCATTGGCCAAGGAAAATCGGAGATTTTCCAATGAAAATCTTCCACGATTTTGGAAGCGGCACCGACGTCACTCGGCGCATCCCCACTTTTGGCCTAAGCAAGAAGGGGGTGGACCGATGGCGTCGGGCCTCATGGCTTGGCTTGTGTGCTATATATATTCTTGCATACTTATACATATATATCTGTATATATACAAGTATTCCTATGTAACAATTTTTCTTTAACATAAAATGTAATGCACTATTTTTCTATTGTATTGTTTACAATTACGGTTATCTCCTTACTTTAACCATAGTTGCATAAATAATCGGTGTATATATATATATGTATATAAGTATAAAATAATTCTGATACCCTTTTATGGCAGAGATTGTTGAACATTTCCTTCTAAATCGAGTTTATTTAACAGATAATTAATAAAACTTTGAACTAATATAAATAAATGATTTTACTGATTTTAAACAATCTCGAGCTATAAAAGTATAGATAATCATATCTGTTTATCACTATTATTTTAAACGTTTAACTTTATTAACTTTGTATTTAATATAAGAATTCAATAAATATTCTTATATACATATATACTTTTACATGCATTTTTCTATTACTAATGTTTATTTATATATAACGAAATGTTCAAAGAAGTTTAGATGATCATGCTATTTTTCTAAGTTTCATCTGATATTTTATTAAATTATTACTCTTATTTCAAATTAAATAAGTAAATAATTTGAACAATTTCGTATATATATAAATAAATGTTCATACTCATGCAAAACGTTCTGCTAAACTATAAATTTTCTACTACATTCACCAAAAATACATATATATAGGTACTTATTATTAGTACGATTTTTCGTTAAATAAACAAGTTTATATATAACAAAAAGATTATAGCTATATTTTGTATATATGTTAAAATAGTCAATTGTATAAAAGCAGATTGTATTGATTTTTAAAACTTGTTTATTTGACATGAAAAATATAGTACTATTAATATTTGAACACTCTAAACATACTAAACAATACTCTTATAATATTACATATTATTATGTTTTGTTATCGCTCTTAAATGATTTAATTTAAACTATTAATGAATGTACTATTGATCTTAAATGTATATTTTTAGTGTGCAACTGTATATTTTCCCTATATACGCATCAGTCCGCTAAATTTATTAATAACTTATAACTAATAAGATTTTATCATAATTTAACACTATTTTTCCTTAAATAAAAATTCGTATATACTATATGTATTTGATTAAGCATAATTATAAGGCATTATGCAATATTTTAACTAAAAATAATTATTAAATTTTAAAAGATAATAAAGGTCCTAAAGCATTATATATATATATGTATATAAGGGTATAAACGCATTTTCCCACAGCGTAGCTGGAGATTTTTCCGGACGCATGTCTATGTTTTATTTTTTCTACCTAAGAGATTATACGCACTCCAAAATCCTAGGCACGACAGGCCATAAAATCCAGACAGGGTGTGTTATCTCGCACTTTTATTGCCTGCAGCTGGCCGTCTTCGCTTTCTCTTTCGAAAAAAACGCAGCGACAATCTTAGCTTGCATTTGGTTACTCTTAAATTTTTGGGCGGTTTTTACGACTTCAGGATGTTTGTCGTTCAAGTGCTTGGATATTGTACCGGGAAAGTTCCCAACGCGTTGCAAGAGAGTAGGCACCCCTGTTTGTATTTATTATCTTACATCTAATCTCAAGAGGTCTACAGAATATTTTTTTAGACGTACATATCTCTAAGATTGAATATTTACTATTTCCTTTATATATTTTTGTAGGAATTTTCAAAAAAAAAAAAATTTGTTTAAAAATTTAAATGAAAATAGAGGGCGACGTTACACTAGCTCTTAAGCAGTGATCGTAGGTATTTTGGGTTATTGAACTGACCAATGAGTCCTGCTAATAATTAATCCACTGAGCAGTTTCAAATTTCTACCGGAGAATATCGTGGCGTGTATACACTTAGATAATTAATTACTCACTTGTTAAATACAACATTGGTATGGCAGATACGATAGATGGAATATTTACCTGTAACAGAAAATAAAGCAGAAATTTAACAAATAATCGCTATTGCTAATTGGTTGCATTGGCTAGTTAACACTTTACAATGATATTATACAAAGACTTTACGAAAGCAATGATCATGATTGGCCTCATAGTGATTTGGTATATACTACGCCGTTATTTTTGTGCTCGCTATTCTCGCATTTAACCCAGTAAACAGGTCACTTTTGCATCTTCACGTAATTCTATTCGTAATAAGTCTATTTTCGCCCCTAATTGTCCAATATACTATTGTGCAAAGAATATTAATTTTTAAAATCATTCTTGAAATTCTATATTGACCTTATTTATTTATCATCTAATATAATATAAGATGGACTTGTAAAGCAATTTATAACAAATTTAATTCTCTTTAATTTGAATTGAAACATCTCTAATAGCCTCATTTTAATGGATGAAAGTATCTTCAAATACGGCATTAATTTTTTCTTTAGTTAATAATATTACACTTGTATCAAAAGCGTTGTTATGTTTGAGATAAAAATGTATTAAAATTCTCCAATCGACCACCCCGATAACAATGATTCTCCAGCGCAAAATAGCAATCAGCGAATAATACCGCGAACCCTCAAAGTGGATGCGTACACGTTGTCGTTCATCCCTGTGCACTTTGCATTAATCGAAATGGAAACTCGCACGTGCCTTGGCAAACCCGATCGTGACTGGAATTCGCGACAACGCTTTGCGTGAATAGCGTCGAGAGATTTGTGCAAAAAATTCTGAGACGGAAATAGCAGAAGGACGAAAATGAAAAAAGTCAATCCTTGCGAGAACTTTCCGTCCACGGAAATTTCGAACGAATTAACGATCACAACTTTTGTTTTTAGAGAATCCCGCTCATTGATCGGATGAATATCATTTAATCAGCGTGAAAATAAATTTACAAATTGCGAAGCGTCTGCAAATATTTGTAATAATTACTTTCTTATAAACTATAGTGTAAATTATAAGTATTCCTAAAAATATATAAGCATAACGTCACTGCTTAGTATAATACGTTTCCAGCGTGGCGATAAGAGCTTCAGCAACTGCAGTTATTCTCTAGACCTCTAATATGCACACTTGGTACCGGCAAGTGAAATTTTCCAGCCTCAAACAGCATGGAATGGCTCGAAAAGTGGCGCTAACCCTCTCGTTTCGTTACGCAAGCATATAAGAACTCTTGACCAGCTCTCACCGCTCGACGGCAACAGAGGAAAGCAACAAGTGCATACAGTCAAGGTACGCGCGACTTTCATCCCACGTTCTATGTGAACCGGCCCGCGGGTTTGTTCATCATTTACTATAGGCTGTATACGAAAAAGTCGACGTATAGATATCGAACCCACTTATATCGAAACTCGCTCGTGCCCACAAGGCGAGACTACCGCAGCTATTTTTTCTCGTTATGAGAGCAGGAGAAATGCCCCAGGGACTAACTCCCAAAGCCAGTACTTCATACGTTCTTTGGCATGGTTTATCGTTTCTCTTTTCTGTTGCGAACTTGAATTGAAAATACTTTCTGTCGACTGACTTAATGAAATCGAGGTTGCGAGTGTATTTATATCAGTAAATGATGATTTATGATGAATGTGAAACAAAATTGAATTTTGTTTATCGAATATGTTTTTCTGTTCACTACGGCCTTATATTGATAAATCGAATAAACAATACCGTTGAACGAGTTTTCTGTTAAAACTCTTCGTATTTGAACATTTTCAACGACAAGAAATATGTATAAACGATAGATCTGTCGCAATAAATCGCAGTTTGTTGGATATCACCAAAAACGGGATATGAAACTAACCATATTTGCTTCATTTGTTTTGTTCAC
The DNA here is from genome assembly GCA_020010945.3 of Muscidifurax raptorellus. Taxonomy (NCBI): domain Eukaryota; kingdom Metazoa; phylum Arthropoda; class Insecta; order Hymenoptera; family Pteromalidae; genus Muscidifurax; species Muscidifurax raptorellus. The sequence continues at coordinate 19,376,657 of CM052077.1, read as the reverse complement.
ATGCAAACTACTTATAAAAGCGAAAAAATGGATCAACGTGAATTTCCCCCGTGAGTTTCCGATAACATATTCTTGATCCGATCGATTTGCCACTTCGTCTTCACGCACTTTCTCCAAGAATAATAATAGTCTCTCAGAAACTAGCTATTAAAACAAGCAAACAGAAAGAGAGGAAGGGAGAAAGAAACACTTAGTGTGTGCCAAGGGACCTTGACTCTTCGCGTCCGATTATCATTCGAGGAAAAAGAGCCGTGAGCATAGAGGGTTGCACGAGCGCCTCGTGTATATATATATATATATATATATATATATATATATATATAGCACTTCTCTGTTGAGACTCTTCATTTTCTTGGCGTTCGTCCTCGCTCCCTCCTCGAAAAGCATAATCTGGATATATACAGTCTATCTTCAATTCTGCCCCGGAAAAGTCTCGAGAATGTATGCTATCTCGACACGGCAATACTATATCCCAGTACATCTATAATATTTCTTTCCTCATTAGTTGTTAATCATGTAGAAAAATCATCACTTCCCTATATATTATATCAGTTTCTATATTTAACGTAATTCGGTAAATCAAAAACTGCTCTGTATTTGACGGCAAAAGTCGATATGGCCAGCTCGATTGGACTACGCATAATAATACGCTTGCTTTCAATATATAAGCTTCACTCGCACACAGACAAACTTAAATAAAGGAAAGCTCTTTTATCTCCGCTGCCTATACCAGCTTCGAAGTTATGTGCTCTACTCTGGTAAGCCCCTCTGCCCCTCTCTCTTTCTCCCTCTCTCAGTCTGTGGACGGATTTTCTCATCTTCGCACTCCTGCCTCTCAAGAGAGCAACGCCCAAGCTCGGGCATGACTATAGCTTGCACTTATATATGTATATATATAGAGCGCTTCGCGACACTCTCACTCGTTTCGGCGCATTCGTGTCTGCGCGAGACTGATTGCGATGCCGGCTAGGCTAATTGCTGTGTAATCCTTCGCCTTTGTTTCCCCTGCGTTTGCTTTTATTTTTAGCAATTGTTGGCTCTCGATGTATTTATGCCGTGGATAGTTTTGCTCGAAATTGTGTGAGATTGATATTTGGCACGTTAGTTTGATTAAAAGACATCATTCAGTTTCTGAAGTACAAGTAAACGAAAGAAGCAAACTTCGGGCGAAGCGTCGAATGGAGAAGGAAAATCTTTTCGCATCTGAGAATCACTTGCAGTGAGAATGAGTATCGTGGGCGCAAGTACAGTAATGAGAATGCAAAGCAGACTACATAATACACAAGTATATATATATATATATATAGAAGAAGCGAAGAAGATCAGCTTGATGGAATGCGAGAGAGAGAGGCACTTGCAAATTGACGCAATAACGTCTCTAACAGGCATGCCGATTCTCCATGGCCCTTAGCTTCTTCGCTCCTTGTCTTATTACAGTAGCACGAGAGCTGAAGGAGAAGCTCGAGGCGCTGACGATTCGCCCTGACCGGGGAGACCCTTTCGAAATAAGAGCCAAGCTCTCTATCTCTCATCGTTTCGTTCGCGCGTTTACACGGAAAAGTCGAGTCGAACTTTGTCGCGCGAGGAAACAGTGGCTCGAAAAGCTCTCTTTGTAAGTCATCACGTTCGAGTCAAGTGAATTTAGCATGCCTCCGAGCAGTCGAAAATGTTCACGGCTCCGAATTTTGTGGCCTACTATACCCACCAAAGCTAACAGTGTATTTTACTCTGAATGGCAAATATCTTGTTATTTTGGTTGCGACGGCGAAATGTATTTTGACGAAACACACACACACATAAATACATACATACATACATATATATATATATATATATATATATATATATACGCGAACTTTGTTTTTATTTTCAAAGAGTACTCGATGCGGAAATCAGATGTGCAGTTCATACACAAAAGCCCAATCAATATATAACGTCGGTAGCGCAGGAGAGAAAAAATAAACGGAATGAATCACGGAATTTATAAATATGAATTTCAAAAGCTATAGCTGTATACTGTAAATCAAAAACAACAAGTTTATGTCTCGATACTGTCTCCCGCAGAGGCACTTTTAATTTTAAAGCGTGTGCGATCTATAACGAGCGCCCCCTGTATATATATATATATATATATATATATATATATATATATATATATATATATATATATATATATATATATATACATATACGAATTATGTCGTTCAATCATTGAATCCCCCTTCGGAAACCGCGCTTGATAACAAAAAGTGCAATAAGGCAAAAAATCATCTTCCAGCCGAAAGCTCGTTTTTTCCGCTGTATACAGTATAAAACTATATACGTACTAGACACGTCAAAGGAGATAGTTCGGTTTTAATTAAATATAGCGTAGGAGTTGGCGAGTCTCCGCGATAAATTTCTACGCGACTCCCCATCCACCCCTCGTAAAAATCCCATGCTGCGATTTGTTACTACTGTAGCCGCACCCCGAGAGTAACAGAGAGAAAGAGAGAGAGTGAGAGAGAGAGAGAGAGAGAGAGAGGTGCGATAGCAAAACAGTGACAACCAAATACGTAACCTAGATACGCGCGTCCTGGCTCACAATGAAAAACGAGCAAGTTTGATCAATCCACGCGTGACACACCGATGGAAATCCATCACGTGCGCTTTACTCCTTTCCACCGCGCTCTGTTTCTCGGCAATTTTTTTCCTCGGGCCCGATGTGTCCAGGTATAATATACGCAAAATGAGTAGAGCTATTGAGAAATTGAGTGCGAAAGAGTTTGTTGGTCTTGTGTATACGTGTATGCGAAAGAGGTGATGTATTTCTCGGTCGGCTCTGATGATTCGAAAGAATTTCGAGGACAACCGAGTATCTTATACTCTCGCTCTTGTTTGGAAGGGAGAAAAATTTTTAAGACGCGTCTGATGGATGATGAATTATTGTCGAAATGGAAAGGTTCGAATATTTGTAGATGACGGAAGCTTTGATTAAAAATCTTCTTTATTTTTATTTTTCTTCCGCACTAAGCAGCTTTAATGCAAAATTTTCTACGAATATTAAATAGAGCGAGTTTTTCTCGAGGTTTTTCCCTTAAGCTTGCATTCGCAGTTGAAACGATGGAAAACGGTAAAAATTACAGCTTATACGTATGAATATGCAACTTTTCCGCCTTATCACGGACGTGATGTGAATTCGAAAGAGCTTTTTATAGGTATAAGCTTTCCGCAGCTACACCGTTTCTTTTCATTGAAAAATTGATGTTTCCACGATCACTTCCGACAGTAACATGATTCGACGATTCGCCCGACCATCGTTCAAAAATACCTCACTGCTATGTGACAATTCGTAACATACGTTCAAAATATTTAATAAATAGGGTAGGATATATCTTATATTGAATTTTTAGTGATCTCTTATTCTAGGAATATATGTAAATAGATATTAATAATCATACGGAGGGGAATATCACTTTCTCAAAATCTATTAGTACAAGTGTTTTTGTGAATTATATGTTATTTTAGTTTCAAGGCATCCCCGGTAGGAAATTCACCACATGATTATGCCCTGTGAAGAATTAGTGCCCATATTTTGTCAGCATAAATTGCCCATATGTTTAAAATACAATATGTGCCCTTTATGTTCTATGGTAAACATTAATTTATTCCTAACCTCAAATTCATATATCGAATAATCTATTTATTTTATATTTTTATTTATTCTGTTGGTTGAACTCGTATACCCCCATTTCTGGATGTTTACGGGAACCCCTCCTTATCCCGACCTTTCCTTACGATTCCCTATCTAACGTGATCACTGTTGAGGCGGGATTACTCGACCGGTGACCCATCCAAGTACGAGCCGCGCCTAACGCTGCTTAACTTGGCTGTTCGCTTGCTCGTGCCTCCGCGCACCCTACCATCAGTGTTGCCATATCGCTTCTATCTATATATATACAGATTGATTCATGTACATATACAAATTACTATGTATGTAGCACTGTGAAACCGTTACGAAAGGGGTGATACTAATCAACGTTGAAAATTACAATTTAATAAAATAATTGATTTAATACAACCAACCTATGTTCTTTTAATTTTTACTCTTTTTCTGTCTAAAATGGCAATTCTATAACTCGAATTCTAACCTTAAATTCTATCTCTAAAATGGCAACTAGTTCATAAAATAAATATCACTTACCTACAATTGAATAAAGGTAGATCCTACGTTGGTTAATGGTATAATCCCACGTTGCAGTGTAATGTTGCTCCCCCGTTGAAATTTTATCATATAATGGTTTATAAAATAAATATCACTTACCTACAATTTAATAAAGCTTGATCCCGCGTTGGTAAGTGGTATAATTCCACGTTACAGTGTAATTTTGCTCCCGCGTTGAAATGATGCGATGAAATAGTTTATAAAATAAATATCATTTACCTACAATTTAATAAAGCTAGATCCCGTGTTGGTAAATGGTATAATTGTTTGATAATGGGTGGAGTGGAATAGAAGCAGACTATATTAGGAAATAAAACTAATATTTATTCGGAAAATTACAAAAGAGTGGCAAAGACACATAGCATCGCCCAATATGTTCATTTTGGAGGCGATGCTGCAACTGCCGGAGTTCTCGCACTCCGGTATACGCATCAACTCTGTTCGCATACCTGGCCTTTCGGACCCTTGCAGTAGGGACGCCGAGCGGCTCCTTCGGTATTCCCCAGGTTGTAAAATGTCGCCTAGCGAACGAGCATCTTTTCTTTCTACCGCCGTGTGACGCACATACACTCTTGACAATTTGTCCACAAGGCCTGCGTTTTTTCCTACTTTAAGCCTAAACAGAAGTGGCGCGCTAATAAACCCTATTATAAACGAACATTAGATCGTAAACCTACGGAAAAAACCATAAGCTGTTAATCTCTCAGAATGAGTAGAGCACACGTACACACAATTAAGGGTTTTTCCAACTATGAACTAATAAAAACACTATCATAAATAAAATACCTATCCATATTCGACAATAATCCCACGTTGCAGTGTAATGTTGCTCCCTCGTTGAAATAATGCCATATAATGGTTTATAAAATAAATTTTACTTACCTACAATTTAATAAAGGTAGATTCCGCGTTGGTAAATGGTATTGTCCCACGTTGCAGTGTAATGTTTCTCCCACGTAGTTGGAGACTTATATTGGTTGGAGATATATATTGGTAGTTGGAGCTTCCTTGACTGTTGCCTATGTAATGCTAAACTAACCTGTCTCATGCAGTGACGCTATCTCGGGCCGGGATCCGAAGCGTGCGTAGTAGCGCGCTCCGCTGCGGCGCTCTCATTGGTGCTCCGCATTTGCGCTCTGTTTGAAAATGATGAGGGGCGGAGCTCTGCGAGAGTTGTATTTTAAAAATACAAATTTCAAGTCCTATGTTCAAAAATTTTTTTTATTGTTAATCTAAGGCTATGTTTAACAAACTATTTAATGTTAAACAAAATTGTTATCAATAATTAATATATAAACAATCTTTACCTATCATATATAGTAACATGTAACATTGTTACTTTATTAAGATGATAAATTATTGCAATAAGTTTTTAATGAATTCAAATTATGGGCATTTAGGGACACTATATTAGTTCTATTGTACGTCCATTTTTCAGAGCAAATCTCTTTTTTTTAGTAATACATTTGAAGTCTACACTACTTGAACAATAAAAAAACATTTTAATCAAATTAAAAATAAGAATAATAGTTGATTATTTATAATCATATATACTCAAATAGAGATACGCATACCAAGCATAAACTTATTAACACCAAATAATCTAAAACCTAAATATTTGTTAACTAATTATGTTAAAGCGTAAACAAAATTTAATGAAACTTCAAGTTTCCCCTCCCCCTCGATTAACATATGCTACTTTCGATTTTATGACTCCAATGATGTTCTTAGCCGAGTGGTCTAGGTCGTTCCTCTCTAACCATATGCACACGAATTCGAGTCCGACCTAGGACAGAATTTTTTTTCTTTTATTTATGAAAGAAGTAATAAAAAATTTAGAAATTACAATTTTTTTGTCATTTTTATTTTACTAAGGTAAGTAATTTAAAAAATGTAATTTTATAAATTGCAATTTTTTATCACGATACTTTTTACAATACTACTCTCGCAGAGCTCCGCCCCTCATCATTTTGAAACAAAGCGCAATCGCGGAGCGCCAATGAGAGTGCCGATGCCGCCGATGCGAAGCGCGCTACTGCTCACGCACCCGATCCTGGTCCGAGATAGACTCACTGCTTGTGTATTGAAATGGGCACGATCGGTAGCAACCGAATATGGCCACCAGGTGGCGGATCTACCTCCTCCTTTTTCTCCTTTGGAAGTGGAATAGTTTGCTATAGTGATGCGTAATGGTAAATGATGGTAAATGGTATAGTCCTGCGCTGTTTTGTTACGTTGCTTCCACATGTAATGTTGCTCCCACAATGAAATGATTCGATGAGTATATTACTTACGGCGCCTGTTAGGATAATGTGATGGTCGACGATGCATGACCCTCCTTCTCCGTATTCCTTCTTTCCAAGCAGCGGTGTGTATCCGTATAGGTCTCACTTTTTTCATGCCTACTCTAGAGCACCTGCACTGATCATTGGTAGCTTTTATGAGAAGAAAAAAATCTTGTATTTTCCCATAGCAGCTAGAAATTTATTGCGATCCTCGCGCAGGTAGGGGACGGCGACCCTCGCACAGATATTTGATTTGGTACAGATAGCGCAGGTGCAATCCCTTTCGCATTCCATACGAGCTTCGTGTAGGTAGAAAACGGCGACCCTCGCACAGGTGTTTCTCCGTGATAGGTAAACAAACTATCCCACGCAGATACATACACCTTCTAGCGTCAGCTGTTTTTCGACTGATAAACAGTAAGGCTACAAATATTGCTGGAAAATGTACCCATAGCAGTAAAAGGTGTATTTCCATATGATTTTGTAAATGGATTAGATAAGTTGACGACTACAAATTTGCCAGAAAGGAATGATTTGTATAATAAGCTAACCGATCCTCATATTGCTGAAGAAGACTATAAACATGCTCTTCAAGTTTGGAATAAGTTCAATATTAGAACGTTAGGAGAGTATTCAGATCTTTATCTGAAAACCGATGTTTTACTATTGGCTAACGTTTTCGAAAGTTTTCGAGAAACATCTCTTAAAGCCTATGATTTATGCCCTCCACACTTCTACACGACTCCAGGACTAACATTTTCAGCAGCTTTTAAAATGACAAAGGTGGAATTGGAGCTTCTTACAGATATTGACATGCTTATCGAATCGGGCATTCGAGGTTGAATAAGTCAGTGTTGTAATCGGTATGCCAAGACGAACAATTCATATATGAGTCCTTCATACGATAAGGATCAGAAAACAAAGACTCTTATATTATGATATTAACAACCTTTATGGGTGGGCAATGGTACAGCCATTACCCAAACCATATGTTGAATTAAATACAGAGAAGAGAAAGCAGGTAAAGAATGAGTTTGAAAAACTTTTCTACAAATTGTTAATTAACGCTGTCTATGGAAAGTGTATCAAACAAGAGCGGAAACGAAAATGGAAAATGTCTCGAGGATCTCATTATTGTTAAACGTGAAGAGTGCAACATTCGTTCCAAGTTGCACATAGTGCATACAGAAAAACAAAATAAAATTGCTTCAAGTCCTCATGATGACAAAAGATTTTTATTGTCACATAGTACAGATACTTTGCCATGGGGTCATTATAGAATTATGGAGGAACAGATGGCGCAAGCTACAATGTAAGTAGAGGGAGAATTAGAGGATAAAATGAATGAGAATGGAAGCCAAGAGAGAGAGGAGGGGGATAGTGGTGGAGAGGGGATATGATGTGGTCAATAGTAATGCTATAGGACGAGAAAGAGAAGGGGAAGGTGAGAGAGGAGATGAAAGTGAACAAATCAGGATTGGATGTAATTCAATTTTCATTGGATGAAAAAAGATACAATCAAAAAAATAAAAAAGATATCTTACAGGAGGAGGCAATGGCAGGAGCAGATGTTGTGGTAGGAAATATATCTAGGGACGGACCATGATGAGGAGCATATTCGAGCAATCGAAAACCTCGAGAACAGTCAATCTCTTGCAAAGAAACCAAGAGTCTTCTAATTTTCTAAGTAAGTTTCACAGTTCATTGTTGGCAAAATGATTTCTCTGTCAAAATATATTTCTCTCACAAAAAAAATCTTATTTTATTTTTCAGAATGGATCTATCTGCTCTCAACAAGATTGCTGAGCAAGAATCCCTTCCCAGGAAGAAAGTTACGGACTTGTTAAAGAAGTAAAAACCAGATTCGGTCCGAAGGTAGTTGCTGATCTCGATGAGAGCTTCCAGATCTTCTTGCCAGAGAAGATTTCATCAGCAATCCTAAAAGAACAAGAATTTTTCCACCAACTTTCCAACACTGCAAATAAGCTTTGTTTATTTATAGTATATCAGGATGGAACTTCTTTTAAGTTCGATACTATTGGTTAAAGGCGAGGAAAATGATATAATACACAAATTGCTTTTTTATAATCTATTTATTATTTTTATATTATAACTTGTACATAATAACAGTAATACATGAATAAATGTATAATTAAACATAATATGATCACTTTATCTTTTATTTATACCACTATGATTCTTATAATTATATTTGGAAAATACATTGTTAATTTTGTTATAATATTAATTATATATAAATATTAATTATTAAATAGTCTCATTTTTATCAATCCAACTTTTATGCTCGTTGCTGAAACCTAACCATTTCACATACACTCGTTTACCATTTCTCTTTAAAACTTTTTCTACTAAATAAATTTCTGGATGCTTAGTTTTTTGAATTTCCGTTTCATAAAAGCCGCCAGACACGGGTTTATCATAATGATTTTTAAGGTGAAAAGTTACCAGATTAGTTTTTCCAACTCGAGTTATTGTAAAAATTTCAGTAGACCAGTTCGGTGTATAACCTTTTTCAAACACGTTTATTTTACTTATACGCACTTTGTCTCCGACTTTGATTTTTGTTTTTTTCACAGTTAACTTTTTATTTGTACGTCTCTTGATCTCTCTCTCATTTGCTTGCGTAACATTTTTAGGCGCAATCCCTATAGTCCGATGTTTTCTTGAATTGTAAGCTTTGCCCAACTCAGGCAAGATATTCAACCACTTATAGCTTCCCTCTTTACTGAACTTTATCCACATTGCATTTTTTAATGTTATATTAAAACGTTGGCATATACTTGGATGAAGATTACTATGTGAAGAGTATAGGTTTATCTTGTACTTTTCGATGAGTTTCTGAAAGTTTGAATTGTAAAACTCTTTTCCTTGGTCAGTTTGTAGATTCGACGGTACTCTGCCTTGTTTCAATATCGATTCCATAGCTGCAGTAACATCATTACCACTCTTTGACTTGACTGGGACAGTCCATGGATACTTTGAAAATATATCTATGACAGTGAGTAAGTAGAAAAAACCTTTATTCTTTTTAGAGTAAGGAATCATTTCTAGAAGATCTGCTTGCCAAGTCTCATCTATGCCACGAATGTCATATTTTCTTCGCTTGTACCTGCGACGTGCAGATTTGTGGAGTTCTTCAGCTACTCTTTGACGTTCCATCTTTGACTTCTATATGTCTATTTAATTCTTTAACTATGTATTCTATACTGGCTAAATTACGTTGAGATACATCATAAAGATATTTTAATTTTTTCTCCACTTCTGATTGAACTTTTTCAACTTGCTCCTTATATGCTTCTATAATTTCACTAATGCCAACAAGTTTAGAAGATAAATAATCTACTTCAGTCTGCAGGATAACTTTTAATGAATGTAAGGTGATTGCATCGCTTGGATTAAGAGGCTGTCCTACATTGCAAAGCCACTTATTTTCTAAGTCAAAATCGCCTTCCGATGTGATATTGAAACCAACACCTGGAGGACCGCGACTCACTTGCGAGCCCTCAAGCTTTCTTCCGAACACATCGAGACTCATGTTACTACTGATACAATAAAAAATGTGTGTGTGTTAATATATATGCCCAGCTTCACGTAATTCCTCAATAATCGATTGGATTTCGTTGGTATGATTATTATTTCTAGCAGTATGCTCCGCAATTAATAATTGGAGTCGCTCGACAAGCTCGTTTGGATCATCCCAGTAGACGAGATCTATAGAAGAATTTTTCTTAGCTATTTTATATTTAGGCAATAGTGCTCCTCCGATGGTTTTATTTATTTTTTTACGAGGAGTGCTACGGAACATTGGAGCTAAAACATTTTTATATTTATTACTCCTTGATATACGTATGGATTCATCTTTGCTATGTTTTTTCTTATAAGCATTTGTTGCTTCCAAGATCATACGATAATTTTCACGATCTTCTGAACTTAAAAGAAGCTCATCCGGATATTTTTTGAAGAGTAATTCCATTAATCCATCTGTTTTAGGATAAGTTTTATTTCCAACTTTTAGTTCTTTATCAAAAATTTCAATTTCTGAATCACCAATCATATTAACTCCATTAACTTTCCTCACGCCGTATATATTATCGATTTTGCTGCGGCTTTTATCTAGTAGTGACAAGAAGTCTTGAGATGAATCACTTCTTTCATGGGCAGATTTAAATGATGAATTGGTTAATGTATCTTTTATTGTATTAAATTCGTCATCATCATCAAAATCATCATTATATATGGCACTTGACTATTATTAAGATCGTTTAGTATACTCGATTCATTAAACCTTAATCGTTTTTTTCTTTCAATGTTTTGTTCATGCTTGTATCCAATATTTTCTTAGAAGGAAGCAAGCTTTCACTGTTAAAAACAGCCAGTTTCTCAAGTGGTGTTATTACTGGTCTCAATGTATCACCGACGACTTTTTCAAAATCATCTCTCTCCTGTTTTAATAAAGTACATTTTTTTTAATAGCCTCACGAGCGCGCAAGAGCTCGCTGAAAATATTCTTCTCTTTCTTTAAGTCGGACATGTTTACGAGATGATGACTATAACTGTACTGCAAGTTTGAGACTCATAATTCCTTTTTTATTGCAAAACAGTCAAATCCTTTTCTATATCTACCCTCATTCATCGCTCTATCTTTGTCAATAACAATGAATCTGTAGTGTGTGTTCTATATTGGCTGTATCCATCCCTCTCCTCTCTTCCACCTATTTGATTCGTGTGTGCGAATCCTTGGCATGCGACCGAATAGTCAAGGTGGGAGAAAGACGAGCTAACGAGTGGCCCTGCGAGGCCTGCTCGGGCAGAAGATTTTGAGCACTCCAAGGGCTAGGCGTTCGACTTCATTAATAACAGCAATAATCGGGATCCCGTGTCCGTCGTCGTCACCCAGAGTTGCTGACCAGGGCTGTTCTTCTCGCCCATCACCACTAAACGACGCTTATTGTCGTCGACCTCACCACGTTCTCCAGGACGGGGAGGTCTTCTACCTGCACTATTATAAAAAAAACGAGGAAAGAGAGAAAGGAAGAGAACGATAGAGAGAAAAAGAGAGAGAACGAGAGAAAGAGACCGAGAGAAGCCATTCCCCGACAGCGTGCGACATCATCTGCCACGACCTTTGAAGAGGAGAAGACTTCTGGTGTGTGTGTGTGTGTGTGAGTGTGAACGCAATTAATTTTAAGATTTTTATTTATATTTCGAAACTCAAACATCCATCGCTCAGGGTACCCGCAACCCTGATAAGTACTTTATTAAATTTATTCTTTCTGTTGAAATATTTTTTTTTATATTATTACCCCTAACCACAACAAATCCATAGTTATCCTTCTTCCAACATTCAGAACAAAGATTTCGAAATTCATTAGATGTTAAATCGGTATTCACATGATCTTCATAGATATGTTTAAGATTCACATCATCTTGACGATAAATTACTAACAAATTAACATTATCCCTAATGAGATGTTTTCCTATATGAGCATACGATTGACACAGATAGAAACTATCTACACTTTTATGTCTTCCCATGCAGAAAAATGCTCTGACGTTATCCTGATTTTCACATGCCGCATCATCAAAAATCATAATTGAATTCAGTAGAGCTTCATCGGGAGATACTACAGATTCATGCTCACTAAACGGAAAATTGAATACTCCTTGAAAATTGAATAATGAATACTCCTTCAATCGGATCCAAGACATTTTTGAGAAATTGATACTTTGGCTGATTCAAGGATTTAGAGTATACATACAAATTTTCAAATCTAAGACCATTTGGATGTGTAATTAGAGCCAATAAACTATTTGTTTTCCCACAGTTAGATGGTCCACAGAATACTGCTCGTATACTATCTAGCAGTAATTCATCGAGTCGCTTCTTTCTCTTTTCTTTTCCAAAATCGAAATTCGCTACGGGGAGTTTGACGTTCTGCTCGGTAAAATCCATGTTCACGTGTCAGAGTCAGATTCGACATTGAGCTTTAGAAATATAATCACTTGTTTTATACTTTGATCATCAGTTGTGGCTCAACCGTCGAAGAGAGATGATCGTTCGCAAATCCAAGAAACAGCAGAAAGGTTATGGATTGCTTGATAAAGTAATCAATAACTTACCTGTTGAAATGCATCTTCCTGGATATCAATACTGTAGATTTGGACCCAAATTAAATAAGCGTTTGAAAAGAGGTGATCCTGGAATTAATCAGCTTCATCAGGCATTCAAAGAACATGACATTGCTTACTCTGACAAAATGGAAATCGTAAAGCAGCTGATAAGAGCCTTGCTGATAGAGCTTGGCAACGCGTTAGAGCCAAGGATGCCAGTCTTGCTGAAAAAGCTTATACTTTTGCTGTTACCAATGCTATGAAATTAAAAGGAAAAACTGGAATGGGACTAAAATTCAGTAAGTTAGTGAATGCAGCTAAAAAATCAATGATAGTCAGTAAATGTTCTCGCAAAGTTATTCAATCGGCCTTGAAGGGTCAAGCTGTTAAGAGTGTAGGTGGAAAGAAAAAAGTTATAATTCCACGTGTTCTACCGCTTCCATCAAAAATCAGTGGAGTTCTTCCTTTTCTCATCCTTCGTGCAACCGGTGCTCTAGCAGCAGGTGCTACTGGAATAGTTAAAGCAGTCGATAATGCTAAAGCTGCGCAAAAAGATCTTGAAGAAAGTAAGAGGCATAACAAGACCATGGAAGCCATTGCTTTAGGCAAAGGTCTCCATCTCAAACCATATAAAACTGGGATGGGTTTATTTATGAAACCTCATGTTGTCGGTGGTGGTAATCATGTCAATAGAAAAAAAAAAAATTCAATTTAACTTTGCCAAATCGTCCACTGACTGACTACGATCTAAAAAAATATGCTCGTATGATGAAAATCTCTGATTTACGAGGTGTTTTTATGAGAAATAATCTGTCCGCCGATGGTCCATATAGGTATAATGAGTCAGCTGTTGTCAACTTGGATGACTTTCAAAATAGTTTATTTTGATAGTTTTGGCGATCTCAAACCTCCCAAAGATCTCATGTCATATTTTAACGTGGAAGAAGCGAAATACAACTATAAAAGATATCAAAATTTTGACTCATTCATTTGTGGCCATCTTTGTCTTTATTTCTTAGCTGGAAGACTATAAAAGTGTGCTCACAGACGAATGAAATCATTTCCTTCCGATCAGTCATGGAAGACAGCTTTACTCTGAGTCTGTCGGGAAACTCATCTGCCTTAGAAGCGCAATATTTTCCTTCGATTGTACTACCACAGCGTAAGAGTTTTGTCTTAGGTTTAGTTGAACTTTTAACATTCAACTCTATTCTCAATGTTGACTATTCAAATAATAAACTTCATTTGAACGGTGATATTATTACTATACCTACTGGCAGTTACGAGATTGATGCTATTAATCATTATTTAGAAGAAATTTTAAAATCCAAAGGAATTCAATTTTCTTTGAAAGCTAACAATAATGCTCTCAGAAGTGAAATTATCTGCAGTCATCCAATAGATCTTATACCTCACAATTCAATCGGCCGTCTCCTTGGCTTTGCTCCTCGCATTCTCAAAGAAAACATTCAACACAGCTCTGATTTACCTCTGAAAATATTGAGAATCAACGCACTCAGAGTAGAGTGCAACATTACATCTGGTGCTTACATTAATAACAAAAAAGTTCACACAATCCATGAGTTCTTTCCCAGAATGCCTCCAGGATATAAAATCATAGAAGTTCCGTCTCATGTCATATATCTACCAATTAGTGTCAAGTGCATAGACCATCTTCAAATCCAAATCGTAGATCAGGATGGAAACTTAGTGAATTTTCGAGGAGAGGAAATTACTATTAGAGTTCACATCAAATCTGTATAATGGGGATCGTTTACAATCCTACAGTATATATAAGTCAGCCATCATGGCAAGCAGGCATCAGTCGAGCAAAGAAACTCAAACCGTTAACACGTTAGAGCATTCAGTTTCTAAAAAGCCTAGGACTAAAAGTTCATGGAAAAAATTCACGTGTATAATTCTCTGCTGCTTCCAGAAAAATGGACGAAATTCTAAGCATTCAATCAGGTGTCGTTTTCGATGAGTCTATTGCTCATTAGGAGGTTCATGTATATCAACCATACTCATCATCAAGCTTTGATAATAATGATGAAATTCGCATTTCTATCCAACATCAAGATCTATGTCTCTTGCCATCACGTAGTTCTATCCATATATGTGGAAAATTACAAAAAGAGAATACAGGAGGACCACTAGAAAAAACTAAATTTGTCAACAATGCTATTTGTCATATGTTTGATGAAATTCGTTATGAGATTAATGGCGTGGAGATTGATAAAAGTAAAAATGTCGGTCTGAGCAGTCTTATGAAAGGATGGATTTCATTTAATTCGAATCAGAGTCGTATGCTGGAGAATGCAGGCTGACTTGGCGTCGAAGAAGATATCAAGACTTTTGTTGATGCTCAGGGTAACTTTGATGTTCCCATTCCTCTTAGTATGATCTTAGGTTTTGCAGAAGATTATAAAAAAATTGTAGTTAATATGAAGCATGAACTCATTCTCACAAGATCGAGAACTGAAAAGAATGCAATACTTCAAGAAGCTATTACAAGAGATAATACATCTTTCTATGAAGGTTATAATGTGACAATATCAAAGATTGAATGGTTAATGCCATTCAACCATATGTCATTGCATCTGATAAACAAAAAATCCAGTTATTGAATTTCATTGGCAAAGATAACCCCATCTCTATGTGTTTCCGTTCATGGGAGTTATTTGGATATCCTCTTCTTCCGAGCAGGAATAAACACGTCTGAACAGTGAAAACATCAAATAAATTGGAAAAACCTCGTTTTGTGATTCTTGGACTAAAAACAAAGAGAAAATCAACGAGAGCTGCAAACGCCAGTCTGTTTGATCATTGTGGCATTAGTAATGTGAAACTTTTCTTGAATTCACAATATTATCCATACAACAATATGAATCTCGACATATCTAAGAATCAGTTTGCTATTCTCTATGATATGTACGCTAATTTTAAAAAATCCTACTATGGAACAGATCCGCAACCACTGCTAACAAAGTCCTCGTTTCTCAGCTTCGCACCACTTGTAGTTATTGACTGTTCACGACAAAACGAATCTCTCTAGAGCGCTCCTGTCGATGTACGTCTAGAGTTTGAAGCTAAAAAAGATTTTCCAGCTAACACTTCAGCTTACTGCTTGATCTTACACGATCGCATAATGATGCTGAATGCAGTACAATCCTATTAGTGGTGATATCAAGAAGCTTGTCTAATCAGTATTAAAAAAAAATATATATATATTCAGTGCAAGATGAAGTATGCAGTAGACATGACTGGTTTCAAGCAAACGGAAGGAGATTATATTCTAAAGGAATTAGCAATCATTCCTCTCAACGAAAGCAGTGATCCTATTATTCTTCTATTCAAAAACCCCTTTTCATGGACAAGACTGTCTGATAAAATGAAAAGCGAAAATAATTGACTCAAACATAATTACCATGGGATACCTTGGAAAACGGATGGGTTTGACTACTCACAGATTGGAAACATACTTCGTGATGCTTTACATAATGCTAGCAAAATTTTTGTCTTGGGTGAATTAAAACAGAAATGGTTGCAAAGATTCCAATTTTCTGTTTACAACATTCAACAATATGGCTATCCATCAAAAACATCTTTCAAGTGCGTTACAGTATGCACAAACCATAATCCTATCTACAAGACCACATGTACACTTCATACTGTCAAACTCTCAAAAAGTATTCCGACAATTGCAAACAAAAAATTAAAAAAGAAAAAAGGAAAAAGAAAAAAGAAAAAAGTAGAAAACACTATAGGCATCCTGGTTCTCTAAAACGTGTTTGAAAAAGGTTATACACCGAACTGGTCTACTGAAATTTTTACAATAACTCGAGTTGGAAAAACTAATCTGGTAACTTATCACCTTAAAAATCATTATGATAAACCCGTGTCTGGCGGCTTTTATGAAACGGAAATTCAAAAAACTAAGCATCCAGAAATTTATTTAGTAGAAAAAGTTTTAAAGAGAAATGGTAAACGAGTGTATGTGAAATGGTTAGGTTTCAGCAACGAGCATAAAAGTTGGATTGATAAAAATGAGACTATTTAATAATTAATATTTATATATAATTAATATTATAACAAAATTAACAATGTATTTTCCAAATATAATTATAAGAATCATAGTGGTATAAATAAAAGATAAAGTGATCATATTATGTTTAATTATACATTTATTCATGTATTACTGTTATTATGTACAAGTTATAATATAAAAATAATAAATAGATTATAAAAAAGCAATTTGTGTATTACATCATTTTCCTCGCCTTTAACCAATAGTATCGAACTTAAAAGAAGTTCCATCCTGATATACTATAAATAAACAAAGCTTATTTGCAGTGTTGGAAAGTTGGTGGAAAAATTCTTGTTCTTTTAGGATTGCTGATGAAATCTTCTCTGGCAAGAAGATCTGGAAGCTCTCATCGAGATCAGCAACTACCTTCGGACCGAATCTGGTTTTTACTTCTTTAACAAGTCCGTAACTTTCTTCCTGGGAAGGGATTCTTGCTCAGCAATCTTGTTGAGAGCAGATAGATCCATTCTGAAAAATAAAATAAGATTTTTTTTGTGAGAGAAATATATTTTGACAGAGAAATCATTTTGCCAACAATGAACTGTGAAACTTACTTAGAAAATTAGAAGACTCTTGGTTTCTTTGCAAGAGATTGACTGTTCTCGAGGTTTTCGATTGCTCGAATATGCTCCTCATCATGGTCCGTCCCTAGATATATTTCCTACCACAACATCTGCTCCTTCCATTGCCTCCTCCTGTAAGATATCTTTTTTATTTTCTTGTTTGTATCTTTTTTCATCCAATGATGGATCCCAGTCGTGCATAATCTCCTTCGTCACATCGTATTCAATCCTGATTTGTTCACTTTCATCTCCTCTCTCACCTTCCCCTTCTCTTTCTCGTCCTATAGCATTACTATTGACCACATCATATCCCCTCTCCACCACTATCCCCCTCCTCTCTCTCTTGGCTTCCATTCTCATTCATTTTATCCTCTAATTCTCTCTCTACTTGCATTGTAGCTTGCGCCATCTGTTCCTCCATAATTCTATAATGACCCCATGGCAAAGTATCTGTACTATGTGACAATAAAAATCTTTTGTCATCATGAGGACTTGAAGCAATTTTATTTTGTTTTTCTGTATGCACTATGTGCAACTTGGAACGAATGTTGCACTCTTCACGTTTAACAATAATGAGATCCTCGAGACATTTTCCATTTTCGTTTCCGCTCTTGTTTGATACACTTTCCATAGACAGCGTTAATTAACAATTTGTAGAAAAGTTTTTCAAACTCATTCTTTACCTGCTTTCTCTTCTCTGTATTTAATTCAACATATGGTTTGGGTAATGGCTGTACCATTGCCCACCCATAAAGGTTGTTAATATCATAATATAAGAGAGTCTTTGTTTTCTGATCCTTATCGTATGAAGGACTCAAATATGAATTGTTCGTCTTGGCATACCGATTACAACACTGACTTATTCAACCTCGAATGCCCGATTCGATAAACATTAGCATGTCAATATCTGTAAGAAGCTCCAATTCCACCTTTGTCATTTTAAAAGCTGCTGAAAATGTTAGTCCTGGAGTCGTGTAGAAGTGTGGAGGGCATAAATCATAGGCTTTAAGAGATGTTTCTCGAAAACTTTCGAAAACGTTAGCCAATAGTAAAACATCGGTTTTCAGATAAAGATCTGAATACTCTCCTAACGTTCTAATATTGAACTTATTCCAAACTTGAAGAGCATGTTTATAGTCTTCTTCAGCAATATGAGGATCGGTTAGCTTATTATAAAAATCATTCCTTTCTGGCAAATTTGTAGTCGTCAACTTATCTAATACATTTACAAAATCATATGGAAATACACCTTTTACTGCTATGGGTACATTTTCCAGCAATATTTGTAGCTTACTGTTTCTCAGTCGAAAAACAGCTAACGCTAGAAGGTGTATGCATCTGCGTGGGATATTTTTTTTACCTATCCCGGAGAAACACCTGTGCGATGGTCGCCGTCTTCTACCTACACGAAGCTCGTATGGAATGCGAAAGGGATTGTACCTGCGCTATCTGTACCAAATCAAATATCTGTGCGAGGGTCGCCGTCCCCTACCTGCGCGAGGATCGCAATAAATTTCTAGCTGCTATGGGAAAATACAAGATTTTTTTCTTCTCATAAAAGCTACCAATGATCAGTGCAGGTGCTCTAGAGTAGGCATGACAAAAGTGAGACCTATACGGATACACACCGTTGCTTGGAAAGAAGGAATACGGAGAAGGTGGGTCATGAACCCACCACAACATTTTTTTTGGGACGCGGAGAAGGGAAAATTTGGGACTTATACACACTATGATTACTGGCTCATTTTGAGAGTGGGGTGAATTCTCGGTTGCTAGGAGAGGGAAGGGAGGGATCGACAATCCCTCCATCTAAAATACACAGCTCGGATTCTGGCTTACATTGAGAAAGGAGGGGGTGAGCCAGAATCCGCATGAGCTATCTACTCATCACTAATTGTGCCTTTAATTATTACTTTCACATTACTTCTGTCGTTTTAATTATTTGCTTTACATAAAGCATATGCTTTTATCTTTATTTTCATCTTCAGTTGTGATAAAACTTAGCTTAAAAGAGCTAATAACATTTTGAAAAACTTCACAATTATCCAATTGGAAATTATCACACACTGACAGTATTGACTCAACAAAAGAAATTTTTAAGGGCTTCAAAGCTTTTTAATATAATTAAAGTATCAGGCGTATAAGTATAGAAAGCGATTGTGGTGGCCTTTACAAGCAATGAGGGATCATAATGTAATATTGATTGAAATTATCAAATTTGTTTTATTTCGATCTTATATCTAATTATTTTCTATTGATTGCAAGCCTATCTTCAATCAAATTAACGTATATTCATTTCAGATTGTCGTTCCGAAAATGATTGCAAATTTTGTTATTGGTATATTTTTATTAGTAAAGTATATTTAGGGTAGTAAATTAAAAAAAGTACTTTTAAAGTAGTTCCAAACTCAGCAGGATTTAAAATTAAATAAATGCAATGACAAGCTAGCTTGATAAATAGAAGTTTCTGATTATCAGCAAACGTGCACGTCATGCGGGTTTCAATTTGCTACGTGTATATAGATATATACAGTGATTTTTTCCTCGTAACGTAGGTACTCGTCCATATCTATGTGTGTTGACGTCGCTGGCAGCTTCGAGCTATAGCAGGACCACAATCTAGTCGGAATTGAGTCGCGACGTTCCTTCGTCTTGCGTGCTTACCCACCGTATAAGATCTTCCAATACCTGCATGTGCTTTCAAAGCAGGCTCTTAGACCTTTGGAAGAAAAAGATTTCCTAATCTTTTATTATTTACAATATTTTTAGGATTTAAAATCGCTTTTGAAAAAGTTATATTTCTTTTACATTCGCTTATTTCTTAAACGAATTAAGTAAGAGTAGAATGAATATTACCGTGAATAAAAAAACTGTTGACATCACTATTTGTTTTTTCTATATTATACCTTAGACAAGCACAAAGGGTACAGATCTTTTACGCGTAATATTTTCATAATTATGTATAAGCTTGACTGCTGAAAAACAATATGTTATAAAAATAAGTAAACATTTTATTTACTGCTATATACACGTTTGAAACTATAAGTTTTACATCAGTATTAAGCCCAATAGTAGATCGTAAAGGTACCGAATCATTTGATTATACAGTTTTCATAGTACTGCAATAAATCGAAGATATACAACACTTATTCATATATACCTTCTGACCCAGAAGCATATTTAAGTTCAATTTCGATCCCCATAAATCTGGGTATGGTTACGGGTTCAAGCATTAAAATCAGTTTATGCCTATATGCTTCTCGATCCTCAGGAAACCATTAATTCAAAACCGAAAATTCAATCGTCCGAAAAATGGCTGAGTTTCCCCTCGTTTCTACGACTTATGCACAAGTGGAGCTTTAAAGTCACCGCATTTCAATAGAGAAAATAAAATACTCTCTACAAGATACATTTTTGTAACTACACATGTTACATAATACGACATCTCTTTTTTGCCGAGTATTCGTGCTTATCCTCTCTTTTATATAAAAAATTCAAATTCCTGATTAGACGAGCAACTATAAACAGTTCACACAAGGTCGATCGCCCATGTACACTTGACCCGAAAGTATGTCCCGAAATGTTGATTCATCAATAGCGAAGATTGGTCGAGGACGGCGTATCAAAAGACCAACGAGAAGCGCACTACAGCCGCACTATATTATATACCTATAGCTGTCGCGTATACATCGGCATCGGCTGATCCATCAATTATCGCGCGGCGCAGTAATGCGGCGGCACGGTCCAGCAATTACATCCTCTGCCGCAGCCGTAATATTCGGTCCAGTTCAACGGCAGCGGTCCTATACATCGACAACTAAATATTTCGGCAAACACCGCGTGACTGACAATCGGGCCACGCGGCTGTAACCCGAGCCAGTAACGTGAAGCTCTCATCTATATACGACTGTAGATGCGTGGAGCTTGTTTAACATAATTACGTGAGCCGAGCTGTAGCGCGCTTAGCTGATGCTGCCGCCGCGACGACTGACCTGCGTTGTTAGCACTCAAGAGGAAGAATGTACTACGAATTTTGAAATTCAATCAAAATTCACTGCACTTTCTAATTCAATTTCAAAAGACAAGTTATACCCGATGGTCATTGTTCGAATTATAGAAGTTTCCGTTGAAGTATGTTGGATTTTTGATTTATTGATTTTCTCGTGAATAAAAGATGATATTTTAATGTACTGAAATGACGATTGTGATGAAACGTACCTTTGTTTCAGTATATGACGTTTTCAACATATAAAAATCGTTAAGCTACCGAATATGTATAGTATAATAAGCTCTCATGAATTTAATACATTATTTATAATAAAGAGACAGGCCAATTTTATAGAAAATTAATATCTGTATTTCAAACCACTTTACATAATGTAATTTGAAATACATTGTGCAGCGTAGCTTGTACGTTCTGAACGTTATGTCAAAGCGAACGGCATAATACTTTTTTCTTTCTTTCCATTTTTGTATTATTACGCGCTTTACTTTTTTGAAAGTTCGATCCCTCGTGAAAAACTTATGTATGAAATATATAAACGTTATACATAAGGCCTTATATATAGAATTGGAGTTATATAAACTATATATCATCGAAAAATAAAAATTTATAATATAGTTTATATATAGTTTATATATGTAAGTAATAAATATATATAGATATATAAATTGTTGGAATAAGCGATTTCATAGAAGCATACGTCATAAGGCAAAAATGTATCAACAGTGAGAGAAAGATTGTTTATAGTATGGTGTGGGAGAGAGAAAAGTAATTGATACTGTATAAGTATGTGTATGTGTGTGTGCTGCTATGGAGAGTTGAATATAGCCATCAGATCGCTATAGGGTCTCATTCTCTATGTGACAGTCCGAGTGGTTAGTTGGTCCTTCCTTAGTGCGTAAAGAATAAAGAGCATTATAAAGTTTATATTAAGAACTTTATTTAATTAAAATATCCCATATTCCAATAGGTTATGGGCCCAGTTACGTTTAAACTGCGTTTTGTTAAGTGAAATTAGTGTAATTAGTGTAAAAATTTAGAAAGTAATATAATCAAGTTACAATGGAACACTCTAAAATTAAAAGAAATATCAAACCCTTTGATGGCGAAAAATATAGTGTATGGAAATTCCGAGTTCGCAATGTGTTAAGTGAACTGAATTTGTTAAAAGTGATTGACTATGATCAAGTGCCAAATCCAAAGCCAATCGGTTGGGATCAGGCCGAAACACTTGCTAAAAGTGTTATAGTAGAATACTTAGCAGATTCTTATCTTAATTATGCTAGTGATGATGTGACAGCAATGCAAGTTTTCAAAAAATTAGATAGCGTTTAAGAACGAAAAAGCTTGGCTACGCAACTGGCACTCCGAAAAAAAACTACTTACATTAAAGTTAAATGCAGATACGACACTGATGAAGCACTTTACCGTATTTGATGAACTAGTATCTGAGTTACTGGCTGCAGGTGCAAAAATGGAAGAGGCAGATAAAGTGTCACATTTGTTTTTATCTTTACCAGCAACTTATGATGGAGTAGTCACGGCAATTGAAACATTGACTGAAGATAACCTGACACTGGGTTTTGTTAAAACAAGATTGTTAGATCAGGAAGTGAAAATAAAACACGAAAATAGTGACACAAGTGCTAAAGTACTTCATGTTAATCAAGAAGAAAAAAATTCAACTAATTTCAAAAGAAAGAACTTTCAAAATAATTCAAATTTTAAAAATTCGAATAAAAATAATTCAAATCAGAATAATAAAAAATTTAAGAACAATGCTGGTGATAAAAAGAAATTAACGTGTCATTTTTGTGGTAGGATTGGCCACAAAATCAGTGATTGTTTTTTTAAGAAGAAGAGACAACAATACCTAGCTGACAAAAATAAAAATTCTCAAACATCAGCTGCAAAGCAAGAGCCGACTACAAATTTTTCAAGTACTCCATTTGCCTTTATGACTGGAGATTTTCAGTCCGAGACAAAGGACAAATTGGAATTTATAATAGATTCCGGTGCGTCAGATCATCTCATAAATAATGACAAATTATTTGAAAGCTTTGTTGAATTAAATCCACCTGTCAAAGTGTCTGTTGCCAAAAGCGGCACTTTTATATCAGCGACGAAGAAAGGGAAAATCAGTGTGACGAGTAACATGGGCGTTCAAGGCACTCTTGAGGAAGTTCTCTACTGTCCAGAGGTGCCGCACAACTTACTGTCGGTTCGCAGAATGCAACAAGCTGGAATGAAAGTCATTTTTGATAAAAATGGCGTCGAGGTAAAACAAGGTGGTAATATAGTGATTAAAGGTAGGCCTATGAACAACTTAGTTGTAATTGACTTTATTGTTGATGCCAATAGTGCAAATTCTGATTGTAATATTTACAACGTTAATAAAAATGATTATGAACTGTGGCATCAACGATTAGGTCACATAGGCAAATCGAAATTTTTAGAAATTAAAAATAAAAGAATGGTTGATGACGTAAGTCAAATTGAAAATATAATGCCGAGCAATAATATTTGTGAAGCTTGTATAAATGGTAAACAGGCGCGGTTGCCTTTTAATAAAGCTAAAGAAAAGACATACGTCAAGCGACCATTGTTTATAGTGCATTCTGATGTTTGCGGTCCGATCACTCCTCCGACGGTGGATAATAAAAATTATTTTGTAATCTTTCTTGATGAATTTACACATTACTGTGTAACTTATCTGATTACCTATAAATCAGATGTCTTTTCAGTTTTCAAAGATTATATAGCAAAAAGTGAAACTCATTTTAATTTAAAAGTAGTAAATTTATATATTGATAATGGGAGAGAGTATCAAACGAAATGAAAGAATATTGTGTACAAAAAGGAATAACTTACCATTTAACAGTTCCACGAACCCCGCAATTAAATGGCGTTTCAGAACGCATGAATAGAACGTTGACTGAGAAAGCCCGTGCTATGATAAGCGGTGCTAAAATGGAAAAAATATTTTGGGGAGAGGCAGTTTTAACTGCAACGTATCTAATTAATATATCTCCAACTAAAGCTTTAAAATTTAATAAAACACCATTTGAAATGTGGCATGGAAAGAAACCACAATTAAAGTATTTAAAAGTATTCGGTAGTACAGTTTATATTCATAATAAAGTTAAACAATCGAAATTTGATGATAAATCATGGAAAGGTATATTAATTGGATATGAACCCAATGGATACAAAGCGTGGGATGTGGATAATGGAAAGTTTGTGATTGTAAGAGATGTAATAGTTGATGAAATTAACTTTTTAAATTCAAGACCAATACTTGAATTAAAAGAAAGTGATAAACCGGAAAATCAAGTTGAAAAGGTATCTGATATAAATAAATCAGGTACGCTGAATTCAACAATGGATTATAGTTCTGGAAAAATCGTTAAATTAAACGATAAGGCAGAAAAATCTGTAAAAGAAACAGATATACACAATGACTCACTCTCTCAGAATGAAGGAAATAAAGATCAAACAAAATTCGAACCTCGAAGGAGTGAGAGGATTAAACATCAGCCTCATATTTCATACGAAGAAAGCAATGATTATATTTTGTGCGCACAATCAATAGTATGTAAAATTCCAAGTTCTTTTCAAGAAATAAAGGATAGAGATGATAGAGTACATTGGGAGCAAGCTATAAATGATGAGATAAATTCACTTTTAATTAATAAGACTTGGAATTTGGTAGATAAGCCAGAAAATAAAAATATAGTTGATTGTAAGTGGGTATTTGCGATAAAGAATGATGAATTTGGAAATCCGATTAGATACAAAGCTAGGTTAGTTGCTCGCGGTTTTACTCAAGAGTATTTAGTAGATTATGATGAAACTTTCGCTCCAGTTGCAAGAATTTCGAGTTTTAGATTTATTATTGCTTTTGCCAACCAATTTAATTTGTTAATTCATCACATGGATGTTAAAACTGCTTTTTTAAATGGGAAATTAGCTGAAGAAATTTATATGAAAGTTCCGGAAGGTGTTCAATGTAAAAGTAATCAAGTTTGCAAGTTAAATAAAGCTCTGTATGGATTAAAGCAAGCAGCAAGATGCTGGTTCCAAACGTTTGAAAAAACTTTAATTGAAATTGGTTTTCAAAATTCATCAGTCGATCGATGTATTTATATATTAGATAAAAATGATGTATTGAGAAATATTTATGCTGTGCTTTATGTTGATGACTTAGTTATTGTTACTGCCAATGAAGATACAATGGGCAATTTCAAAATGTATTTAATGAATAAATTTAGTATGACAGATTTGGAAAGCATAAAACTTTTTCTTGGGATTAAAGTCGAAAGAAATAATGGTATATTAACTTTAGATCAAAGTTCATATATTAAAACAGTTTTGGATAAGTTTAATATGAGTGATTGTAATTCTATAGATACCCCACTTCCTAGTAAGCTCAATTATGAAGCTCTTAATTCTGATATAAAATGTAATGCTCCTTGTCGAAATCTTATTGGCTGTTTAATGTATGTAATGGTATGCACGAGGCCTGACTTAAGTACAGCAGTAAATATTTTGAGCAGATATTCTAGCAAAAATAATAAAGAATTATGGCAATGCTTGAAAAGAGTTTTACGGTATTTAAAAGGCTCAATTAAGTTGAAATTAACTTATAAACAAGGAAACTATACTGATATTTTATGTGGTTATGTTGACTCCGATTGGGGAGGTAGTGATGGAACGGATAGAAAAAGTACAACTGGTTATATATTTAAATTATATGAACGGTGTACAGTATGTTGGAACACAAAGAAACAAGCATCAGTTGCAGCTTCATCAACAGAAGCTGAGTATATGGCTCTGTTTGAAGCTGTAAGAGAAGCTTTATGGTTGAAGTCATTAGCGGCTAGCATAAATGTTAATTTTATAGAACCAATTATAATTTATGAGGATAACAATGGTTGTATTAGTATAGCTAATAATCCAACCAGTCACAAACGTTCCAAACATATTGATATAAAGTATCATTTCTCAAGAGAACAAGTAGAAAAAAAGGTAATTAAAATTATGTATGTTCCTACAGGTAACCAATTAGCCGATTTGCTGACTAAGCCACTATCAGCTGTAAAGTTTTTAGAGTTTAGAAAAGAGATGGGCCTGGAATGATATTAGTCAGCGTATTGATTTATTATTTTAATGTAGTAATTTTAAGAAATTTATTTAAGATATGGTCTGATTAGGTTTTCTGGGTTTCCCTAATCCATGCAATGAATATTGGACCATTTGTAATTTCCCAGAAGCACAAGGAAGGACTGTATGAGTGTTTGCATTAGCTTAGATTATTTTACTATATGTATAATTCAGAAGTATTTTAAATTATATATTTAATTATAATTTTTCACTTTTATATATTATGTATTTATTATGTATAATTTCTTTAATATATTTGATGTTATTTTAATTAGTAATTATAAAAATTATTTGTGTATGATTTAGTTTGTTTATTAATTGTTAGTAGATACATTTTTGAGGGGGCGTGTTGGAATAAGCGATTTCATAGAAGCATACGTCATAAGGCAAAAATGTATCAACAGTGAGAGAAAGATTGTTTATAGTATGGTGTGGGAGAGAGAAAAGTAATTGATACTGTATAAGTATGTGTATGTGTGTGTGCTGCTATGGAGAGTTGAATATAGCCATCAGATCGCTATAGGGTCTCATTCTCTATGTGACAGTCCGAGTGGTTAGTTGGTCCTTCCTTAGTGCGTAAAGAATAAAGAGCATTATAAAGTTTATATTAAGAACTTTATTTAATTAAAATATCCCATATTCCAATATAAATTATATATAGGTTATATAAATACAATTCTGTATACACATTAGTATGCAATATTATATATATATTCCATACATAAGTTTTTCTCGCGAGATTCGCATGTATTAAATAATAAGTCTTTGTAACTGGACATTATATCATACATAATAATACTTAAAAACTATATATAAACGTATAGATCTATTTTTCGCTATCGAAGTTCAATAAAGAAGCGCAGAATGCGCTGCCTTTCCTATCACATTGAGTTCTTGATCACGAACAATTTCCGCACGTTGTTATCGATGTTTCCTATGTACGCCCAAGTGTAATCGACTTTCACTACTATGCCTGCAGCGAACAATATAGTAGCGACGAGTAAAAGTATTTCATCGGTCATCGTATCGGTCTTTGCCAGTCTCTCCGGTTTCATCTGCAGAACAATACTCTTTTAAATATTTTAATACTGACAATTATATCTCTGTTCCTTTGTAGCTCTGATCCATATAATTTAGCACTTGTAAAGACAAAGTTTATAAAATATAATGAAATTTTAAGATGTTGTCGATCTTCCCGAGGCAGGACTTCAGAGAAAAAAATTACGTTTTTTCCTTTGACGTTTCGACGATCACTGTCGTCCTCATTAGAAACTGTATTAACATCTGTAAGTTATTAAATTCTTATAAAAATCTGTACAATCTCCTAATTTTGTCTGAATAAACATCCACAGTTTCTGATGAGGACGACAGTGATCGTCGAAACGTCAAAGGAATAAAGGATAAAGTCTAAATAGGAGATAATTTTCTGAAATTTTCTCTCATACAAATTATAAAATATAGTAATAAAATAATAGGTATATAACATGATAATTTCGATAATAATTGAATTCGTATAAAGAGAGTATTATATATATGCACACAGGCATCTCTTCAAATTTAGTACACACATGCATACACACACGCAAATATATCCTTCCTGATCTAATACTGGTTAATACATACCAAAAGTGTCCCGCTGCGAGATTTATATCTTTATTTTTACCCGTACGGGCTAAAGTGTAAAAGACCTATATCAACGTCTCTAATTTTCTGAATTGAAGTAACCAACCGTATCCATTCATTTATAGCTTTTTTCTCACAGTCGGTGCTATCGATGTAAAGAACGTCCAAAGGATTAAGTGCCGGCAATGAGAACATACAGCTGGCCTAAATTAAAGACCGCCAACACTCTCTCTCTCTTTCTCTCGCTTTATCTTGCATTCTCTATTTTTACAGCTAAGAACACTCGGACATATACAGTGTTCGTTTTGGCTGTGGCGCAGAACTCACTAATGGCTCCTGGAGGTGCGAGCGAGCAGTGGCGGCGTGCCATTAAAATTTCGGCTCTCAGGGATAGCAAAAAAAAACGGCGAAAAAACGAATGTGAGGCCAGAAGCTCGGGAGATGAACTCAGCTCTTTTACGCCTTGGTACGCTCGAGAGAAATAAAGAAAGTCAAGGGAAGAAAAATTCGTTGCTGCGCTATCGACCCCTTACGTTTCTCGGTGAGCACGTTACTTTTCCTTTACCGACAAGCTGCTCCGTCTCTCTTTTTCCTTCTTCGTTCCTCCTTACCTTCGTTAGAACTGGGCACATTTATATCCTCCCGTTATTTTTTTATAGGTCGGAAAGTCGTTATTTCGACCGATTAATCAAGCTGAATTTAGGAAGGAACTCGACGTGCGCTAGTGAAGTCGTTTGTGAGAAAAATATTGAAAATACCGCATCTCACTCAGGTTTTTAGGCATGGCCGCGGTAAGCAAGTTATATTTTTGTTAGCAAAAAATATGTAACATGCAATATCTCACGCAATTCTTCGCTTCGTGATACAAATTATCATTTAAAATTACTTATTTATTCTTAATTTTGTTAGGATTTTTCTCGAACTTATTGTATTATAAAACGTAATATTCGAGACTTTTTTGCCGAAATTAAAACTTAATGGAGATTACATACTCTTTCATTGTAGAATCTCCACATAGGAAAAACCCGCAATTAACGTGAAATTTGCACTTAATAATAGCCCGGTAGAACTAGAGTGACGAGTTACACGAGCGAGTAACCCTCTTTTTCGGACCATTCATCACAGAATTTCTATCAACAGGTGAACAAATTTACGACGCGTCGAGAAAATGAATAGGAGAGGGCTTTTCGTGTTGCATAGGCGAAACCACGAAACGTAGGATAATAGGTAAAGGATGCTATTTTCAGCACTGTTGGAGAAAAACAATAGAGACGATTGCAAATTCAGTATAGGAGTTGGCGCTTTCAGTGCTGAGTGTGTTTTGACACCTTGTGAAACGTCAATATTTGATTATAGTTATTATATTTAGTGCAGTTTACAAATTACTATATCTGCGTGTATATATATATATATATATATATATATATATATATATATATATATATATATATATATATGTATATATATATGTATATATATATGTGTGTGTGTGTGTGTGTGTGTGAAGTTATATCGACGCCTCAAGGAATCAGCAATCTTTTGTTCATTTAATGATATCCATCATTGTTCGTTATAGCTTTTTTTATGTGTCGAAACTATTATAATTGTATAAATAAGGGTCATAGCAGACGATCATTTAGGGGATTTTCCTTGCTGTCGATGCGACAAAAATGTCTGGCTTGCCGTTGGATCTATCTTTTTGTGATTATGGTAAAGACATTACCGCTATCTGGTCTGACTAAACCTCACACCCCAGCATCCCTTTTTCTATAGGACATCCTTGTATTGCATACCGATTGATCTAACAGTGAAGCAACTTTGCTCCACAAGAATATGTCCATATAGAGAGTTAGATAAGTACGTCACTGCATTCTTGGCTGCGATGACGAGGCTGATAAGAAAGTGATGGGGACGAGGCCTCCAATTAGAGAGGTCCAATAGTATAAAAAAACCTGCTGATCAAGAACATTTCTTGTGAAACGAAAAAATAAATATTGATCCTTATACGGTGCAGAAATATTGATGTCGAAGAAAGATGTTTATATTATAATCAATAGCTGATAACTAATATGGAAAAATGTGAATCGGCAAAGAATCTTATTCACTAAAATATTGTGTATATAATTACACATTATTTCTAAAGTAAATTAAATATAGAAGATAATTTCAACACAAACAGAAGGTATATGAATAAAAATAGTAGCGGGTATCGTCAAAAGGAACTTGATAGAAGAAAAGAGAGAAAGGGAGAGAGAAAAAGAGTGCGAGCAGGGCTATACACTTTTTAGGAGCGTGGATTTCTCTTTAGCTGACGCGGCGCGTTGCACCCGGAAGAAATCAGATTACGAAAGAGTCAACGTGGCCCGCGCGTGCGATAAGGTCGTCTCGATGCCCATGTTGGCGCATCGTGCACGAGATACCAAATTCCTATATATCGATTCAGTGTTGATGCTTCCGTAGTGGGTATATGTGCGCGTGTGTGTGTGTGTGTATCGATGCACTGCATTGTGTATAGGCGAAAGCAACGGTGGGAAGTATAGCAGTGAATTTCGCTTTTATTTGATTTATATAGCTGTTATAGTTTGGACTTTTCGAGTCTTTTTTGACTCTGTATATGGTGTTATAGCGGGGATTGACTCGGTGCTTTTTATCAAGCGTTTTAAATTTATTCCGAAGACTGAAGGTTCCACTGGAGAAACACAGCGTGTGTTACGGATGATGAAAACCGTTTATTGGAAAATTTTGCAATGAAAGTGACAAGCTTGTTTTGCACGAAGATTCAAGAGAAATTTAGAAAAAATTAATGTGAAAATAATTTTATATATTGATGAAACTACAATTAGCAGTTTTTCATTACATATGTATTATGTTCTATCAAGTATTAAGTGTGTTTTTTTAATTATTCTGCATTACACGCCAACTAAAAACATTATACGTTCTTCTATTGATCATTACCGTATGATTTTGTTGGAAGTTTTATCTTTAATGAGAATATTTTGTCGACGTGGGCTTTAAAAAGCCAATTTAAACGGTATAAAGATAAGAGCCTACGAATCCCTGGTAAAAATTTCACGGACTGTTGGCCAACCGTTGGTGAAAATTGCAATTTTTCACCAACAGTTGGCTAACAATCCGTGAAATTTTTACCACGAAAACAAAGCTTTTTAAAAGCATCGAGCTTTCTCTATGTATAGCTAATAATAAAAACTGACAATCCTCAACAGAGTGAGAACTCAGTGAGAACAAAGAAATGTAAACAAAACGATAAACCGTTTTCCAAATTGACTTGTGCGTGGGGGAATTCATGAATTTACCAAACAACCAAATAATCGCACGTGCGCGAAAAAGAATGCGATACATTGGAAAACGTAAGGTCGCGTAATGAATCAGGAATTCATATGATATAATCAACAGAATTAAAACCAGCCCAGCTGAACACGATGCGCAAAAAAATAAACAGTAGAGCGCCAGCATCGGTATTATCCGAAAAGCAGGCACAACCAAAAAAGGGGAAAAACATTCGAAGAGGGACCAACATGACTAACCAAGAGCGAGTGAGAGAGCGAGAGAGAACTATCCAAACAAATAAAACGGAAATTGCATGGGAGCTAAAGCGAGGGAGCTCGAAGGAAGCTGCAATGCACAAAAGAAAAGGAAAAAAATAAACAAGGAAAATGAGTCTCTCTCTCTCACTGTATATATATATATATATATATATATATATATATATATATATATATATATATATCTTGCTGTTCTTTCCTTATTTGGACGAGCGCTGTTGGCTCTCTCGCGCGTTTTTATGAAGGCTAAGCGGGCTCGAGGGTGCAAGTGCACGGGGATTTACGTATCGTTATGGATCGAATGGCGCGCGGGGCTGTGTCCGTTCGTTTACCGCTAAAAGCTTCCGCGGTGCGCATGCGCAAACCAACGGTGGAATATATATACCCCCACCCCTCTATATATATATATATAAACTTTTATACATCACTGCTGCCGGGACTGAATTAAACGCGTTAATCGAATTTACGAAAAATCCACACGCGGAAATACATAATTTATAAAGCTGAGAGAGGGCGAGAGCTAGAGAGCATCAGCACGGACTCTTGCAATTGCTTCTCTAAGCAGTTGTTTCGCTTCGTTAGCGACGCTTTTACTCTCATCGTCAGGTCTCCGTGCGTACATATATATATATATATATATATATATATATATATATATATATATATATATATATATATATATATATATATATATATATATATATGTTGCGCGCGTTTTGGCCGCGTAATACGTATTAGGCGAAAAGCTTTCGCCACCTATATATCGTTGCTGTTGCTGCTGCTGTCGTATTTTCTCGATAATGTCCAACTGTCGGATGGGGTGAGAGAGAGAGAAAAGGGTGTCAGATACGAATGTCAGCTATTCGCCGAATTCGTGAATGGCTATAATTGGACCGTACCTGCATTTTTTAAGAGATTATATGGTTTGTATCTCGATATGTTTGTAAATGTTTTTTTTTTCAAGCAGTTGACGTATATTAACTTGGAGGAAACATATTTTTCAGTTGAAGCGTTAAGTATGATTCTTAATTATATTGGAACAATAATTATTTTGCCGAAAATGAACGACGTCATATCATTGTGTAACATATAATGCATTTGCGATTATATTTATACAGATTTTGACGTATTATATTATGCACTGCGCATAAAAATGTTTATGCTGCATATTTTCGGAAAGCCATTCGCAATATCTGCTATATATATGGTTATGCAGAAATCATTTCAACCTAATTATTGTGATTTAAACTGATATATATTCTGAAAGCTTTATCAAAAAGTCATTTTACTTTTCATGACTTTTCGAAACGCACTGGCATATACAACGTCGACCCCGATAAATCTCGCCCGAATTAAGTTTTTAACAAATACTTGACGTATGCACTCATCGTATTTTTCGAATAAAACGTGTGGCTTTAATGATAATTGCAAAAAATGTATGAAATAATGCAATATTAAAAAATTGCGCACTCTCATTGATTGCGAAATCATCCCTTTAACGCGAGACTAATTAACAAGCACTCAAAATAACGTGAATTTATAAAATATTAAAATAAGCGATGAAAGCGTAAATTCATATTGGTTTTCACGTATATATGTCTTCTCCCACAGAGCAAAGAATATTATTACGACGATCGATCTTGATAAGCTAGAGAGGCCAAAAGGTCGACCAGGAGAACGGAAAAAATAGTGCAAAAAGATCTCTACCCTCAGGGTATCAAACCTATTTCACACACTCGACGGCTCCTCTTTGCCAGGCCAATTCGAGCCAATGTTCTACCATACACCCCTCAACGCTGGACGCGCGCACGTATACGAAAACAACTATTTTATTTCTCAGCTTCTAGAGAGTATGCCATGGGTATGCTCGACATGCCATGCATAATACAGAATTTATACGTATAGCCACTATATTGAAGTACGCGGGCTAATCATATTGCGCACACACATAGTTAGTATCGAATACCCGTAGTGCAGAGTTTCAAAAGTCCTGTGGTTGATGTTGCTGGAATTAATAGAGGAAGTAGCTTGCGTGACGTTATCAGTACGCGCTGTATATTATAATGCCATTTGTTTACGCTGAAAATTTTGCGGTTAAGCGGATAGAGCAAATGGGACAGGTTAATAGGGTGTTGGTGAGATTGTGAACAGTATAAAATGAGTAATGTCAGATTTCGTGGGATTGAATTCGGGTATATATCAGCACGAATATGTTGGCTTGTATTTAATGTTTAGAGAACGGTAAAATGGAACGAAAATTTAATTTTTAATCGATAAATCTAATTGATGATAATCTGGTCTTTAGATTATTCATGACACTGTTTTATAAACATAAAGATTTTGTCTGCTGATCAAATTTATGGCTTGAAATTCATAAATCACGAATCAAGCCGGATAATTTATTTTTTATAACATTTTATTTGATGCATTATATAGATGATTGCATAATGCTGTTTCATTGTTGATATTATAACTAGTATTAAGACATACTTCAGTTAATTTGCACTAGACGATAAATGACAAAACCGATGTCTGCAAATTTTCTTTCTTACCTGCAAAAATATTCATCTAAATAACTAAACACGTTGCCCAGGAGGAGAATTCTTAGTATAGCAACTTATACCGCGCCCTAGTTCGCAGAATGGTAAAGAAGGGCAAATACAAGTCTTGCGCGACAATTCGCGCAACAAAGATCTTCCAAGCGATTCAGACGGTAGAAAGTGAGCAGCACATCGCTTGAAGGAACAAAACAAATAGCAAATGTCTAATTATCCATTAGTTGGTTCCTTTCAAGCGCAGCAACATTAACGACTGTCGTTGCTCACAAAAGAGCACATCTGACTCAAAGAAGAAGCGAGTCGCTGTGTGCGCGCTTCAACGATTCACTTGAGTTAAATCTTCGGCGGATGCGTCGCTCGAGCGATCTTTCGCTTTGCCGGTTTAGCTATCGTCATTATCCTTCGCC
Organism: Muscidifurax raptorellus; assembly: GCA_020010945.3. NCBI lineage: Eukaryota > Metazoa > Arthropoda > Insecta > Hymenoptera > Pteromalidae > Muscidifurax > Muscidifurax raptorellus. The sequence goes on along the minus strand of CM052077.1, from coordinate 19,342,069 downwards.
ATTTCTCGCTCTCCGCGTTTCTTATACGGTGGATTCGTCCTTCCACCCTTATCCAAGATTATTTCGCGTGCGTGTGCTAGTTACACTGCTTCCAGATACGTGAGACGGTTTTGAGAGAGTGAGACGTCCTTTTACTTCGAGAGCGTTACCAATTCTTCTTCACTTATTAAAAGTTGGCTGCTCTAGACTGTTCTCTTAAGTTTCTATAGAAGAACAGTGCCCGCACAAAAGAGGGGAGCGAGTCGATTTTTCAATATTACGACGGCAAATGAGAAATTCCATTCTGGAGTTCTAGAATCAAGATAACTATGATGATTGCTTTATCTAAGATCGTTTCTGTTCTTGATTTTTTATTTTTTTTGTTCCTACAAACTTTTGCAAACTTTCTCTGAATAGTATATAAATATTTGTCGAATCTCTCTGACGCTGAATTTAAGATTATTCGATAAAAAATTTATTTAAAAGCCTTATTCGAATGATATAAACTGCCGTAAGCACGAGAGGGATCACGAAATATTTATGAATATCGATAACATCGTTCCCATTCGCCGACTGTGTATGTATATATATTAAAGTATAAATGTGCGCGCAAGTATCAAGATTATTATTCAACAAAAATGAAGCACAACCAACCGCGTAATATTTCACATTTTCCGTGAGCTCAGGCAATTTTCGTTCGGTGCTTTACGAGCTGCGCACAATCCAAGATCGTTTCTCATCCAGCTTTTTGATTATCGGCGAAGCGCATGGCCGCTCGCGTTCGTACTGGCTACGAACCGCTGACGGGTATAAAAATAAATCCTGACGCCTATACACTAACGCATCTTTTTGTACTCGTGAATATTAAAGACACGAATGCTCCAACTATGCTGCCAAGTGCATATACATAAGGAAAGCTCTTTCAATTCTACAGATTCAGATGTCGGAAAATGGCAAATTTTAAAATGGCAACATACCTTTCTAGTTCAATTTAATTTAAGTGCTTTGTGACATTGCTTTCTCGGCCTTTCATAGAAAATGTTTGTTTATAAGATCAAAGTACGAGAAAAGAGGTTCAATTTGAAATAAAAAATTGTTGAAAATGGTTGTTTAGGTAGGAAGATGTCAACGATTGTAAATGTAGCAAACAATTATAAAAATCGCGTGATTCTTCGAAGTCAATTAATTTTTTAGATTAATTTCTGTTTGCGTCCATGGACATTGGACGCAAATAAAAATAAAGAGTGACTACTTTTTGTATAATTTGAATGCGTCGGGAATGCAAGTGTCACAAGCTGTTAGCTTTTTTGTACACTGAATGACGTAATGAAAAGAAAAAATCGAGCTAGAAAAGTGTGCTTCTATTTTGAAAATTCGCCATTTTCTGACCTCTATAACTGGCAAATTTACAATGATTTCTTCATAGATGCGTGAAATTTTTCAGTCATACCATTTTTGGCTTTTTCATCTATTCATCGAAAGATAAATCGTGACTCGTGACTGAGCTCGGGGTTAAGATGAAGGGGTAGCCAGAAGGGTGAGAGGGATAGGTGGGCCATATGCGAGGGAATATTTACCGCGGATAGAAGCTGGTTAATGGTCCTTGAACAATTCACGGGATCTACTTTTTAGCCGAGGCGATATATACTGGCTCGAATCGAAAGTTCCGAAGTATGAATGAGAATAGTCGATTGCTGTTTTTCATCTTTTTGTTAAGGAGTGCTCTGCAGAATTGAAGGTTATTGGCTTTGGTTGGAAAATTCAGAAATTAAGCGTATGGGGTAGTTGAATTTTAAATATAGTCAGTGAAATCCTCCAATATATATTTATATATATATTTGTCTCTATGACACAATCGTATGCCACAGCAAATGCAAATGTTTCCAACATGCAATATTGACTGAGACACATACTTTTACAGGCGAGCGTCTCAGCGTAATTGATGACGGCTGATTAAACGACGAGGTTCGGAACAGAAAGGAAAACTTGGAAGTTTTCTCTATATCCAATTGTGCTTCAAGCAAGAGGCTCGCTTCTGTACCCCAGGAAAGTTGATATTCACATATAAATATTTAGTTTCGTAGTGCGATATATTTGGTCTACTACACTTGGATAGATTTACTACTATAAAATATGAGGCAAATTTGATAGCAGTTTCAACGTACGTTTTCTTTATAAGTATATGCGTGTTTTTTTCCAGATCACACGCGTTTGTTCGGACCAATGGCGGACTATTCGAGCTTATTGGAGAGCAGTTTTCAAAAGGACTAGTGTTTTAGGGATCAGAGTACAAAAACGCATTCTTCTATACATTTATGATATACGTCGAGTGTGGAGCCAAGCGAGTCTTCCTCTTCCTTTTTATGATCACTTGTGAATTCGTGTTCAAAGTCCATAACTATTGAGAGCTGTCACAAGTAAATATATTCAAGTGTACTAATTCAACTTTTCTTTGCTAACCTTCGATCCATTAAGATATCACGCAAAATCACACGCGTCAGAGCGATGACAGCATAAATAGTTTTTGTTTCACAAGAAAACATACTTTCACGGGAAAGTAAATTTCTAATATTTAAAATAAATAAAACACGATTTTGAGTCTATAAAACTAAAGCACTAAAAATGAATTAATTTATTCAAATTAAAATTATTCCTGTGACGTTCGAACGCAAAAATCTAAATTTACAAAATAACGCCAAAGTACCACATACACTACACCTACACCGAACTTATTCGACGTACTTGAGCCCTCGGTTGTTTTCACTCGACCTGAGCCCTCCGAATCTTTATGATCAACTCACTCGCTTTACAGTTTTTCCTTTTAGACCTGCCGAAAAACTCCTCACGTATGATAAAGTAGAGGACTCTCTTCGGCGACCAAGTAAATAGATCATAATAGCAGTAAATTATCTTAGTTTCAAAATATTAAATATCTGTACGTAACAGTTCTTAAATCATTTGAAAAATGGAATTCTTACGTTAGTCGTAATATAATTTTGAAAATAGGAAGAAAAATTGATTCAATTATATATCAACAGCGACTATTTAAATTTTTTAATCAAGCTGAATAAAGAAAAAAAAAAATAAATATTGATAAAAAATCGGCCTATGCTATTCGATGCCAAAATATCACACCGATACTTGTACTTATTGGGAGCTTTGCGATATTTTCATTTTACCTAATTTTAAAAGAGCATTTGCATATATCAAACTAGGATTCATCATGTGACAAATCTTTCCTGCACGTATACGGAGCATACCTTTTCTAAAAGAAAGATTTCAACATTTTTGGCACGGCCTTCTCGCGACAAAAATTGACTTCAGCCAATCTCTAGAAGTCAGAAAAAAATGGCAAGATGCCATTTCGCTCCAGCTCTATTAACCTTGCACAAACGAATCAAATCCTTTTTAGATGAAAAATCACTTCATCACGTCCCTGGTAGAAATTTCACGATAATTTATCATTAACGTGTTAATCAAATGGGGGTATTATTTATGAATAACTATTAATTTATGATATTTTATTTTTTTAAACTTGGATTATTATCTCAAAAACGGTTGTCTTGAAAGAATTACACAAACCTGACTTTAATTTACTTTAAATTTAATATGTTATTATCAAAATATTGTTTTTAAGTAGAAAATATCGCTGGTTTCTACTCGGAAACTCGTGAAGACTTCTACCAGGGGTATGAGATTTTTGAAAAAGTGGTTAATTTTCGATTATTTTGTAAATCTTTACTAATCATATCCAGACTAAATTTATGCATTTTGAATGTAGATATATATAAATCTTTTAAGTTTTTAGCGCAAATGATTGTGCCGATATTTCATAGCACAATATTTCTTGTTTAATTATTGATATAAAACTTATATATACGAAATGAATATGGCGAATTATCGATAGTCGATGATATGAGTATGCAAATATCGGAAAATTTGCAAGAAGTAGAAAATGCGCGGTCTGTATATGATATCATATGTAATCCATATTGTTGTAAATATGAGAGTGGAGTGACGTGCATAATGACTGAAGCCTATTTTCAGAACGTATCATCACGAAAAGGAAAAGAACAGGCATTTATATGTAGCAGGAACGATACGACCAGTCGCTTCAACAAAGTAGTATATTAATATTGGTGGGACATTTATGCATACACTATCTGCACGGATAGTTATGAGAGAAATGAAAATTGAATGAGAAATGAAAAGTCGCATAAGAGATAGACGATGAGGAGGTAGACAGTTGAATTGCTGGATGGTATGTCAGCCCAAAACTGTTGTTTTATGGTTACTATTATGGCTTGAAGCTACTATATATATATATACGATTGATTCCGTATCATACTTGCACACCTTTAGGAGTCGGATCCTTGTTCTACGTCTAAATATTATTGAATATTTTAATAGAAATGCATTATCACTTTAAATTTGTATATATTGTTTCTTCATTACAAAACCACTATAATAAGATTAAAAGTCTTCTTCAAAACTTAATTGTTTGAGAAACGAAGATTGAGCTTGCCCTTTTTTATACACAAAACTTACATTGTGTGATAAAGTTTTCGGCTCATCTGTACATTCGCTCGAAGAAACTTTTCCCTATCTGTGAGTTGTTAAAAAGTTTGAAGTAAAAGAATAGTCGCTAAAGAATAAACTATGATCAAAAAAGACTATCGAAGCTGTGATTAAAAAAGTCGCTAAATTTCAGTCGGACAGGTTGCATCTAACTTTGAAACTGGCTTACTTTGAGGTGAAATGTTTAAATTATATTTATATATATCTGACTATTGACGACAGGCTTAAGTAATTTCAAGATCGCAGAAAATGTTTATGGTGGATTTTGTACTCTTAATTTTTTAAGAAAATCTATATTGTCTATATTGACTGCATTTAATGATAAAATTATACAAAGTTTTATTATGTTATGCATATTAGTATAGTAAAATTAATGGTCGTATATAACATTCTGAACGTTACTATAAATTAAGATTAGATGTAATAAACTATGCTCACAATCCATAGATAGCCCCATAATTACTATACTCGTTCAACATTATAAATTCAAACAGTAAATGATGAATATGTAATTAATAGTCCAGAAGTGCCGGAAAACAATGAAGCAGTATTCTATGTAGAACAATGCAATACAATATATTCTGTATACAGCATACTACTTTATAATGAAGTTAACTTAAATACATTATTATAATATAAAATCAAGATATGTGTGTACCATCATGTGTTTGAGGACCTAAACCATTCCATATATCGGAACTGTAGTCAGTCACAAATTGTACTTTTGAGCTGACAGCGCCAAAATCATATTTTAGTAATAAAATTTCTACGCGCGAGCAAAGTGTCGAATCAAAATATGATGAATTATTGTTAAATAATTATTTACTAAAACTGGAATATAATTTTATAAAATGATTTTTGATTCTTGCAGCTAGGTGAAGGAGAACAACGGCAATTGTAATAATAGTTGAAAATACAAAGAAGTGTGATTAAATATCTAATCAAATTTACAGTGCATAACTATTTAAAAGTAATTCGCGCATTCGTAAGCTTAACTTTTAATTTAAAGTGGAGAAATGTGGCTATACTCACTTTAAAGTTCCATAAAACACAGTTGCATCCACCAACATTAAAAGTAAATAAAGAAAATAACCACGCAGACATAATTAAAGTGTGAGTTTATATAATGCTCAACTGGGCAAAGGCATTAAAATAAAATAATGCTGAAAGTGCGTTAAAAGCCATTACGGCCTGCTACGCAACAAAGAAAGTTGAACAACATAAAGTTCAATCGAACGGTCGATCGGTGTGGAAGCCGAGGAAGAAAAACTTCGCTCTCTCTCTCTCACTCTCTTTTATCATGCCGATAAAAGGAGTCGATTCTACGTTTCACTAGCAAGTCGGGAAATTCTGCATATTCTAGGCAGGGCTAGTGCGGGTCGAATTTTACGACTCGCAACATTGCTACATGATAAATGCAAGATATTGTCTTCGCGCACGGTTACATATACGATGATTCTTTTGCAATACTATAACTGCAAGTCGCTGTCGTGTACAGCTCTTTTTCAGTGTACGTACATCGACTAAATGAAGTTTCGGTTTATTTAATACGGCATTATAAAGCGATTTTTTGAAAAAGTTTTCTTTCGTCCATCATCGAGCAATGCAAAAGTATGTGTTAGAATCGGTAAAGAATTTTAAAATGTATCGTTACAAGTTTAAGAGTTTGCTATAGAAACTGGTTAGAACAAAAGAAAATAGAAATAATGTGGCAGTAAGAGAAATGATGAGGAGAAATACACATCATTAGTTACGACGGATAATGGTCTAGCGTAAATTATAATGAATGGCTTATTACTAAAAATGTAGTAAAACCATTATATCTTTATACGCTTGCTGTATTTGTGGAATTTCAGTGTAGGTGATATATACTATACACAATTTTCCAGTTATATGCGACTGTTAAATAAGTTGCATACTTATTACTGGAAAAGAACCAATTTTAAGAAGGAGAGTTGAGTTAATAATATGAAAAGAAAATAACCTTTACAACGTATATAAAATCATATTTTAAAAAACTCGACAAACGTATTTGAAAGGTTGAAAATTTTTAACGATTATGTTTTTCAATAATTTTTTTGTTTTTGATTCATACCAGATCTTCTTTATACACTTTCTCAATCAAACTTAAGCCTTTCGGTTTGTTAAAAAGTTTTTATGCTTCTCATTCCGTGGTGTGGAAACTGTAATTGCAGCGACCGTGATAATTGTGACTTAAGTATACCGATCGGTTTCAGATCTTTGTGCTTTACATACACTCTCTTATACTCTCTCCTGATATTTTTTCATTTTCTTTTTCCCTATTTTTACTACGCATCGGTGATATATTTTTATCCAGTTTTCAGAAAACCACACATGGTTTATAATATGAGTATCATGACAATTGCCATAGGCGTATAATTTAAAATTTTTTTCAAATAATATTATAGAGAACTGATTTTTATAAGAAGATGGACCTGCATAAAAAGATGCTACTATAATTCAAGAATCTCGGAGAGATATTTTTTTACGAGGTAAAGTCAGATATTACTTGATGAAGCTCTACCGAAACAGTCATGTAGCCCCAAATGTTTGGACCAGGTATGTACTTTATTATTTTTATGCAGACAATGAACAAAGATCCGGGAAATTTGTATAAGTTTTTGCGAGACAAAGAAACCAGAGAAAGGAGCGTTATAAACAAACAAAGAAAAAAAAAGAAAATCGAGAATAGCGTGTGAGAAAAGAATGAAAGAAAGAACAGCATAACAAACAGAGCAGTAAGTATCGCTTGGCTCGAGTGGATAGAGAAACTAACGAAGAGTGTGGAAGAGCATATATAGAAGGGAAAGAGAAAAAGTGCGCGTGAAAGGGAGGAGTAAGCCAGTTCAAAGCAGGAAAATGAGGCAACGTTTGAGGCAGCTGCTGCTGATAGAGGCCAGTGCTGCTGCTGCGGTTACGAGCTGTGCTGTACTCGCAGTTTCTCCCACCTTACGGTGAAAACAGAATTTTACTCTCCCGTCTTCGTCCTTTCATATCACTCTGGGTACCGCTGCTACTTCTGCACTGCCACGTGGGTGTATACTTTCCTCTGTTCCTTTATCCCCTTCATCCTATTGCCCAGTATTACTGTGTACAGCTTGATGTCTCTCTCTCCCTCTCCCTCTCTCTCTTTCTCTCTCTCTCCCTCTCTCTCTCTCTCTCTCTCTCTCTCTCTCTCTCTCTCTCTCTTGCAAGCTGTCCTGCTTCTTCTGTTGTAATTCCTTTCGCTCTCTTTTCTCGATCTTTTTCCACACTGGCCGGGGGAAATTGGGCTGACGCAAAGGTAGTTGTACTTTGATTCCTACAACTTGAATCACAGCTGAAACGTTTTCTAAAACCCGGACGTCGTATTTCTTCTATTAAACAAATAAAAATAGGTCGAATTGCGAAACTCTTTTGTTATTGGCTTTCTTTCGTTTGATGTAAGTAATTTACTGTTCGATATGCAATGGTATGTATTGGCTAAATTCACTTTAATAACATTTACTGTTGGGCTAGTATATTTCACTTAGAGGATGATTTCCACTCTCAGCACCTTTTATCGCTCTTTCTGGTCTTTACCTTCCGTTTTCCGCTTGCATTACAACGACATACGCACAAAGAGGTCTTCGTAGAAGAGTAAATTCGCGCAAGCTAGCGCACAGCTGCGACCTGCATAGGAGAGATAAATACGTAAGAGCTACGATTTAATTTTGTTTGCCATGGGTACAGAAGGAAAAGAGTAGCTTGTCCTACTGTTTTCCCATTTCTTTTGTTATACACGGGCCTATCAACTCGTAAATTAATATATTATCATATTTTAAACTGAAAATGAAAAAAATAATTACGATTTTTTGAAGATCGAATACACAAGAGCTTTTAAATATAGACTGTATACTTGCTGCTGTTCATTACGCTCTGACGTCTGCGTCAGTTTGTAAGTACAATCTTACGCGTATACCTACCGTCGGCGCAAAGCATCGACGATGGTGTATACAGGGATGACATGCGCGCAAACGTGCGGCCGTGTACCTGCATGTTCTCGGGCGTTGAGACTTTCAGCAAAGCAATTACGTTAGATAGAGGCTCTACTCCTCGTCAATCTCCGCTTTTCCTCCCAGGATTATCCATCGTTAATGGTCGTCCGCATCGCTGCCGGCTCTCAGGTAGATGCAGCGTCGACTTTTCGGCTCAACGCGTTAGATAGTTGAATAAAGTTTACACGCGCCTCCCAACTTTATTTTCGTCTGGATTATTCGAGGTGCGATTTTCTCTGGGTATGTCATCCAAATAGAGCTTAAGTAACGACGTTATATGAACGACCTATGACTTTGAAAAGTATAATAAATCGTTGCACTTTAAATTCATGCGCAAATCAACAATAAACGACACACTTTAAATTCGAATTTAAAAATATAATTCCTATCACAAATACCTTTTTAACTGTATAAACGACTCTGGCAGTTCACAAAATAAACTACTAAACACGTCATCCAATAATGCATCTGTGTCTCATTCTTTCGGCTTCTATCGTCGCCTCGTTCTCCTATTCCGTGTTCTCCATATTTCTTTCCTCACTTCTGCTGTTCTTCGCGCGCATTTACATTACATCGCCGCACACAAGTCGGTTCCTAACTTGCTCTTTCCCGCTGGAAGCAGTAACATGGCAGAGGCTTCTCGGAAATTATATAGCCTAAACGATTATTTTCGGGCTAGGGCGAATTACAGTAGATTGTGCTTTCATTAAGATTAATGCACCGGGGAGCGATTACAAGGCCAACCCTGAGCGACGAAATAAGTATACAGGGGGAATGGAGTCTATACAAATTTTCGAATATTCCCGGTACATTTGGATTAAAGATCAACACATTTTTTGCATTATTAAAAGTATTGCGTTATAAAAATTTGAAAATATGATTCATCTGTATGCTTTTACCTTTTCTATTATGTATTTTGTAATAACGCTGAGATTTAGCCTAATAATATTACTTAAATGTTATATACTTATGAATTATAAATGTATTTTAACTCATTGTATTTTATCCATTTAAAATTGTTTACAACAATTTTAATTATAAGCAAATTATTGCTACGTATAGAATTAAGTATGGTTTTAAACAGTTTCGTCATGGCGAATATACTATACACTAACATGAGTTCGAAGAAGTTGAAAATCTTTGTATATTCTTTATCCTGGCATAATTCTATTTTTCGAATCTATATCACGATACACCTAAATTGAATTTGATACTTTGTTTTGTATTTCGAATCTATAAATATGTACCTTTCTATTTACTAGTGTAGATTTTTAATAAATTGAAGTATTCTCTTGTACATTAAGGGTATTTTTTCTTTTTCCTTATCACTTTTTTGAATTTCATTTTATTCAGTTTTCTCTCTCTATACTTCTATATACAAGCAATATGCATACGACTACTTTCTATCTCTTTATCTCTATTCCTCTCTTTTGTGTTAACTCCTCCCTTTTCTCCAATCGAGATTTGCATATGACGTGGAAGTAAGAAATAGCAGACTGGTAGCGGAGAATTTAGTCATAAAACCATGTACAATTCTGTAGCATAAAAAATCATGCATATACTATATATATTTTCAAATATAATTCGAAGCACAAATACAAAAGTTAACAATTGCCTTTTGTACGCAATTATCATTCTTTTTCACCATTGCAAACAAAGTTTCTCTTATAGATGCCGTTAACAAATGTCTCGTAATTACCGATCAGCCATGCATTCATCACAGTCTTTGTCACCAATCAATACAAGCACGCGGACAGTGTCGAGAGCCGGACGTATCGGGCATCCGCTACACCGAGCTCGCTCAACTCTTACAGTTCGTCGAACCTTCCATAAATAAATCACCATCCCACGAAGATCAAACAAAAGCGAAATCTCTCTTTCGACCTTCTCATCGTCCTGTGCCTCGTTGTTGGCGCAACTATGCTTATTCATCCATACAGCCGGAGCGTGCCTCGCGGATATCGCGCGAAAATCTGGCCATTTATAAATCTTAGCTCCTCGACCTTCCTCTGCCCCCCTCTCGAATCTTTCCGAGCGAAGAAAAGAAAAAGTACAAGAAAAGGAAAAGTCCGCGGGCGCACTATCGCGAGCCTATACACGACCAGTCTCGCTTACTTTGGCATGTGTGGCGCTATACTTCGCGGGTATAAGAAAAAATCTCGCTCAAGAGAAAGAGAGCCGATAACGGCGAAAAGCGCGTCAGAAGTGGCTGGTTTCTTAAGACGAGAGGGAAGGGCGGCTGAGACGAAAGCTTCTTGTATTTCTCTTCCCTTTTCTGATTGGTGAGCTAGTTCTCTCTGTCTCTCTTATTCAACCATAACGATGTGGTCTGATACTTTTTTCTTCTACTTTTCGGAAGAAGCTGAGTTGGTAGCTTCTATACGCCGGGCTTGCTTCCGACTTCCCTTGTTGTTCTAGCCTATCTCTTGAGTTTTGGATCTTAAAAGCCTTACTTAGAGTAAACGAGTATAATTTAACTAATAATGTTGATTATTACAAATCGCTGTTATGAATCATTAAAAATCACTATGTGGGTAAAAACGTTATCGGGCTGGCCTTACCTTGACTTGTTCTACTTACATCCTGTAAAGACGGTATTTTTTGGAGTATATTACTTTTATACCACTGCGTGGCGTAAGTATATCCTCACTTTCGATACAGTGTGCATCAAATGCGGTTTTACGAATTCTACACATTTTTTAGATCACTTTTCATTTACGCGAGCTCAGTTTTTTTTCAATCTTCACACTATACAATTCCTGAAGCTTCAGCGCGCGCAAAATGCGTGCGTGCGCGCTTTGTCTACGGGAATATCCCGTACCTTGCCCATGTCGTTACCTTTCGTCTTGTCCTAGGTTGTCTTTCCGCCAAGCACAGACGCAAATACCTCTTCGTATTCCTAGCTTATTCCGTGATACCACTAGGAAGGCGCTCCTACCTGGCAAATCGGTTGACCCGTATCTCGACGTTGACATCATGGCTCGTCTACTCTATACCCAGAACCGAAGCCCTTTTAAATACATAAGCAATTCTTTTGAAAATCTTTCGTGGAGTAGGACAAATACAACTGAGACCTGAGAATTGAAATCAAGGGCCTGCGCATATAACTCTGCTTCTACTTCACTTAACCGCTGCAACTATCGTTAGCGTTTTCGAATTAGCCTGTAAGTAAGCAATTTTTCTTACATCATCAAATATTGTTTCCTCTGTGATTTCCACAACGAGCTTTTCGATACTTCGAATGCTCATACTACGGCCGACCTGTATCAATTAGCGATGTATCAACTTTTGTATATATCTATATGCACCTGCAGATGGGGTGCAGCCCCAAGATGCAATAAATAAATCCCCCCTCCCTCTCTCTCTATACTCGAGTTTGTCTCCACCTCTTCCCTTTCGCTTCGTTTATCCACAAAAGCGGCGTGTAGAATCCCTAGCGCGTAAGAGGCCAAGCTGTGCCAGCGGCTGCAAAGCAGCAGCAGCAGCTCTATTCGCCTCGGACCTAACCTAATTGTAGGACGAACTTTACCCGGGCAGGCATCCACTGTCTAGGGAACTTGTATAATGCGTTTCCAGAGCTACAAGTCGTATCTCCTCAGACATAGTGTGCACAGGGATGCATTCCCGTAAAAGTATTGCATAAACTATTCGTCGCAGAATTCTAGGCCTCAATCCATTGTCTCATATTATTCAGAATTATGCGATTTTCGTAGACAAAAAACTTGTTATCTCCTTGTAACCAAAAGCTTGTAAGCAAAGTTTACGGATAGTAAAATTGGTACGCTGTACGCTGTACGCATTATAGGCTTTCTTGTATAAACTTGTAACTATTTGTTTTATGTACAACTCGGAATAAGAAATGTTAGACGAAAAAACTACGTAAGCAAGATATTTTTACGACATTAGGCTTCCAGGAACCGCAGAGACAAATGAAGCTTGAATATAAACAATGCTTATATATGTATGGGGGAACGTAATGCTCGTTGTCGAAGATATTACCTAGCTGATCGAACCACGCCTCCTACGCACAATCAGTCGAAGACGGATATTCGTCGAATGAATAAAAGTGCCTCGGCACTGAAACCGAAATTCTCTATCTCTTGCTTGTGTATTTTTCCCACTGGAAGACAGTTTTTCGGTGGGAATGACGAGGGTGAGGCACTCCGAGTGCTTACATTGTAAGGGGAGAAATTGAAAGGGAAAATTTAAAGATTAAGGTCGAGGCTGAGTTTACTTTTTCTCTTGTAACACATACCTACATTTTGCTTAACGGCTAGCGGGCATTAGTTTATTTACTTTATGCTAATCAAACGAATATCTACGATTTTGGCATACAAATTTCTCTATACCTTGCAATTATATGAATTATCTTGACTGGGTTCAAGACAGTGTTGTAGGATGTCATATTTAGTTACTCACCTAGAACATATAAAAATAAAATTGTATTATTATCACACATTTGCTCTAAAAAAAGCATTCTTATTAATGCACCGTATATATAAACAATTTCATTATAACCAAATTATGGTATAATTATCAGAACTTAATATTATTGAAGAGCAATATATCATTGATTCAAACCATTAATAATCACATGGCAATGTTCAAAATATTTAATTATTCAGATCAGTGAAGCGCCTCTAATATAAAAGCCATTTCAATAATTTTAATATTGGAATAGTCGTTTGCACTTCTTTCAATTATTAAAATGCTCAAAGGATTCCAACACCGTAATCATTGCTGCTTTTTTTTCGTTTCATATCTGCATGATGAGAATGAGGTATTGTATGCGGGGTAAAGAATTTTCGTTTCCTTCACTCGCGGAATGAAAAAGTAAAGATACAACTATAAAGAGAGAGAGAGAGAGAGAGAGAGAGAGAGAGAGAGAGAGAGAGAGAGAGAGAGAGAGAGAGAGAGAGAGAGAGAGAGAGAGAGAGAGAGAGAGAGAGAGAGTAAGGGAAGACGCATATTCTTGATATCACCTAGCAGTCGCCCAGGACTTGACGAATGGCGGTACTTGCGATCGTACGTCCGAGGGTACACAAGCACGCGCTGCGCGTCGTCGCTCAAGCTGCAGCATTACAGCCAAAGAAAATGGAACGAACGACACTATTCTTTGCTATTCATTCTCCGACCATAGTTGGTTTCGTCAAGATCTGAGTTACGTAATTCGTCCTTCATCTTGCTCGCATGAATGTTGCAGTAACAAGGATGCTAAATTATTTCAAAGGCGAATCATTTCATACGATTAAAGCTCGTATCACGGCACTGTATATAAGACTTAGTGATATGTTTAATCACTGCGAATATAATCAGAAAATTATTTTATATTTTGCAGATATTACGTGGCAGATGCGCGCATATAAATAAAAGGGAAAGCAGAAGCCGAAAGCCGGTTATATAGCATTCTCCACATTCTCACGAATGTACAAGCCGTCCTTAGTCTAAGCTTGTTCAGCCCCTTCGACCTCATTTTCCATTGCGCGGAAATCCACATTCCGTGTATACTAATTGCTCTTATTCGTGCGTCAAAAAAGAGTGCGGCTGTTGCATCAATCTAAATTATGAAGGGCATACCTTTCCCAGAGCTTTTGTTTTGCGTAGCAGCCCGCGCCAGATGTAAATTTAATTAACCAGCCAACACTTTTTTTAGCTTTTCTCATTTTAATAAAATAGATATGAAGTACGCGCGCCGTATATCTTCCGGTTTTATGCACGCGCTGCGGATCTACAATTGGTATTTTCACGCCAAATTAGAAATATAATTACGCTCGGAACGGCTGTTACTGAATTCCGTAATGACATTTCACTTTTTTATATAGAATCGCCCTTCCAATTTCCTTTTTTTCATAAACTAAGCTGCTTGTAGTAATGAGTTTTTTTCTGCAAATTTTATTGTGGATGCTTAGTGTGTATACGCTAAATGTGTGTCTATATGCAAAACTAAAAAAAGTGAGACGGTGCTTCGATTCCTTTCGGTAAATATTAAAAAGTTAAGAGGAGCCTTATAGCCAAACGCTGCACCAGGGTCGAGATTTTCTAACCTTACAAACGTAGCATGCTTTGATCATACATAACAGATTTATGTAATCACGTTGTTTATAAAATACAGTGTTTCTCGATGCGTATTACAAAAGCGTACATTTACAAATTTTCTAATATTCACAATAATACTGTATTTAAACAAAGAAAAAACTGCTACGTATAAAGGCCTCAATAAAATGCAGATTGTAATTTTTTACCTCTGTTTAACAATATATCTATATATAAAATTATTTACCTAATAAATCAACAAAAAGTCAGTGTTCCGCGGCTGCTGCATAATAAAGAATCATTATCTACTTTATCTTTTGCTATACGATTTAGAATTTATTAAATATAATAAATGGAAACTCCGGGGAAGGTGGGCACACTGCGGTTACTACAGTGTCACTTTAGCTCCGACACCCCCTTAAGAATTGTTGAAGGAAAAACAATTTGATAAACCTTATTCTGAATAAAAGTGAAGTAAAAATTGAACAAAACTTTTATTGGTGTTTATCGGTCTTCCCAAGGCCTGTGGTGTATATGGGGAAGTATGAAAAGAAAAAAAAATACATGGTCATTTTTCTATTCACACCTTCCCGCACAACACATTCGCTTTGGGAAGACCGATAAATCACCAATATAAGTGATTAGTAAAAACTACCGGGGGTACAGCCGTTTATAGAGACTTTTTACATACACTTTATAGTTAACAGTACATTATGAAACAAGGGACTAAAGTCGTAGATTACTCCCGAGGGTGCGGGTTTACTGCCCGAGCTTCGCTGGAGCAGTAATCACCCTAGGGAATAATCGACTCAAGTCCCGTGTTGCATATAGAACTTTATTTACGACACTATGTTCAATACAAATAATATTTTCAAAAGTTTCTTAAATTTACATTTTTTTTACATATTTAAAATTTATTTGTTTTTTATTTTTTAAACAATTTTAAAAATTAAAATTAACAAAAATTCTATTCCCGCATTTGCAGGGAAAAAAACAATGGAATAAAAGCTACTTTATTCCCGCTTTTTAGGGAATAAAGTGGCTATTATAGTTAAGCTATGTATAATAGTACATTATGCAACAAGGTAGTAAAGCCGTTGATTATTTCCGCGGGAGAGAATTTACGGTCCGAGCGAAGCAAGGGCAGTAAATAACCGGAGGGAATAATCGACTTTACTCTCGTGTTGCATATAGTGCTTTATTCATGACTGAAAAGTGGGATTTACACAGTCACCGTCATTATGATGAAGATATACGTTTTTTTTAATATTCAAAAAATTCCTAATTTTTTCAAAATTGAAAAAAAAATTTCATAATTTTGCGGGAATAATGAACTTTATTCCTGCAGGAAAAAAATATGCGGGACTAAATTGCTACTTTAGTCCCTTTCTTTAGGGAGTTAAGTGGCTATTATAGCTCACTCGTAAATAAAATTAATTTCGACCATTCCACTTTGTGGCCATTGTCTAGATGGCGTTCGGAGGCGAACGCGAATGCTGAGCGCCTTGCGCCTTGCACCTGCAGCTATATGCGATACTCAAACATTTCTTTACGCTTCACGAATTAAGTATAGCTGCGGATTTTTTTCCCGGTGACGTTAATCAAGATTGATTCATCTAAAAACTCAGTAGAAACAGTATGCCTTTCGATGATGTATATGTATATATACAGTAGCACCACTGGCTTAGTTCAGCTCGCAGGGGAGAAGTGAAGTAGTTTTGCCGATAATGAGGTTACATAGATTATGCTTGCCACTATTCAGCACGTGCCACTCTGTTGAGTCTATTCTTCGATAAAGTTCTGGACCGTGTGTCAATTACTTGCTTCACGAAGCCACGATTTGGCCAACACATGCAAGCAGAAGCGTCCATCATGTTGGCTACTTCGACTTTCGATTCCGCGGATATGCGCGACGCCATGTACATCATCGACCACAAAGCGCGGAAAATTTGAATTGTCTGGAGTATGAATTATAGTTTTACCGAAGAAAACATATAACAGTTATTGTAATAGCTTGATATTTAGAATTCGACTACACAGATAATAAGCATATACTTTGAGCAATGAAATGAGATGGAATAAGATATTAAATTAAAATACACATGTCATTTAATTTCGAATAAAATTACCATGATTATTAATTTGAATACACCATTGTATATTAAAAATGACAACTCTTTAGTAACGTGCATTCCTCCGAGTAAAGAGATTTTTCTTTTTGCGCCACGTTTAATGCATCATCCCTCTGAATCCAATTCAAGGAGAAAGAGAAAGAAAATTATTAATTGCTAATCTGCATTAGGTTGTCAGCTGGAGCATTTCCTCTCATACATTCTTGTACGCCGCGTGTATAAGAAATAAGCTTACTATAAAGAATCCGCTTATCGCGTCTCTCCTACTTCTCAAAAGTCCTTTTGACTGCGCCTGTGCATCGGCTCTCTCCCCTTTTCTCTCCGCTACATTTTTCATCCTCTCTCTTTCGCTTACTCTTCTCCGCGCTTTCTCTCTCATCCCACTCCCTGCTCTCCTTTCATCTGTAAAGGCCATTTATACGAAAAAGAGACGAAAAGTGCGGTTGTCATTGATTGAAAACGCGGTAAAATGACGGGGACATTCCATCGGAAATTTCCCTTCCGACCCCCTCCCCCCATGCTCGCTTCCTCTTTTCATACACAAGAATGAATTACATCGATCACTTTTCCCGCAGCGTGTGGCCCAGATCTCACGCACACTCGTACACATATATCGCATCTATAATATGAATAGACACGTATAAGGCTTCGAAAATGAGAGCAGACGAAAGCGATAGTTTGCTTTCTAGCGCTTATACTCCGTCCCTCTTTTCCCGTCGAGCTCGAGATCGCGATATCTTAACTTTCAACTTTAATGGAATCCCTAATAGTTGACCGCGGCGTTGTTGTCGCCGCGCGATGGGAATGGCTTCCTTTTCTGCGCGGCATTGTTCGGCCAGCAGAGCGCAGAGGGGTCTCAAATGCTTCTTTCAGCGGCTGCGCTATGAGGAGAGAAAGTTTTCTCGAATACGCTAAGAAGTAAGTATTGAGTTTATCGCGAGCTGCGATCCTCGAGAGGCTGCTCCCCTTTAGCCGAGGTTTTACTGCGGGAATAAGCGGTCAACAATTCAGTCTCTCCGCCGTTTCTCGCTCTAACCGTGGGAGACGTGGGAGTTAGTTGCTTTTACTAGTATAAAGAGTTGCACGTTATATAGGACTCTAAGGCAGCCTCTCTCCTCAGAGATTTGAAATTGATTCTAAGCGAAGAATGCATATGCAGGCTAAAGCCTTCTATTACTAAAAACTATTATGTTGTTTGATGCAAAGTATTCATTATGGCTATATAGCTCATAATTTATCAAGCAGTCTGTAATAAATCCATGGTAAGTTCACTCCATCGTCTAATACGTGGTAAAGCTCGTTTAATACGTCTGCAAAGCCAATTTAGGTTTTTAATATTATTTTAATTAAAAGAACATTTTGTACTCATTTTGTAGAAAGAAATTAAAACGCATAAATTCCTTTACGCATAAAAACGCATAAAAACTTTAAAAATAGTTTAAAAATCTCAGCAGCTTACTGCAGCATTGTAAGATAAAGAACATTATACAAACGGCATGTCTTCGTATGTTTCCACGCGCGATCTCAGAAAGCATATCAATTTCCGTATGCAAATTTCTCCCCACATATCCTCGTAGATTATGCAATCACTAATATCTATATTCGTGTTTCTTCGATTAATAAAAAAAAAGAAAATAGATCCTCAGTCAGATTACGGAAAACTCGAGCAATAGCTATATATATATCCGTCGTCTAGAACCGCCCACTCGTCGACGTAAACAAAAAAAACTCGGCTCGTCCCCGCCGCGCGATTCGGCGCCGAGGCAAACAAGCATACACACGCGGTATATATATATGAGCCGGTTAACCGCGTGACAGCGCACGCCGCTACCGATAAGAAAACAAAGCGAGCGAGAAAAAGCGAAAAAAGTCTTAGGAAGCGGAAAACTCGACCTTGAGCCACACGCCACAGCTATATCGTTACAACCCTCGAAGCACAACATCACACAGAGTAGAGACAGCTAGCGCGCGTGCCATTAACATCTACAAATCTCGCTTCGATTGTTGTGGGAGCGTAACGACGCGCAATCGATCACGAGCTCGGAAGCCGACTCGGCACACACCCACCGAGTCCAGCTCTCCGGCACTCGGTGTATGTAAATTTCGCGAGATTTCGAGGCTTGAATAATGCGACTTCGTGAGGAAGGTTTCAACGAGCCGCGAAATTTCGCAGTTCTCTCTTGGCTTGTCTCGTCCCCCTCCCCCCTTCAGGCCATCTCACTCTCTGCCACACACGCACGAAGGGGGCGCGTGCGTTTAATGTCTCGATATTGAAGAGAATGAGACTGGAGGGGATACTTAATTCCCTCGATTTTCCGTCAGGGGGGAGGGGCGCCTACAGCGCAACTCTGCAGTGTTTCAGCAAACAAGGAACCAGTCTCTGCAGCGATCAGACTTTTTATGAATTTAATGGCCAGGTTTTCCGGAACACTGGAGCGGAATATAAGTTCTCGTAAAGTGTCACCGAGTTTGCTCTCTCGGGAAGCGAGTTGTTGCATGCGTAAATGTGTAACAGGTGTTTGCATATATATACTTTAAAATATTTAACATTTATAATTGCACAGTATCTGTGTAAAAAATAAATAATTTGCCCCCGCGTGATAGCCATGAAAAAACGCAAAAATACTTACATGCATCATAAAATTATGGTGTGCACCAAGGGCTAAGTAGACTTTTTGATCTCATGGTGTTATAGTACTCATCTATACAGCTCGTTGACGACCTCGCCTTTGGCTCGGGCTAACTCGCGTTAACTCGTTCTTTAAACTTCACATTTGGTGTTAAAAACCCACTTTACACCCTTGGTACAACATATAATATTTTGATGCCCATGCCTATGCATTTATAAGCGTATAAATCAATAATTTCTGAATAATTTCTCAAAAATCAATTTTTTAAATATTTTTAATTACTTACATTTTCATATTTTCAATAACCTAATAACTTTCCACCGTTGGACTAGCTATTTTTTATTATTTTGTTCGTCTACTTTTCAGTTCCGTTATCGAAAAATAGTTACCATGTTCAGTTGCAAAGTTATGACCGACGCAATAAAGCCACTTTTGCTTGATTCATTTTTAAGCATGTAAAACAAGATATAGAAAGGGTCGGGAAGATAAGATCAAAACATTTTCAAAGTTTTTAGATTTCCCCATATGATCGAGTTCAATCGCGGTAAATGTACTTAAATAACAGTACATATTATGTGCTCTTGCATGCATAACACAAACACAGTAGATGAAAGTAATTGAGTAACTATATAATAGGTTAAAACAGTTCATCTTTGAAGTTCCAGTACAAACAGTTAATGACATAGTTCCGAGAAGAAGAACTTAACGTGAATCTTTCGTCGGCTATCGTAAAGAGTAATCGTAACGATTTTAAAGTTAAGGACTAGAATTGTATTGGTATTTGATGCCTAATTAAGCGAGGCAATGCTTATGCTACATCTCTAACATTTTGATCTTACGCACTGTTACGAATATTAAAGTCGCTATAGCTCAAAAATAAAACAAAAATCAAGTCATTCTTCCTGGGAGCCAAAGATATGTATATATAGGCTCTTTATTCAGTTCTCTCTTATCCCTGATGGAAGTTTTTAATTCCGCGATTTACTACAAATATTTGGAACTGCTGAATTTTGTCGCTATGATACTGTTCTGGCGTGAAATAATTATTAATGCTTGCTTTGAGTGTGCAATCAAAGACAATGTTAAAAATAAATCGATGAATTATTGAAAATTATATACAATTTCGAACAACGACACTTTATTGTGAGATGAAAAGTTGATGAAATTACTTGCCTAATTCTGTTTGATCGTTAGTGATAAAATTAATTTGCTACAGTAGGTAACCAGTGTTCTCAAGTATTTCACATTTGTAAGAGATTGAATCTGTAGAGGGTCACGTCGAACACAGTTTTACGCCACTGATGCTCTTCCTGTGTGGCGCAGATGGTAGGAAGCATTACTATCCGACAATCAAAAGGTCAAGCAATCCTAGTCTTGCTTGTAACATTCTCTTTTTCTTGACTTTCTTTTCCTTTCCGGCAATTTAGCCGGATTAAATATAGTAAGGCCGGATAGAGTTTTTGTAGTAAAATATTTTACTTGAATCCACTTAAACCTCTATCATTTAGTCATTCAAATTCTTCTGCCCTCACAAAAATAATCTGCAGAAATCTATACATAGATCTCTGCAGTTTTCTGCACAGCTGAAGAAGCTCTGAAACTGAGATATTTTAAATTGGAAAGCTAACAAACTTTATACTATACATAAACAAAAATACGAGTCAAATCAATTATTAACGTAATAACGGGACTGTGAAGATAATCCAAGAGGTGAATATTGAATTAGTGAACTTGTACACTCTACGTGCAGATTTGAACGTTTTGAATTTTGCATCGAGTAAGATATGGACTATGCATAGAAAAATGAACTCGATTTAATACCCTATCTCGATCTTGTTTTTGTTGAGCGTACAGCTGTTATAGTAATGCGAAAATTTAATATTTGACCAATTTAAATTCTATGGAAAATATATACTAATAATGTTTGAAAAAAAAAAATATTTATAGATACTATTTCTAATTTATATATAAATCATAAAATACTAGATTTTTCGAACGTATATATATCACCTAATATTTTTGAAGTTACATGAATAAGTTATAGTATACCATTGGTTCTTATAGGCATCAATATGGAAAAAATCGTTGTTTATTGCGCATTCTATGTTTTTGACGCGCAGGTGCAAAAGAACACGCATTTGTTTCTGTTATTTGATTTACTATCACAAACTTAGGGTTGAAAATTTTTTATTAAAGAGTAATTAACGCTCAATTGGAGCACAAAGAGCAGATAGAAAAGGGGTTTTCAAATGGCAGTCAGTGCAAGCTTCTCATGACAGCAAAAAAATTCAGCTTGTATGTGACTCTTCGTGCAGAAGCAACGAATTATCATTTGTGATTTTGAGCAATTCGGTTGTATAACGGCATGCGCAGCCATGCCGATAGCACTGTGTGACATAAATTTAATTTGTTAGCGATCCGTTCGTCTGTTTAAAGGGAGGAAAAATGTTTTTCCCGTTCCATCATTGAGTTATCGAGTCGGTGCAGTATGATTGCAGTTTTTTTTAGTTTACGATCGTTGATGTAATACAATCGCGATGCAAATATCCGCTGGACAACCGACATTCTTGATGCGTAAATAAATTAAGACCGACATCGTTGTGATGAAAAATATAACAGTTTCTCGCGTGACACGAATTTAAATGACAAAAAAAGCAGACTGATTATTTATCGTTATCAAAATTTAAGCTCGGTTGTTTAGAGAAGCCGCTACCGCTATGTATAGTAATTTCATAAAAATAGCATATTTCAGTAACAATCATGCAACATATTAGAAAAATAAGTTTTAAAATTATAAAGAAACATGAAAACATAATATTAAATAAAAGCCATAAGCAAAATCGTCGACGTATTTTCTAGCAATCCCACGACAAACTCCATTGCGAAAAATCAGAAAATGTTCAATTCTAGCAACAATTTGTCGCGAAGAAATGAAAGTGCGCCGCGGCCACTCCTCTAAGCCTGTCAAAATCTCGATTTAAAATCTATCACGCCGAATGTAGCAGTGGCGTGCCACTGCACCGTTCAAAGCAAATCGCATTTGATCCTGGGGGCTATGAGTGAACCGCAAGTCCCCCTGGAAAACGTCATTTTCAGTCCTTTTTCGCGGCGCAAAGAGGCCATCGTCGAAAGAACGCGGGAAAGCAGAAGAGGCTGCAGCACGCCACCAGTAGCGGTAAAGAAAATAAGAGGGGAAATAGAGAAAAGTCGATAGTCCTCAGATACGATTCTCTGCTCTCGTAGATACGCGCGCTATCACGTATAAAGGCTCATGAACAGGAAAGACACCGCAGGATAGGAAATCATGTAATTCGCTGTAAGGAAAATCGTCCAGTAACCATATTAAACTTCAGCTTTTTACTCTAATTCTAAAAAAATTTCTGGATTCTGTTTTTAAAATTAATTGAATTATTTATATACTCAGGTACTGTGTAAAAAATATAAAATAATTCATATCTATGCCATATGCTAGGTACAACGAATTTTTAAATTCATGATCTTCATTTTTTCACTGTCCGCAGATTTACTTAACATGGGGGCATCGAAGAGCACTTTTATATTACTGAATTGGATATGCTACAAATATATATAACTCTGCCATGAGATCGTGAGAATTTATATTCAAATATTATGTAAAAAAATTGTCTGTAGATTAAACATTATACTTAAATATTTGAACACTTTTTTTATTAAATTATAGGCAATACTCTTAAAGCTTGAGTAAGTCTGTGGACAGTGAAAAATGGAGATTATGAATTATGGCCACTCTATTATACCTGGTATATTTTTATATTGAAAGTGACTATATTTCATAGTTTCAACCTCTTTTTAAAACAATTTAAGATGTTTATAACAATAAAAATAAATTTTCGCTTTTTTGATAATATATAGTGGTTAGGTCTCCTTAAGCAAACTTCTTCATCTTATTTTATAAATTCTCGCAGAGCACACGTTAAGTTTAAAAATGCACTCTGCGAGTATTAAACTTAATAAACAATGTTCAATACCTGTTTCAAAGTATTCTTTTTAAATATTCGATATTAGCCAAAATATCTGTAGTACAGCGGCAATCTGTGTAATCAGTGAGAGCATTATATCCTAAATACGCCCTGAATTGAAGGACCTGGGTTTTACGGTATGAATTAAGCGTCCACTCTATCCTATATCGTATAAAGCGTACATGTATCTGCACTCTCACAATCGACCATGTGTGCGACCATTCCGTTCCGGAGGACGAACGAGCGGATGTAAAGCAGAAAGATATCGGAAAATTAAGCGCTGACTGTAATCTTGAAGAGTGGCAATCAGCTTGTATTACTTGAAATAATAGTAAAATTCTGAAACAAAGCTTGATTTTTCTTTTCAAATTCGAAATTAACCATAATCGAAAATTCAATCGATATTGATTTTACCATATTAATTGACCTACAAACTTGATAAAGTAGAATCATATAAAAAATCGTAAAAGTTTTTCATTGGCATATCTCATACTGTAGTTTAATATCAATTTGAATCGATACTGAAGACATTCTTTAAAAAATACATAATACATAAAAGTATGGTAAAATAAATATCAATGGAAACTTTGGCTTGACAAATTTTAATATTATTTTTAAATAATCTTCATTGGAAACTTTTACCACTATACTGTACAAAGCAAAAGCAATTATACAACTCGTTTAGAACTTGCATACGGTGTTGCATATAAATGTAAAATATTCACACGAAATTTAGTTTGGTTTAGAATTTAAAATTTCAACTTAAACATAAACTTATGAATCTCTTGGTAAAAGAACCGTATAAATCAATGTTCCATAATGTGTGAACTCTACTATAATAAACCAATTTACATTTTCAATACTGTGAATTATAATGTGTAGGATATATATAAGGATAAATGCTACTTATCCAGGAAGTCGAAGAAAGCGTGAGAAAGGCTTTCCAACGTAAAACTGTGTGTTAGTAAAACCCGTCGAAGCAGAGAAAAAGAAGCGAAGGAAGGAAAATAAAAAAGCCAGCTATTGCCGCGAAAAAGATCGATAAGGATAATCTAACACTAGCATCATAGCTAGCTCTCTTGCTCGTCACAACAGTGAGCGCTGGTCTCCCGATAAACACGTCATCTCTGTGGGAGTATATAGAAAGGAATATGTAAGGCTACCACCACCGTTTCTGCTACTGCTCTACTCCACCGAGATATTGAATCGCGTTCGAAATACAAGAATCGAATAAAGTTATACGATGCGCGCTGGTATGACCGATATATCGAGGTATCTCCGAATGAGCAGGTGTATCCATTTTCTATCCGTGCGTTTACACATATATATCGCATATGCATAAGCGTGAATATTAGATATAGTTGCGCCATTTAATTGACATGATTCCGCAAAAGTACATTTTGTACGTAAATGCAGAATGTATTATGATCATGAAGGTAATTTTATTATTTCCTACACTGTTGACCTGCATGTTGGATCATGTTTTTGAAGAAATTTTTACTCACTCACGATTTTAGTGCATATACGCATCTTTGCATTTTAGCTAATCCAAAAGCTATATTTATTATTTGTTAACAGGCACAAAAAAGCAGTAAAACTAAATTTAACACAAAATATACAGCTAAAAGATAGTATAATGCATCCGGATGTGAGTTTGTAACGTCAAATCAAATGTCTATATACAGCGAGCCATATTCTATTTCCTCTCTTAAAAAAGAGATGGCCGGGTGTCGTGAAATCATTAATAATGCATTTGTTTGGTTGGGAAACAAATATCCGGTCTGAATATAGTTACAATTTTGAATTTATAACCTCAAGAAAATTAAATTAGTTTAATAAACTCCATACTTATATTAGATTTAATAAATAAATACGATAAAATAAAATTGTAAAGAAGAATAATTGTATAAATATCTTAAAATCCGTTTTGACAAACTTTATTATTGCAATATAGTGATAAGAGTCAAGACCATGGCCGTGAGGAATATCGTGACTTCTTGCACTTTTCCAGACTGCTTTACGTTTGTCAGATATTAAGAGCTGAGTATATGTATTTATATGTATATATACTGACCCTTTCTTGAGATAACGCACACACCCAAACAAGCCGCCTCCTTCCGATATAAATTACTCTGTGTGTAAGTTCTACACCTGACCATTATCTTTCTAGGTTCAAGAGAGCGACACTCGTATAAGCCAATATACATCGGCCTAAAAATGCTCTGGCATACTTTTACAATATCCTGATTATATACACGTTAAGTTTATTTCATATAATGATTCGAGTAAATTATTAAAATTCTTCGTTATTGTCAAACATCGTACAATGAAGTTATGTTTGTACAATTGGGATTAATTGATTAATTAATTGACAAAAATCTTATAGAAGGATGCTAGTTATTTGAATAAATTCGCAATACTACGTCTATGATTTTACGTTCTGAGCGGAATCGTAATAGAGTAAGGATGCAGTCAACCGAAAATCCTATAGTTCGTAACGAATCTCTACTGCGTCATAAATATTGTTCCCCCGACCATGTTCTGATTCTCATAATAGCACCTATATAGTGGGTTTTGAATGACAACGTCGCGGTAGTGCTACAATCACCATAGCACATACCTATATATATCCTCTTTCCTTGAAAAAGAAAATCATCCTATTATTCTTTTCCCTGTATGTCTATACTGCTGCTTTTTTACAACCCCTAGAGAAAGGTTGCGTGTGAATGCTGCTGAAGATGAAAAAAAATCATTATAACAGATTATAGTGGAGACTTATATTTCAGCGCGTATAATACTACCGTTTTAAGTGACGAATAATCTTATAAAATATAGGTATAGGTGCGCAGTAGGGTTAATTGCATATCGAAATTTGAGGACAACAAGGAATATTAAGAGAGATAAAACAGTTGAATATTTGGGGTAGTTTATTGAATTTTTTTATTTATTATATATTATACTTCTTATGACTTAGGCTCAAAAAGTGCCGCAGAACATAAGGGTTTTGCGTAAGTTAAATGGCTGATTGTGCATCCCATGCGTTATTCTCTATGAGATTATTAAAATAAGGTACCGTTTCCGCAACGCCCTCTCAGTCTATCTAACCTCTAAACTCTATATAACCCCGACCAATGCATTTTTTTTCCACTCGTCATAAAAAATACGGTGTGTAACTGGTGCGGTCAGTTGCCAACCCACCCGCATGCGTAATTGTCAACTTACCGCGCTCGTTGCACAATGTACTATAAGTTAAAGTTAAAGTATTCGAAGACTTTGAAGTATACCGTATAAATCATTATAAAATTTTTGAAATTAATTTAGTTCAAATACCATAAAAAAGTTGAATATTGAGGCTGGAATGAACTTGCTATAAAATAGGTCAAAAAGATATTGAATAACCAAAATTGAGTAAAAGCTATGGCGATATAGGAAAAAGACGTTGGAACAGTCGTAGTGCAACCCACGTACAAAAAATCAAAAAGTTAATGACTGCAATGATCAATAAAATGTAGTTTACAAGAATAAACATGAAAAACAAGATTTTTTAATTTTTTTGTATATATATAATATGCCATAAAATGTTCATTATTATCGTGAGTTACACGATTTTAAAAATAAATAATATAAATAAGATTTATTGCACAATCAAGTTTCAGCATGTTGAATTCATACTGCTGCACGTTCAGACATTGTATAACAATAAGAAATGCTCATTCATTATTGTTTCATTGAGGTTCAAAATGCATGAAATAAAAAACATCAAAAAGATGTGTGCTTCGTAGAATCCTAATTTTGATTGGATTCTACGATTGGACATTGGCCGTTTAAAAACAAATTTACATAAAAAAATAAGTAAACAAATAAATACTTATTTCAATATAGCAAGTAGCTTATGACTATAATTGAGCAATATTTATCATCGATCATATACATGGCTGAACAGATTTTGATAGTCGACACTTATTCTTCAGGAAAACCCAGAGAGCACTAATTATACGGGTTCTACCGGATGCATTAATTAACCCGTATGAAAGGCAGAAACAATAAAAGAAAAAAACAGAAAATTCTCAAAAGAACTACGGGAGGCGAGGAAATCAGAAAGCAGTAGCACAAGCATAAAAAATAACCCGCGCGGTGACGAGCAAGTCAGGGTATATAGGTATAGGGCGAGGAACGAGCACCAGTGCGTGTTGGCTCGAAGCGAGCATGAAAGAATGCGAACGAGCGAGCGAGCAAAGCCGAGGAAAGCAAGAGTCACGCACAGTGGGCGGCTATATACGCGCGACAGGGGAATGATGCTTGATGGCTTGCGAGAAAGCGTCGAGAGTGTCGTCAGCCATATACCGCGCTGATTTATGACGATATCGCGCTCGCACGTATAAGTGAGTATATAGTCTCCTTTCCTCGCAGCACAGTCCCCGTAGAAGTCCTCCGAGACTCGATGGTGATGGTGTGCATGCGGAAAACGACATACGACGACGAAGAGCTTCTTTTTCTAAGCCCTGGAAGCCTGTTGCGCCGCGTCGCGTCTTTCCTCGTCGTCGATGGCTCGCGATGAGTAAAAGCGAACTGAAGAATTTCCAATTTTGCATCTCTCTGATGACCGCGTTTTCAGCAGCACCGTCGCTTCATACGCATTCAAATGAGAATGTATCGGACTGTCACTCATTTTGGGAGTGCGAGTCAGATGCGGATGTCTTGTTCTTTCGCCTCTCATTTTTCAATCGAGAAATAATTATGTTTCGAAATACCTATGTACACTGAGAAAACTAACTTGTCATTAAATAAGTTCATTATTTCTTCGTAAATTCAGTTATTCGAATAATCTATAATCATTAGGAACAGAATTGATTATAAATATACATAGCTAAATGTATTCTGAGAAAGAAATGTTAAGTGCAAAGAATCTGTTGTTTCCTTCTGCAATCTTTGTTACATAAAATATATTTAAGACCATGAGTCGTCAAAATTTTGTTGTAAAAATAAATTTTATTTCATTTATATTGCACGAATGAAACTCACAAGAGAGACGTCGTTTCGGAAATAATGACGGTTAGGCTATTTCAACTCCATTTTATAGAGACTGACGAGTCGCAAGAGGACAATACAGGGGATAGCCTGAAAGCACGTGCGCATAGCCGAACTTTTTTGACGACTATTCTATACTGTCGTATGTGATCACATAGCTAGTTTTATTATTATCATTGAATATTCAATGGAACATTGGACAATTTTCTTTTCTTCAAAATCGATTCTTTCAGCAGAATTAAAAATCCGCTGAATGTATTGTGAAAACGTGTCATGATGCTTTTTTATGCGTAAAATAAATGATAGAAATAGAAATGATAAAAACCGTTTCTGAAGTATTGAATTTTTTGGTCCTAACACACTGACTTCGTATAAAAACAAATTATTACCCTAATGGTTCTTGCATAAAATAGTCAATCGCAAAAATAGTTCACGTAAATTATTGTTTACTTAACGTTAAACCGCAACTACTTCAACGACTATTGTTGAAATTTTAATAGCTCATTAGTTTGATGTTTGATTACCTAGTCATCTATCATTTAGATTGTCGAATCCATGATAAGTTATGAAATTGTGGTTGCTATCCCGGAAATTATTCAACTCGTATTGTGTTCAGGGCAACGTGTAAATAACTATCGAAGAATATATATATATATATTATACACATTTGAATTTTAGAATTTATGCTACTAATTATTTGAACGACTAATGAGTAAGAATTATTTAGTTAAGATAATTGATCATCTAAAAAGTTATTGAATTACCTGTATATATTTGTCTGACCATATTTCATTTATTTCACTTATTTTCAATGCCGTTAGTTACCATATCAATTAGTAGCAGATAATAAAACTTGTAAGCATATCATTTTATTATGTACACGTGTTTGTTGGTTATTATAGAGGTATATACTGTATTCAAAATTATACATTTTTTATAAAGAAGGATTTTTAAGAACGAAGACTTAGTTGACTCTGACAATGAGTGCAGTAGTCAGATCTCGTATGATCGATTGAAATGTTATATACAAAGACATATGCATATATAAATATAAGAATTATAAATCTTAGAAAATACAATTAAAAACTGGCACAAAATCAAGGCGATTAAACACGATTCCTCGACAGGCTAATGCTCTTTCTGGTAAAAAAGTATCCAATAAATATTAATGTAACCTACTATGCCATATCCAGCACAATAGGAATCGTAGATTCACACGAGAGGTGACAGCAATAAAAAATAAATACTACGGCCAAAGGGACAAAGGGACATTGGGCACTCATTCAAATCGAACCATTTGCCACCGCGCACCGATATACATTCGATTTACATCGAGTCCTTATCGGTAATGTCGTATATCCTTTGTGTCTCTCACCATGGGAATATAGCCTCGGTCCGACGTTTCAAGTAGCTTTTTTCGTTATAAAACATTTTTACGGCGTATGAGGTCATCTTCTCTATTCGATTTCTCTTTTAAATGTGTTCAAGGTCAACGAACTAGGTCGCGATACTCATCAAGGCAGGAAAAAAATAAGTGAAGGAAAACGCAAAAAAAGTTTCACGGCTGTACGATACCTTACTTAAAATATCCAACTTTTTCGTGTCCTCTATTCTGATAGTTGGAATGAAAAATTTGCATGCGTTTAACCGCACGTATACTTTCACGCATTATTTATCGAGCCAGAAAAGCATATCTCACGTTACAGATACGCTTGTCGTCGGATATTTTTTAAATAATTGCTGGTCGATTTTCATGAATACATAATATATAAATTGTATATACGCGTTCATAATTACATGGGTATAACAAACATGTACCTCTTTTTAGAATTCGAAATGTATACAACGAGAGTCCATACCGTTTGGGTCGTGGATATATCGCCGCTCTGGATTCAGAACGTCCCATTTGACTTTCATGGTGAAGACCGCCCCATTTCGGATTTTAGTAAAAGCGACTAATTTTACGGTTTCAATTTTGCTCTGGTGTTTTGATTATAAATATTACACATACAACGAGTGCGGTAAGTTAATAATTATACACGCGGGCGGATTGACAACAACCGTATTCTTTATCACGAGTGCAAAAAAGTGTATTTATTGGTCTTGGTCATATAGAGTTTATATTATAGAGGTTAGATAGATTGAGACAACCGTGCACTATTTTCATAACCTCGCGCATCAGCATGAGTTATATAGACAATAACGCACGGGATGCACAATTGGCCTTTTAAGGGGACAAAACAGTCCTATTACCTGAAAAATAAAAAAAGTAAAATTAATATATAAATTGAATTTTATGAAAAGATATTTTCTATAATAATAGTAGATTAAATTACCTACAATTTGAGCCCTCATAGGCTTCATATTCACCTACCTGATAGTGGTGACAGTACGTATACCCATCAAAGTATTTTGGCACTGTCCGTAAGATTCCAAGTGAAGCGATGGATGAAATAGGCCCAAATTTTTTTACAAGTTCTATACACCTGTCAATCTCATATGAATGTTGTGATTTTAATTGCAATGTGTAGAAGATATTTCATAAAATAATTAGTAGTAAAATTTGTCGACAAAGAATACAAAATATAATATTTTAGTTGTAAAACAACTTCTACGTATTCAAATCAAAATTACATCATTCATATGAGAATAACAGGTGTATAAAACTTGTAAAAAAAATTTGAGCCTATTTCATCCATCGGTTCACTTGGATTCTTACGGACAGTGCCAAAATACTTTGATATAGGTATACGTACTGGCACCACTATCAGCTAGGTGAATATGAAGCCTATGAGGGCTCAAATTGTAGGTAATTTGACCTACTATTATTATAGAAAATATCTTTTCATAAAATTTAATTTATATACTAATTTTACTTTGTTTTATTTTTCAGTTAATAGGACTGTTTTGCCCCCTTAATCTACGCAAAACCCTTACGTTATGCAACACTTATCGAGCACTTATAATAAATAATATATTTTCATTATAAAAAAATATATTTCTAAAGAAAACAGTATTTATGACAGAATCTCGGCTATAACTGCCGAGATAAATGTTAAATCAAAAATTATTAAAATAACAAATATAGAAAGTGACGATTCTTAATTCAGAGGAATGATATATCCTTTATAATATATAGATATAACTTAATGCACATTGGTAAGTCTGTATCTTGATAGATAGAGTGTATGGCACAAACGCTAAAACACGACCTCAATTTTTTTAGCGACAAATCGGTTTTTTTACATAATAGTTGTAACCGAATCCATGACTCGAAAGGTATGCACTTCCCTTGTTAGTTTTAATAAAATAGCTTTTTGAAGCGATTATAATAATTGTAGTGCTTATACTTGTACTACATTTAATTTATTTAATTTATATAAGTAGATAGCGTGTGCTAGTTATCAGCAGTATGTGTCACTATTGCAAACTAGGATAAATATAATTTATCTTATCTTCTTTGCATTAAGCATATCAACTATCAGATTCTACCTTTATCGAAGTAAATATATTATGGGTTAGTTAAAATAGACACGCCCTTTATAGTTTATTTCTATTCGAAATTTTGACAATGCATTTTTAACTTAAAAACAAACAAATAAAAATTACTGTTAATACGAGGATTTCCAAGCAAATTATGAACAAGTTTTAAGAAAAACGTCATTACCATACACAGTTTATTTTGAGGAAGAAGCATAATTGCTCAGTGTAAAACTTAGATCCCATGCAGCGTTGTCCGTATACACCGCAATAAGTTGACCAGCAGCTTGCATGCAATGAAGTTATCCGTGTCATTAACATAGACCTTGCCCCTTCTGCGAAAAGAGCCGTGTCGTTTTCTATCACTTTAACTACATTTACGTCGAATCGAGCGCGTGTGCGCATACATATACACACCGACACAGACACGCCGGCCAACACGAACATCGTGCAATCACAAAAACCGGATCGCAATTGCCCCTAGTCACGCCAAGTTTTGACGAGCAGAAGAGAAAGAGAACGAGAGAGAGAGAGAGAGAGAGAGAGAGAGAGAGAGGCCGTTAGCCGTGAAAGCCGCGCGAGAGCTTCTTTCGTGGGGGTAATCGTAATGTAACGGGCTTGCTACTGCCGTGGTATAAGCGGTCCTGATTTGAACGTTCGATAGGATCGACGCCGAGAGAAAGGAATGGAAAGCGATGCCGGGCTTCCTCTGCATTGCTCCGCCGAGCGAGAGAGAGAGAGAGGACTATTGAGAGACGAAAGGCCGATTTTCTGGTATTAGAGCCAGAATCTTATTGACGGGATGAAGTAGCGGCGTATATAAGCGATATATATATATAATCCCGCGAGGGATAACGAAGATTCAAGGATGAATCGCGTACACCGTTGTAGATAAGTAGAAAAGTTTTCGGATTCCGAGAATGGATACTTTCGCGCGAGGAGTTATAATCGATTTAAAATGAGACGGCCGGAGCTCATTAAAATCGTTTTCTGCGAGCCGACGGATTATGATCAAAATGAAAAAATTAGTAGGATATACCTTTTGCGTAAATGAGATAGCTTTAGTTGATGATCGTGAAATTGTGGAAGATTAAAATAACTGGTGCTATTTGCAAAATTCGAAAAAGATTATACTACTGAGTATATAATTTAGACATGCACTGAAATAAGAGACAGATATTTGTTTGTGAAATATATTTTCTATGGACATCTATAACTATACTTAAAAAAGGTAAATGCGGCACCAAGAAAAAAAAGATCGTCCTTAACCAGCTATCAATTAAATAAAACCTTGCTAAATAATATTATTTTAGATACTGCAGTCTATGCTTATTTATCAAACAATCTACACTTATTTATCATCAAGATCGAGTGGCGCAGGAAATGATTCAAAAGGTTTGTCACGACCTACATTCGATAAAAATCAATCAACTTATCAAACGATTGAAATGCCGTATTTATTTATGGTCGACATCGTTCTATTTTTTCCGCGTTCAGCTTATCGTGCAAATAGTGAATTTGGTAGATAACGGTAGCTTAAATCTGATCTGTAGACGCATCGCTTATTCTAGTAACACTTTTGACGTTTGCAGCATAGAATGAAATCCACCTGTTCCCCCATGGGGCATTTACCCTCTAATTCATCTTGGCTTATCGTACTCCTTGTACTGCGCAACAGAAATAGCATTAGCCGACCGATTTGTCGCTGTTCAACGCATTTCGTAAATTCAGAAGAAGTCACGCAAAAATTCAAAATAACTCTCCTAACATTCATAAAAAAAAATTCTCAAAAAATTTTGATAAACGAAGCTTTTGAGTCTCAAGCTCTTTCTTATTTGAAGATATTTTGTTCACATAAAGTCCCAGAAACTGAATTCTGAAATTTGAATGAACAATCAAACGACTGGATATCACATGGCTTAGAATGTACATATAGCAATATAATTTACACCAAAAGCTCATATCCTGAAGTTAAGTAATGTTGAAGGTATATTAATCGTATTTCCAATCTATCGGATTCCACAATATTGCCAACAAATCATATCTCATCGTATCCGATTACAGTAATCTAGCTTTGTCGAGAAAACCCTTCCCAGAAGAAAATAAAAGGAAAGCTCTTGATTACAAGGGTATAAGTAAAGAAGAGCAGAAAATGAGAGAAAGCGATTGAGAGATCAGATAAAAATCAGGAGCCAAGCAGGCGTCGAAAAAAGGAGAGAGAGAGAGAGAGAGAGAGAGAGAGATGCACTGTACGAGACGGCTACTCGAAGAACCTATACCGGAGTGAGAAATCGAGATTACAGACTCCGTTGGATCTCCACGCGAGCTTGCAGTACTGCCTCCATACTCGCTCCCCCGAGACTCTACCCAGCATTTGCACTGCTATCGTTCGCCCAGGGCGTGAGAGGGAGCGGCGGCAAGAGAGCGAGTTGCAGCACAACGATGCTCTCCGTGTGTCATACGGCTTAAGCGTTTTCCAGTCGCCACTTAGCTAGCCGACATTCGATTACTTGAATCGCCCTGAATTATTTGCCCTGTCCGCTTCTCGAGGTCGAAAGTCACAGGTGCATGCAGTCACTCGATTTGAGCTGCATTATTTCGTCCTGAGCCTGATATCTGCAGTAGAGATTTTTTTAAATTATTTCTCAAAGTTGCTGTAGGTGATTTTTATTGATATTCTGCGAATTCCAAGTCTGGATTTCGTATAAAGATTGCGATTCGCGCATTCTGTTGAATATAACTTTAGCATCGACGGCTATACTCAGCACTTTTAGTTATTTGAGTGAAATTCTATAGAAATACTAGCCATTTAAAGCCATATCGTAAAAATGTCTAATAAAGTGCGGATTGTGAGCAAGCGATAAAAGCTTTGGCATATAGATACATTCGGTATACGCAGTTTACATCGACTTATTTTCTAAATGACTGCGAAGTGTTCTTGCTCCGAACGATTGCTTGTCCAATAACCTAATAAGCGATAAAATGTGTAGAAACTCACTGTAAACCCATAGATTTCTTTAATTTTTAGATTAGCGTCACACTTGATCTTCCCATACGTTGCTCTTTTCTTCCCTTCAGTTTTAAATGAGATTCTCTGTATAAATAAGTACCACAAGACTCCGGATAGCCATATAAGTATCAGCTCGTTGATTGATCAAATACACGATACTGGTTATATTTTAGCTTAAACCGTAAATCACCGACTGTAAGACAATCACTTAATCTGTAAAATTCCTTATTTATGAAAGCCCGCGCTCGCGCGTAGTCAAGAGTGTAACAAATCACGTCAGATCGTAACAGATTATCTGGCCGATATGTCCAATGAAGCAGCCGACGTCGGTGCCGATGGCCCCTGAGTCCGTTTAATTGATTCAATCCAGAAACAAAGTTAAGCGCAGCAGATTGGTAGGCGTGTTAACCGTTGTTGTAACTGCTGTTGCTTCCGGCGCCCTCCTCTCCCCTTCTCCGATACTATCAGTTCTAATCACGAACGAACCAAGCGCGACTGCTATACGCGTATGCGGTTTCCTTATGCTACTCTCTCACTATATATAATCCCATGCCGTATATCGAGAGGAGAACTGATTTTTATGCTGATGTATGTTATTTGAACTAAGATTTATAGAAAGATCGCGGTTGCAAAGAAATCGGAGATATGGGAATGGAACCCCCTGAATGCTAGATTTTGGGAGGGTGTAAATTTATTGGAGTTAGGTGTTAGGCAGCAAGTATCAAGCGTGTCAAACTTTCGGAATCAGTTTTTTATTTACTCGACTCGAGTTAAAGTTTGTCAAATCGAAATAGAAAATATATTGATTATATCGGATCGAATTAAATGCTGACATCATAATAAACATTGGCTTTGAACCACCATGCGAATACCATAATTTTGACGTTATAATTATTTCCTCAAACTTCATGTGCTGTCATACTGTTACACGTTTAATATACTATTACACGTTTTAAAATTACATTGACGGGAATAGAATTCACTTCATCAGTACGTCGTTAATCACAATATATCGATTCAACGTAAACGGATCTTTAAAAATATTCTCCCAAAAAAAAACAGCAGTACGAGTCACATAGTATATTCAAATGACATCCCGCGGGCTTTCCCAAAGTATATTACTTTCAGCGTATTCGAAAAAAATTCATGCCACACAGTGCTCGTACTCGTATGGCCATTATATAGCCTAAGTGTCGACAGGGCTATATAAGAATGAGCTTTCGAATGGATCAGAAAGGAGACTCGTGCGAGGAGAAGAACGTAAATTCTAATTTCCGTCGAGTCGAGCCCCAATACGAAGTTAAAATGACGGGAGAAAGAAAAAAAGGCGACACCTTGCGCTAGGGGCCGCCGAGAGAAGCCGAGAGAAAGAGCGAATATGGGAAAGGAGGCTGTGGGGCTCCAAGGCCTCGAGGCACCCGCTCGCTCTCAGTATAACGAAATTCATTTTCCCTCTTCGGAGAGATTAATACGAGGAGGGGGGAAAATAGACGGCGAGAAAGAATCGACGGAATGCCTACCCACGCAATAAGTCCAGAAGGAGAAAGGGATTCAGCAAGAGAGAATTATATTTATTTTAACAGTTCTAATAAATTGGAAAAGGCCATTCTCGCCGCCGCGCTCGCTATAGCTGTCGACAAACGGTAATTGGCGAATCTGCGTAAAAATAAATGACAGCTATATGGAGTTGGAATAATATTTTTTCAACGGCGCAGTGGCTGCGCATGAACGACGAATTTACGATTCAGATTTATGGAAAAAAGTAAGAATTTAGTATTATTATTCCGAGCGAGAAAGGGAGCAGCGCGAGTTCATTTTCATTTTAAATCAGGCGCCCTGAAAATTCCGATAATTAAATAACCAACTTTTATAACTATCTAGTAATTTATTGGACAAAGTATAGTGTTCTGCAGGGTAATGAATCAATGACTAGAAAGTAATCGAACACTCAAAATTATTCAATAATTTTACGTGGTGGTAAATGTAAGAGGATTTTTATGGAAATTTATAGTATAAAAAGCCATTTACATTATTCCAAAATGAATGTTCTGATATAGCTGAGCGAGGCGGTTTCAACGTTTTAGTTGAAAAAAACTCTTATTATTCAAACATACGATGTGACCTAATTTTTTTCAGCCGTAATTCTGTAAGTTCCGATTGATACAATTCCTCATCATCTGATTCAATTACGCCAGACTTTGTCGTTCTTATGCGCCTATATTGTAAGTTTTCGTGATAGAAGGCAGTTTTATATAGTTTAATCAATTTTTTTCGCCAAAAATGGATAGAGCCCGTATATTACTCACGTGCTCAAATTCATCTTTTTTCAATTTCCTCTTGTTTTCAGTTCCTCGATAAACTGCAGTGTTTTTCTTTCCAATTACGTATATTTTAACTCAAAATACCGATCACGCAATTCATAACAAAGTAGACTCAAAAAAAAGCTCAAAACAATTAAGCTATAACGGTCTCGTCCGTGTCCCGTGCCAGGGCGCTTCCAAGGCCGTTCGCGCGAAACAGGCAAATGTCAGTGTCATGAGACCGGTGCGATAAATCATCGTGGAATGAAGCAAAAGATCAGATTTGCATTTCCGCGAATGAAGGAATAAACGCCGGGCTGATATTGAAATCACGAGAGTAGTTTTTTCTGCTTCGCGTACTTGTAATACCCGAAGCCTCCAGCTGTGCCTTTTTTCGGCCGACTTTTTACGAGCCCACTTCGTCGCGTGACACGCGAGATCGCGTTTCGTAATTTTCCGTGCATTATTACAAAATTAAGTGATATACCCTCGCGAGCGACCGAGAACGTGCGCGAGAGTGAGCCTCCGTGGGCCTTGACACACAGACAAAGGCTTATTCCTGAGTTTCCCACGCTCGTATGCAAAATGATACTATCGACGAGCACATCGAGCTTGTTTGGAATTAGAAAGTAGTGAAAAACTTGTGTTTTAATGAAGTTTACTTACATGCGGTCTTAGGTCATACAAATAATGGATAATTCAGCACTTTCTTATGTACACTTTTGAGAAATATTTACATATCTTTTATTTTATTGACGATTCTAAGATTTTGTTTCCTTGGCTAGATAAAACTATACGCTATTTATATCTTGTTACTACTACGTATCAGTAAGCTCATTATTCTTATTTGTATAATACACTGACATCATTAGTTGTAGATTATTGAGTACAAATATTACTTTTTCAATAAACACGACGTATAAAACAATTGTCTGTATCGCATCACACATATAATATATTTTCGCTATTTTCCTCGATTAGGAAGTTTAAAAAATTCCATCTGTTTATTTATATTATTGCGAGCGCTAATGGCGGGAAAGGTAGATTCAATTAAGTACATGCAAAGAATTGAAACAGTGCGATGCTTAGTTAGTGATACGTTACCTTGTCGTAAAAGCTAGTTATTTACTTTTCAGAGTCAACTCAATTCCAAAGGTAAGAAATTGAATCTGACACAGTGGTTTGTTAATAGCGTTGACTATATGTAATTACATCATTTGCCTTGAAAGCTGTAATTTAAAGTTAAATGCGGGAGTTTTTTTAGCGCATATGGAAATAACGAGCACGATTAATTAAGAAAATCTGATGTAGCACGTAATGAAGTATGTTTTTCTTTTACAGCCGTGTTGATCAACTTTGACATGTCCCGTTTAATTGAATTCTGTGTTTGCTCGCGTTGACAGATTGCTTTGATAACCGCGACGAGCGAATTTGACGTGAGCATATTTTGATATGTTGTTGAAAGTTCAGAGTTAATTAATATTTTAAAATTAATTTTTTCTTGCTTGTATTTGACTTATTATCCGTACACGCTTAAAATTATATAACGGTCAGTTCTTTCGCAATTAAAATAATTAAAATTAATGTTTCCGCATGAGATATTAGCCACTTTAATTTAGATACACGAATAACTACGCTATCTCAGTAGCTTAATGATTTTGTCGAGTAAATGAGCACAGCATCAACATCTCCAATAATTTTGGTAAATTCGTTCAACTGCATTAACGCAGCGATAATAATTACCTTTCTAAATTGATAATCATAATTTCCGCTCGAAATTTATGTAAGCGTTATCAATAAAATTGGTTTCCTTTTAGTCGGTAAACGAGGGCAGATGTACGTGATTTATGGGATCAATTTGAATTTAACGCGGATACGTAAATAATGCATGATGAACAGATTTGCGAAAGGTGCGTCGAATAGGTTTATGCTTTCATTATTATCATATAGATAACTTACTAGGTATACCGATACGTATATATAGTATATATACTTTTACCGCGCGTGCCCTTAAACAAATTTAAACATTGATATGCCGTTATTATAACCCAAATTAAAAGATATACCTATATACAAAAATACGGAATTATCGACATATCGGCAGGGGGGGGGTAGAACGAGTGAAAATTTGTAAATGAATTCGGTGTCGCAAGCTTGCTTTATCCTGTTCAGCTTCGATAAAAGCTTCGCTTGACGAATTTTCAATTCCATACTGGAGCGTCATTCCTGCCTTTCATACGGAGCTTAAAATGCTTTTTTACACGTCAAAGACAACCGCGTACATTTGCACCAAAAAAAAATTTAACACGATGACAAATTTTGTCGCTTCTTGCTTTTACATTTCAATTTCATCGAGTATCCGAACATACCCAGATATAGATATAGTACTCGAAGCCTTGCGCACGCACGCATACGAGTCGTGCGCCCAATCAGTGCTCGGCAGCGTTTCATCTATCCTCGAACCGTCAGTGCTGCTTCTCTATACAGCTGCGAAGCACCATCGTTCCTTCTCTTTGTGTCCCGTGCGCTCACTCGAATTCTGGCGCATCCGTCTCGCGTGACGCTCGCCTCTCGAATTGGAGAGTACACGCATACACACGTGCGCGCGCGAGCCTTAATTAACTAATCCAGCTATTGCATCGGCCACCTTCGTTGCCGCCCCCCTCCCCTATTGCTGTGCGTATAACACTCGAGCCCATTGGCGTTTCGCTCTAAATAATGTACTGACCCTATAGGCATACCGGCTCTGGATAAAAGCCTAAAGCACGATCAGTAAATGCCTGGCTAGACAGTTTGTCCTGTAAGCTCGTCATGCTGTTTCAAAGTAGCCGTGAAATGGATCCACTTTGTTACGCTGTCTGACTCGCTTGCGATGTTGCATATTATATATGCAGGGATAGTGTCGTGTGCCAGATATAGCAGTCCATATATAGAGATATTTTCTGTTGATACACTATTTTACTAAAATAAACTTTGCACTTACTGAAACATATTGAACTTAATTAAAATTTTATTGATACGAAACTGTATATCCTGAGTGATTATTATATGAAAGTTCAAATCTACTATTGTATTTTATAAAAGGCAAATATAAGTTAACTCTTCTCAACTTCTTCAGAGATAAGAAAGTTGGCACATTTTCAAATTTATTTTTATGCCCTATAAAGTTATAATGTAAGTTTCAAGAACTTGCATCAGGCACTTATTCCCTAGAGTGTGATTTTCTTCAAGAAAATCAGTCAATCATCTCGTTAACTTGAAATTAATTGCCTCAGAGTAACGCAGGCCCTCATAAATCCATCATCACGTTACCAATCTTTTATAACGCCTTATTATATACTATATCAAAAGACATCATAAATTTCCAGCTACTGCTTTTAACGTACTTACCAAATGAACTTGAAATATTTCTATTTCGAATATTATTATATTAAAATATAATATTATGAAATAGAAACTGAATGTGAGTACGAGTTCTGCTATTCGAAGATTTCATACGGAATGCAATTACAATGAGAGCATCTGGATTCTCATACTCGTTTACAATTGGTCCGCCCTACTTCGCTTCGAGACAATTTGTAATATGTCAAAGGAAACGATTCTCAATAAAAATTCTCTCGTCAAAATTGAATGTTTGCACCGACGAGTTCATTGTTATCTAGGTAAATAATATACAATCATAAAAGAATTTACAAAGAAACTATGAATACAATAGTGAATGGTCGCATTTAACATACAAGATAACATCAATCGCTGAAAAATCTTAAACTCTTTAATCGATTATGCCTGTATCCTATCATCGACATACCACTTATTGTGCTGGATAAATAGCTCTCGAAAGCCTCGGAAGAAGTAGGTATCCCGCAAACTTGCTCCCAGCTCGAGTTTGTCGACGTTACGTCGTATTTACAGCTTCTCATCAATATTTCCCACTCGAAATGCACGAGCTCGCTCGCCTAAGTATGCTTTTGCCTCGTCAGAGTAACAAGACCTAAAGAGTATAAGAGAGATAGTCGACGCTATTGCTCTACTTAGCCGGGCTGTATATATAGGCGAAAGCCACACGAGCCTGTCTCCTCCGTCCCTCTGTCTCTCTGAGCCTCTGTCTCCACCAGCTTCCAACGCTTTCTCCCTCTCTCTCTCGCACGCGCGCGATCTCTTCGCTTTTCCGACGAGCGTGCGTTTGGCCTGCTTTAGCAAAGTGGTTCGTGGGAGTAGCTTTTACCTTGCTAGTTGATGTTTCAAGGTTATACGCCTTTTTGCCGGCGTCGTCGCCTCTTCTTCTTTTTTGCGTGCCAACGCGTGTTAATCGCTGGCTCTCTGCCAGCTATACGAGTTCAGTAACGTTTTCATGTTCGCACGGGCCTGTGGATGCAGTCTCGCTACGCGCCACTGTTGCGCGCTTCAGTAGTACGAGTCAGTGTTCGGTGATACGAGAAATTACTTTGTCAATTGGCGGGAATCAAGTAGCCAATTTAACGGTATTATCCCTACGTATATTGTCAAAGTTTTTTAAAGCTATCACATGCCAAGTTGATTTTGATTTATTCTTAATAGATGGTATATAACTTTAACTGAAATGTATAATAAAGAAACTATTATATTTGAGTATTTAATATGAACATAGCAGCACCTAGTCATAGTAGCCATATAACAAAGCAGTTTTGTACTGAAACTTGAAATTTCCATCTCGATAATGTGTGTGACTAGCAGAGATAGCCAGACACAAAACTACCTTGTTGGGCATGCTTGAACTGCCCATGCACTACCTGCCTACTCTTATTAATTATTATTACTGATATCCCGATCATGTGTATCATTCCTTACCCGACGTCATCCACACAAGTTTTTTGTTGTAGCTCTTTTGGTCTTTTTGTTTTGCGGACTCTTTTTCAACCTGTGTGTTGAAATCCTATAAACCCGATAGAGTCGGTAACTTTGCCAAGAAAGAGGAGAGAGGGAGCAGAAATGACATCAATAGCTGCTTTATGATCTTCGAAAATTCGAGTCCACGCGCTGGCAACCTATAGAGCTATAAAATTATATTCACGGCACACTCCAGTTGCAAATTCAATTTCGGATGCCCCGTCAATCCGATTAACGACGATTAACGCGCTTGGATTGCTACTGCTGCTCTTTCCGTGAATATACCGATTCATACCCGTCGGCTTTTTCTGCACATATATCGCAAAAAGGCGATGTAAAATTTTTCGCTTATATATAATACTTGAAGTTCAAATATGTAGTAACATTCTCTGTCGGCAAAAGTACATTTAACGACCGCTCGCTTTTGTCGAGGCGTGCAGAGGCATTCAATTTCGTTTAGTTTTTTTGTGTTCGTTATCATAAAATCTAAATTACGATATTTCGATCGATATAAAAATAACAAAAGAGATGTAATATGTATAATAAACAATAAAGCGACTCACCAAAACGTAAACGGCGAAGGGCATGACG
Source organism: Muscidifurax raptorellus (assembly GCA_020010945.3). NCBI lineage: Eukaryota > Metazoa > Arthropoda > Insecta > Hymenoptera > Pteromalidae > Muscidifurax > Muscidifurax raptorellus. Next base: position 19,299,407 of record CM052077.1, on the reverse strand, counting down.
ACCATAGCGACGAGAAGATCGGCAACGGCGAGACTGACGATGAAGTAATTGGTGACTGTCTGCAAAGTCCGTTCCCTCTGCACAGCCAGTATCACGAGGACGTTACCGAAGATCGTGAGGAACGGCACGATCACAAGTATCAAGGCCCACCAGTTCTTCGCATCGTCGACTTTCTCGATCGTAACACTGCACTCACCACTATAGTTACCGAAACTGTCATTGCCAAGAGCGCAGCTGATGTTCGTCAGGCTCGAGTTGAACAAGTCCAGCTCAGGGTCGTAGTAGGTGCTGAGATTCGCGAGAGCACTGTAGTTCAACTTGTTAATGTAGTCGTTGAGGTCGTTGAAGATGAGATCGGAGATGTTGGTGAAGTTGCCGTCCGCCGAGTCGTTGGTCGCGGCATTGTTATTGTTGTTGTTTGCATCGTTGAGCCAACCAAAATGCAAATCGAGACTGCTACTGTTGCTGTCGTTATGAGTTGTATGAAAGCTGTCGCCGATGATGCTGGTATTGTGGTTGAAATCGTCAGGAGGTCGGTCGCCGATGCTCTGGAGCAAGAGCCTTGGTATCGTAGCGTCGCTCGGCCGACTTTCCATCTCTTCGAGTTGAACGTCGCGGGTGGGAAATTTGAATCACCGAGGGCAGGATCTTTATTAAACGACTCGATCGATAGCTCGCTTCGCATTGCCTTTCAACACCACCATCGTCACTGCGCGCCCTTTTCCTTCCTGTCCTATTCTTTTTCCTCTCGTTTCGCTGCTGCTGCTGTGGCTTCCTTTTCTGCTTCACAGACGGAGTCGTCTCTCGATATCCCGCCTCGTTGATCCGACAGCGGTGCTCGGGCTACTTTTTTTCCCGCTTCCGTTTCCAGCGGCCTGACGGAAGCGTCGAGATACTCGAGACGCAGTGCGAATCCAACGGATTACTGTCTTCTCAACGAGGAACGTGTCTAATGCCATCCACGGGTCTTATCGATCTACCTGGAACACGACACGAGCAATTAGATTGACCGAGTCAGATGCGATTTACATCGTCAATTAGTTATGTTAATCTTAGATTTGGACGTTGACGCTTTAGGATCGACAAAAGAAATTGTTTTTCGACGTCGCTATGTATAGAAATGATGCATTAATAGGAAAAAGCATCTATTTTAGACAACATATTGATCAAAGAATTTTCATATACAGTTATAACAAAATAAAAATGTACGTGTCCTCTATACGACTGAATAAAAGGATAAATTAATAACTGCAAGACTCTATATTTCTGTACAGGGGATGCGCGAAACGTGGAGCGTTACCTAGCATGAACTACCACGTAATTGTGTGGTTTTTAATGGGTTGGCATTGTAAAATATAATGTTTTAAGATGCATACAGGGAAAAATCAGAAAAATTGACCATATGTGGGTCACGAAAATAGCAACCTTTTAAAAAGAGGGCACACTTTTCTCGCTCAATTTTTCTCGTTTATTTTATGTCCTAAAGATGAAGATATATCCGGCTGAAAAATATTTCAGAGGATCCTTTTTCGACGATATACTATGATATTTGCGAGGTTTCCGAAAAATGGTCCTTTGTAAATGAAGTGTACTTGTATATACTTAGCTATATTTTTTGTAAATGTTGCGTAATAAAGTTGAGAAAGTCACCCGGAATATACTACTATTTTATTCAAATAGCAATGGTGGTCTATATTGAGCATTTTTTTCCAATAAATCAAAAAGTGACTTCTTTGTTTCGTACATTGTCAAGTATACGTTAATTCAATAAATTAAAGGAAACAAACTTTAGAACTTCAAAGGCCCCTTTGAAAAGAACCAAATTACCCGGAGTTAAGTTAATTATTGGCAAAACTCTATATTGTGTAGGTTCGTAGGTTTGCACAGGGCACATCTTCACTATTCAATATTTCGAAATTTACAACATATTCTAATTCAGCAAAAGATTTTGTGAATTTTTTTTTCAAGACTAAAACGAATACGTTGAGTGAAAACACTGAAGTCTGCTATACAGTGGACTATATAGCGGTTAAAATATGATGACCCTTATATACTGAACAATTTTCAGCTAGAAAGCTTTCCAGTTTATTGGGTTTCATATATGAAACATGGAACTGCTTTATCCATAAAAGAGCATATCTCTTTTCGAAAACTTGTTCAAATAGACATTTATATTGCAGAGCTTATTTTGTTTATTTTCTTATCATAACATAACCTTCGAAATGTGTGGTTCTTTAAAATGTTGATTGCCTTAAAGTAAATCATTAAGAACCATTCTTTTAATACTTTTCAATGTAATACGAGACAATTACTTTCTACGCATAATTCTATACTACGCAACCGCTATTCTGAATTTTCAACAATTTTTCAATGTAGCAATCACAAAATAATAATTTCTAAGTCGTTACTGTAAGAATCAAATTATGTAATAATGCTCGTCAAGATTTGCATTCAAATAGGCTCGTTTGCATAAAAGCGACGTGGTCTACGATATTCGAAATAGTTAATGCCTTGTTATTACTATCACTTATGTATTATTAGATTTTCACATCACGCAAATTTTCCATAAAAATTAGAAACAACAACTCCATTTTCAAAATGCACGTTAAAACCCCAGCCATATGTCATGCGTTAAACTTTGCTTTCTCCAGATCCGCAGTCCGAAACTCGCTCCAAAACAGAGACTCCCAAGTAATTCCCGCACACTAACTTTTCGTTCTCGATTTATCACGGCAAGTGTGCCGTGCATTTACAAGAAAGTAAGGTGCGCCAGTGCCACTTGAAATATCGCGACCACGCGTAAAAATACTCGGACGCATTAAACTTGACGATATATATATATAAAAGTATATAAGTATCTTCGCGCAAGCCCGACGGTGCATTAAAACGAATTTTCCTTAGGCTGCACACGTGTCCGCTGTGTGCACCCCACGAACTCCCAGGTACTTTTAATTTTTTATTTCCACTCACTTTGGGAGGGCTTTGGGGATTCCGCGTTGAGGAATTTCAGGATTTCCCTGAGCCGCCAGCGCACATCGGCTACACGTAGAATTCTCATCGACCGCGCGGTTCACCACTCCCCATCTCCCAAGGCCAGCTTGTAACCCGCCGATAGCACGAGACCGGATACGGCAAGTCGCAAATTCTTTTCCGCAAAATCGCCAACTATGCAAGAATTAAGTTTGTCCAAAATTATTCGATTACCACGTCTTGCGGTACAGCGGCGATTTAGAGGAATGCCTAGAACATAATGTGATATACATACAACGTCAGGAACAATGGTTCTCGGGTAAAGTTTTTTTGTTGTTTTATCGTTTGTTTTCATCAGATACTTAGGCGATTGATTCGATGCAAATTGAAATTTGATAATGCAAATATAACTGATGAAAACTGACATGGCACGGGGATGAAATTTAATGCAAAGTTTTAAATTTTAACTAAAATCTATTTTGATGAAAATTGCTTTTAAAATTGCTGAAATTGTGCACTTCTGATTTATCAATATATTCACAATGCTTTTCTATACACTCATTAATCTAAAAAACTCCGCATTTAATTACAATTATTCCGGCATTAAAGGTAAACGTCTAGAGAAGAAGTTAGACGAACAGGACAGTGATGAGAGATATACGACGATATAGGACGAATTTTTGAAAACAATGAATGGCTTCCGGAGAATTCAAGCCGAACTATCATGATTCAAGCTCGACCTCCAGAACTTTTCGACACAGTCCGATACAGCGAGTGCGAGATGTCAAATTTAATGGAAATCGACACACTATACGCTGAACACGTATATACATATCGGGGCCAGCACAACGGGACGAGGCGGAAAAATTGAATTCGTCCAGTACCGTGGAAAAAAAAGTTGCAAAAAAACAAAGTGCCACCGACAAGGCGAGTGTGATTTAGCGGGCGAAAAAATATACCAAATAAAAGTATAACGTGTAATCGTGTTTATACTTTTCACCGGTCAGATTTACGCACAGTTTAAAAGGTGACTCAGGGGCTGATGGATTTTTATATTCCCGGAAATTATTCGAGAACAATTACTTCTCCAAGTTTTTTTTCGGCTAACTTACGGTGTCGAGTATTAAAGATATTTTTATCGGTATTTTTAAATTACCAGACTTCTTTATAGATGTAATAACAAGTTTATGGACACGAAAAGAGTTTATAGCTTATATGTTGGCATCGATCAAATGTCAGTGTGAAAAATAGGATGTTTACGAGACACAAAATATTAAAGATAAACAGCTATAGAGTAAAATTCTTATTTCTAAAACAAGATATGCAAAATTTTATTTTTAAACTTTGCCCCGATTTTTAAAAAAATGGACTAATTACGTTTTACCTACTGCTACAAAACTTTTACTAGCTTTTAGTAAATTTTTATTTTTTGAGGATTCATACATAGAGTATAAGTTAGATCACTAGAAAATATCGTTGTTTCCCAGAGAATTCCATTTTTACGGTTTTGTAATTATTTACGTATAAAATAGGTAAATAATTACGAAACACAAATAATGACTCTACGAAAAAACGGACAACTTAATTTTAGTGTTCAAAATTTTTGACCAAAATGAAATTATAATTTTCTTGCATGAATATTTTAAACTTTGGCCTTTATATTTGTGTCTTAAAAAATGTCCCATATATAGGTGCCGACAAAAATCATTCATTCCGGTAACCACCTACAAATGTCAAGAGAATTTTAACGAGAATTACAGATTTCAATTATATCATTTAACGAGCATAGTGTGCGGGACTCGTAATTCAAAAATAATCATTGCCTCCTGCGCACTTTCGGAATAATAAAATTTTGCACAAAATTAATTGTAACGCTATACAACCTTCCAACGATCGTGCAATAAAATGCATAAAGTTAAAGCTTTTGCAAAAAAAATAACTTCTGCGTCTCATTTCCTCGTTTCACAACTGTTTTCCACGCCACGTAACGCATCCGCTCAAGTTTAAGTATGCGAGTCTCCCGCAAGATGAACAATAAAACCACCTGCAGCCGGAAAAACTCATCTCCGTCCACACAGGACTTAAAAAACAACTTCAAGTATCTCTCTCTCTCTTTCAGTTCGTCGACTCCTTTTATTCTGAATTTGATACGAGCCGAACAAACTATCATCGGATGAGTAACGTAACTTCCCTCATTTTCGCGGGAATGCACAGCGTTGGCTGGTTGCGAGAGCTGCAGGCCGGGGCCGAGATTAATTTTGCAAAAGTTGCCCTCCGATAGGTATATCGAGTGCGCTGGCTTTTTCGCGAGAGTCGATAGCTGAGAGTTTATAGTATATATATATATATATATATATATATATATTATAGACAGATAGATAGAGGTAAGGGCAAGGTGCAGCATTGGCAGGTCGCTCGGGTCTGAAGCGTCGGGCTTCGATATAATCAGCGCACGGAGGTGGCTCGTCACCTGCGTTTATACCGGCCGATTTGTCGGACGATGATTAATTATCGAGTTATTGGAGGGTTTAGTCGATGCAGCTGTGGATACGAGGATAAACGCGACGCGAGGTTATTATACGGCCGATACGACTTAATTGTCAGTCAAGTTGATTCAGTTAAAAGATACATGGTTATTATCGATCGATGTGCGCATTCTGTTTCTTTTTTTCAACAGAATAATGTCTCCCATCTGTGTACGTATACAAACTTTTTCAGGCTATCCGTATATGAATTTTTCGCGCATCGCGCGGATGGAAGTTTATCGATTATAGCCGAGAATAACGAGTTTTTGCAGTTATTTGTTTTTCACTATGTTCTTTTTTAATATAGTTTCCTCGTGGAATCGTGAAAAGACAGCGCATACTTTTTTACGCTAACAAACATATATAACAATATCAGACACGCAACAAACTGCGGAAGAAAGTAAAGAAAAAACACATAAACTAAAAATAAACGAGCTTTTGATGTGCGTATCGATGAAACAACGAATGCTTCATAATTTCCTAAACAACGTATATCTATCATAGCTGCCAGGAGACATTAAAATTGTACGGAGATCTTCGAAACCTCTCTCAAAGGATCGTGTAAATCAGCTCAGCGTATTATGTTAGTACACCTCCTTACAGAAACAAAAGCTTGCCGGGCACGCAAATACTTGCGCCGAGATGGAAAAAAGCTACAAACGATGCAATGAGCAGTAGCCATCTCCGATAATACATATCTCGGGCTGCTACTCGGTCGGTTCATTAAAAACTCGCAGACTCGTTGCGCGCGCTGCGAAGATCCTTTTTATCACCATTATTTACGGCGGCGCGCGTCCATGATTAAATCTCGCGCGTCCGGCTTGTGAGCGCAATGCCCCAACATCATGCGATAAGGAACCGAGAGAAGGTAGCAGAATAAAGAGAGAAAAAAAATTGGAAACATTTACTACGAGCTACGGAGATAGCTCAAAGCCTCCGTAAATATATATATAACACGGCTTTTTCCAAAGTTTCACGGGTCGCGAATGCAGCCCCCTAGCGCGCGCTCCGCAGTATTTATATATATAGCTGGGCTTTATATGAGCGCTTTAATGGATGTTTTTATGTCCGGACCGGCTCGTCAAATAGTTTGGCCGCACGCGCGCGTGTTGCGAGAACGGAAGTTTTTTTCTTTTTTTTTGCTTCTTACCTCTCTGCCACTGGCTTTCCGCTTCTTTGCTTCAGCTGGTGCGCGCACGCGGAGAAACGAGCGCCGCAATCGCGGATTGATCAGCCGTATGAAATAGGCGGATAAATATATAAGAAACTATGCTATACCGATATATAAAAAAGGGAGTCATTGATTTTTTGGGGTCACGTGCTCGCGCGCGCAGCTTATGCTTTATGACCGAGTTTGAGCCGATTAACGGTGATTGCTTCAACACATATTAGAGCGGGAAAATCTATTTACGTTTGTTGACAGCTTTAGCACGGTTGCAAAAATTTATGGACTCGTAAAGATCTCTGCACCCGAGAGAGTGCGTATAATATACTATTGTGTGCGTGTGTGTGTGGGTCTCCACTAACACTGGCTTGACGCGGGTGACTGTGAAAGCAAGAGATTCAAAAAGACGTTAGTGCGTTCGAGTTGCCGCTGTTGCTGCTGGCCGTTAACGCTGATTAAATTCTTAAGAGAGGGGTGGACAAAGCTTACCTTTTTTTAATCATATTTTGCGCTTTGTGAGAGAGGAATGTGTCGAGATTACGACGTGCTGGCATTTCAGCAGAAAAGATTCCTGTGTATTCTCTACCGTCTCACATTAATATGCAAAATATGTGTATTTAAAACTCGAAAAAAAATAGTTCGACCTTTTAATTAATAATACTTTTCGAGTCTTTTATATTCTTCGATATAAAAGACATTTTCAAAGAAGTTTTGTTAGAAGATATTCTTGAAACGTGCCAGGAGACGTCATAGTCATATCAATTTTTCACATCGAGCGCAGCCGACTGCAAACGATATCCCAGAGGGATATTGGCGAAACATCGAGCAGAAGAATATCTATATATAGGTACAACGCATCGCGTGTCAGAAAAATGTTGGTAATAAATATATTTCACTATGACAGCTGTGAATATAAGAAAGATTTTAATTATGCCTGCAATTAAGAGTGTTAAATGAACGATGAGTAAAACTACACCGAGGTCCATCAGTAATACCCCCTTTCTCTTTTTTAACCCTATCTCGACTGTCTCTCTCTCTCTTTTCCCTGCTCTTGGCACTATTTCTACTGACCCTTTTTCCTCATTTCTGTGCAGTAAGCTTTCAGCATTTCTTATATATTCTTAGTATACTGACAATGAGTCGCTCTTATATATATTATTGGCCTTCGCCTCGACGTCCAAACGGTAGTCGAAAATGGTCTAAATCCTCTGAAATTGACGGTGCGTCGTCACTTACATAGCTGTATACGCTTATATATATACCTCTATATATATCCCGGATTGTCACTGACACGAAGAAATATAATCTCAACCTTTGAAAGCTATTTACGCTCCCTCTTCTGTTCTACCTTTATTTTTCTGCTTAAGAGAAAGCCGATTTCGATTCATTCATTGTCATTCTCGAATTGCTTCGACTGAAATTTTCATTCGGACACTGGCGAGGATCGAGTTTAAGCAAAATCGACCCAATAAATTGGTTCTCTGTAATAACAGTTTAATAGCCCCCGCTTTAGAGGTTGAACGTCGATGCCTCCTATAGCTCGCGCGTCAGTCTTCAATTTCAGATTACAGCAGCAGCCGTAGCAGCAGTATTGCATCACATGAAATATGCAGTGCGCATAGCAGCCACCTCTTTACAATGCAGCTCGAAACCTTGCAGAGCTGTTATCTCCGCAAAAAAGACATTGCCTCCAATCCTCAAGTCCATCGCCTTTGGCAAGGGAAAAATATTCTCTTCAGGCATGACAGAGTCGAAGCGCGCAAATATATATATATATATATATATATATATATATATATACGGGCTATTTCACGTTAACCTGTGGAAAAATTTTTCAAATTTCGGCCAAAATTTATTTCCTAGTTCAGTATACCCCCGAAAGAACGTAAAAAAAATTTTAGGTCTCCAGGTGCCTTCGTTGCAAAGTTATAGCAATATCAAAATTTGAGATTTAAGATTTTTTCAGATTTTTGTGCTTTTATCGCAAACTTAAATGATTTTTTATATATTTTTTGTTGCAATTTGTCTGTAGAATACTGTAAGATTTTTTTTGAAATCCAATCAGCTGATTTTAGATTGGATCTTATACCATGGTTCCGTAGATATATATATCATGTAAAAGTGCTCGGCCCATCATCGGACTAGGCTCATTTTAGAGGTATGGTTATAAAGAAATTTTGACATTTTTCAAAGAAATCGCGAGTGGCGCATTTTAGTTACAGCAATATAAAGAAAATCTATGTGTATTTCGTATATCTATAGATATTGATACAAAAATCTAGAAATATATATATATATATATATATATAAAAAATACACAGAGATTTGCTTTACATTGCTGTAACTAAAATGCGCCACTCGCGATTTCTTTGAAAAAAATGTCGAAATTTCTTTATAACCATACCTCCAAAATGAGCCTAGTTTGATGATGGGCCGAGCACTTTTACGTGATATATATATATATATATATATATATATATATATATATATATATATATATATATATATATATATATATATATATCTACGGAACCATGGTATAAGATCCAATGTAAAATCAGCTATTTGGGTTCCGAAAAAAATCTTACAGTATTCTACAGACAAATTGCAACAAAAAATATGTGCATGTTTGTATACCTAAAATGATTCTTTCGTGTCTTAAAAAATCATTTAAGTCTGCGACAAAAGCTCAAAAATCTGAAAAAGTCTTAAATCTTAAATTTTGATATTGCTATAACTTTGCAACGAAGGCACCTAGAGGCCTAAAATTTTTTTTACGTTCTTTCGGGGGTATACTGAACTAGGAAATAAATTTTGGCCGAAATTTGAAAAATTTTTCCACGGGTTGACGTGAAATAGCCCATATATATAAATATTATATATCTATTCGAGAGTATATGGCATTGGCCGTGTACACTTCGACTAATTCCCGGAGGGTCTGCGCGCGAGCATGTTTAGGTAACTATAACTGGCCAGCATAGCAGCGCGGAATTTCGTACACATCGGGCCATCGCGTGCGAGCCAAAGTTACACCTCCTGCTTCATGGCTGCTACTTGTATCTATATAGCCACGGTAGGGCAAGGCGCTTTTCGAGAGGCGCGAGCCGTGGGCGCGAGGCAGACAAATTCTATTACAGCCTCGCCATCGAAGGTCCCTCTCTCACTCTCTCTCTCTCTCTCTCTCTCTCTCTGCTCAACCACGCGAAAGGACAAGCACAGTATCTGCCGGAAATCGCGAATAGCCCAGCACTTCCCACGCTGATTAATTATCCGTGAAAATTTCCAGAGGCTGCAAGGCACACTGGGCTGAGGTGATAGAGAAGGGACGATCGAGGAGCCCTGTTATAATATTATAAAATAGCCTTGAAAATAACTCTATGCATTTTGTTAAAAAGCGAGTGTCAATGTTCTATATAGCATGACGTGTAGACGTACATTTGTTGAATATATGCACAAATACGTATGTATAAACATGTTATTAAACTAAATTGGGAATCGGAACTTTTCAATTGAAATAAATGCTTCAAAGTTAACATACTCTCAAAGTTTGTTATGTATTACATTCCTATTTCCATTTAAGTACTTAGTAAGATTTGCGTCCAGGCTTTAATAGTGACCCAGTTCATGTCTACAGCCGTCGGTTACAATGAATCATGATTACACAGAGCAATAATAAGGAACACTTATTGTAAATAAAACTAGAATACTATGTAATAACTAATTTAAATTGAAACGTATTCTATGTGCTTTATATATATTCCTGAGTCAAATTAATGGATTGCAAATATTTGTGATCTATATTTACTATTAAAAAGGCTATTATTAGTAAAACTAATTTATATAAAGTCGTACTTAACTGTTTTCACGTATTTGTAAGATATGTATTACACAGAAAATTTAGGTATACTTAATTTTCTCTCATAATAGAACCTGACAATCATTCGTTCAAAGCGAATTTATATACACAAAAACTGTGGAACTTTCACTTCAAACACTTTTGCTAGTGTTTATTTATCCGGTGATCACGGAAACAAATTCCATCATTAAAGTAACATTACAATGCATGAAAGAAGTATTAGGGACATCACCAAAATTTATGATACAGAAATTGCAAGTGTGTGCGCGACGCAAAATTTATGCCACCTACGTTTGAAAATATTTCTGACAGTTTGTCGAGTATCTTTGCCGCAATGGCGTGTGAAGCTTCAGGGCTGGAATAAGAAAAAAGAAAACGAAGGTAAATGGCCCAAATATATTTCCCAGACAGCTTGTACGCTGAGAAGGAAATCATTTTCGTATAAAATATATGGCTAGTGAGAAATCTGAGTTCCCAAGCAAAGTCAAAAATCTACATCTGATTAGTTTGATGATTGCATAATGCAGAAGTATAGATTAGGATAGAGTATTTGAGAAGCGAACTCCATTTAAGCGTTTTTGGCAGAGTCATTAAATTTGTGTTTTTTAATTATTAACAAATGTACTTGTCCTTTTAAGTTAATATTCTGTTCCTTTTATATGATATATGCGCCATTCCATTTTTTTACGTTTCTTAGGAAATATAAAATGTGAAAAAAATGGAAGCGAATCGAGACCATATACCATCAAAAACTTATAAACCAATTACCAAAAAACAGGCTATATTACTCGGTAAGTCGTTAATTGACTGACTGGATGAATAAAAATTGTTCCTTCCATTTTCATCAACAGCTGAGGCCAAGAGCTTTAATTTGAAAAAATATAATCGAGATTGACCGCTTCTATAGAAAATTATGAACAAGTTGAACTGGTCTTTGGTAATTGGTAATTAGCTCGTAAGGTTTTGTTGGTGTATGGTTTCGACTTGCTTCTCTTTTTCTTTACATGTTGTATGTCCTAACAATAAAATGTAATGCATCGCATGCAATAGTCTCAACACGCATTATCAGAAGAAAATAAAAGCTTTACGTTTTATTGTTCGCACATTTAGTACAATTTTTATCTTATCCAATATATAAACGTTACGTCATTCTCACGAGGTAAGTAACGAAAATGCCTCTGGAATATCGTTTTTTCCCAGTAATGCATTAGCTACATAAAAGCGGGACTTTCAGAGGTACCTACAAAGGCAAGAGCATCAACCGAACTCACTGCTATAAAAATAGAAAAAGAATTACAAGCTCAAAGTATAAAAACTTCAAGAATCAAATAAAGGAATTCTGGAATTAAACAAGTAAAAGGTAGAAAACGCATAAATAAATTTAAAATTGTAATATAATGTAAGATAAGTGTTTTGAATTTTTAATTTGTTTCAAAATCTTTGGATGCTGATTTACATAAATAATTCTAAACAACAGTAGTTACAATGAACGGAAACCAGGCTTTATTTTGACCAAGCACTGTGATTGCTATTATAAAAATGTCTCTATATGACACTAGTGTGAATATTAATTGAATTATTTTGAAATAGTTTTAGTCTGGATCGGTTAAAATATGCAGTAAAAAAAATTGTTTAGTAATAGTGAATAATTACAATTTATTCGCCATCTATAAATTAAAATGTTTTGAAAATAATCTTTAAATCGATCAACGAAAGTAGATGCAGACAAAGAAGAGAAAATTTGAAAGTATATAAATGCCGAGCATCTAATATGGATTAAGAGAAGCAGATCTCCATAATGACCAGAGTAACTTTATAACCGAATAAAAAGGTGGCTGTTGAAATTTGCAGCTTAACCTGCTGCCAGCGCCAGATCTACTTTAAATTACATAATTCACTTTCACAATATAAAAGATCAAAAAAAAGAAAAAGAGCGAGAATGACGTGGCCGAGAAACGGAATAAAGGAGCCATCGTATAGTTTCAGTTTCAGACTCCGGTGCTTCTCGAACTTGAAATCGGCCCCTCATCTCTGGCTCGTCCGCAATAGCGATTGCTCACGCTGCTGAGGCGCGATATAGCGGCTTTCGATCGCCCTTTAATTATCACAGCCCCAGCGCGTAGTCAACGACTTAGCAATTCAAATGGCAAATTCGCGGCTGCATCCTTGACTCGGGTATAGGTATCTTATGCTAGCAGTGTGTATACATGCACTCATAGCATATATAGCAGTAGCAGAGTAGAGCAGGCACCTGTCTGCAAAGTTTTGCGCCGCTCGGGTATATGTCAGGCAAGACGTCCGTCCGGCCGCATAACTTTGCGCACTTTGAAAGCACCGGGATGAGCCATATAGAAAATTGGTTTCGAGTGGAAGCCTGGCTTTTTTTAAATTCGCTCCACGAGACCAGACTTCAACGAGGCAGAGAAGGAGAAGGAGGAGCTTCTGAGTAATTGTTTTGGCGACGACAAGTTTTCCGCGAGCGTTGGCCCTTTCTGCGGAGAGTTTGAAATTTTTATGCGGCTCATGAAAATGTAGGCGGTGATGATTACTTTTCCTTCTTCTGAAAGGGCTCGACTGTATTAGCGATTTACGGACGGAATGAGTAGGAAATTACTAAAGGAACTCCTTGCCTACCACTATATACGTTTTAGGTATGGCTTATGTTTCATTAGCGAATCATTTTTTTTCTTTAAGTTTTAATTGTTTCTCTTCTGTTTCGAAGTGCTAATAGACATACTGTCGTAAGGATGTATTGCAGACATTTGTGTACATACTTTTGCTTGACTAATCAGAAATGAAATAAGCAGATGCAATATGTAATACTTATATTCAATCTGTCAAAAAGCTATACATGAAAGAATAACCGACTTTTACGAGTCCTTTTTATTTGGAATATTGGATATACTATACCGATACATTATTATGATATTAAGAATGTATATATAAATCAAGTTGTGTTATTGCATAGATGATCAGATATGTATTCATCCAACTTTGATACACAGTTGTATATAATAATTGAAACGAATGAAGCTATATCATCATGTGCGAGGTTTTGATGCAATAAATCGGAATTTAATTTACTAATCACCTATATTGGTCTCGTACTTGTTGCTTGTAATATATTATTAGTCTACCAACATTAGTAAATTAATACATCTATATAAATGTATTGGATACTTATTTTCGATGGATGATTGAATGTACCCTTTGTGGTTTGTAATTAATTATTGTGTATACATGTTTGTAAAATTAGCATAAATACAAATCGAATATTGAATAAAATGTCAGCTTTAGCTCTACAACAAAACGACGGCATCATAAAATTTAAAATCAAAAGAGAGAATAAAGTACATCTATAAATATGGATAATAAATTACTAGCTAACAGTCACAATCGAATCGCGACAAATTTACTTGTTGATTTTTTTAAAGACATTCCAATGGTAAAAAACCAATTCTTTTTTTAAGTCTCATAGTTATGATATCATAAAAGCTGTAAAAGCTCATCAAACGACAGCTCGCCAGCGATCTGTTAACAGAAATTCAATCCTCACGTTTATTTGCGCCGCAGAAAAAAAAGCAAATACCTCTGACAGTCACGCCCAAATAACATTCCATTTTACCCCTATGATCATCCACTCGAAAGAAGAAAAAAACCGACAGTACTCGAACAAAAGCGCCGGTATAAACACCGCGCGGCTAATAGAAGGATATATCAGCTGACGTAAATGCAGAATAATACTCACCAAGCGAAAGTGTTGGATGAAAGCAGCGCGTCCTTCTATATCAAAAAGCAGCTGTTGTTGGGGTCGTCCTCTCTTTCCCCTAATAGAAACGTGTCCCACTAATTTTGCACTAGCCCGCCTGCACTATTACTCGATCGATGCATGAGAACGTGCCGAGGCGGGCGCGACGACACGCACCAGCTTTCTTCCTCTCTTTCTCGCTCTCTCTCTCTCTCTCTCTCTCTCTCTCTCTCACACACACACACTCTCTCTCTCCCACGACCTCTTACTTATCTCGATTCACGCGAGCGCAACGGCACCTCCGGCTTCGTCCGACGAGCGCGAAATCGTCGCTGCTCGGCTACTCGATCCCATCTCTGATGCTCCGACGACGAGCTCTGCTGCAGCCTCCGCCTCATTTTAGATCTTCTTCATCGCTACGTTTTTGCCGCGACTTCTTCCGGCCACTCCTCGCGCTACTTATGACTCCGCCTTGGCCTCTGCAGTGTGTATACTCCGAGTGACGCTGATAGCTTCTATGCCATGCTCTTTGCTCGTCGAGACTTTTTACGAGAGTTATGACTCTTCTGCCGGTTCTCGTACCCTCGGCTGTGCTGGCGAATTAACGCGCTGCGGATAGATCGTGATGCGCACTCTCGCTGTTTTCCTCCGCAGTTTTCTCTCTTTTTTTCTTTTTTTTTGTTGGATTGTTATTGAGATTTAGACAGACTTTTGCTCGAGTACATCAGACATGTTCCAACGGCTACTTTTATAAGCTGATATATATATATATATATATATATATATCTACTTGGCTGATGAGAGTGGTTTTTAACTTCTAATTGCCGAGTTGTTGCATCGCCGCGGTTACAAGTAACTTCTACCTCTACGTTCGAACAGTTACTTTTTTCACTTACTTTCTTAAATGATGTACGTATCTATTTTACAGAACGTCAATGTGCTCTTAGCGTTATATAGGCGAAAATCTTTGACGTTTAATGATTGATATAGGAATCTACGCACACATACTACGTACTTTGTCATTTATCTAAATTTACGTCCTACGCAGACAAGAGTAATAATATTCCAGGTGCAGCAGATGCTTTTTTATTTCTCCGTGCTCCAAAGGTATCGCGCTTTATTATTATTATTACGTGTAGGTCGTTTCGGCGTTTACTGAACAGACTTTGGCATTTTATTTATCGAACTGCGTTTATTACCCCTTTCGTACACTCGATCCTTAAAACGATCCCGCGTTCGTTCACATAGTGCGAGTTCTACAGCGAGGGCAAAGAAAAAGAATCAAGACAAGATTTCAAGTCAATCACTGTTAAGGTGAGTCCACGGCAGAGGACTTGTTCTCCAGTCTCTGCTTCTCATAACCAAGAAAAACACACATGAGAAAAAGAGGAGGGGGTGGGGTGGGGGTGGGGGGCGCGCACACCCTCGAGTATATGATATTATACGGGAAAAGACAACCACCGGCGAGAGGGCGGCTGACTGTTCGCTCGCGGCTGCTCGCACGTCGGTGAACGAACGACGACTGGCAAGCCGTCGCGCGCGCGCGAATCCCGTGACTCTCTCCCAGTCGGAGACGAACGAGTGCGCGCGCGGGGAAGGCACCCTATAGTGTACAAGAGAGGGAGCCTCCTACCCGCGAACCTCTCGTGCGGTGGCTATATTGCTGCGCGCGCGATCGCCCCCACAGTGCAGCTGGGAGCCGATAAAGGGGGAAAGCAAGTGTACGAGAGGGGAGGCGAAAATCGCACGGCGTTTGAAAAAAAATACCACTCTTTCTCTCTTTGTCTGGGCAATTGCCGGTTGCTCTGCTTTTCCTCGATGTGTGTGTGTGTACTTGAGCGTTCCCGTGAGCTGGAAAAACTGTCTTTGTTTTTGTTTTCAGAAGCTGCAGGCAACCCTCAGCTGTAGTACTACGTTTCAGATGTGCGTTGTTCGGCGAAAAAGTTTGCAGCAGTTTAAGAATTTTTCGTCTTTCAAAGGCTCGTTTATGTATGCATATGATGTTGCTCTAACGAACTGTAATTGTATTATGGGAGAGTTGAACCACATTTTATTTTCTACGGCTGAGTCCGTCTGTACTGACTCTAAATAATATATGAGTTGACAATGTGTCGAAATACGTATGGTTTTTCATGCAATTTTAACGAGGTAAAATTGTCTGGCCATTTTTTATTTCCTATAGTATCTCGGCGTGTCTCGTTCAGACGAGCATTAAAAGGTTAACGACCAATTTCTCAACTTTCCAGTTTCTCCTGACGTCAAGAACGTGGTATTCTACTTTAAATTAAAAGTCTTGTTACCTTTGTCGCGACATAATAACTCAATAATTTCCAATTTAAGATCATACGACGGGTTTACCTTATACGAAAAAGGCTTAAAATAATTGACTATAACGTTCTATCGAATTTAAAATTGCCTACATTTTTAGCATCAGCGATCTGATGCACCTACGGCGTTCAAAGCAGCAATACCATAATACTTATTATAATTTTGTTTATAAATTCTTCTTGCCCGGCTTTAGCATTTTGCTTTAAATCAAAGAAAGGATGCCCACGGATGCGTAAAAACTAGGAAAACGCAGGTAAACGTATATACCGCTATTGTCGGCTATTATTTAATATCGAAATTTCAATATTGGAATAACATTCAGTCCGGGAAAGTGCGGGAAAATATAAACTAGTCAATTTTGCTGAAATAAGTGAAAAAAATCAATATTTTATCAGGCATTCAGTAGTAAGAATCAGAAATATTAACTTTTTTGGCATTCCCCACTTCATACAGAAGGCAATTTATATTCAAATACTTAAGATTTTAATTATTCTTCGTACCGAAATCGATTTTATACGATCCCTGCGTATTTAGTCATGCATCGTTATGAGAATCCCCCTTTTTATAGAACAAAAAGCATAACTGATAAAATTGATTATTAAAATTGCAAATATACAATGTAAACAGAATGGATATAAATATTCAGTACTTTCACTTATAAATAACTTGTATCAATATAATTATATGGTATATATATATTTGCATTAAAGTTTATCTTATATAAATCACAACAAAAATTCGTAACTTCATATAAGACAAAAAAAATCTAGTAGTTTCTTTATCGCACTATACCTAATACTTAGCAATATTTCTCACACGCATATACCTAAATATCGCTATTGATCTTTAAAGAAGAGAAGTAACTGAAGTAAAATTAACTGCATGCCATGTCTGACACAACACGGAACTTACTACTTAGCAATCAAGTAATACTTTAGAATTTTTATACAAATAATTTGTTTTTAATCGAGATTCAGTACAAACGCTGTTGTGTTCTATTAATCAATGGGGAATATTTAATAAACAAAAATGCGAAGTAACTACCCATACAGGCTCCAATAAGTGAGGCAGAGCCAAGAGGTACGAAGGCGGGATGAACAGGTCTGCATATATTATATATAGGGTGACGAGCGATGCAGTTCGCTTGGTACAAAATATTGCGCGAGGTACATACACAATATATAGTTGCACAACTTCGTAATCTGTCTGGAAGATGGAGGGGGGGGGGGGGGTCGGCTACTCTGTGGTGCGCCGGCAAATCGGTAGCTGTTGACAGGGATGCGCGCAAAATAAAATCATCCTCGACGAGGTAGCAGCAGATGTCGACTACAGGCCGTTCGATGCACTGTTTATTATTTACCAGTAAATACGCGAACGTATAGAGGGATGCCGGGAAAGAGTGAGGGAAAGCGAGGCAGAAAGTAACGGGGAAAGGGAAAAGCACTGTAAACGCCGACTTGTTTACGGCGGCTGCGGCGCTGAGGGCTGCTGTTGCTGCTGCACGTAATGTTTACTCGAGAGTAGGAGAGGGAGAGAGAGAGAGAGAGAGAGAGAGAGAAAGACTTTGTTGCTGCTGGTATGGCCTATTTTTTCCGCGTTAGACTTTGACACGTACTCTATTTTCTAATAGAATAAAAGTGCACTCGCGGAATTGCATGTATGATAATTTTCTTGTTATAGCTTTTCGAGCATCTCTGATTCATATATACAGCTATCTATCTAGATTATTGCGAATTATATTTTGTATTACAGAATAATTAATCGAGAAGATTCTTCGATGCTCCCGTCTAAGCATTATTATTGTACACGATTTTCATATGTATAGGGTATAATGGTATTTGTGTACACGTGCGAAGCCGATCCGCATAGAAAACGAAATTATTCACAGAAACCTTCAATAAAAGATGTTTCAATAAGCTGAATATAAATCAAAATACATCGTTATGTATGAAATGAAATATATAAGGATATATACTTAACCTGCTGGTATCGTTACACATTACAGAATAGATCAATAAAAATTATTGGAAAAATGATACTGACTACAACGTCCATTCAAAAGGTAGGTTTTTTATAGTAAAGTTATTATTTATTATATTGTACAATGATTTATTTACAAAGTATTCATATAAGAAATCGAAAAGTATTATATGAAATATATAGACGTAAACTTATAAAAGTATCAAAAATAGTAAATGGCTATAGCTTATACCGGCATAAATCTACTATAAAGTCTACTATATCTACATAATATGAAGGAATAATTTACGTTATGTTTTTAATTTTGGAAAGCCCCAAAGTATTGAAATTGCTGAAAACTAGATCAGAAAAAGTTACAGAATTTTCTTTCTATAATGATTATTACTTCATCTATTAATACAAACAATAAGAGTTTTTATACAAATAATACTAAATGCGGAATTCTGTTAATCTAGTTACGTCTGCTGTTTGTTATCAAAAGTATTTTAATGATTCAAGCATAGTTATATGCAAATGTAAGAAAATATCGTACAAAACACTGGTAAATGAAAAATAAATAAAAGCCCAGAATTTGTTCAGCGAAATCGATAGATTTTCATTTTTTATGATACACAAGCATACTTTTTTACACTTTCTCTTTCCCCCGACAAAACACACACACACACACACACATATATATATATATATATATATATATATATATATATATATATATATCAGCACCGATGGGAGAAAAAACACCTGCTGCAAATAGATTCAGCCAGAATAAAGCGCAATCCAATGGAGTGTACTGATTGCGTAACAAGCGCAAAAACACGACCAACATCCTTCATGCACGATTTCAACAGCTCTATAATATGTGCAGACCAGCTGGCGTTATACTGCATGCTGGCCGCAGTATACATATACGTATAGCGCAATAGCGCTGCGCTCAATGAAAAACGCGTCGAGCGAAGTCTTCGCATAAATGATTCAGCTATAGATTCGTGTTTTATAAATGAAACTAGGCATTGCGCGCGAGAGAGCTGTTATCGGCCTCGTGCGGCTGCGGCAAAAAACTTCCGCAGTAGTATGAGTGTGCGTGTGTGGTGTATCCTCGTGCCAAATAGTAAATTCCGCGTTCGAATAGAAGCCGTAAAAGAGAGAGAGAGAGAGAGAGAGAGAGAGAGAGAGAGAGAGAGAGAGTGCTTCGTTTACACATTTATTTGACGATGCACGGGGAAAAGGGACAGACGCTTTAGGGTACATGAGGGACGTATTTCTTGTTCCCCTCATCAACTTTTTCCGCTCCTATAGCTTCTGCAGAATTGATTCGGCGGCACTATACTCCGTGCTTTGCGGACGAAAATCGTGGAAAGCGTTCGTTAGGAGAATTTTCCTACTGTATTTTTCATGCAGCCACTTGGCCTTGAACTGGACTCGGTTGTACAGCTGCCGCGGAGAAAGGGCAGGTGTGCGCGCACAGCCGCGCAATAAGTATTCATGGGACTGCTGATGAATGCTTTTACCTGGGCCAAATTAATTCGACTTTATGAAGCATAAAAAGGATGTTCGTGGCTGGTACGGATAAGCTTTTCTCCTATAGCTATTGCTTTTGTTCGTCAATGTATAAACTTTTATATAGACTTATAATATTCGGGATGTATATATACATCCTTAATTGCTACACACACTAGTGCTCATTATTTATGTTTATCTCGCGCGTATATAACCGCCGTTTCAATAATTCTAGCAGGTCGTTTCGATTGTTCAATAATGTTACCGGTAGTGGTTGTAACACATTTTTTTACGAGAGATCGTATCTGTATATCAGTTTTTATGGCGGCAGTACATCAATATAACCAAAATATTCAACAATCTTATGGCAATTCAATTGAGGGCTTTGCCGATAGATATAATTTTTTCGAGATCATTACAGTCGAATCAAAAGCAATGCGAGGAGGAAGGTCGTTGCGACGTCGTTGCGGGACAGCCTCAGTATATAGCTGCGCGGCCAGGACGCTCGAGCGACAGGGGCACTCGAAGCACTCAGTCACTCCTCTCGGCTGTGGTATTCCTTTACACGTTGCGCGTGACGAGTGTGTGCTTTTGACAAAGAGCACACGAACGCATGTATTGAACAATGAACACGGCTCTGCCTCAATATCTGTGCACTATAGCGGCAAAGGCTTTTTTTCGAATCACGCGCACCGCGACGCTTCTATTTTTAATTAGTACCAATGGAGTTCCTCCTTTTCGAAAGTTTGTCCTGGAAATCTCATTGATGAAACAACCTGATTTATCGTAATGAAAACCTTTCGTACCGTTGGAAATTCTGAAATGTTTGCCTATAGTTGAAATATGTTAGGTATACTTTATTAAACTTGAGTATTATTATTATATTTCTCGCATCCTATATGTTTTTCATTTTTTACTCAATTAAAACATATATGATGCTTCAATTAAGTATATTCGTTATCTGTATTTCATGATATATAAAAAATATTGAGTCCTAGTTTTAAATCTAGTATTGATCTGTATAGAATGTTAAAATAATTGCTGAAGTTATCAAATTGATAATTACAATATCTGCTACGCTATAGAAGAAACAAAGAAATAATTGTGTTGCGCATACTTAAATTCAAAAGAGATTAACTTCTGCCGAAAATACTTTGTTGACTAACGAAATCAAAAACTTATGAGACTCATTCATAGAATTTTGAAATATTGCATTTTCATAACAGAAACACGCAGTCACAGTTATTCATTTATGCCACAATAGAAGTCTAGCACAAGGCAGCATAGAATTCAAATCCTCCTTTTCTCACGGAGGCGCGCATAAAAGAACTTTCCGCTCTCCATTGCGATAAAGAATCCGCCTCAATCCTTTTCGTTTATCAGACTTCTTTTTTTCTTAGCTGATTTTCTTCTCTCCTCGCGGCGAGTGCAAGAAACGCACCAGGCACGCTGCGATTTAAGCAAACGGCAATGACGCTTTTATTTTTGTCTCTACATTCGCCAATGTCTTTTTCCGCCTATATCCTCTCTTACTCGCACTTATATACGCTTCTTGAGCGTCCGACCGCGCGAAATTCCGAGAGAAATCTCAAGTGGTCCACAGGGACATTAATTCGCTGTCTTAATGCCGTGCACTTAAGTCCGAGCGTAGACAATCGCTAATCTCGTCCTGAAATATACACCACTGCCTTAATCCTAAAGCCTTATTTAAACTGCAAAACCGCATCTTTTCTTTCTCGCTCTTCTTCGTCCTCTCCACCTGCTATCCTCTCTGATACGTATACCCGCAGGTGATATCGTTAGAGAAAGCCATTCTCGCGCTCTCCGCAAGTTTGTCAAAAGCGATGCGGAATAAGTAAAGATCTTTGATTATACTTTTGTTGGCCGTTGATGAGATGCAATCAGTCTTGTCAAGTCGAAAATTTCTGATATTTTTTACTTTAATGGATGGATGGATCATGACCTAGTTTAATTATATATAGCGTATATTCATTATAAAGTTGTATTATATGCACTTTAAGTTAAGCGGTTCCATTATGAAGTGACAGATTCATCTGACTAGTTTGGAAATTCAGTGTACAACAAAACATTGATAAATTTCATTTCTTCAAAAGCTCAAGATAAACAAGATGATCTTTTACTTGATCCACATTTATGAAATACTCTTGACATGCATTTCACATTTTAAAGTATGCTCTTGAATATAGTCTGCCAACTTTTACAACGTCCAAAGTATACTTTTACAACGTCTGCCTTTGATGGCTGTCTAATAGATTCGATCTACGACTTACTGGTCGGCGTAGCTTGGTCCAATGCCAAATGAAGATATTCAGCCAAGGCTATTTGCACCTACTTACAAATGCACTTTAGTGAAGAAGCATCGGAAGACTCCATGACCTGAAGGGCTGTTCCTGTGAATTTCGAATGTACGAGCATGAAAATCTAGGGTAAGTTCGCGGTACCGTACAATCATATATAGACTGATTTTATCTAATAAGTGTCTCTATTCTCTAAACAAACTTACTCAGAGACTCGTAGTTTAAGCTCATAAATAATTTGTAGATTTGTAAACTAAGCTTTGAAAATTTTGAGAAACTTTTGATTCATATACTTTAACTAACGATCAATTAGTAAGTAACTATTTAAATAACGACTATAGATTTAAGCACAATTTCAAATATATCGAGCAAAACTGCGAATGTTACGCGCTTAAATTGATCCCTAAAATAGACAAATTCATAAGATGAGCTTACCTATAAGAGCCGAAGATCAAAATATAAACTCTCAATCGAATATGCGTTCTGCATGATATATGAGATCCAGGTGATCGATCGCGTCTGTATTACTCGCGATCAATTCCATCTATTCGTAATCCGTTAGCGATCGTCGTCCCCTTCGCAACGCAAATATTCAGGTCACCACTGCTATCCCCCTCTGGCAATCCTGGAATTCGAAAACACAGGCTTTAGTCGTATGAAAAATACATTAAGTTGTCTACCGCCTTATGTTACTTAATTTATGCATGTTTCCAATGCAATCGCCCATGATGGTGTTTATCCATTTTATAGAGAATGATCGCTTGTTTACCCAAAACCATAAAAGTCTTATTATGCATTTTCCCTGTAGATAAAACAGGATTTTTCAAAGATTGATAGCATTCATTAAAATTTTTTATTCATCAACTAGCCATCTCATATCAAAAATGAAAAATAAAGTTAAGTATGAATTTGGCTGTTTTTATGCATCCATATATATTGTGACTCCTAACAATTCATGCAACTCATTTATATTTGTATAGTTTTTTATAAGGAGAATTTCAATCCATATTTTCGATGCAGATAATTTTGGAAAATATTTAATTTGATAATATATTTAATTCTTCATCCCAAGTATATTTATATATTTATTATTGCAAGGGCTTTATTTAAAATTCAATATGAAGTCGTTCGGAGATGCAAGTAAAATAAAATAAAATACATCAGTGCCCATTAATTCCTGCAGCTAGGCCATTGAGTAACTCCTGAACACTTTTTTTATATAAACCAATCATCCCTTATTTTAATCTAACCAGGTTATAGAGAAAAGGCTATAGCTCTTTACAGCTCAAGGATTACGGAGACGGTAAACTAACTTAAGCTCTACAAAAAATGAACTTAATTTTCTATTGTTATTACGGCAAAAAAGACGGTCCATTTAATTATTAAGGAATAAG
The DNA here is from genome assembly GCA_020010945.3 of Muscidifurax raptorellus. Taxonomy (NCBI): domain Eukaryota; kingdom Metazoa; phylum Arthropoda; class Insecta; order Hymenoptera; family Pteromalidae; genus Muscidifurax; species Muscidifurax raptorellus. Next base: position 19,275,626 of record CM052077.1, on the reverse strand, counting down.
GACTTTAACCAGTTAAATAACGTATATCAAATATTGTTAATGGAATATCATGACGGTTGAACATAGGCAAATACACGAGATTGTACATCTATATGTACTGAAATTGTACTGTCACAGCCACTCAAGGTAGGGAAAAATAAATGTAGTTGTATATCTTTATATAGTCTTATATTAGCAATAATATGCATATACCGATACAAATATTTAGTCATCAATACATATTATTACATCAATACATACCTTGATATGATTCAATGCATTTCTCGCCACATGAATCGGTACTAACAAATATACAGAATTTATCAAAACATTATTTCTGACTTGATGATTTTGTTTCTACACGTAATTGTAAAAGCATACCTGCTTTTAAGAAATACCATGTGAAATACTAAATCAAATATAAAAACATTTTACTTATATATAACAATATAAATATAAAATCATCAAAAAATTCAACAGTTGTTAATTAATATATCATATTCAAAGACATCTTTTATGAAAAATAGAAACTAAGTCACTTTTTGCTCAGTATGTTTGTTCTATAGCGAGTGAATGGGGAGCTAAAAAATATTATTACCTTGAATGAGATAAAAATAAAAATGTAAATGTAATCAACCCGACTTTCGACGAATGAATGCACACCTGGTACAGGTATAAGGATTCCTTAATCTAGAGTCGAACCTGCTCGAAAATAGGAATGAAGAGGAAAAATGTCTTTGACAATTTCAAACTCCTTTTTTAGCATATATATATTCGTTCTTTTATATATAGTTTGCCATTTATTAAGATATTCTAAACTTTTAAAATAAATATATTTATTATACTATATTAATACATGATTTGACATTAAAAAAAAATTAAAGTACTCAATTTCTATATTTACAGTAATGCCCTATTTTAATACGTTTCTACATAATATTATTTATATATAATATGCTTATTATCTTAACATAAATACTTTGTCTCTCATAGTATTAATTTATACTATATAATTATTTTTGGTTAATTTTAAATTTATTGTCACGTGCTTTTTATACTTACAGTCAAAACTAATCGAAAGATGAATTACAGAGAAAAATCAATAACGATGCAAGGTAAGGAAGGTAACTGAAATCGCAAAGGGTGGCAAGTTCCGTTCAATGGTTTTATCTACAGAACACCAGCCGTCAGTAAAACTGGCTCTACTTTATCCACGATCGGACTTATCTTAATATGATAACACCCATTTTATTACTGATTTGTACTGCTCTAACGTTACTTTAATATGAAAAATCAGAAATGAAATTAACAAAAATAATATTATTTCATAATAATAGTACCGTTAAATAATAAAATAGGTTATAAGATAATTTACGCAGCAGCAGATTCTTATTCATCCTGCACTTCTTATTTGCTTGGAGAGATGGAGTTGTTGTCTACGATTGCATTGAAATTCGCCCATTAATACGCCCATTAAATTGATAGTTGGAAGAGTAAACTAGATATCAATATCTAATCTAAATGTGATAAAAATATTTTTATGTTAAATATTGGTTGGACTTGAAATTAAAAAAAAACGCTCGTACGTTACCTTTTATATATCTCACAAATTTTCAAGGTGATAAGTGACACATTCTAAAATGTGATTCTCTACTTGTATATGACTAACATTGAAAAAACTACGAATATACTGTTTTCTTATAATCACACCCCTGATAAAATGCTTAATATACGAGATCCATATGCTACAGATTAAAACTGCAGTGCATACAATTTGATTTTCAATCCTACACTGCCTGGTTCATGAGCAAAATGATTTCCATGCTAATAGATTTAATCATATAAATGTGCGCAAACTTAAACTGATGGTGTCATATAATCTCATAATATATACAATAATAATGTATGTACTAATAATGAATATCTCGCCCAATAATATTTCGTTCAAAAGCTATAATAAATGGATTTTTGAAATCAGGAGAGCTTTAAGATCGAACCATGCATTCTCTCGTAAAATACTGTCTACGAAATCGCGAAAGTCATAACTTTGGATACGGCACTCGTAAAAGTATGCTTTTGGTATAATAAGTACCTATGTGTCAAAGGAAAGCTTTAAATTTCTCTGTTAAGCGGAACACGTAGTCGCTTGCTACATTTTAAACCGAGCTTCAGTATGAAAATCGACAAAATTTCTTTTCATTCAATTCAGTTATTCTGTATTAACCAGAAAATATTTAAATTAATATTTACATGCATCAAAATCCCGTAGGCGATTTCATGCGTACTCGTATACGTAGCCATAGCAAATGTAAGTTAGATGCTAAATGTCGCTATATATGATTGTAAAATATTGTATATACGAGAATCTATCCAATAAACTTAAATTTATCTTTCAAAAAAAGGAAAAGGTAACAAAAAGCAATAATAAGTAGTCTGCGCTTTTTCCGAAAAAAGAAATAAGAAAAGCACGAAGCTGTAAAAAAGTGCCGGACATATATTACTTAATTTACGGTCCCAAAGGAAAATCTCAGGAGTCCGCGGCAGCATGCGCGGGTCTAGCACAGGCGTTCGCAGCTTAAAAGAGCTATTGTTTTTCATTAAGAAGCCGGAAAACCAGCAAGGCGCGGTGCCTGCAGCCCATCACCCCAAACCGGCAGCTCTTGGCTTCGTGAACTTCGCACCCGGTATAGTTTATCTTTGAGAGTATAGCTAAGGCGGCAGCGGTGGATGTTGCTCGTGGCTTTCGTGCATACGCAAATATATACACAGCGAAGTCGAAGTCGCGCGCAAGACTTGAGGTTGAAGGAGAGCTTTCGTTAAGGTCTATGTTTTGGGTAGCAGTATGCGGGCCAACTCGTGAAACATCGCGAGAAATAAAGGGGGCAGTCAGGCTTGCTGTGTACGTATGCCAGTCTCGTGATTCCCTCGAGCTGCTTATGCTTGCGGGCTGTTGCTCTGTTATATATATATATATATATAATCGTGCTCCTCCTTCCGCAGCTTCTCCAGTTACCAACAGCCACTCCAGACACAATGCTATACTGCTGCTACTGCTGCTTTTAATATATACGAACTTGTGAGCATGTCTGACGTTCATCACTATATGATAGAGTGACACTGCTGATGATTTATCGAGAAAGAAAGAACATATAAAAGGGTAGATGCGGAGAGAACACTGTTGGTAGAGCACTGTTGGTAGTACTCCCGGATAGATCATTTCAAGTGCCATCGCTACTGCGTACGATACGATAGAGAGATCGGCAATCGATATAGATGATTTTGAATTTGATTGGTTCTATTTTATGATAGTTGTTGTTTTATACGCGCGTATATTTGATCAATATTTATACCGACGTGCAAAGCTGTTCGGTAAATTGTAATTTTCCGAGGGCGTAAAAAACTTTTCTTGGAATCTCAAAAGGTGATAAACTAGCAACTTTAGAAGAACGGAAAATGCAGTAAGCAGATGAGATACTAAAAGAATTTTGGTAATAAGAAGTTTTAGAAGACGAAATAAAGGAAGTTTCGTTAATGGTATTACTGGGCACAGATCTGCAAAAGTAGTTTCGCGGCACTATATAGGTGTACTACTATAGGATACTTAGACTAAGAGTTTCAAATGTTTCAATGATTTTAAATGGCTGAACGCATAATTTTATCCAATCGCTGCATTAATTGGTAATTATAAATTACGTTTCTATTGTATGCGAAGATAAGTATGCGAGGAGTAATTATCGATAACTTTTGAATTAATATTGTGGTTTAGGATGTAGGCAGTGTATATGGTTAGTGTTTGAAATATTGATTTAATAGATAACAATGATACATTATTAATAATAACCAACAATAGGTAAAACAATGACATTTACTAGTGCTTCGCCCATTCGCTCCACCAGCCGGCCGACAGCACAACATTCAAACGTTCGCTCTCGCCCACGTCTCAAATCAGGCCTGCTCGCCCAAGTCGAAACTACCCTTTCGATCTCTCTCTCTCTCTCTCTCTCTCTCTCTCTCTCTCTCTTCCTCTTCAACCTTCTCTCTAGGGCTGTTCCTAGAGTGGCTCTTCATCTGTGGACCTGCGCATTTTACATTCTATTGTACCCTCCATCAACTTTGAAAAGAAAATCCATGCCTCACACGTCAGACAGTCGCGGCTAGGGTCAACTGAACTTCAAAGCTAAAAAAGAACACATATCCCGTTACATATTTTATAATAACGATGAGATTCAAGCAAGCTCTAGATTTTCTCTAGATTTTCTCTAAAAATCTGCTAAATTAGTTTCAAACAGAATACAAATTTTAATTTGTTAAATGAAACGACGATCGAATTACATTTTGAACGCGCTAAAACGCTTAACTTTTTCGTCTAGCCGCGTAATTTATTTCCTTTGACTTACATATATAATTATTTAATTATGCAAACTGTTATCCTACGTGAATTAACGTGTATTGATTGGAAATGCGTCTTCTAAAGACAGCGTTTCAGCGTAGCGGTCTATACACTGCTGCGTAGGCTACGCATGACGGATTCCATTTTGGAATAATCGGAGCTTATACTCGTCTCCAACCGATGACGGCTAATAAAACGGCGAGCTCGGAACACAATGGGAAATAAGATAATTCCTCTGTGCCCAGTTGCTCTGTAGAGACATGTCGTCTGAAAGTTCAGTGTCCTCATGAAAGGAGGCTCAATTTCGTTTCTGGGAACAGTTGATATATGTATAGTTTTTATCGCACATAAATTATTTGGTCTATAGCGTTTCGGGTCGTACATATATTTTAAAATGTATACAGTAAATGAGACAGAAATGCTTCGCTTAGATATTGTCAATAGCTGAGTTTCTCCTATATGTCACAAGCGTTAGCTTGACCAACTGCAAGATAGAACTGTGCATTTGTTTTAAGAAGCTTTATTTTGAGAAATGTCACTTGAGTATATGAACGGCTCAAGCTAGAACAGATCTCGAAAATGGAAACAGATGTTTAGATTTTAAGAAAGCCTGTGTTGTTTTATGAATTCACGGCCTGCTCCGACCGCAATGTCGAGTGACTGAATGAGCGCATACCGTTTCGAGAGCTGTAGAACAGGGTCTTTGTAGACTCGATACGTGCTTTTGATGCATGTTGACACCCGGAGATTTAGTTACAGTAGGGATTTTTCCAGCGATCGGAGGCGGCGATTGACAGTCGATTGGCAGTTGCGATTAGACGGTCGTAGAGTAAGTTAAGGCGTTTTATTGTTAGTTATGTCGAAGAAATCGAAAGTCGTTAGAAATCGAATATACACATTTTAAAGTAAATTTATTTGATTTACTTTCTGCAAACTTTATACAATATGTTCACACAGAGAGTGACATAAACATTTTTAATTTTTCGATTGAGTGTACATTGACTTTTAATCTCATTATTTAATGAAGTTATACATAACAATAAATCTTCAAATCCAAGCAATTTCAATTCATGATATCAATCAATTTCAATAATCAGAATAATACATTAATACAGCTAATGTAATTTATGCATATTATATTTGTATGCACTATTATAGTATAGTTTAACGTCAATTGATTATTAGCAGAATCCTGCAAGAGAATCTTGATTATATACATCAAATTAAAATATTGAAAAGTCTTTCTACGTAAATTCAATCTTTCAGTATCCTCCACAGAAAAACAACGAGTTAATTAGGTAGAGCAGCTGCTCCAAAAAAGATGAGAACGTAAAAGTACATCTGGAAGGTGTAGATATAGAGATAAAAAGTAAGAGAAATATAATAAAAAAATTTTATTAAAACGCGATAATACACGGAAATCTATAAGAAGATGAAGAGAAAAACGTCAGCATGCATAAAATAAAAGATGGCAGATGAAAGAAAAGTGAAAAAATAGAACTATAAAAGATGGATAGAGGGAAAGAGAGAGAGAGGGAATCCCGTGATGCGCGGCACTAGCCTCTTTGCGAGCAAGAGCTTTTGACTTATGAAATTACGTAGGACCTAGAAAGCTACCACTGGATAGGGTAGCCTCTCTTTTCTTTCTCCGTTCACGGGCTCCTGCTCTTTCTCTGTCTTACTCGTTCTCCTTAGCCCAAGAGACTTTTCGTTGACGCGGGAGGAAGAAGGTCTCGAGAAACGCGCGGTTTCTACGTCTTGTCGCTCGTCGACCTGGATTTCAAGCTCCGGATTTATGCCGCGCATTAAAATACGTCGGATTTCCACGCTGAAATGCACAAGCCCACGTGAAAATCTATTCTCTTTCTTTCGTCCTAGCTGGCGCGCGCCTCGTACGCATGAGGGCTTTCATATTCAATTAAAAAGCCGAATATAATTCTGTTTGCTGCAGAAGAATTCACGTATACATAAAACATATTGCAAGCTGCGATATTTTTAGATATCACATCAGATTTTGCCCAACGTATACTTCGTTCCATTTTCAATTTTTTTCTACATTATAGTTGCACGCATATTTTGAATAAATTTTTAATTAAAATTCTGCTTGAACGTTATAAATTGCAATGTCACTGTTCGAAATCAATAATGATCGAAAGGCAATATTTTCAACGCGCGTGGGTCACAATGATATATACACTCAGTCACAAAGCGGTTATAATTTAATTTTCGGTTCAGTTTTTAAAAGTAGTTTATACAATTGTTTCATAACTGGTTCACATCAGAGTTTTGAATGCAAGCAGTACTGTCGATAAAGAAATTATCATACGCATCATGCGCCCGATAATGGAACAAAACCAAATTTAGTGGATAGCCCTCTGTATAGCACGAGTATCCTTTTACTCTTTTTATTTTCGCCACGTATAATTATAATGGAATTGTATTATCGATCACGTTTTCACAGAAAATATGATTCCATAAAAGAAACTTGCATAAATATTGATTTTATTTTAAAATTAATAAAAATATAATGAATCGAGACATGTTTACAAGCAAGATTGATTATTATATTCGAAAATAAATGCGTCACTTATCGATCGCATCTGTTTTACAGTTCCAATTAGTCTCGCTGTTATCATGCTTATGAATATTCACTTGCCTAGTACAAACTATTGAGTCGTATATTTAGCAGCGGTGTACATTTTTTTCAAAGGAAGTAGATCATTCATGAATTTTAAAAGCTGCCTTGAAAATACATTGGTCTCGGTGTTCTTTTGCACAAATTTAAATGTGCCGTTTTCCATTAAACATTGTATGTATTACAATTTTTTACGCCAGTAAAGTTAAATTTAACGACTAAATCGTTTATGGAGTCATTGCATTTTTTCATGACTATGCATGATAAGCAACGGAAACTCAAACGCATAGCGCACCAGCTATACTTTTGCTTCGATCATGGTAAACCTAAATGAAAATATATGTTAAAAGCTTTTATTAGCAATACATCGTAAACTCGCGATATCTAATATAATAAGCATGTCTTTAAAATAATTGGAATTGATAGAGTACGTATTTTTTGAATCGTTAAATCCAATCTTTTGGGTATAAACATTGCGGTCTCGCGTTAGTATCAAAATCACCTTTAGAACACCTATGAGGTCGTTACCAAACAGGAATTTATCTGACGTTGCATTTTCTAATACAGATTTGTATTTTTTGTCTATACCCGGTAATAGAATTGCTTTTCTTGTATTTCTTTGTTCGACCATCAATTGATTTAACAATTTTGCCATATCATTTAATTTTTCAATAACTAGTAATTTATCTATTCCCTCTGTTTCTTGCGTTATTTCGGACATTAGATAGCCTGTAATGGATAGTGTTGAACTGGCGATTTTCATTCTCTCCATCATGTGTTCGTCTCTTTTTAGCATGCTTTCATGTATTTTGGTTGATAGTTCGGGATTTAATACTGGCACTTCAAATCCTTCCATGCATGGGTATTTCTTTATCAAGTCCTCTTTCTCGTCCTTTGTCAGTCCTTGAACGTGCCAGTGTTTCCATCGTTTTGCTATAGAGCTATGTAATGATACATGCTCTGCATCAATATTCGTCGGATCATCACCGAGAGCCAGTTCTATTTGCTCGTCAAGTGGTTTTTCAATTTTTGGCTCTTTGTCATTTTCTTTATCATTTTCTTTGTCATTTTCTGTTTCACTGTTATTTTCGTCGCTATCATCATCGCTGTCGAGTGAATTAAACGACGACTTCTAACATGACGTGACGCTCTATTCAGATGACTGCAATAAAGCTACTGCTCTCTCTCTCTCTCTCTTCCTTTATCTTGCAAGTACTTTTATAAATGCGTGAGCTCTAATAGAAAAGCTTGCAAGCTTTCTCCCGGAAAATCTCGTGCTACTGAAATCTCGACTATAATCGCTGTACGTGAAAGAGGTGCAATTTCGATGCTCAACCTCTTTATACCGGGGCGAGAGACGGGTATTTGCGCCGGATAACTCATCAGCCGACTATTATGCAGGAAACTATTATCGTATACACATCCAGCGCGTGTGAATGTGTGTAGTCGGCCAGCAGGATGAAGCCCAGCCTGCGCAGCGACACAACAGAACAGCCAGTGCGTTCTAGAAAGCCGTAATTCGAGGATTATACCCGCTCGTATATTACGCCCAAGGAATGACGACCAAACGGTGTGATGCCTCGTGCGGCTGCCTCGATTGTAATCAGCGACGCCGTTGCGCTAGGTAGATCCTGGCTGTAGCACACACACGCAGATATAAATGATATATACATATCTATCTAGTCCCTACATATCTATATATATATAGGGACAAATCTGCCCGGGCATTTCCCGGATTTCTGTATGGCCTCCCGCACACTGTCTTCGGCGCTGACAGGCTTTTGCTGCACAAAATTAGATACAATATGCTTGCTTTGAGCTTTACATGCCGGGCGCTTGATGAAGCAACGCTCGGGTATAGAGTGGAAGATATGGGGAATATTGATTGATTGGACTATAAAGGTAATTAATCGTAGATTGGATTGAACCTCACGCCAGATTTCATCACCATGATGTGACGCTGTGTGATACAATATATTCAAAATAATAATTCTAGCACACGCCGACAAATGAAAGGTATATAAATTTCACAAATCGTTAAGGAAATATGTCAAAAATGCACGCATAATTTCATTTTCAAATAAGCCGCGTTCGTGACACGTTATGACGTGTACTATGTCTATACGATCTCACGTGCATAAAGTGTAGAACTCAATAAGCGTACATAGTCGTATACAGTTGACAGAGGATTGAACCATGCGGTCATACACAGATCAGTCGTTTCTGGAATAGATCTGCAAGGAGAGGAGACCCTGGGACTACTAATAGCCGACGTCTGCACGAAACTCGAGCCGCACTTGGACGGTACCGTACGAAAAGCCATCGTTCTCTGAAAGCGCAATATCATCTCTTGCGCTAAAGTTTCTCGACGGAGACCCAGCCAAACTTAAATAGCAGCTATTCTTTCTCAATTATTTTACCTTTATTACTTTGGAAGATCAATTAAAATTCAAATAATGCGAGACTAAATAAATGGTAAGAGTTGTACGATAACAGATATTCTTCGGCTTGTATTGATGATAAAATCATAATTTTATCTCCGGTATTTCAAAAATATAGTTGAAAGAGGCTCTTTATTATTGAAAAAAGGCATGGTATTACGGCAATTGCGCGTATCTTTATTTTCTGTGCGCACCATTTGACTCGCGGAATTCTCCACATATATACGGATTTGTCGTAAGCTCTCCGAGTAATACAATATAATCCAGCCTGATTAACTTCACCAAAATTGGAAGCTATTGTTTAGCGACAGAGATTCTCTGGTCATATATATATATACACATTCATAATATAATACTGGCCGCTCGTGAGAGGCATAATATGAGAAGATCATGTTTTGCGCACGTACAAAATCATAATTGATTGGTTGAAAGCGTTTAGGTTGAGATATAATAATTGATCGAGTTTACCCCACCACTAGCATATAATTAGTTAGTTTAATCGTTACTGCAACTACCGCTACAGTACTTGTATATTTCTCGTGCGTATATGTATTGAAAATCTAAAAGACACATTTGAACAATAAGTGGCGAAGATGACTCTTCGGTTTCGATGATAATAATCTAACCTTGCCATTATTTTTTCGCGATTCTCACTTAAACAGCCTTTAACGGACTTTCATATGCCGATGGAAAGCTCGTTCCTGTTCCCATTTCCACTTGCAAGCTGACACGATTACGGCAGTAACAGTAGTGAATGTACAACGTTTCAAGACCGAATCCATTAGCTTATTATATACCTCGCTCCGCTGGCTCTTTACGGAATACCGAATGTTATATACGACACTACACCGCCGCCAGATGAGACCGACAAATTACGTAGTAAAAGTAAAGCTCGCCTTTTCAACCGAGTAGTATAGTGTGTCTCTCGAGCCCCACTATCCTTTCCCCTACTTTCATCTCCTCCTTCCCTGTCTTTTCTCGAACACCACAGCTATAGTATATATACAGTAGACTTCTTACTGTTCACGTCCCGTCTTTCTTTCTGCCAGCCTATATGGCGGGAGAAATTCATTTTTTTTAACTGGAGTACCTCTATCGCACCCTCTTGTGTATACATGTATATAGATGTTTGCATTGTACGATGATGAAATACATTTAAAAAAGAACAATACTTTATTTATTAACGGGAAAAGAGCTTGATGTAATTGCATTTATACCTTGGCGACGATAGTAAAAAAGGGGGAAACTCATATAATAAATGACGAACCAATAAATTCTTGTTGTATAATATATAGACTAAACATAAATAAATCGTGAGCCCTTTTACGATCGATTGTGTCTTACTCTCAAATCACCGCTGAATTTATATCCGTTAGAGTCTCTTTTTCAACTTCTTACTATAGGAATCGTACTTATACTGTCGCTCGTATTCCTCCCTCGATTTCTATCCACCTCGTTCCATTTTTTTCTGTCGCAATCACTCTTCCTCCTTCCTTTTCATCTATTTCTTCGTTTCCCCTCGGCTCTCTTTCTCTATCTCAAAAGCTCTCTTTTTGCCTTTCTTCTGGCCCTCCTAAGCACGCTCAGACGCATTAGCCGCGCCACAGCGCGTCTGCTGGTTTTTCTTCGGAGTCTCGTATCTTCGTCAACGAATTTTGAAAATTATCATCGCAGTCACGTTCGCGACGCGGGACGTCGTGGGAAACGTTTTTCGCCGTCCGGGAGTGGCCGTGCTTTTTGCTGCTCTCGTCGGCTGGCGGCATAGCGGCCGCGCGTAATTAAATAAAAGGTCACTCGAAAGAGAAGAGCCCAAGCAGCAGAGCAAAGAAAAACAGGAAAGAGGCTACGCTTGAAATGAAGGGCACGCTGCGCAGCATTGTGGAAAGGTGTGTTCCGGTCAAGCTTTTCTTCGTGCTCTCTTTCTCTCCCTCTCTCTCTCCCGCTCTATCTATCTCTATCTTTATCTCTTTCCCTATATGTTTTTCAGCTGAAATGCTTTAATATATATATAATCCGCGGATTCTGTCTTATAATTAGCAATTTTCTCGCATATACACAGCCCGGAGGGTCAATACTTGCTCAACTTTTTTGACTCTTCCGCGCAAAAGCGCGCACGCGTATGGCAGCGGAGCTACGGGCAACGAGAATTTTGACCTATATATACAAAGTAGCGACGTTTCCCCTGGCGCTCTTTCTCATTCGGCATTGTTTTGTTCTTCTCCGTTTCTTTTTCTTCAGATATTTCGCCATTCTTCTTCAATGCGCAGTTTGTACAAGAACACGTCGAGAATGAAGAGAGGAACCTTTGTCTTACTTTTTCGCTAATTTAGTATTATATAATTATTCTTTTCTTAATTGAGACTTTTAAACTTGTTCAGAAAGCGTTCAAAGTAAAATTAATTTTTTCCGTCTAATTATTCGCCGAGAGCGTGGTCGCTCATTCGGTATCACTTCAACGATAAAAGAGATTTTATGCAGCATTGTTGAGCGGAGAAACTTTCAAGCTTTGTGCTCGAATTACCGAGGCTAAATATTTTATTTTATACTAATCCACGAAAAACGTTGAATTGTTTTCCAGTGCGAGAGTAAATGTAATATAATTGTATCAAATAACACAATCATTAATTGAAATCCGGAGAAAAATCAAATTTGAAAATAAAGTTTTGATAAATATTATCATGCTAAAGTAATGCAATATTTTGAATATCAATTAAACGCCGCCAGAAATGAAAGCACGGTAAAAGACAATCCAAAGTTATGCAATCCTATGTTCAAGAATATATTCACCTACACAGCGTTACATGAACTCTTGTACCAATCCTAGTGCTAATTCTATAAAAACCACTTAACTTTAACTTTATATCTGCACTGAATAGACTAAATGGAAGAAGACTAGCTGAAGGAAAAAATGCATAAGAAGGTTATTTGAGCTGAACCATTGCTGTTGATTGACAATTTAAATAATGAAAAACCCTGTACACTTCTTTCTCTTATGCAGCTTGTTTCTTATTATTGAATACATTGAAAAAAAGAGGTTTGATTGTCAAAAGGTTAAAAGAATAGGCTTAAACTTTCTTTTTTAAATAATTCCTAGCTTACCAAAGCAATTATAACATTACATGATCAAATGATCAAAACGTACATATTTTGCTGTGTATAACTTTAATATAATAATAATCATTTGTTCGAAAAATACCAAACTTTTTTGAACGTAAAAAACTTGTCCGATACGATATGAGTGAATGGATATACTCGAGGATAGAAGAAAAAAGGACGATAAAAGCAAATGTCTTTTGGTAATCGATATTCACTGTTATCCTCGCTGTTATCGATAGAAAAGGGTATTCGGTGTGTTACGTTGTAAAATACTTGCTCTGAAAGTAAACTATCTTCAGTTTAGCTGAAAAATTGCCGAAAGCGCTTCTATCATATTGGAGTTCCACGTCATCCAATATCAGCTTTCTGTGCCTCTACTTTACCTTTTAAATTCAGTTTTGCCCCTTAAGGGAAAAACAATCAATCTACGTCATAGACAAGACAGACTTCAGTTCTGGAGATATTGAGCGGCATTTCATGGGCATACAGCCTATAGTTCTTCTATCAGGAAATCATAAAATTTGACATCTCAGGCTAAGTCGTTTTTTATATTGTTTTAAATTAAACATGTATGTTTATCAGGTCCGAGATTATAAAATTGTATTTAAGGATGGCAAGTTTGTTTTTTACGACTACAAAATATTAATTAATAATCCAATCATAATGATCAACCTTTTAGTAGAGTAACAACTAACTGATTAACTTATAAAATATTAAAAGTACAATTTCAGATATTGGAATTCTCAATGAATATTTTTTATTCATTCTATGAGAACCCCCTTTGTACTTTAGTAATCTTTATGAGATTTTTATTACCAATTCCACTCCAATGCTTTAATAGAGGTGATTTTCATCATTCAAGAATCGATCGTATCTAATGTGTATCTGCCCTTTTCTTAACATTTATTTTACCCTGCCCTTTCTACTATTCTTAATACTGCTGATGTACGTACGCTACATCTTAAACTTTCACCTAATAACACTGCATAACTCTTTCGTTCCCATTTCATTTACCACCCTTTATCCCGGCATTTTGCCCTCTCTCTCTTTCACTTCTACGGCCCCTTTTCTCCCATCTACTCTTTTTCTCGCATACGAGCCCATCACATATACGCGCTCTGAAGAACAAAAGAGGCGTATAAATCGGACATGCTCTGACTTCTACTGTAGCCCCGGAGTAGGTAGTGTATATACAATCTCGGTCGTATCTGTGACTGGTCCTCGCATCTACCTGTGTCATTGTATACATAGTTCATATCCCGTATATGATGATGCACCCTGCAAAATTTTCCAGAATGTGCTAGGCCTAAACGTTTTCGTATACCATAAAACTTGCCGTTTTACTTCAATAAATTATTATTTCACAGCAAATATTTGCTCAATTCTATATTATTTACAGAAAGTATTTATAATCCTACGCAAACTATTATATCCCTTGTCAGGCTAAAGAACGTAGGGAGAGCAATGCATTGGTATCTAATTTAAAAACTTAAAGAGGTTTGCATTCATTAAAGCACGTCAGTGCTCAGTAATGATCAAATACAAATTGTCAGAATGAACCACTGTGTTCCAAACCTTCCCAAAATAAAAACTACTCTTTTTATTTGTGTTCAGCTATTTTATTTTCAATAATATTTTCGTACATCTTTTATTTCAGTCTTTAAATTTTTTTATCTTAGAATTTTATATACTTTCCGAGTATATTGTTTGCAAATATTGTAAAAGTCCTTCAATCTCGTATTGTTTAGACCATATTCCGTTGATGATTTAAAAATATTGAACACATGTTTCAGATAGATACCAAAATGAATTTATCTCTAGAACTAAACATATTTCCTTGTATGTTATATAATTATAGAATTTTCTTTTCCTGACGCTTTCATTTTTATTGACCTTACTTTTGTTACAATCTATCATTAGTATATATTTTTTTGTAATATTGGCTTGTAGCGTAACTATATAAAGGGACAACAACCTTGCACTCTAGGTACCTTAATAACGCATGTCACGGGCTGTTCCGTTCCAACGACTGTCAGCAGCGAATATGCGTTCTTCGAGACATTGGGCAAAGTTCCAATTCCGGTAAAACGCTTTTGCTATTTATATTATTGGAATTGCCATACTATCGTCGTCATGTGAATGTGCCAGCGGGTCCGATCCACACCCACTTTCGTTCTGTCGCTCCGCCTGCATTGCCGCTCATTCCTACTTTCGATCGATTTACTCAAGTTTATTATTTCGAAATGTGTGCGTGCATTTAATGTATAGATTTCTTTTAAATGTTAGAATGTATAAGAGTATCCAGACCGAAACTAAATCCAGCAGCCTGAAACCCTTCATTTTCTGGATTCTAAAGCACTATAAAGTCATTTGTAAGAGAATATTGTAAAAGTGCTGGTGTGATTCTTTTTAAACCTTAATTTCAGAAACTGACAGGAAAAATAAAGATGAGTTATGCTCCACAAATATTATCTCGTCGGGATCAATTGTCTTAACAAAAATTATTTAATACATACATCAACATAATTTAGATAAATCTGAGAACAATATAATATTGTTTCATTTTCATACATATATCTTTCTCTTTCACTCAAAACAATACATTATCTGTTTTCTCGGCCGATAAATACACGCATTAAGAGGCACCCTATTCGCGCATTCATTTGCCACTTTTATCACTCACAGCTTTATACCATCAGCTGCTGAAATGGAACCATGAAATAATCGGTCACCCCCTCGGTTGTGGGTAGCTTTCGTGGCTTCAAAACTCCCATCAAAATCCCTGATTATTTCCCGCCGAATGAAAATGCCGGGGCGTTTCAATGTTGTATATATGCGGCGGGTGCCCCCGCCATGTTACACTAGCCGTTAGCCATCAGGTGAGCTTTTAACGCAGCGAATTCCCACGAGAGCCATAAACCACGTAACAGGGAGCGTTACCCGAACATAAAACCGGCCCTGCGCGAGCGTTGTGTAAGCTCCTTGAAAAGTGAAAGCTCAGCAAAAGCCCAGTTCAAGAGTTATACCACCGGGGCTGAGGTTACGTGGCCAGGCTAGGCGTGGGAGGAAGACCTCGATAAACAGCTGCTCTTCAGCGGATATTTCGCCCGCGGTCGAGTTCCCATGCAGTTGCTCTTCCGGCACTTTGGTCCTGACGGCTGAAATGGGGTTACAGGACGAAATTTTATTTTACACTGCGATGACTATAATATATACGAAGCAACGCCGCAGTGGCCGTCGCTGCACTGATGGCTGCCATGGCTATACGCATCCGTTGACGCGGTGACTGTGCGGTGTACACGTGGTAAAATTTTTGTAAAAGCAATTTACTTTTTAACTTAATTAACATATATATTGAAAACCAGATCAATTTAAAACCTTTATTTCTATCGCTAGCATACTGAATCGTGTAAGTGCGTACGGTATCTTTGACCTATGTGCACGCAACATCAGCCCAGCAGCCACGTGAGATTTATGGCTGCATTATGAGGATCTGCACAAGCTCGAGATCAAGCAAGGATACGTAAGAGAAGCGCGAAGTGCACGTTAGAAGGATGAGAAAACTGAAAGGAAAAGATGGAGAATAGTCGAGGCGGGGTATAAAAGAGATTGACGAGACAATAGAAGAAAGCTAAAATATATGAAGATGAAACCTTTGAGATGAAATTGAGTCGATGATCACGGGCTTCATAAACGCATTGAAGCCAATTAAGCATATTTTTTAACTTTCAAATTGCTAAAATTAGTTTTTATAAAGCCGGAAGTAAGTTTCAAAAATTTGAAGATATACAGTTTAAATATGTGCTAATAGAGTTTGAACAGCGCGCTTCGCGCACCCTAACCAAGTACACATTTAGACTTCCTTACACTTAGAACCATCCACACTATATGAGTAAACCATATAACATCTACCTTGGCTTCACAACATCCAGACATGACACTTTTGTATGAGGATTTAACCTCACAGTTATAGTAGAAATTATTATTTTATTATGTAAATAAGATTGCCTATCAATGTAAATCAGAATAACATACAACAGGTAAAAATATCAGACTTTGGAGAACTTTTGGTAAGAAAATCATAAAGTGCCAATCGTTAGTGAGTATTTTTACCAGGGCTATGCTAACTGTATTGAATCAACAGTTTAAATGGAGTCTAATAACACTATATCCAATTCAAAAATTAACGTGGAAGAGCCTTTGACGGGTACCAAAGGCTACGGCTATAAAAGCATGTTCACTTGACTAGGGAATTAAATTTTGGTATTACAGTGTTTAAACACACGACACTAAAATCAATAACGTGAGCATCTTTACAAATGCCTACGAAAATTAACTTTATTAACTACTGAAAATAAAATATATCTTTTTATTACAGAACAAATATGTTACCTGATCAAGTCTTACAATGAATACATTTAGCAAAAAATATTAAAACAGTTCATTCAATTAAACAATTTATTAATTTCTATTCGAATTATGATAAATATTAAGAAATTTCGAAAACCTCAATTTATTTGCGTAAACATCGTTTT
This sequence comes from Muscidifurax raptorellus, assembly GCA_020010945.3. Classification (NCBI taxonomy): domain Eukaryota; kingdom Metazoa; phylum Arthropoda; class Insecta; order Hymenoptera; family Pteromalidae; genus Muscidifurax; species Muscidifurax raptorellus. The sequence continues at coordinate 19,258,550 of CM052077.1, read as the reverse complement.
TTAGAAACTTCTAAAGATAATAAGGAAAATTACACAAAACTTATGTAATTCTTCAACAGTATTTACGTAGACGTTGAAGCTGTATATCGGATAATTCTGATTACTGATAGGTATATCGAGCTAACTTTGAAGAAAATTACTGTTTACTGTAGTGTAAGCATTGAAAAAATTTCAGATTTTTTAGGCATACTCATTGTTAGACCTTGTAGTAACAACTCACTAATGAATTATACGAATGCAAACATTACTCATAGTGATCTCATAGACACTTATTTTTTGCATAAAATCTATCAATTTACTGGAATAAATCAACAGACCTTTTGATAAAGAATTAGCATCCAGGATTGAATCGCATTGACAAATATGTGAGGAATATAAAATAGAACAAACAAACAAATTTCAAAAAAACGCAGTTTCAACTTGAAACTGAATAATATGTATAGAAAAAATTTAAATGATAGCTACAAAAAATAAAACAAATTTCGAGAAAAACAACAAAAATATTTGAAAAAGCAATCGGATTTAAAAGAGTAACAAGCAAAAAAATTCTTCATACAGCCATACACGAAAAGCACGGCTTGTTGAGATAAGGTCTCAGAGCGTCAGTAACGCAGTAGCGTAGCTGCCTCGTATTCTAGTGACCCGGAGTGGAGAGCGTGACGACAAAGGAAAAGCGCATATAAACGCATCCCGACAAAGAAAAAAAATAACAGGCAAGCTTCATTTTGCAAGGGAAAAACGAGCTCTCTAGTATCTGATTCCATTTTAGCGAGAAGAAAAGGAGGCATCTCAGCGGTTGTATAAGCCGACACTCAGAGAGTCACGAATATTGACGCAAATATCATTATATAGCTGATGCGCCAGTGCTACAGGAATTATGTATGAGCATAAAGCTTGATGTATCGCGATTGCGTATGTGCAGAAAAGTTCGCGGATTCGCGCGCGGTAGCGCTATTTCGCGGTATGCGGCTGTACACCACATGATGGCGAAACAAGCTTCCGGAGTATGCGGAGCTTATATAAGCCAGCACTCAAGCGAGCATGCGTAATGAGAATTCCTCGTTGACGTGTCGATCAGTTGGATGTTATACCACAAATAGTAGGGATTATATATCAATTCATATTTGCGAGACAATTGAATTGATTAATTATATGGAAAAAGGGCTTAAGCACTTTCCATAAATACCATTAAGTACTTGAAGTACAAGTACTTAAAAATATGTACACGCACATGCTTATTTAATACAAATTTCAATCGAACATAAATGACAATACATATTTTGAAACAATTTTATTTGAAAAAAAATGCATAATGCAAATTGACAAGAATTTATAGCTAAGTATAAAAATGCTACAAAACTTTCATACATTTTATCTTAAAGTAAAAGTGACGAGAACAGAAATAGTTCATCGGAAATTTTGGAAGTATAACAACAAAAGAAGGACTGGGCCGTAAACTTTGAGTATCCAACTTCTTAATAAGATTCCGTTGAATCACCAGCTAGTGAGTCTATACTCAATATTTTTTTTATATTCTTATTAAGATGTTTAAAAAATAATTTTTTCCGTGAGCCAATATTAAATAAAAGCCCGCGTGTGTATAAACATTTTTATAGTCCTTGAGAGCGAAGACACTTTCCGCATTATTTTTTATGATGCCACTCGGCGAAGTATAAAAATGAAAACGGAAGAGAAACAAAAGAGATAAAAAGAAGCCGAGATAAAGTGATGCAAGCATATATAAAAAAAATCAACAAAAAAATATTTAATTATATAAGATCTCAACATCTGGACAGTTTTTTTACCGACCTTCTTGGTTACCAAGCTCACAATAGTTGAGCTTTTTGTTTTATAAATAAATTATTGATTTGAAATAAACGCAAAAATTCGAATTTTACAATTGAGAAAAATTATGTTTTGTTTAAAAATTATTTATATTGTTAAATCGGAAATGGTTAAGTTTCCATCTCTGAAGCAAATATAAAAAATTATAATTGATGAAATTGCAGGTGTATACAAAACCCATGGGAAATTTTGAGATGAGCATCTAACTTATAAAATATTAATTTCTAAATTGGATGAGGATCTAGAAAAATGGTTTGAAGTGAATCCAGAATTCCCTTGTAACTATACATAAAAAATTCAATATGTGCATTCACTGCGGCAAGATAACAAGCATATTTTCTTTCAAATCCTAAATAAACGATTAAAAATAAATTTCATTTCCGTATTTTTACGTAAACCATGTCGAAATATACTAACTGAATTGTATATCAAGTTGACAAAATAAATATCAAATTAAAGTAAACTGGTTGAATAAAAGAGAAATGCACTCGTACATAATATTAGACATAGAATGAAAAATGTCTGCTACGTGCATCTGATACTATTACGCAAGGCAAACGAAAAGATGGAGAAATTAAAATCACAATGAACTGAAAGACAATGCACGGTCCCCGCGTAGATACCTACTTATCAGACCAGAATGATATCCGAGCAGCGCGTTATGTATATAGTATAGCCCGCGGCGGCTGGTACAAGATGAGCAGCGAATCGAGCTTGCACGAGATATGTCACTGCACGCTATGTTTCCCCAGCATTTCAATTCAGCAACCGTAAAGCAGTTTCGGGGACGAGCTTTATCGTAAAACTTTTTCGCGCGCGATTCCCCGAGAAAAGGAGCGACAACAAAAAAAAACGATGCGGAAGAAAGTATAGAGAACGAACGCGGTTCTCTCCTGTGGCTGTACAAACGAAGGTATAAAACGACGTCGACTCAAAATAAAGAAAAGGAAAAAGACAAATAGGAGGAGGTCGAGAACAGGCGCGAGAACCGAGCAAAGGGTCGTGATAGAGAGAAAGAGGAGGAAAGTAAAGATATCGTGTCCCGTGCCGACTCGTGACGCGGTACCGTACCAGTGCTGATTACTACGTGACACCCAACATTCAACGCCAGTGGCTTCTTCCCGCTTTCTCACACGTATTTTTCGTACCTTTTTCACAGCCGATCCTTTTACAACTTTTCTTTTATCTTCTCGCTAATTGCGACGTTGGCTTATTGTGCACGTACCTGTATCGTTATATATATATATATATATATATATATATATATATATATATATATATATATATATATATATATAAGCGAGAAATCTTTTTATCCATGTTGCTTGATCGTTAACACATTTACTGCACTTATGCTTCAACTTATAATTATGTCGATGCGCAGTGTTAATAAAACAGTCGAGATGACCGTAGAAAAATATTTTTTTCAACAGGGGCAAGAAAAAGGCCCTTTTTTGTGCATGAGAAACGAATGGAAAATCGAGTTTTTCTCGCAGTGTGAGGAAAAGTAGCAGCGGGAGGAAAAGTTCTTTTCCTCCCGCTGCTCAAAAGTTCAAGATTAATAAAAATTTTCAAAATTTTTAAATTGTTAAAATTTTTCATAATTTTCAAAATTTTTAATATTTTTTAAAATTTTTTGAAATTTTGGAATTATATTATAAGTTTTAAAAGTTATATTCTATTTCTCGCAGTTCTCAATTTCCCATTACTTTCCCATACACGAAAAACGGGCCTATTTTTCTTGCCCTAGTTAAAAAAAGCACGGTGTGCAACAAGGGTAGAGTGACAATTTTCCACCCTAGTTGCACAATATACTATTGCAACGCATATCGACGTGAAAATACAAAATTCAATTCACTGTAGACTATTCCAAAAGTTTCCGCGTTATAAATGCATTTGATCAACGAAAGTGTACATTAAATAAATATTTATGAATTCTAATAGAAACGATGTATATAGTACGAAATGCATTTGGAAGGAACAAGGCAGGAAATAAATAAGGGTATTACGTATCCTAAGGGTAATCGATAAATAAAACGATATGTAATAATTTACAGATTTTTTATATTAGTACCATTTATTGAATATTTTTTCCTTAACTTCCTGTAATCAATTATTAAGTCTTTCGACGCATGGTGAATTCACTTAAATACGTATATTTGTAGCATCAAACTTCACATTCTTCATCATATTTCACAGTGTTAATTTTTTTGTTATTTTTCACAAACGCTACATAGAAATAGAATTATTAATAGTACCTATGTCTTATCACATGATAATAAAAACAATGTACATTTTAGGATGATTACAATGGCATTAAATTAACTGTTTATTGTACATTTCAATGAAGTCGATATTTTTGAAAGGTGATTTTCCTTATACTTTTGGCTTTTCTTTTTAGTGCATTTCCAGCATTAAATAAGCGAAGTGGCATACATTTTCTATTTGACATTTGCAAAGAGAAAGTAGTATGACAAGTTGGTATAGTCATTGTTATAATTCTATGGCTTAATTTAAAATATATCATTCAAATCGTTTAATAAATAATGTATATGTATATAAGATGTCATTGATGCACAAATATGCATATGAATATATATTGTATAATTTAACTGAAATAATTTTACGTTTAATTAAGGAGGCGGCTTGGGTTGAATATTCTAAAAAAACATAATTAATAAATCTTTGAATTAGAAATGATTCTACATTTTTATAATACTTGAATCTCTTTTCACGTTAATAAGTTTTTGGATAATTTTTTCCTTGTAAAAAGAAATTCAAGACTTCGCTTTGTCCTGTGTAAAATCCTCTCTCTATCAATCCATTTTTACAATAAAGGTTACTTGTTCTCAAAGCTTAAACTTAGTCTTCTCCACTTAGATGATGAATCCAAATAGGTTTTTATTGATAAAGAAGTTCTGGAAAAATGCATGACTTTCGAGAAAAGCTGTATAGCAAATAACCTTTACTCTCAAACTGAATAATATATAGCGTGAGGATTTTAACAGGGCATTTAAATTTTTTCATAAAGAGAAAGTTGTCCAACAAGTTGTTGACTGCATGTAAGTAATCAATTATTACAAACAAGTAGAATTATTCATGTTGGTGATTTATTAATTAAGCTTTTTACAGTATTTAACCCAGTCTATAAAGCGTATTAAGGTATCGAACTAAATTTACAGTTGACTCATAAGTTCTGCATTAAAATATTAAACTATTTTCTAATAAAATAATTCAATTAAACCCCATGTGATTCTCATTTAGTATGATGCCATATAATGTAATACCAAATTCTCTCGTGCTGTGATCATATTCTTATTTATTAACACATACCCTTATACTTTATCGATTCATTTAGCATTCATATTTACACAGAAACAATAATACACTTTTGCTGTTATTATTTTCGTCTTACCTTTATTTTTTTCATTAATTTAGGTATATACCTTAATGTGAATTAAACACCGATTAATTGTCACTTATGTATATTTTCTCTGTCTCTCCATTTTCTTTATAAAATAGCATATAATGGCTCACTGATAAATATATGTTCTAATATTCATGGGCGATTCTAACGAACACCTTGAATCAAGTGAGTTAAAAAAGGGAGTTTTTTAACGTTTCAGCGTTTAATAATGTTCCCACTCGCACAAAATATTGCAACATGCAATCAATAAAATCACACATATCAAATTATTAAGAAATATTTTTTATGTTATCACTCCGGGTATCTTTAATAAAATGCTACATAATTCGAACAATACAAAATATACGCGGCAAAATATATAAAACGTAAATACGCGAAAAGCTCCTGGCGATAACGATATATATATCAGATTATTCTACCGCGGTCAACTTGCTGGTGATCAAGTTTGCGCCAACATCACCATCATAAACTGCTTCTGATTGAGAGAGAGAGAGAGAGAGAGAGAAAACTGCTTCATGCTGAAACTGGACGCATACACGGTCACGTCACAGCACATGAGAGAGAAAAAATCGAGTTTTTCAAAAGAGCTTTGACGTAGTTAGTACATAGATTTAAGCTAGGTCACTAGCAGCTGCTGCTTTTTGCCTGCACTCTCTTTCGGTCTTTTTTCATTCCATCGCAATTGTGGTGAGTTCAGATTCTAATCATTACGCGGTAAAAAATTAAAATCGATTTTCATTTATATATCTATAAAGATATATGACATGAGGAATGAGAAAGATGAATTTTTCAAAAGCATTAGATTTTCCTAAAACATTTTCAAGATGAATTTTTAAAAAATTTCTTTTAACAAATTAAAATTTAAAAAGAGTATTAAAACTGAAAATGTTTACAATGGTGCCAGTTTTTTTGTTTATACTATTGATTAAATGTTGTAACAGGCAGATGCATTTCAGATATTGAATTATATGCTATATAACTTAAATTTAAAAAATACAAGAGACATTATTTATATTTGGCACTTATATAAATATTTTAAAAATTCATCTGCTTTATTATAACGTATGAATAAAGATATATAATGATGAATATTTTTCTTTATTTAACTTGAAACCGATAATTTGGAACGACTGAAACGTTGTCGAATTATGCAGAGAAACAAATTCGATTTTTCGAACAAAGATATTTCAATTTAAATGTTTAAATGTGCAACGTATGTAATTAAATTCTACTTATTACGCGGAATAAGGTAATTTATTTATTTATTTCAAGTCATAAATCAATATTATATGCCAATTTCCAATATTTCAAAAATCAAGTTTTAATGAAGTACTATAAAAGTAATTTAAACAGTCATAGCAAACGACCGAGTGCTTCTTTCCCATTTACAGTTTATGTTTTATAGTTTTATTGACATAATTAATAATATAATTCTCATCTGTATCGAAGTTTTAAATATACACGCGATACTTTATGGGTACGGTAATTAGCCAAGAGAACAAATGCATACGTACTAATCAAGAAAAATATCAATTATATAACAAATTATAGCGTATATATAATATTTTTAAACATGTTAATTAAATTAAACTCAATGAAAAAGGTGAATAGCAATTTGAATAAGGAGTAAACAAAAATGAGTAATTTACTGATAAGGGGCGTAAAACCATCATAAACATTCTCCCGAGTGATCGATACACCATCTTCATCAAATAAAAAGCTTAGCCGGTAAGATTACAATCAAAGCATTTTCAGTAGTCATATAGTTAATATACGCATATATATACTGGACAGTAAAGGTATATATGTCTTGACGTCAATTAAAAAAATTACGTATTCACAGTCACATTCATTAAAATTATCAACATATGTACAATATATAGAAAATATGATTTCTACCTCGAATACTTGCTTAATAACAACGAATGCCTGAACTACTATATATCGTTTGTCTCTACGAAGAATTGCAAATTCAAAGTATGCGCCGAAAATACTACCAGACCTCATTTCAAGCCGTGAAGACTAAAGCTTCTCAGATTTTTGCCACGAAGACTAGCACATTTCACGGAAATATTCGCTATGTCATGGCTTTATAATGCAAAAACTGATTAAATTTTTGACCCCCAGAGCGCGCACATTTAATACATCTGCGTGTAAAGACTTAGCTAATAAAAAAATTATTAAATGATCTGAAGTTTTTATCATACAACAAAATATAAAAATCTTTGCCGTGAAATATGCTAGTCTTCGCGGCTTGAAATCAAATCTGCAAGCCTTCGTAGGGAGCGGCGATATAATCTTGGGGACATATCAACACAACGACATACTAAACTTCAACCGACATGTGATCATCGCCCTTATAACTTTCTGTACTAATGTATAACTCTTGCTGAGAAATAAGAAATATAGACAAAACACACTATACACGACTAAAAGAAAGGAAACATAGACATATATAAAAAAACTGTATATAATCTTTATACTTTATTCGAGTGAGTACCTTTAGAATATTCATTCTGCAAAACTCGTGAATTTCACCGCCGAGCTTTTGGCATTCCGCGACAGCACGAAAAATGAAGAAACAACAGACGCGCGTGTCAATGTATATAATATATACTCGTTGAATCCGCGGCTTCCCGCAGCCTCGAACAATTTCACTTCCAGAATTCTTTGCATGTGTGCGCCTAGAGCGCGGCGTCGAGGTATACCCGAAATACATCAGAACTAATTCGGGAACGCCGCGACAAACCTTCACTCGCAGTGTTCGTTTTTTTTTCTTTTTGTATTATTATCATCATTATTTCTCATTACAGCGGCAGCAGCGAAACCGACAGAAAGATCCTATACAGCGTGGTTTCCAGAAGAATACTCATAAGCTGCTACTGCTGCTGCGGCTGTATCGTCGACGGCTGGAGCCACGTTGGCATGACGAAGAACTGCGGCGAAAAGTCCAGGTCCGCAAGTCGAAGGTCGTAGACGAGCCGCTCACGTGGGGTAGAGGCTCGTGAAGCTAGGTATCCTCCAGCTGACGGCCGCCAGCAGGGAGACGAGAAAGTTACTTGCCAAAATTGCCGGACTCAGGTTCCGTCGGTCGCCCCCGTGCATCGCCGCGGGCTTCTCCTCCTCTGCAAAACGAAATTACAAACTCAGCTCGCAGGCTTCGAATGTCGTGGTATGATCGGGGGGTTGGGAGGAGGTATAAGAGCAGCCGACTGCTCGAACGTTGGCATTGCCACTGAGAGAAAAGTCGGTGGTGTATGTGTGACGCCAGCCGGCCCCTTCGAGTAGATGATATTTTCGGGGCGTATAACTGGACTTTACCAAGTGTAGCATATGTGAATGAATGAAGGGAAGTTGGCCTGGACGTACATGTCATTTCGCAGGACAGCTTTTTGCGTGGTTTCTCCGTGAATTAGCTCGCTTCCACGATTTCTAATTCACCGACTGCTGTGGTATTCCACTCGGCGTCGAAATTCCGTAAAATAATTGCAAGATATTATACAGTATTGCCTGTAATATCTAAACCTTATACGATTCATAGTATGGAATATTAAAATGGGCATAGAAACAAGTGTTTTTTATGGCACGTGCATGAAAAAGGCCATTTTCAGCGTTATACCCATTGAATGGCGCATTCGCATCGCTTACGAAGAACTGAAACGCACAATCGTCCCCTATTTTACTGTAAAAAGCCTTTGACGACGATGCGAGTAGATGCCCATTAAGCGATACAAGCATTCGACACGACCAAAAGTACGTTGTTCGAAATTGCAAAGCGTACGCGACTGCCGCCGAGCGCGAAAAATAGCATTGAGCAAGGGCCAGGAACGAAAACGTAAAACAGCAGAGACAGCGAGAGAGATCCGAATAATATACATCAGCGAGTTTTCAGCCAGAACTGCGTATACAGCGACCCGCCCGCTTTGACCAATGAGTTTTACACGCGCGCGCGGTACTCTCAGAGTTCGGTCACGAGCATTGCTCCCTCTGTAGCTTTTTCCATTTCGAGCTTTTTTTCTCGAGCGACACGTAATGCGGTTACTAGTATGCCTTATACATATATCCATATAGGGTCGATAATATCAACGAAGGCGGCAGCAGTGGTGCACCTCTGTGTGCAACCTTTTAATTGGATTTTCCGATTTCATGAGCATGGAACTGTAGCGGGGAATTAATTCAGCGTACTTTTTTGCGTATAAGCTCGCTACTTTCTTACCGTCTCTTTTTAGATCTGGACGTATTAGTGTGTCATAGTTCGTTACTCGCCATAGGTAGATTTATATCTGTGTGCGCGCGCACGTGTGTGTGTGTGTGTGTACACGTTCCGGTGGATGTAGCGGTAATCAAGCGAGGTTTTTTCCGAGAAAAATAATCGAGATAAACAAGCTCGCAGAATATTTATTCAGGTCAGTATGTATAGGCAATGTTTTTACTTCGGCTTGGTATTAAAAATTAATCTGAATTTGTTGGTCACAGGATTAAGAATTTCTTATGTTTTATTATGAATTATATTTTTGTGAAAAATTTGCGTTATAAGCATATTGAAATACTTCGTAAATCTCAAATTCTGTTGTATAGATTCTATGTAATATATCTTTCGGATAATTATATATCCGTGTATATAATGTCAGATTGGACATTAATTGCTAATTAGGTAATTACAAATGAAGAATTACACATGAATTAATTATGAAATGAAATTCGTATTGAATATCGTCAACCTATCATAAATATAAATATTGATGACTTTGATAAATAAAATGAACATAATTTGAAAGAAAGATGGAGTATATAATATGTGGGTTGAAGATATAACGACGAATATAATTACGATGAATAATATATCACTACAAAATATGATAACTGTACATTTTGAATCTCAAAATTGGACCCGATAACAGTACTTATACAAATTACTTCTAATGTAAACCGTGTTTTCTTAGAAGACATCATTTACTGGTGAGTCGTCCAACTTTTATCATTTCCTTCATATAAAACGCGCGAAGGCAAATTAATGGACACACCCTTACAGCCGGGTCAACATACCATGTGTATAGAGCAATAACTAAATTAAACATTCACCTTCGAGCACGTGTACCATGACGTAGGCCTCCTTGGCATTGCTGGGGGCGCACGTGTAATTGCCCCCGTGACTGAGCTGCGTCTTCTCGACCTCGAGTACCGAGCCGGCCTTGGTAAGCTCAACCCTGACGCCAGGCTCGGAGTCATAATTAATCATGCGTGCGTTGCGATACCAGAACACGTACAGCGGCGCCTCCGTCGCCGACATCAGCTGGCACTCGAGGCGCAGATTTGATCCCTGCTTAACGTGGAGATCCGGGGCTCCAGGTATCACCGAGTATGCCTCGGTCACGCTCAGCCGCACGAAGTACTGCTGGACCGGGTGCGATGCCACCTGTGGGCAAAAGCCAGATCCGTATATACACGGTTGGGGCGATGATAGTGTCGTTTGTCTTCATTGTTATTGGTTAGCTTGCTTGCTATACTCGACTACTGCACGCCCTGGCTAGGGTTAGAAGGTGTCGAGGTGATAAAGTGCAGGGATGGCCGAACGGAACGGCGATTCGCTGACTCGATTCGGTATGCGAGAAGGAAGTGGATGCGATGGACCGATAGGGTGATGCTTGTATGAGTAGTTTGATTCATGCGCGATTACAAAGTCATACGCGCGGTATTCCACAGACCGAAAGTAGCTATATTCATATATCTTTGCAAGTTACGATGCTACGAACAAGAGCTTTTTAATCAAAATTCGCGGGTGATTAGTATGCTAATTATTATGAAGCTACGCGCATGTGAAACAGCAGCTCTTATTGTCACTTATAATTATTCTGACTTAATCGCCGAACGCGTTATGGTAAACATTCAACCATGTCCACTAATGCTATACTAATTACTGAATCAATAATGGCTAAGCATAAATTGAATTCCTTGTATATATAAACATATACCTACACGGCTATGGCTGACTATTTTCGTATCTATCTACTGTGCGCTAAAACCAAATGATCCTGGCTCTAAAATTATCGTTTTCGAAGCTCACTTTTCAACTTTAACTTGATATATAGGTACATGTAATTATTAAGAGAATAAAAGTATTTGTATAAAAAAAATCAAAGTAGAGAATAAAAGATTTTGTATAAAAAAAATCGACTGGTGAGAGAAGAAACATCAGAGTGCTTACCTGACATTCGTAGAGACCCGCGTCTTCACAGGTAACTTTTTGTATCAAAAGAGACCATTCATTGTTCACGTGCTTGACCATGAATCGTTTGTCCACTGAATGCGTATTTTGTCCTACAGTCAACAATTGCCTATCCTTACGTCGTACCCACGTGACCTGCAACAGACGAAAGAAGGGAAGAAATGTACTTTGAAACTCCTTTAAAAATCGTTTAGTATCATGGTTACGTATATTATACATTGCTTCGATGCCATATTCACTTTTAACTTTCGATCGCAATGAAACTCTCGAGATTATTAAATCGATAACATTTTTCGGGTAAAATCAACCTTTACGGAAAATATACATAAACATTGGAATGAGTGACTGATTATGACATGGTGATCATTTCGAGAAATTGCGCATCATAATAAAACTACGCAACGCCCGGTGGCATCCTAAAAATGAGAGAATATACACGGTAAAAAAAAGCGGGCAATCGCATGCCCCCGCCCTTCTCATTAAGCGCGAAAGCGAATATTGTTTTATCGTTTTGTCAGCTTAACCGCGTGTACATAACCGCGACGCAATGGCGCTGAATCGATAATATCGCTCTCGCACGCGATGTCAGCTAAACCGCTTGCGCAAGAGCGAGATAGAGGCGCGAGGCTGGTATATCGTATCAAAAATATGTAGGCGGAACTTCGCTCGTTATTAATTTTGTTTACGCGCATTTTGCCGGACAGATGATGCAGCAGCAGCAGCAGCAGCAGCAGCAGCAGCACAATAGAGAAAAGATAAATGCGTGATACACGCTATACCGCGCGAACAAATTGATGTCAGCTCGACCCGTATTGTTGCTCGAGTTTGGACACAGATATGTTTATTCACAACACTTTGTCAATTAAAGGATTACATTTTTCTTGTTCAACGTGTACTTGCTTGAAAAAAATCACTGAAAAGCTGATAGCATAGAGGAATATTGTGGAAAATCGTTATAATTTTTCCGACTACAATTTTTGAGGGGTATTACACATCGTCGACCTTATAATTCGAAGACAAATGAGAGAAGGAACAGGGCGCGAATCGTCATCGCACAATCGCATGAAAACGAAAATAAAATATTGCAAGAAGCGCAAGTTTGTGCAATAATTTGCTCGGTTCCACTTATAAGACTTCGAGAACTCGTGAAGTAGCGCTGATGAAGCCGTTTCCGTCGCGTAGCTAGTTACATGAGAAGGTAGGCAAGAGGAGAGATAAAGGGTGGGTAGAGCAAGAGCTCGAGGTGCTAAGAGACGTAGCGTCGAATCCAATATGGCAAGACACGTGTGTGTACTTAGGCCATGGGATTCTGCCAGGTCGAAAGTTAGCAGGGATAAGTCTAGGCCACACCGCATCGCGCGAGCACTGACGTAGTTTACCTTAATCAGCAGAAAGTTGCGCGTTAGAATCCGTCTTACTCGAACTTGCGTATATATACACCTATACCGTATATGCGTTCGGGCTCTTGCAGCGTTACACACTATAGATATAGTGAGCCAGTTAGAAGAAGGGTGAGAGATGGTGGAAAATTTCTTAGCTGCAGAGTACAAGCTCCGACGAAACCGATGCCAGTATCGAACAAGGAGCCGACGAGTAAATTTCTGGGAGATGAAAGCTCAGAAATTAATATTAAGGATATAGGATTTCACTTGAACTGCTGGGCTCAGTCTGAATGAACCTGACAAGTTTTCACATATTGTGTTGCAGTATATTGCTGCGGTAAGTTCGAATCGTTGTAGCTGGGATCGAATAATAGTTTCTGGGGACATAATCACGTATCAAGGATTTGACTTTATAAATATATAAACACGAGTATACGACAGTCTATTAATACTTGATTGCGACGACAGCCTAATTCAATTCAAATTAGCCAGTGTTCGCGGTGATGGCTGTGCAAGGGAACCAATTAGTATAGCTCTTGCGGTAACAGGAATGAACGATAGCCAAAATACGGATATCGTCAGTCATCCTTTATAGATAGGAGTCGATTGGACCGTACAAAGTTAGATATGCGAAGCATACGATTGGATATTATATAAGGTAGAGAGTAATACCGCTCTTAATAGTAAAAGCTGAAAATGGATTTCGTCCACATATAAATGCATACCGATATATAATTCGAGTATCAAATTGGCTCAAATATAGACTCATGTTCATTTTAAATACCATTGAAAATTTTAATGATATCGAGTCCCGATATTAGATAACTATATATTGTGGATAAGAGCATGTCTATGGCTTCAGGGCGAGTATAAGGAGCCGAGAAGGAAGTTAATTTGGAAACGTGCATTCCAGCAGTAGTATAGCTGTATAGGTAGCAGCAGTACCCTCTCGCTTTCTCGTGTTCTTAATCTCCAGAATGAGAATTGCCTTGCGCGGAAGGTATCATGGCGCGCGCACGTATTAGCCAGGGCTCACCTTGCTATCTCATGAAAATCTTAACAAACCGCCGCGAGCACATTCAGCGCGGTGCTCGGGAACCTCGGCGCAGCTCCTTCCTCCGCGGCACCTCATCCTTTCACTTTCTACCTTCCGTCTTTCTTCCGCGCGCTGCTAATCTGTCCTTTATCTGGCAGGGCGTGTCTGCTCCGCTTGGCTTTTTATGAAAAGTCGCGCGACTCCTGCCTCATTCGATCCGCTAGACGGAAGATTTGACGACGACGGCGACGGCAAAGTCTTTTGTGTTGGACAAGGAAGACGAGAGCTGCAGGTATATATACTTTGCCTCATGATGGGGGAAGTATAATTGAATTATCGGACTTGAGCTGCGATTATGCAGTGCAGAAGGGTGTCGTATAGCAGTATATATAGCTGAATGTGCAAAAGGGGAATGGGAGAGAGATTTACGTGGATTAACTCACCTAACGTTGAACGGCGTAGAAGAATTAATTTTCGTGTTATACATACGGCTCAAGTTTATGGCGTAGACGTTGGAATTAAGAGGTGCAGTAAAGTAACTTTATAGTCATTGTACTATTTATCGAATGTCTGATGGAGAAGGTCTCTATTCGTGGCTTTTCGTGTACCTTTAACAATTGAATATATTCTACAGCTGCAATCAAATGAATAAGATGTCGAAAGCTAATATTAATATTGGATGAGTATAATCTGTTATTAAGAAAAATTTGGAGCAAAATCAATGGCAAGTCTCAAGAAAAGAGTCAAAGTAAGAGATTCTTGTTTCTGACACAGTACACGTCACAGATGTAAAAGCGAAACCGTGTCAAGCACATTATTAACATTATTTCCATTCTTATGCACATGAGTTATTTTATCACATTGACGTGGAAAAAAAATTTGAACCAGCAAATCACTAACATCTTCACTAAAAAAAGATCGATAATAAACGATTCGGACATATTGACTACATTGGCGACGTTGAAAACGATCTCGCCAAGAGCGCCGAAAGAATCGAAACTTTTTTGCTCTCTCTTACGATCCGAAAAATTCGCTTCCCATCTCAAAAAAAAGTATCGTCATAACTCGCCAGAGAATCGGAACAAGTGTGGGCCTCCGGCAGGATTTTAGTTATGCCGGAAGCATCCCTGCAGCGCATCTCCTCTCTTACTCTTCGTCAGTTCAGCCTCGTATATAGCTCCCATGCACTACTTGCCCGACTCTCTCACGTAACGTGTGCACACTTACCCACGTACATACGGATACAGAGAGAGAGAGAGAGAGAGAGAGAGAGAGAGAGAGAGAGAGAGAGAGAAGTGAGGAGTGCAAGTGAGAGTCAACTCGGACGAAGTCATCTTTTATTCATGCGCGTCCTCCTCACACGGCAAAGCGCGGCGCTGCTGTAGCGATGTACCGGTGGTATGTGCTTCTTGACATACACAGGGATTTCCAAGTAAGTGCCTTTGCTTTTACTAACTTATATCGCGCCTTGTTGTTGTGCTCCAGGCGAGCGCGAGCCTCGCAAGTGGAAAAGGACAAAGGGGCCAGTACAAGCGGTAAAGTTTGCGAGGTATGCAAAAAATTTCCGACATGGCTGAAATGAACGAGCCAAGCGCGCATGCTGTTCTTTTTTACTGCGAAGCTTGTATTGGCAAAAGGATTGCGCGCGAGGATCCAATGCGCTGCAGGTTTCTCTTGAGTGGATAAAGGAGATATAAGAAGAGATATTTTCATAATTGCGAGGATATATATTTTTGTGTTTTTGATTAAAGTAATATTATAATACTGCATATTATTGAACGTGTGCCAAACTTTTGTTCAAAGAATTCAAATCATATTTTGATAAACCAAATTCGTCCCGTGATTTGAGGTTTCACGATTTCGTCTTTTTTCCCCACGGCGGTGAGAATCGCAGTGGTAATTCCGACAAATCTTCTTGGAATTTCTCTTTCTATAAAGAATAAGACAGCAGAGCTCTATATCTGTTTCTACAAACTCCGCTGAGGACGAGGAAAAGGATCTTACAAGGGCCTTCAAGAATTTACTTTACGGCATTAGCTACCGACTTCATTCTCTCAAGTACCTTCCCTCACTTTCTCCCCTCATCGTGCGGGCGCTCGCACCGCAGAAGCGTTGCAGTAGCAAAATAAGATAAGTCCCCTCTGTCCTGGTGTTTATAATGGCATTAAATATACTAATGCGGCTTGCACACTTTCTCTCTCTCTCTCTCTCTCTCTCTCTCTCTCTCTCTCTCTCTCTTCTCTCTCCCCGGCCTAACTTATTTACATACGCTAATGCGCAACTTTTCTCAACGAAATTTCGAGCGACCGAGAGTCTTGCACAAGAAAAAAGAAGTAGTAAAGCCGCGGCAGTTAGAGCGCGATAGGGTTGAAAATATAATGTTCTCAGCACGGTCTTCGCTTCGTATATATTCCTCTTTTCTTTCGCTGCAGCGTATACGAAACCGCTGGGATGTAAAGGCATTGCCCAGACTTGGCTTCGAAATACAAAAGTGAATAACGAAAAAAAAGAAAGAGTCGGCGAAAGAAAAGGAAGAAAGGCGAAGTCGCGACTGCGCGACAGAATAAAGCCGCTACACACATGTAACAAGCATAGAAATAGTTAGTACACAGCAGGGGGAGCTGGGTGGCGCGACTCGAGATTTACAATTTTCAGCTGGGGTACCCGAGTCTTATACAGCGATAAGTGCCTAAGTTATGAGAACCTGTTGAGAAACACCTGCACTCCCCAGATGAAAGCTCCGAAATAAAAAGCTAGAAACGAGCGAGCCATACGAATAAGGCGGCGACTGTTCCCTTGCTTCTGTGTGTGTGTGTGTGTGTGTGTCAGTGCCCTTTAAAATGTCCAAAGTGTCTCGGAATTGTATACGAGTTGGAGAGTCTCCTCGCACGAACAAGGCTGTGGAGAGATGATGGTCAGTATAGAAAGCTTCGAAGATTTTTATTGATAGGCACGAAAGGTAGCGAGAATCGAGATGAAGGCAAAACCAAGCAAGTCAGCGTGTATACCTATAAAATATTCCTTCGGAATACTTTTACCAATGGAAGACCGATGGGATTCACGCGAGTCCTGAATGAATGTAAGAGCGCGAAAAAAGTGGAAAATGAGAAACCTTCTTGCGCCTTCCCTTGCGTAAATAACGAGATTTCCTTAGGCACGGCCGCTATATGTAGCGCTCTACCTTTTTCTCTCAGAGCAGATTTTTATCGATATATAACGGCCAAGATGAAGCGCTCCTTACGTATACTCGGTGGTAGCGGATTCACGTAGAACGTTTTTTAGACGCTCCAATCAGAGTGCTCGACTTGAAAAATTAACCAATAAGTAGTTTCAAAAACGTGTTCCACGAGAATTAATTACTTCCGAGTGTACATCCTCTTTTCTGCGCTTGCTTTTTTTCTTCTTTTTGTTTATGTTTATTGTTTATTGTTTCTCTTGGTATTTAACAATCGGCTATTTCGTATATGCAATAGTGTGCCTCGAGCAAGAATAATTGGAAAGGCGATATAGCGCCCAATATTCACTCGGATACGGTATATCGTATTTTGAGAAAAATAATATTGCGAGCTATGCTATATTGCTACTGGTGCTGCATAGAGTTCGGTTACAAATGCCGGATAATAACAGACTTGGTTTTAATCAGAAATGCTCGAGATTCCTCGCGTCTTTTAGATTTTCTTTGTAATGAATTTCATCGAGCAAAGTATATGCAGATTATAAAGGGAGAGGTATATTATGTAGCTTCAAAACTTGCTGTTTCTCGTATACAAATTTTAAGTGTGTGGCGCAGTGCGAGATGAATATTGTAATGAAGAATTTAATCCGCAATCTAATGGTTGCATGGAGACATACATTTATTTTTTAATTAAAAATGTCTTTACGCTGCTTTGTAGATAATAAGGTATTTTAAACCGTATACAGAATATAATAATATGGTTGGCATATAGATGTTTATGGTTTATGACTACTTCAGCTATTTATAGGCTATATAGATTCCTCTTCAACAATTTTGAATTTATAAAATTTAAATGAGTCGCTTCAGCGCCTCATGTCATTGTTAAATTTGAATTTTTATACTTTTGGCTAAATGAAAATTTCGGAAGATTCCAATAGAGAGAAATCGCATTGCGAGGGAATGTGGACGAGACAACAGAGTGACCACCTTCGCCAGCAAAAAGAAATGTTATAATAATCAAATGATTTCCGACATAACAGCTACGGTCTTCGGGGTGCGTCGGTCCGAATATGATCAGGGATATGAATAAACCACTGAAAGCATCGATCGTTCACTAATCGAAGTCACAAGAAGAGAGATTCAATTAATGACACCAGTCGCTGAAATCGCATATAGCAACTAACTTATATAAATAATGAAAATGTCGTTGACTCCGACAGTCGGTTCAAGTTACACAAACTTTTTCTTCTTTTAGAGACGACCGCGGTGCAAGCAAGAATACAAAGATGTAGAACAGAAAGATTAAACAATGTTTACTAAAAGTTTCGGCAGTGTAATAAATAAGTAATAATAGTTAATTATGTCACTCTTTCCGTGGCATAAGTAGTCCTTTACGGCACCGTGTCAATCGCTAACCTCACTATGCCAGAATAGACTGCGTATATTACGGATAGGCGTGACAGAGGATTTATGCTAGACAGGCTATAAAATATCGTATACGATACTCGTGTTATAAGTCGTCCTTCATGGCACGGTCTTAAGCTCCCTCCCTGTCGTAAAAGACTATAGTTATGCAACTAGTATCGTAATGTACTATTACGAATATTACATTATACTTGTTCTGTCAAGATAATTAAGTCAATAAAGCATATACGCAAGTATTTGAGCTTGTAACGGATCTGATAGCCTGCAGAAATATTCGAATATCCCGCGACGATATCACTCTGCGAAATGAGGAGTAGGGCGACACATGCACAGGTCAAAGTGTATGATGGCTATTTCGTATCGCAAATGGCAGTATGATTCTCAAATCCCAATCGCCATTTCTGATTGATGAATACATCCATAATCAATTCGTTTTAAAGTAATGTTATTCGTTTTCAAGCTGCCATTTCACGGAAACAACAGAATGACGATTACAAAAAAAAACTCAATAATCGAATGATATCGCAGCATTGTGAAACAATTTGCATAAAAACAGCGAGGCAGACGGTGCAGCTTTCCCAAATGCGAGGCGTTGTTAAAGAACCCCGCAAATTAACGTGAATATTCATTCTCATTCGAATATTTAGATCACTGGACAAACATTTTGCCAAGCTCGCAACAAAATGATTGCACGGTGAAACAAGTGAGAGACACTCACGACTCACTCTCCCCCTCTCACTCGTTTACAAACAATTGAGTTAAATACGAAATTTTACAAACTATCCTTCCACGTATTTGTCTACACACACACATACACACACACACACACACACACACACACACACATAGGTTACCGGGGGAGTTCCACAGGGGTCTGTACTGGGCCCATCGTTGTGGAACATTATGTACGATGGCGTACTCAAGCTAAAATTACCAGAAGGAGCAATGATCGTAGGATTTGCAGACGACATAGCTTTGGTGTTGGTAGCAAAAGAGAAAGAAGAGGTAGCTGAAATTGCTAGTGAAGCTATCATTAAAATACAGAAGTGGCTAAATAATGCGAATCTGGAGCTTGCAAGCCATAAAACGGAGGCAATCCTAATATCTAGCAGAAAGAAGACGGAGACAATCACCTTGAGAATAGGCGGTCATGAAATTACCTCTAAACCGACTATTAAATATTTAGGTATAACGTTAGACGCAAAGCTGACCTTTAAACAGCACTTGGAAGCAGCAGGAGAGAAAGCCGCAAAAACTACCGCGGTGTTGGCGCGGCTGATGCCAAATGTGGGTGGTCCCACACAGAATCGCAGAACACTACTGGCAAGCGTTAGTACATCAATCATGTTGTATGGAGCCCCGATATGGGCAGACGCTGTACTGGTGAAGGCATATGGACGAAAGCTCTCCTCAGTGCACAGGCGAAATGCACTTAGGGTCGCGTCTGCTTACCGTACGGTATCGGACGAGGCGGTCTGCGTTATTGCCGGTCTCCCGCCAATAGACCTATTAGCAAGGGAGAGAAAATCAATCGACGAAGGAAAAAGACAAGACAGCGGCAAAACCAAGATAGAAATTTGGGATGCCGCTAGGAAAGTAACAATGACGGAGTGGCAAAAGCGATGGGACTCTAGTAGTAAGGGTCGGTGGACACACCGCCTCATACCAAGTGTAGAAGACTGGACAAAAAGAAGACATGGGGAAGTAAATTTCTACCTAACGCAGTTTCTGAGTGGACATGGATGCTACCGGGCGTATCTGCACCGATTTAAATTGGAGGATTGCCCGGATTGCCCGACGTGCTTGAATGTAATCGAGGACGCTGAGCATGTGTTCAGTGAATGCCCACGCTATGAACAGGAACGAGAAGAACTTGAGTGCTACCTACAGACCAGAGTAACGCCTGAGTCTATTATGGTAGCCATGATGACTTCGGCCGACGGATGGAGCGCAATAAACAATTTTGTTGCAGACATCCTTAAGAAGGTCCGAAAGGACGAAGAAAAAAGAAGAAGAAGACGTGAGATGCAGCAAGAAACAGACGACCGGACGATGCGGTAAGAAGTAGACGGCAGCGGAAAACGTGATGACGACCACATCAACAGACGAGGGCGGTAGCCCAAAGTTCCCCCGCGAAGCAATACTCAAACGGTGTTACCGCGGGGGGGGCTTATTGGAGAAAGAGCCAGGTCCAACTTACTTAGGGTCGGTAAGGAGGACGGAGAGGATTCGGTTGCTGTTGGAACTCAAAAGCTAACGGTAAACGAAGGGTTTAGTGGGTGAGAGTCCCACACAGGTGGTACCAGTCGGTGCCATATCGTCCATAATGGATTTGCCCTTAACCTCTCACTCTATAAGGAAAAAAAAAAAAAAAAAAAAAAAAAAAAACACACTTACACATATATATATATATATATATATATATATATATATATATATATATATACATACATTAAACTCGTATATATAAATGCATACATTAAACTAACGATCGAAATTCAAGTTGCAAGAGACTGGCTGGGTGTCACTTCTATACCTATATAAGTACGTCACTGCGCGTCATATAAAATATTCAGAAATATTCCGCAACCGTTCGTCGATTTCCCAGACCGCAACGTCTATAGGGTCTAGTCTAGGGGTCGCGAAGGCGACGTGAGAAAATATATGAGATGGTATTTGAAATGCGCGAATCAATTGAATACCACGGAGATGGCGAAATGGAGTGAGTGAATATGAGGGCAAGCTCGATTGTATGTGTCAAATACAATTCTATTTTAGATTCTTAGATTCTATTTGCGCACCCTGTCGTTGTCAGGCTGTGTGCGTGTGTCCCAAGTAATATGTTGGCAAGAAATTGTGTGCGTGCGTGTGTGTATGTCTAAGAGAGAATCTCGTCAAACATCTAGCCTTATCTTTTGTCAAGCAATCAGCATAAATCTTGAAATTTTCCGTCTGTCTATATGCATATAACTGCAGCATGACATTGGTTAATACAGTAGCTGTCGACAACCATGCATGCATACGGTCCAACCTGTTTATGGAGCAATGACTCTTTTTCCCTTCTTTGTTATTTTCGCTAAAATGTACACACCACCTGTCGTCTCAAAATATACTTATTTGATGAGGAGCGATAGCGTGCATTTATTTCAGTTTACGATGAAAAGAGACGATGACATGATGTTTATAAGATAATTCCATAATTTCATTTTTAAGTTACTACATTTCAAGAAATATGAAGTTACTTTGGCGTTTTGTACACCGAGAGAAATTTCGAAGGCTCAGCGCTCCATGTTATTGCGGCCGTACAGATCTCTATCGATCGCGTGTTTTGCCGTCTATTTTCGTCGTTCCCGAATCCCGAAATTTTCCGAATTCTGGCGCTGCGAGCATAAGCGTCTACCGCTTCGACCTTCGAGCTCTGAGACTCCCAACTTGGAATAACAGAAAGAGGGGAGAGATTCGCTTGTGCAGTGATATATCTTATATTCGGTGCAACTTTTAAAGTGGATAATAATAAAGTAGGTATACAATATAAATAATATCTATGTCGCATGTAAGTATGTGTGTGTATAAATAGTTAATTTAAAATTAATTCAGCATAACCACGAGCTTTTTTAAGGTTATAACCTAAAAAATATATATATACACTTTTTTTATAAGAACCTTATATGTGCAGTGTTCGTGCGTTTATCTGGTGTATATGTATATGTATATGTTATAGATACGTTATGCTTTAGAAATGTTTAAATTATCTGTAGACTGCATATATATATATATATATATATAGTGCCATTTGTGAAAAGTGTTAGTATTCAGTATTATTTTAAAAGTGTATTAAGAGTGGCAATCTAATCCTATATATACAGGCATAAACAGTCATAAACAGTGTCTTACATCACCAGCGATGAGCTTACGGAGTGATCGATGTTTATATCTTATTGTACAAAATTCTGTCGCAGCGGCTGAATCACAAATTGTTATTATAGTGTTATACGTACTATAATAAAGTGAGGTATATGTTTTTTTGCATAAAAATATGATAAATTATTTATAAACAAACTACTTTATCAGTTTTTATTTAAATAACTTGGTTGGATGTGTCGCATCAAAACATATGGCTTATGCGTCAAAATTTTTATATAGGTAGTGATATGAAAATTAAAATTATATAAGTTAATATAAAAGCAACTTGATTTCTTATTCAAAAACCTTAAAACAAATTGATATGTAAAAGTTTCAGCCCTCTAGCTATAATAGTTGTTAAATGAGAGCCCAAACAAATTTTGGATGGAATTTTTTTATTCGATTGCTTGTTTCACAATTTTGTTTTTGCTCTTATTCAAGAACTATGATAGCTACAAGGCTGAAACTTTTACATATCAATTTGTTTTAAGGTTTTTGAATAAGAAATCAAGTTGCTTTTATAATAACTTATATAATTTTAATTTTCATATCACTACCTATATAAAAATTTTGACGCATAAGCCATATGTTTTGATGCGACACATCCAACCAAGTTATTTAAATAAAAACTGATAAAGTAGTTTGTTTATAAATAATTTATCATATTTTTATGCAAAAAAACATATACCTCACTTTATTATAGTACGTATAACACTATAATAACAATTTGTGATTCAGCCGCTGTGACAGAATTTTGTACAATAAGATATAAACATCTATGATTATAACTATGTAAGCTCATCGCTGGTGATGTGAGACGCGCACATTCATTTCCTTGTTAGTAATAACATCATTTTTGGACTTTCACAGTAAATGGCACGATGAATTCACAATCCTGCCCACCTTTTAATCGTGATGAATTGCACGGTCAACCTTTATTACGGAATGGTATACCTTTTTTTTAACATCTTATCAGCTGTTTCTGAATCTTTTTATTCTTTTTGTAATATTTGTGCTTTAGGTATTCCTTATCCTTTTACAAATGCGATTCATCCACAAAAAACGACGCACAAGCAAGTAGCTTATCAAGATTATCAAAATTTAAATGACGAAAATAGACAGTATTACATTTTGACGCCACTTGATAAAGTCAATTACAACAATGTTTTTTGAATCAGCAATATGAGCACGTAAAAACTGATGTTTTACTTGGCACCGTAGATTCTGATAACAGCATAGAAATACAGCATTTTTTTCCATCAATTATATCTGCGAAAACGTATAAATTTCTAAATATTTGTGGGAAACAGTACTCAATAGGTTCTATTTTAGTGGTAAAAGTTACTGACGAGGGACCAATATTTGGTGAAATAAAAAGAATATTTAACGTTGGTGACGATACTTTCCTCTTAATAACTGAAATCGTTGTTAATTATTTTAAGCGTCATTATTACGCATACAAGGTCGAAATACAATTATCGTCTCATTCGTTGATTAATGTAGCCGATTTACCACGGATAGACCCCTGTTTATTAACTAATATAAAAAATGAATTGTATATTATAACAAGGTATGATATTTAAAATATTTAAATTTGCCTAATAAAATAATTATAAAAAAAGTAAATTTATTTTCATTCACCTAATTACCTACATAAATTTGTATACACCTTATTACTTACTAGAGTTTGAAAAGCGCGCGTTGCGCGCCCTAACCTAGAAGACGTTTAGACTTCCTGTTTTAGACGCATGCGCACTACATGAGCCAATCACATAACTTCTATCTTGGCTTCACAACATCCGGTCATGACTTTTTTATATGGGGATAATGTTTTATTATTCACAGTTTCATTTTAAAATCAGTTTAAATAATATATATATATATATATATATATATATATATATATATATATATATATGAAAGTAAAATAATATCATTCGAATAAAAATTAATTAATTAACATGTAGAAAAGAATGTATATATAGATAGCTTCAATGCTCGAGCGCGATTTCACGAAACAGCCGCGTGGAACAGCCGACAGTCGGCACGCTATAGTATTCCAAGTTTCGAGGTCTGAGACTGCGAAGCGTCGAGTCCCTGCGGTACGGAGAATCTCGGAGTCCCCACTCTCGCAATTCGACTGCTAATAATACCATGTCTCGCGTCCATACATGCACGAGAATCGTAGAGTATCTATACTTCGAATTCGAAGCGGAATCATTCGTATTTAGATGGGACAGAGTACAATATTATTCGTGTTCCCATACCGTCGGAAGTATCGAGCGCTGAGCCTTCGAAATTTCTCTCGGTGTAGTATTAATTATTTGCACTCATTACAATCAGTCGATATATGGGTGCTAAATTTAAGAACTTCTACTGGGTGCATTTAATTGTACACGAAGACTAATATTGACAAGTTTTATCTGAATAATATTTGTTTCCATGAAATGGAACTCGAGAAATATCTATAATAATGGCTGAAGTTTCAATTTGAGATTATATTTCGATGTTTTTTAGGGAATAGTGGCCGTATTTGATTTCAATAGACTTTTGATTATGATTTCATATTATTCAAGTTGATAATTAAAACAAAAGTATTGTATGCTCGCCATTCTCTGCTGGTACCAAAATAACAACCAACAAATCATTCGCTTTGAAAGGCCCATTCATATTGACGTTTGGAGACTTTATGTAGAGATGTTGACCTTATACGTACGAGGCGAGATTTTACTCAGCTTATGTAGAAATTAGGAATATAAAATACAATCATTCTAAAATAGTACATTCCGCAATTGGGATGGGGGTGGGAATCGGCATTTTCTAGCGAGAATGCCTTCGATGCACTCGTGTTCAAACATCATCGAAGTCTAAAACAGCTACTTCCCGTTGTTACACACCGTGCCTTTTCTAATAAAGGACCTATTCTATAAATCAGAAGCGAATGTGGAATTGGTATTTTTGAGTCGGCAACGGGTTAATAATAAAACAATGTACTTTACCTCCCGCTGCTGAACTTTATTTCCCACTACTCCATAGACACTCGATGTTCCGGACGCAATTATAAACTGGATCAGAGACGGCAAACTTTGACAGGTAGGCGTACGACCGCAACGATTGTCGTTGCGTTGGCTGGCAGGCCTGATGCGAAGGCGCAGGAGCAGTCGCATTGGGCCCGTTGTTACCTCTCCCCGGTTGATTACAACCGCTAATACGAGAGGCCCACGTGGAGTAAAAGGACTAGGGTTGTTCTTTTTCTCGGGCGTTGATGGCTACTGTGCGCGCTATTGTGCATTTTTGCACAACAGCGCTTTTGTGTATTTTTAAGTTGTAAATTTAGTTTAAGCAAGCTGCGTAGTTTAGTTTCTGAGAGGCATGTCTAGGGAAATCGAGAGAAAGGCGCATTGTTTTGAAGCAGTGCGTAGAGTTGAAACTGCATACAGATTTATTGCTTTTCTTTGGAAGAAAAGCATATCGGCATAGAGATTTGTTTCTCAAATGTCAGCATCTGGCATTCAGTGCTATAGGTTCAAGCGTGTGGTCATGGCCCGCGCTGGCGGGACTCGAGCGTCGGATTTTTATGACGGGTAGGATTAACGTAGGGACAGCCTCTTATTCTATTAGAAAGTCGTATGTTTGTGTACTGTGTTTTTGTATATGCGTTTTTAAGAGTAGAGTGAGAAAAACTGCGGGTTTTTCCAGCGATCGTCGACTATCGGCGGCTAGCGGCGGCGTCGATGGTCTGCGAGGGTGGCTGCAACGCAGTCAGTCGAAGTTCGAGCTCGGAGCTGTGCGCTTCGAATTTTATACTTAATAAAATTAAGACTTATTTAGAATCAGTGGATTATATTTATTTGAATAACCTTCACTTTGTTTAAAATCACTCAGTAATACTCGCTGAGTATTAACATTTTGGTGCCGAAACCCGGGACTTTTCCGGAACAATAATCGAGTGAGTGATTTTTTCGTGAAGTGTTAAACGTTCTCATCACCGTGATTTGTCAGTGTTTTCTAAGGACAAGGAAGCATGTGCAAGTTGCAGCGCTTAGACCATCTGTGAAATCACACGAAAGCTGATCGGAGGTGGATTCGAGAGTGAGACCGTGTGGAGATCAGCGCATCTACTTCTGTGTCGTTCCTTTGGACTTATATAGTCGTCAAGATTTTCCAGGTAAGCTAGAGTGCAGTTAATATTACTAAAGTCGATTGTGCGTGAGTTCGTAGGGTTATAATGCCGAGGCGAGCATCGACAAAAGGGAGAAAGACTCCCGCAAAATCGACGCAACAGCGAGGTCGTGCTAGGCCGTTGCACGTGGAAGCAACGGCAACTGTGGCAGAGACGATGGCTCCTGAGCAGCTAGGGCGTCGTCGTGCACCACCACGAGCGCGTAAAGCGGCATCTGTTCCCGTGCAGTCGGTGATAGAACAGCAGTCACCAGGTGGGAGTCAGCACGACAGATCGCGCGGTGCGGGCGAGGAAGCATCACCTTCAATGGTAGTGGAGGCTGAGATCCATGAGGCTCCACCAGCTAAGCGTCAGCGAGCTCGCGGTACTGACACGGCGATACCGGCCGTAAACGCCGAGGAGGCGACGGCCAACGCGTCGCCGCCAGCAGAACACCGACGTGTACGCCGGGCAAAGAAACCGGCATCTACTGTGACTGTTGCTGAGGTTGCAGCCAGCGAGCCGCTGCCGTCGGATCGCTCACGCGCGCGCACTAGGCCTGTGCGCAGGGGAGCATCTGCAACGCAATTCGAGGTCCAGCTTCGGCAACCAGCACTATCAGAACGAGAACGGGCGCCAGCTCGAGGTGAACGGCGGCCGCGGGACTATGCTCCGACGGGGAGACAGGCTCCAGCTCCCACGATCCGCAGCAACGAGGAGAGTAGTTTTTTGTCTCCGCCTCGACGACGTGTTCATTTTGACACGTCAGTCCAGGTGGCTAATAATTATGTCCAGGAGATCAACGAGCACCTGAGCCTAGATAATTCTATTTACAGGTTCGAAGCCAATCCTTTCGAAGCAGCGGCAGGCGCGAGAAGGCGCGCACTGCAATTCGACGAGGCCTTTGGGGAGACCTACGGAGCTGGGTTTGCGGCACGCAGACAAGCGCAACACTCGATGCCGGCGACGCGAGGACGCACACCAGTGTCTCCGGGAGATCAGCGTCGGTTCGTGTCGCCTTCAGAAACGACGGAGCAGCGAGCAGCTGCAACGAGCCTCGGGGAACGTTGGCTTACCCTGCCGACTCCATCAGCGGTAGCGCGAGGACGCGCTCCGCAACCTCCAGTGACAGCACCAGCGATGGTACGGGCGCCACCCTTGGCATCTGCGGCAGCTCGTGGACGAGCACCGCCTATTTCGAGCGCTACGACGGTGCGGGATCGCACATCGTCCCTGGCGTCATCATCGGCAGCAGAGCGGCAGAACATGCCGACATCTTCGTCGATGGTGTTGCGTGAGCGCATACCGTCTCCCACAGCGTCTGCTCAGGCTGAGGAATTGGCAACGGACATCGAGGATCAGCAGTCATCACTCGTCGTGCGTCACTGCGTTAGCGAATCGAGGTATGCGCCATTGACTGATCGCGAACGTTTTATTAATTATGCAAGCGAGCGTGATGTTTTGGAAGATCGCTATGCGGAGCATCTGGACGATTTTCAGGCCCACGATAGGCGCGACAGTCGTGAAGTAAGAGAGAACGGGGCACAAGTGCCGGACGATCAAAATGATTTTGCTTATGAGCAAAATCGATTCGGCTATAGTGCCGAGGATCGACTGGCGCGTGCGCTGGAGAAAACTTTACGCAATGTCGCACAAAGTAATTCGTCTAGCGAGAATTTATACTTAGTTAATCGAATGACGTTAGCTAAGCAATTACCATCATTTTCCGGTGATCCGCTCGATTGGGTTCGTTTCAAACAGGCGTATGTAAATTCGACGCGTTTAGGGCACTACAGTGATACCGATAATATAATGCGGCTTGCAGACGCGTTAAAAGATGATGCACACGAGGCTACACGCGCTTTATTTTTTGGAGGCGATAGTGCCGAGGAGATTATGAAGACATTAGAAATGATGTTCGGGAATCCAAAACTGATTCGCGCGCGAATTTTAAAAGAAATCGGTGATTTGCCTAATATAGAATCACGCCGAGTGAGTTTAGTAGAATTCGCTACTAGATTACGTGCCGCGATAAGGGCTATAAAATCATTAGGTCCTAAGTCGGGTTTCTTGGATAGTCCGGAGCTTGCAAGTAAATTAATGGACAAGCTTCCGAGCTCTATGTATCATAGTTTCGTCACGTATTCTAACACTGTCGGTGACGATGTACCGGATTTAGAAAAAATCGCTGACTTCGTTTATCAGGAAGCTGTTATGACAGTAAAGGCGGGAATGATTCAATATGATCCGGTCGAATCAAGGTCATATACGCGCAGAGGAGTGCAGAATCTTAAGATTCGTGGAAAGGGGGTTTTTGCTGTCACAGACGCAGAGTCTGCAACGCGAGCGCAGCGATATGATAAGAGTCGAGCAGCGGAGTCGTACTGCGATGCATAGCGCCTACTTGAATCGTAGACGTTAGCTCCGTGGTTAGAGCACAGGCCTCTGGCTCTCGGGTCCGCGAGTTCGAGTCCCGTCGTCTACTCTTTTCGCTCCTCGCCCTTTTTATCCGTAACATTGCACTTCGCGAGAATGATGATCGTGATGAAGTCGAGGTGATTGTACCGAAAAATGATGGTATAAAGTGCGCTTATTGTGATCGTGTGCACCTTACTCACGTTTGTAAGCAGTTTGCGAAACTGCCAATTAATAGACGTTGGCAAGCGCTTAGAAGTAAGGGGAGATGTTTCAATTGCTTTGGTTTCGGGCATTTGCAAACAGATTGTAAAAAACCGGCTTGTGCTCAATGTGGTCGTAAGCATCACGCCTTGCTATGCTCAGCATCAAAAGGGAAAAATGCATCAAGTGTAAATGTAGCAGCTCAACCGGAGCAATGACTAGATTCGGCGGTGTTTTTAAAATATATTCAAGTTTTAGTTATAGGGTCAAGGGACTCTAAGTTGATATACGCGTTATTAGATGACGGAGCAACCGTTACGTTGATAAACTCTCGGGTAATTAAAGAAATAGGTTCTGATGTTTCACGCGTACATATATTTTTAAAAGGAGTAGGCGGTGAGAATGCGACCACATTTTGTTCCGAAAAGACGGATTTAGTTATTAAGAGTAATAATTGCGAATTTAATTTAAGTAGTGTGTTAGTTGTAAATGATCTCGCGCTTCCGGCTCAATATATGAGCCAAGAAATTGTCGATTTTTGTACGCAAAGGTCCGGAATAGAATTTAAAGCTTATAATGCTTCGCCAGATATGATCATAGGGCAGGATAATTGCCGTTTAATTATTGCAAAAGAATACCGTGAAATAGTTAAAGATCGTTTGTTTATTTCGCGATGTTTTTTGGGTTGGTCCATTCACGGAGGTTTTATTAAAGAAAAGCCTGAGCGTATCGCTGCGATTGAGCAATTAAATTCTCCGTTGAGTTTTGAACAAAGTTTAGATAAATTAATAAAATTATATTTTGATATTGAATCTATAGGCATTAGTACACACGTAAAGGTAAAACGGGAGGATAGACGCGCGTTAGAAGTTTTAGATGCTATGTTCATAATGGTAAAGAATGGCAGGTTGGGCTACCTTGGAAAAACGACGATATTACGTTTTCGGACGGTAAATCGACGGCTTTACGACGCTTGTATTCGCTAGAGAAAAAACTAGATCGCGACGCGTTGTACGGGGCTCTTTATTATTCAGAAATGAATAGAATATTTGAGAAAGAGTATGCCCGGAAAGCTACAGCGGTGCCATTGGGGAAAAGAGTTCGATTTTTGCCGCATTTTGGTGTGCGTAATGAAAACAAACCAAACAAGGTTCGCGTTGTAAAGGATGCCGCGGCCACTGATGAGAATGGCGTTAGCTTTAATAATCTTTTGTTAACAGGGCCGGATTTATTAAAATCTCTTCCAGGTGTAATAATGCGATTTCGGCAGTTCAGATACGCGATAAAAGGGGATATTCGCGATATGTTTTTGAAAATAAAGATTCAGGAGGAAGATCAAGATGCTCAAAGATTTTTATGGCGCGGTTCTGACAGAGTAGGGAAACCGGTTGAATATGTCATGACATCAATGTTGTTTGGGGCTAAATCCTCGCCTTGCACCGCGATTTATATAAAGAATAAAAATGCGGCACAATATATGTCCATCTTTCCGGAAACCGCGAATAGTCTTATTGAAAATTGTTACATGGATGATTTCCTTGATAGTTGCGAGACGGTCGAGGAAGCTTCTACGCGTATTCAACAAGCGATAATTATCAATGAGTTTGCAAATTGGGAAATGCACGGATGGTGTAGCAATGTACCTGAAGTGTTAAGCGGGTTAAAAACGGAAAATGATTCAAATAATTTTATTAAAGTAGAAGTTAATCAGATTAGTAATGAAAAGGTTTTGGGCTTGCAATGGTTTAATACTAGTTACGAATTATTGTTTAATTTTAATCAAAAGAAAATTACTGATGATTTTTATTCAGGGGTTAAAAGACCGACCAAACGGGAATTTTTAGGTATTATTATGTCCGTTTTTTATCCGCTCGGTTTTCTTACTCCATTTACAATACAATCGAGAATTTTAATGCAAGAAATTTGGTCTAGTAAAATCGGTTGGGATACGGTATTACGCGAATGGGATTGTCAAAAGACCTGCTAGGAAATTGGCTCAATTTGCAACAGTGCAAGATTGTGTTGTACAAAACCCGTAGGTTTTGTACGGGGGGGAGAATGTTCCGGACGCAATTATAAACTGGATCAGAGACGGCAAACTTTGACAGGTAGGCGTACGACCGCAACGATTGTCGTTGCGTTGGCTGGCAGGCCTGATGCGAAGGCGCAGGAGCAGTCGCATTGGGCCCGTTGTTACCTCTCCCCGGTTGATTACAACCGCTAATACGAGAGGCCCACGTGGAGTAAAAGGACTAGGGTTGTTCTTTTTCTCGGGCGTTGATGGCTACTGTGCGCGCTACCTGCGAAGGGGTGACTCTCTATAGAGAGCAGTACGCTTGTTGGTCTCGTGGTTCAGCTGTTTTGCCCGGGTGACATCAATTAGATTCGCGGTCGTTTTTTAAAATTTGGTCAATGGCGCCGCGTTTTGTAAATTTTAGTTATAATGTAAATCTAATAAATGCTCGGTTTTTGTAATCGCTGTTCTCGACGGGGGTTTTCTGCTCGTGAGTCAAAACGAGAGTTTTTCCCACGTCACAGGCTTCGGCTTGGGCGAATGCGGGACCAGCGAACGCGTTGTATTTTTTGTGTATTTTTAAGTTGTAAATTTAGTTTAAGCAAGCTGCGTAGTTTAGTTTCTGAGAGGCATGTCTAGGGAAATCGAGAGAAAGGCGCATTGTTTTGAAGCAGTGCGTAGAGTTGAAACTGCATACAGATTTATTGCTTTTCTTTGGAAGAAAAGCATATCGGCATAGAGATTTGTTTCTCAAATGTCAGCATCTGGCACTCAGTGCTATAGGTTCAAGCGTGTGGTCATGGCCCGCGCTGGCGGGACTCGAGCGTCGGATTTTTATGACGGGTAGGATTAACGTAGGGACAGCCTCTTATTCTATTAGAAAGTCGTATGTTTGTGTACTGTGTTTTTGTATATGCGTTTTTAAGAGTAGAGTGAGAAAAACTGCGGGTTTTTCCAGCGATCGTCGACTATCGGCGGCTAGCGGCGGCGTCGATGGTCTGCGAGGGTGGCTGCAACGCAGTCAGTCGAAGTTCGAGCTCGGAGCTGTGCGCTTCGAATTTTATATTTAATAAAATTAAGACTTATTTAGAATCAGTGGATTATATTTATTTGAATAACCTTCACTTTGTTTAAAATCACTCAGTAATACTCGCTGAGTATTAACACTCGAAATGCTCAATTTTCCATTCGCTTTTCAGGTATGGAAAAGGGTCTTTTTGTGCACGTATTGAAAAAACATATTTATCACTCTATGTTATAATGAACTCATAAATATCTACTACGGTCGAAATTTTCGCCAATTTTCCGGTTATGGGGTTATAACTATACCGCGCTATAGTACAAGCGTAATAGAAGTATTCAGAAATGTACACTGATAGCTAAATGCATAAAGCTGATAGCAGCCGATAATCATGACTTATCATACTTACTAATACCCTAACGACCTGGTGTTGTTGATAAAACATGAATAGCACACCACGAGTCAGATAACGCGTGCACAATTTTAATCTTTTCCACGATATACATCGAAAAAGCCATTTCGCAGTTTCGCTAAATGTCACGCCGCCAAATCGAACTATCACCAAGTAAAGTAGTAAATTATCTCTCTCTTGTATGGCAGTGTACGGGCGAAATCAAGCAGCGAATGTTCCAAATGAATAACGAGCAACAAATGCCCGGGAAATGTTACACAGGTAGTGGTATACCGTGTTAATTTTCGAAAAACAAGGTAGCTATACCGAACGATCGACAATCGCCCGAAAATATTCGCCCTACTGCGCATGCACCTCTATCGTTATTGTAATATAAATTTCCCCCTCTTCTCCACTATATGCGTATAAATGCATGCCGGTAAAGTATGTACGCTAATTGCGCCTCACTGATTCCATTGGTATTTGATAAAGCAGGATTTTCCAACGCGCGTTCCATTGCAAATTGAAGCCACTAATTATTCCTATAGACAAAAGTTCAATGATTTCAAATAATCGGTTTAGAAAATTCAATACCAATCTTAGCACTTCATCGAGAAATTTCTCGCCTATAAAGAGCAGAATAGACGTCAAATTATCTTAAATGACTTTACATTACGTGTAGCTATTCCTAAAAAAAGATAAAATCAGACAAGAGGAGAAAAAACGAGGCTGTAAAGATAATAAATGACAGCGTGAGATCGAGTCAAGGGAAGTGACAGTTGGCCAGCACGGGTGTGAGAGAGCCAGGAGAGAACGAATGCGGAACCAGATAAAAGATGTGAAAAATAACAAAAGGAATGACGAGGGCGTGGAAGAGATAAATAAAGAGCGGCAACGTGCGTGAAAGATAAACGGAGTCGACGAGAGAGGAGAGAGAGAGAATGGGTGACAGAGGCAGCCGCACTGGCAGCCGCGGAGGGAAAAGGAAGCGGAAATTAAATGAGAATCACGTACGAATGCGTGCGAATCGGCCGGAAATGAAAATTGGATGGCTCGAGCCCCCCTCTGATGCCGCCGGGCAAACGAGAAATAGAGATATGCTCCGCGAAGCTAGCGAGGGGAAAAGCTAACGCAAGAGTGGCTAAGAGATTTTGAGATAATAGCTCGGAACAACTAAGGAGCAGGAAAACTAAGTGTGTGAAAGTGTAAAGAAGAGGTGAGACTGGGTCTATAGATAAGGATGGTGCGCTGAGAAACGAAAGAGAGAATTTGAGAAAGTGAGGCAGAAAGTAGGAGCAAACGCGCGCGAACGGAGAAACGGAGAAATTAAGATATTAAGGTCTGAAAAAGCGATGAGGGGGGCGTTTTTAAGAAGAGGCGAAGAATAGAGAAATTCAAATGGCCCGAGAGCATTGTCTTTGGGAATGACGTTGTTTTGCGGAATGAATAATAAATGCAATTTTCTGTTAAGTGGTGCGATAAATTTTGTCACCCGCGCGCTTTAGCCGATACGTAAGATTTCCGCTCTCGCATCAGCTATTCCACGAGCGAAATGAGAGTGCATTTAAATGGCGTCTTATCAGTTCAGACGTATATGTAGTATCAAAACAGCAAGCGACTATAGAGTGAATTTATTGCATCCATAAACGAGTAAAGCCATTTCTCATTTTATGAAAATATAATTTTTATGACTTCTTGAAAACCATACACGCATACATTAAAACAATAGTATTGAATCAACGGCTGACCATACTCGACTTGTTCTACTCGCGAGCGGTATCATATATGATTAAATACGCGTAAGAGTGAATCTCGGATATTTTCCAACGCTTGATATCGTCTAAATAAAAAGAAACCGCACTACAAAATATGCTTCTTCCTTCAGAAACATTTCTCAACACTTCTGCAATGTTTCTTCCAGACTCTTCAATTCTCACAGCTCACGTCCAAGGCGCCCTCGCAATTAGGAGCCAGAGTAGTAGCAGTAGTTCCAGCATCGCTTCATCACTGCTCATGCTCTCTCTGTCTGTCTGTCTCTCTCTCTCTCTCTCTCTCTCTCTCTCTCTCTCTCTCTCTCTCTCTCTCTCTCTCTCTTCCTCTTCGTACTTTCTCGTGCTGCACAAGACGCGGGGACCACCTTGACCATACCGCCATTCGTCATCAGGAGGTAGTAGCACACAGCTAGGGTCACAAAGTTAGCGCACTCGAACGAGGTTAAGTCGAGGAGAGGAAGCGCCCGAGTTCTCGTGTATGTACATATATATAGTTGCAATAGACGAAGGAATAGCAAGGCACGTGCACGGCTGCGATTTGTTTGCGTTTCTGCTGGCGCCTTTGCTGTGCCAGCTACCTTATAGCTCGAGAGTCGAAAGCTCGGAAAACTGGCAGCGCACGAAACACTCGTAAATTCGCATCGGTTTTCCTTTGAACGCATCTATTGCACGAATGGAAAGAATAGTCTCTTGCGCGCGAGCGAGCGATCGCGGTTTTATTGCTGCTTTGTCTATAGCCGGCAAGACTCTGAATTGAACAAATGATGCTGCCGCTTTAGTGGATTGTGCATGAGAGCGTGTAACTTTGTCAGGGATCTTGTATTTTCTGCGTTGTGCTATTTGAATGGCAATTTTTTCCAGGTTTTGTGTACGCTGTGTGACAAAAAATTCTTGAGGCTTATATCGATAAGTGACCATTGCGATTTTATCAGCGTACTGTAATGCATTTTCAAACTCATGTTTATCCAATAGCTCGAATTTCCATTTTGAATAATGCGACAGAATAAGGGTGCATATAAATAGCGTTTTTCCGACTAAAAAGATTAACTGTATGCCGATGAAGCAGACAACACCGTTTTGATCCTCGCTTAAGTTCTGATCTGGGTCAAGTATATGTAAATAATTCGCATGTTGGAATTTGATGTATGCCCACGAAATAATAATTACTAGTCCGAAATAGAAATTCACTTTAAAGTGATAATAAAACGCATTGTTCCATAACTCTTTATTCATGCATACATCAAAATTATTTAAAGATATCTAAACAGCCGAAATTCCAATCTATTCGATCATTCAACATCTAAAAGCTAATGCCTGTACTTTCGGTAAGACCAAATTCTCGACGTTCCTGAAACTCAAGATTCAACTCAGCATCTCCTCTCCATCGTCCCACACGAAAATACGCGGATTAGAAAAAGAGAGCGTGTGCCACGTTCTCGAAGATTGCTTCGCGGCGATATAACGTAACCCCACGAATATTGCGAAGGCGCGTTTGTGTTTGTACGTATACCTGAAACCGGAAAGAGAAAAGGCTCTTCTAGAAGGGGGTAGAGTAGAAGAATGGCTGGAGCGCTCGCGCATGTAAGCTGGGGGGATGGGGGGGGGGGGGTCGCGCAAGCGCCTCCACCGCCAGATTGTAGGGGGGCTTAAAAATAATTCCTGCTCGTATATTTCGCTCTTTTATTTTGCCCTCCTTTCGCTTCTTTTCGAAGCCAGCGACTTTCGTTGTCTTCCCGCAAATATGTAGCGATACGTAGCGACACGTGCTAGCGCCGACCGTCACACAGATGACGGGATACGCGTTTGACATTCTTTTTCTCTTTTTACTGTAAACGTATACGCGAGTGCGACTTGGCGTGAAAACTTTGAAAAGTTTCGCATTAAAACTTGTGTGAACTGGCCTTTTCGAAAGAAGAGTGTAATTTTTAGCTGACGCGATTGAACCGCTCGTAAAGTATACTGTTGAAAGTTTGCGGTGCACTTTTTACAGTGGTATATATAATCGGTACGGCGTGTTATTTTGGTACATATTTTCGTTCTGCAATAACAATAATAAAGCGTGCGTATTTCAAAATAAAAAATTGTAATATACAATTGTATTTTGTAAAAAGAGACGCTAATTTTTTTGAAAAATAAAGGTCTTTTTAATATATAGTTTTATATGTGTGTGTATTTCTTTGTCTCGGGAGTCCCGAAACATTTCGAAATACTCCGCAGTGAACAACGGAAAAGTGATACAGTAGAGTTTCACAATTGATTTAATTTAAAGTAGCTTTTAGTAGAATGTCCAACAATTTAGCTTTAATCAGGAATACATTATCCACAATTACAAGCCATCCGTAATTATGTTTAGGTTACAAGTTTGGAATTTCGATATTAAATGGAACCTGAGATGTAAGTGAGACATCAAAAACATGTTTCTCTTATGAAAAACCGTGGATAAACCAACGCACTGGCTACTGCACTAACTAACCTTGTTCATGCAATTCAATAAGAGTCTTTATACAATCTAATGTCTAAAATAATTTTACTACCAAAAAGTATTTACATGAAGATGATTCACTATCTCACGATTGAATAAGTTAAGGGTCGTCCAAATGCATGACAATACATGAATATCATATACCAAACATTCTAAATCAGAAATAAGGGCGTAGATGTGGATGAAATAATTACGCTGATTCTTCTATAATCATCCACTGACACTACACAATTCGCAAATGAAAAAAATTCTCGTTATTTCCAACATCTCATATAGTTTCAGAGGGCTGCCACGGTGAAGGAATTTCCGCATGAGATGTTCAATTCTCTAGATCAAGTGTCGCAAAACAACGAGCAACGACTCTACAAAAGTCATGTTATTATGCGTATAGCTTTTCAATCATTTAATTACTCTGCAAAAATGTATGTGCACGATAAGTGTCGCCTTTGTTTAATAAATAAGAAACGACGATATACTTACAATGCCAGCGCCATTATCGATCAATTTGCATGGAAGTGTTGCAGTGCCTCCTCTCTGTGCCTCAGTATCTTTAATCATTCCTGGAAAATCCTGCTCTATTCTAAAACCTTTTTCATCAACTGTCACGACACTGTTCCTATTTGAATTTTGCTTTGCATGGCTCCCTGTAAAAGAATTGTGTTGTTAGCACATTAAATATATAACAAATATTATTTATACAGGCATATCTTTTTAAATATATGAAAGGAAGAGATGAAAAAATCGCTCTGTTCCTAAACGTCACTATACTCTGTAATGATAATGTATGTAGGTCACCTAAGCTAGATTCGCACGTGCGAGAACTAACACAAGAATTTCCTTCAACGCATTGTTTTTTTTTCTTTTTTTTTTGTTAAAAGACAAAAAAATACTTTCCACCAAACAAAGAAGGAGACAGTGGAATACTCGCGATGACATTTTTTTTCTAAATATTTCAAGAAAATCTTTAGCCTAGATACGTGTATTTTTCCAATATTTCATTTTCATTGTTGGTCTATCTATATACGTAGATCCGGCAAAACCACTGCGAGGACGGGCCGTTTTCACATTCCTGTGTCCTTTCTATACATGTGTATGCGTATGTAATATGCATACATGCATGTTGTAGATAAAAAATGGACAATAAAGCCCACGCGGCATATAGAAAGGCTTGTGCGCTATCAGAGCACTCTTCTAGGTATATCGGAATTTTCCAATAATATCCATCTAGTGCATTTTCTTTTTGACGATGTATAACGTGCACGTCGTGTGGCTTGATGCCTTCGCTTCACAAGCTTGTAACTCAGAAAAAGTTTTGCAAGTTGCTCTCTC
The DNA here is from genome assembly GCA_020010945.3 of Muscidifurax raptorellus. Lineage (NCBI taxonomy): Eukaryota > Metazoa > Arthropoda > Insecta > Hymenoptera > Pteromalidae > Muscidifurax > Muscidifurax raptorellus. The sequence goes on along the minus strand of CM052077.1, from coordinate 19,220,341 downwards.
ACTTTGCGCTGCTCTCAGTGCTTACAAAGATATACCGATGATGATGCAGCACTTTTATAATTATAAAGAATTCATTGAAATCTCGTTTCGGATTGAATTCTGTCAAGTACGCATTTGTTGTACATTTACTGAAAAGCGGTGTAGAATCGCTGCCCTACTTCGGCTTCTCCGAAAGACTCGTTCATTTGGTCGGAAAAGTACGCCATAAAATTTGCTCTTTAAGTTAATGGAGGCTTTTGCTATTGATGTACATGCAGAACAGATCGGAAAAGAGCTTGTGCTTATCACAAGTACGATTTTCACGTTTTTTGTTTCATATTGAGGTGACAGATTTTTCATCAAAAATTTCTTTTTTATCTTCTTTTTTTTATAGGAAACTAAGCACAAATAACGATAACGAAATTTGTTTTAGAACAAAATTCACTGCAAGAATATAAAACAAATATCAAAATATGCAAACAAATATATTTGCATTTTGTGCATACCAGTGTTTGCATCATAAATCATTGATATATTTTTTACGTAATTCTTTCATGTGATTTGTAAAATGAAAATGATGTTTTGTATATGATATGTAAAGCGTAATTTTAGAAATTGTTTAAGTGACTTAATCAGTTATCTAATTAAAGTTACTATTAGTTTCAACGTAGTTATCTACATGGTTTATCCACTTCCAAATTTTCAAGTAATATTTTAGCAGGTTTAATGAGTCATAATAGGAACAAAATGGAGGTACCAAATGCATCATATTGGTCGTGCCCATATGCAGATGTACATATTCGACATCACATCCGTAGTCCAACCAACTTATATGAACTTATTAAAAAATATATTTAAAAATTTTTTAAATAGCTAAAGTTTTGAGGAAAAAAGTTTTATTTTCGTAGAACTAGATCTTCAGAGGGACTCTATTAACCCTTTCTAAAACAAGTAGGCAGAACAAACTTCAAACCCCATCTAAAAATGATCATTTTTTGTCCTTGGTATACTGATTACTATTTATTTGTATAGATACTAAAAAGGTACATAAACTCAGATATTTTCATAGTAAACCATATTCTCGGAAAGTTCAGGGAAATTGCCGAAGTATGGCTCCTTAATCACACCCTACCGTTAGCCATGTATATTCCACCAACAGCCAGCACATGTACAACCAAAAACACATGCCCTCTCTCTCTTTCTTTCTCTCTCTCCCTCTCTCGATAATTCTATTCACCTTCGGGGCTAAATTGTGCTAGTTCGCCCAGGAGCAGTATCTCACGTGAAAACGGAAAAAGGATATATATATATACACACACGTATACCTACGCAAAGCCAATAAATTATTCACAATCAGGTCAGAGCAACAGCAGCGTATATGGTATAGACCTGGTAGAAATAGAGGACGAGAGAGGGGAGTATACAGAGAAGTTCGGCAGGTAGCCTCTGTATAAACATGCACCTATATGCGGAACATGCATACGTCGTTCTCTGTCTTCAAAGAGCGAGAGAGAGAGAGAGAGAGAGAGAGAGAGAGAGAGAGAGAGAGAGAGAGAGAGAGGGTGGGGAGAAAGAGCGAAGAGGAGGCTGCGAGGCGCGCGTACGAGCTCTCTGACGAAGTTATTCACTTAACCACTTAGAGGAGAGCTTGGGGCCGCTTATACGCATTATCGTCGGAATAGCGGCTGCATTAATTGCAGAAAGGTCGCCGTCGCCTAGCAAGACAGAGACAGTTAGACAAAGCTGCTGCTGTGGGAAGAGAGGGTGAGAGCTATGTGAAAATTGTCATTAACCTCGGCCGTGGCACTTGCGCCTCTAATGGCACAATAGTTACACACTCCGGGCTTTCTCTCCGCGTCAAAGCCCGGGGATGAGGCATCGTTTAGCAAATTTGAGAATCTCTCTCTTTCTCTCTCTCTCTCTCTCCCTCTCTCTATCTTCCTCTCTCTCTCTGCATATATATATATATACCTACTAAAGCTAGATACTGCTCTGTTACTTGAATTCTAGTTTTGTCTTTATCTGTCACTCTGTATGTACGCCAGCCTATCTGTCATCTAATAGTTCTATACTGTGTGCGTTAACATCGTCTATTTCGTATCTCCCTTGCATTATAGCGTTTGCTTACAACAGCAATTGTTAATTTGCTGTCTTACAGTTACATGTTTTGGTTAATAGGAAATAATTGTGATGTCTGAAAGAGTATGTTATCGTAATCTATTATTGTCAGGTATATAAGGGTATACATTTTTCATCAGTTTCTTCGAGGTCATGTTACATCATGACTGTCAAATTTCAAATAACTTTTCCAATAAGAAAGAGTCGTCCTTCCAGCCATCCCATTTTACTGTTATCTTTCTTTATCTTTGTGACGCCTATTGAATAATTTTATTATTGAAGACTCGATAGCACATGTCTCGAGTACTTAAACATCCGTGTTAAAATCTGAATTAATTTTATACTAGTATGAGCAAAAATCGTCGAATGTCAGAAGCGATTTTTTCATTTTAAAACTGAAATAAAAATAAGAGATAATTTAAGAGTTGAAAAAAGGATGAGAACTCGAAAAGACTGATAAGCGAGAAGTTTTTTAAAAATTAGGTTACAGAAAAAATGCTCAATGATTTAACAAAAATTAATGTGAATTCTGTAACCATTTTTCGCATTATTCTGCGAATTCACATTCTCGATTATTACGCGGATAATATGATAAAACTCGCCGACGCTGTGGAGAAATTTTGCACAGCACGACAAACCAGACTAATTTGATGTATGTATAATAGGTATCTTTTTTTTCCCCAACGCCGTCAAAGCGATCCGCTAAACCTCCTCATGTATTGCACACTTTAATCAACATACGTCAACAAAGCAAACAAAAGCAAACTGAGCTTCTGAAACTTTCCACCGGCTGCTCAAACAACACGCGGAGCTTATACATTTATTCAGAAAGGCAGAAATATTTTCCTTCGTAGAGACTCAAAATAAAAATCCCTTACACGCATTAATATTTAATAGAAGCTTCCCCGCGTCGAAAGCACAAACTTTCACCAGTGCCGCGGACGACGAGTAGAGTGAGGATTCCACAGGAGAGCTGCATATAGGTATACATGAGCTAGCAAGCGTCGTGCGTGTCAGATAGTGGGATCGTCTGCTCGCGCGGGCAGCAGTATCAATTTCATTTGACGCATACGTAAATTCTCCTTACATTGAATGTAGCTCGAAAGTATGCATATATGCATGCGTATATGGCGGACGTATAGAATCAGTTATCAGGGCAGCAGTGAGGAAGGCGGGCAAGTAGTGTACGCATATTATATACTATATATGTATATAATGCAGTACAACGATGTACACAGTAGTAGCAATATGGGGCGGCGAAGAGTCGATTGGTATTGTGACTTCGCGCAAGCTATTGAATTTCCCTTGCGCTTCGCCCATATGTAAGCTTATATACACGCGTACATATTTTACGCAAATCACGCTTGTCGGCCGAGAAACGCAGCCGAAATTATATAGAGCTTTGCGGAAGCAGCTTTGCAATTGCGCCCGAATTAGATTACGATCTTAGGCGGCAGCCACCCCGATTCCCCCGGAGATGTAATTCAGAAGTAGCTGCTGCTGCTGCGCGGCGCCCAACGAGTGTCTCCGCGTGTAGTCGACCATTGAAATTTCGAGGCGAAATTCCGCTGCTTCCGAGAATCTCTTTGCGAGAGCAAGTTCGAATTGCCGCGACGACGAGACAAGCTATGCTATATAGTAAGGCGAAATGCAGGCGGCTCGAATGGCAACGAGTATTAGTGCGCCTGCACAGCTGTATCTCTGTATACGGATCTCCTTGCCAGCCAGGCGAATTTATGGAGAGAATGCCGAGGGGCGCGCGCGCTCGCGCGGTACACGGCAGAACTGTAGCTATCCTCCGAGTATTAAAACGTTTTCGGATTTTCGATCCTTTCTGGTGCCTGCAGAGGGAGGAAGAGAGAGAGAGAGTGAAAGCACGTGCGCAGCGGGAATCCAGGTAGTGATTTGGTTTCTTTTTTTGTACGCGCTCCCTTTTTCGACTGCGGGGGAGGAGAGGCTATCTTCGGATATACCGGAAAGGCGAGGGAAAAGACGAGTATGTTCGGAAAATAGCTTCAGCTTTAATTCAAAGTTCAACGGGGTTTCCAATGTAATTGTTTCTGCACGAGAAAAATTGCATTGCAAATACTTTTAGTATAGCTATTATAAAATATTCACTGGTCAACTACAGCAGTACAATTTTATTGACATCAGTAGCTGAACTGAATCATGTTTGAAACGGCTTATACTCAAGTAAATGTCAAGAAATCAAAGTCAATAAATTAGATAGTATACATACTTAGCATCAGCAAGTAGATAGAAAAAAATAATCAGCCATATCTACTCGGGAGGCGTGTAGAACCATATACTCAAGAAGCCGAATAGAACATATTTTTTTAATGCGAAAAACGAGCACGAGCCCGAAGTAATTAAAAAAATCAATTCCCAAATTTGATCAGCCCATTTCAACGAATAACTTATTTACACTGTTTCTTCGATACGTTGAAAATAATACTGCGTATTTGAAAATTAATGATTCTCAGAACTTTAAAACCGACTTTTTCAATTGAATGAAAAATTCGCTGAATTCGAAATACTGCATTCCACAGGACAGCTGCATATAGCTATATACATGAGCTAGCAAACGTCGTGCGTGTCAGATAGTGGGACCGTCCGCTCGCGCGTTAGCTTTTGATTCTTCACAATGTACCTGAATTATTTATAAACTTCGATGGAGAATTCGATGAAATACGTGGCACGTTGACAAGAATTGAATTAATTTTTTATTCGCGTATCATGGTCCAATATGGTTCATCATTTTCTCCTAAAGAAATATTAAGGCTTAACTCAGCGCACATGATGCAGACTACCCCATTAGGCTTGTTTTTACTACAATAACTAGATAAAGCAATTCAATGTAAATGGACTATTTAAAAAATTGGCTACTTAAACTTTAAAATGTTTGCTAATAACTATAAAATACTTGTAATACATTATATAAAAGAAGACGAATAAACTGTATGCAAAAAATGTTGCTATAAATTCAGTCTAACATGGTTTCAATAATGACTCTTAAAACAAAGTGCATCTGGCATAAAAAATGACGAGCTGTCAGTAACATTTTAAGCGTAAAGTTTTTTTCTTTTTTTCTGTCGAAACTCTTCGCGCTAACACTACCAAGTAAAAATTTTGTTTGTAACTGCAATAACTATGTTAATACCTCCATTTGCTTACGTCATCACACGCGCTCAACGAGCTTTCTCCTATATCTGGCACTCGGCGACTCATGCGGAAATAGTAAAAATCTAAAACCCCATCAACTCTTTGGGTATTATTTTCGTTTTACGAGGTCCGCGTGCGTGGTAACATTGGCTCCCTCTCCCTGTAAAAAAGTTTCTTCAACGGCTTTGTTGCGCCCACATCTCTCTCTCTCTCTCTCTCTCTCTCTCTCTCTCTCTTCTCTATTGCCTGCCGATACCGCGTTCGCAGCAGCTTCAAGACTTAGTTTCCACTTGCTTCCCGTTAACTTTCTTTACTACATTTTCGACCTGAATAATTTTCCGTGAAGGAGATCGCGCGCAAACTCCAGAAATGACCGGAGGCTGGGCAACCTTGTGCAATATAAATGAGCAGCGCAGCATATAAAATCTGATTAAATGTTTTTTTATCAAGTCGAATGTGCAAAAGGCGGATATATATAGAATCGAAGTTTCACGAGCTCTTAATTTCCACGAATATGTATGAAGACGTTGGGAATTACTAATGTACGCCTATTAATATTTATGAAACTCGAATATTTACTACTCTGTGTCTCAGAATCACTGTAAAGTAGCATGTCGTATATTACAATTACCTTTGCCCTATTAACATACCGGATTGCTTATCAAAATATAAATGCATTCGCATCAACATTATTTACATTTATTTTTCAGTAAGATTCGATTGAATCTATTTTGTTAAACTTAAATTCTCTATATCAGGTCAAAATATATAATGAATTTTGCAATAGCGCTATTGATTACATTATAATCGCTCAGACATTTCATTATTAATGCTGTCGAAAAATAACTTTCTACAGTTAGCGTGAAATCGAAGCTGATTAATGGTATAAATTTTCAATAAGTTTCAATATTTTATAACTTTGACATTACCTTCGTATTCATAAAAGATCAAGGCCGTACATTTTTAAAAGGAACTGTCAAGGCTGTGCAACATTTTTTCTCGTCAATATCGATTCCCCCATCATATATTAGAAGTTTCAGGTTATCACATGCGACACTAGCGGTCGGTAAGGGAAATACACAAAACAGCGTCGACAAAGTTACTTACTTGCATTTTTATAGCCAATATTGTTTAGCTTTTATTATTAATTATGGTATCTAGGCTCATTTAAAGATAATAAATAAAGTACTGAAAGCTTGCGAAAGTAAATTGTTCATATGTGATATGCTGTTACGAGGAAATGTGCAATGCAAAAATGACGAGCTCCGCGCTTGAACCGAGGACCTCTGGCTCGCGAGGCAGTCGCTCAGTCGCCGCGCCAAAGCCGCCACCTACACTCTTCTACTCGTCTTCTTATAGTAATTAGGAACCCGTGACGTGTGTACACACGTCACGATGCTATATCATTGCAAAAATCAAATTATATATCAAATTTAAAAATTGTAACTTTGTCGCCGCCATCTTTGCTCTTCCCAAGCGCGCGAACTTATTTTAAACTACGTATATTAAAAATTAGAAAATTTGTGACCTTATTCCATGCGAGTTAACCGCCTCCTCTTGTATAACTATGCCGGTGCGCGCTAAAAATCACCGGCGGATCAGGTAGAAAGCCGATGATACCCGGAAGTCTCGAAACTAACAATTAAGCTTTCCCTCCTCCTCTATAACGCAGCGTCGGAAGGTTGCCAGAAATCCCGGCGCCTCGACGCCGCCTGGCTAACGAGACGAAAGTTGGAGCGGCCGCGATAACCCTCACGATAACCGGAAATTACTTGTCAGACATCAGTGCCAGCCGAATTAAGTGTTTTCTGGGCCGACGCGAAAATGACTTCTGCCCACCCCTAACTTACCTCCAGTGAATACGCCGGTTGCGAGCGAGCTTGCGAACTATACAGTGTACTTGAGAGGCGAGAGTGCCTCATCGCGCGAGCCACGAAGAAAGTATATAGGTAGTGAAAGTCAAACAAGTTTGCCGAGATAAATTAGCCAGATTAATAAGCATGGTTTTTATATTAAGACGCCGCGGTAGTATATAAGTTATAAGGTTTCACTTTGATTAGGTCGTGGATACAGATCTATATTTATACACAGTGTATCGTATTACTTTATTATACCTATGCGACACTTTGTTTCGTGAAAATGTTCACGAATAATGATAAAAAAATACCTCGACGTGATAACACTTTTATATTCTAGAAACTTGAAACAGCTTTTAAAAAATTGACGTTGTAAATTATGATACAACATGTACTGTTGCAAAATTTTTATTTTATATCCTCACATATATTAAATATAAACCTATATAATAATATCAGGTAAATGTTTATCTAAGAAAAGAATTAATTTTTTATTAATTCTAAAATGTTGGAATGGCTTAGTTCCACTGTATAGAAAAATCAATCGAGGGATATGAAAAGAAATGCATGCGATGACATCGAATTTTTTTAATTTTGTCACACTCATCAATCAATATATACCAATTAATCATAAAAGTTTGAAAGATACGACAATGTAGAAAGGCCCGATCGATCATTTTTTAATTTAAAATTGAATTAGAAAATGTACACAAAAAATTGGTATATTTTAGCTATAAATAGAGTGTTCAGAAATAGTGTCATGTTTAAAAATACACGCGTTATTAAGATCAATATAGCGATAACATAATCCATAATATAAATTAAGAGTGAAAGTGGATTAATATCTTGAAAGAGGGACGAAAGTCCTATTTTTCTCTTTGAACATGCACAGAGACTAGTATATAGGTAAGTAATTAAAAGCATAAAAGTCATTTATCTAGAATGAGAAAAAAGTTAGTATGGTTACAGCATTATCAGATATCGAATCACCCAAGTTCTGAGGCAGACTACGTGGTACCCATTCGATATCATAAGTAGGCACGCTGACTTGGCGAATTTTCGAGATACACAAGCTCATCGTCCTAGGGCTATATATCTTTATCTTTATGTTGTGGCAATGTCACTCTCCCCTTTGATGAAGGACCTTGCTCCACTATGTATTACTTATCAGCTAATTATATAAGTTTCTTTTAATCAATTTACTAGTGAGGAGAAATTTGGTCTAATAGTAAATATATTTTGGTTTTATTTTAATTGTGACTACAATAATCGTAGTATTTTCTTTGTACACGTAATGATACGCAACGAATGTAGGCTTCTACGCAGTAGAATAAGCGATCGAGATAATAGTAGGGTCTTTGACGTGCTTGTCAGCTGACTAACAGCGCCAAAGGACTACTGTGCCTGTTACGTGCTGACTCTGCATCATCAGCTATGCGGTTACGAATCAATGTAGTCTGTGTATAACATTCTTCGTGATTTCATCTCAACCTCATACAAAAGTCTTCTATCTGTACAAGCTTTATTGACGCGAATCGTTGTTGGTTAAGCTTTATTTGATTTTGAATATCAATTATTTCATTTGTACAAATGAAATTTTACAAGCTATAATAAGACGCTATAGGTGACTGTTCATACAAGGCCTCCTCTCTTAAAAATGACATGTTTTCATTAACGGCCAACGTACTTTAAAAAGTTATAATCAAACAAAATATAACTCTTTATTAAACTTTTTAAAATTCAAGAAGCAATATCAAAAGTATTAGCTTGATCCCAGCTTTATTGAAGCTGGAAACAAAAGTTGCAGGTTCCATTATACGTAAACCACATGGATTATAGTACGACGTGGACGTGCAGTTATCTGTTATAAATCGAACGATCCTATAACGAAATTGTAAATATTGTAGCTGAAGCATAACTTGTATATTTGGTTTAGATTTTAAACTATTAGTAGATATGTATTTTCATACCATTATTTAAAAAATGTACGCACGAAAACGAACAATCAATCAAAAAGCTCGTAAAACTATTGCAACACGAAGCAATCAATGTTTGCCTGAAAGGGTTGTATACTATTATACTATTTGGTTGTTGAGTATTCACACACAATATTGAAATACTAGAACCAGATGGAAAACTATATAATTAATTCATATATACGAATAAGGTTTCATCTCGTGAATATATAAGAAACAAAAAGTGTATCCTATTTTAATGTTTACTTGATATATTTAACAATTATATAGTGATATATGCATTATATCACTATATAATTGTTATTATATCGCAATTAAGAAAAGACTAAAAAAGTTTATAAGAGAAAATTATAGATAGCGTTATTTGAAAATTGTATGCATCGTTACTTAACTTACACAGGAATTTATTAAAAAGATTATCAAAAAGATGCTGTATCATCTTTTTGTTATTTTTTAGATTAAGTTTTAGATTCTAAGATTATCTGTACCATACCTATGTACAGGCAACTAAGTTTGTCTCTATAGGATGCTTTGATAAGCATATGTATATGGTCAATAAAATAAAAAAAAAAAATAAATATGCGTACGCATCTGTAATATTTCAAATGTATGATCATACCTGTAAAGTATAGTTGAACCTCTAGAATAAGAGTTGCAAGAATCAGAATAAACCGCATAATGCTAATGTTAAAGCCGAAGATTCAGCTTGACACCTTTGCCGATGAATCTGTAACATGAAATAAAATCAATATAATTAGAATTGTATATAATTCATGTGACGATTAATTATTTGTAATTTGTATTAGTTATAGCTTATATAAAAAATTACTCTTTTAATTTAAGTACAAGTAACTCGGGTATAGAAAAGTGCCAATTTCAAATGAGCGAAAAGCTAACAACTGACTACTTAAAATACTATTATTTTATGAATATTATAACATAAATAATCTATCAACACAAAACGGTCATTTTTGTGCTAATGACATAAAAATGTTTGTCTGAAAGGTTTGTGTATTCGACATATTAATAACAACCCTCTGTTATTTGTAGAACATGTGTAATATGCGAGAGGGGAAGTAAAGCAGTAGGAACTAAGTATACATTTATCCGCAAAACATGCAAAAGTTCGTGGATGAAATGAAAAAAGAAACGCTCCATAGTAATGAAAACAAAGCCAAAAAAAGAGAGAAAGAAACGAAGATTAAATAACCCATAGATATTATGCCGAGAAACTAACAAGGAAGAGAAATTGAGAGGGGGGGCGCAAAACCTACTAAGTGTGATTCCAGCTAGAAACCACATCTGAGAGAAGATCATTTAAGCGATATTAGTCGAGCCACAGAAAGAGAAGGAGAAAAAAGAGGACAACGTCGAGGCGGAGCGCTATCACGCACAATGTTTTACCGAGTGTCTATCTCTACCCATTCTTTCTCTTTCTCTTAAATTTTCAAACGTTAGGTATGTGTGAAAGCTGTGAAGCTCTTCGCTCGTGTGAAAAAGCGTATACGCAGTCTGACGCAAGAGATGGGTGCTTAGGGAGAATAGACCGAATAAAAGCAAGAGAAGTAAATACTATACAGAGAGAGGAAAAAGTGTAGTTCGTAGAAAGTACGAATAATGAGGCCGTTTCTATCTAATTTTCGTAGGAGGAGACGAAAAGAGGTTTATATACGCGCATAGAATTAGGCAAGTGAAGTATGCCCAGAAATCGAGAATTTTCATTCACGTTTATTTTGTTCTCTAAGCTGAAAAATAAAGCAAAACGCTTGTTGAGATATTATATCTATATATAGATAGAGGACAATGATGACAGGAGGTTGTGTGAGGATCCTGCTCAGTTTATTTGCACAAAAGCATAACATAGCCATTTTAATGCTTATTTATAATTGCAGGACTTATACAGTCCCGATTGATAGTGCCTACGCCAAAACCACTAAGTTGAGAAGCTCTAAAAGTCGTAATTCCAGTCAATACACGTAAATTCACGTCGGTAACAAATAATGAACGAAAACCAAGCCATCGGCACACGCGATGTACCTTAGTGTATATATACATATGTTTATATTAAACTTCGCGAATATAAATAGCTTTCAACGGCCTAGCTAAAGAAAAATAAATTTTTTTTAATAAAAACAGATTTGTATTCCACTCGATATTCTGTAACTTACAGAACGATTAAAAGGAATCAGGCAAAGAGATTTCTGATGACTGTGCAGCTCATTTCTTTCACGTGCTATTGCACAGTAAAAGAAATGGCGAAATCCACAAAAAAGCGAAAAAGTAAACGGCAGAGATAAAGAGTAATCGAAAAGTTCGAGTATAAGACTTGGTGAGTCTGCTCATTAAAGATTTTTTCTAGACATAAATGAGAGTCGACAGAGCGGGATATACCTGTATATATGTAACATTCGCGAACAGAAAAGTCTCTTCCCATTAAAAATAGAGAAAGAACGACAAAGGAATCGAAAAAAAGTATAACGAAGGGAAAGATAAGAAGAAACATCGGATATATATCGACGCACAGTAAAAATAAGGAATGGAAAACGAACGAGCGCGCAGTTAAAATCGAGAGACAAAGAGTGGCGCAAGAAAAATACAGAGATTACCACGGCGGAAAGAGAGGCGAAAGAGCGCGAGAGGCGCGAGAGACGAGAGAGAGATAGGCCATGGGAATGGAAAAAATGGCGCAAGCGAGCAAAAGGGATTTACGGAAGCGGAATGAAAAAGAGCCGAGGGTCTCGGCCGCCGGCGCACTATATAGACCTGATGTATATATATCGCGAAAAAGGTCAGAGGTGCGGCGCTCGACGCGCGCAACGGAGAAGTGGAGTGGAAGCGCCGAGATAAATGCGCGACACAGCATCGTAAATGTATATATTCTTCGAAAAATGAGCAGACCAGCAGCGGTCCCATAAACACACGCGCCTTCTATCCGGAAAATGACTCTGACAAAGATGACCCTCCTCTCTTACACGCTTAATGAAGGTACGCCGCGGCAAATTTTTCGCTTTTGGCAGTCTACCTTCCCTTTTTGCTTCTATACCGAGCTGACGCTCTCGAGAGTTCGTAACGACCCATAAATTTTGTTCTAGAAACCGAGAGAGGGAAAAGAGGGAGAGTGAGAGAACGATAACGTGTGAGCTTTGCTTTCTTTAACGTCCGTGCGCTTTTAAAAGGATAAGTCGGTTTGGCTCAAAGTTTATGATGTGCGTTCGCACAGAATCTCGTTATTGATTTACTTTTTCGAATTAGCGAGGAGCGCAATGTTTTCGTATGTTTAATGCTGAGTTATACTTTTATTTATGGCTGGATGAATTTTACGTTTTGGGCTTGATGTTTATTTGATGACAAGTCACTGAATTGATTTTTCGCTTTGAATTGCTTTTTCATTATTGATTTTATTAATCTTAGATTATACGAAAACATGTGTTTGCGTAGCCTACGGTTATGTACATCCATGACAATCAATTAATCATCATCGATCGATAAAACTAGAACTGCTGCGCAGACAAACTTTTTGGCGACAAATTTTTTCTTGTGTCTAGAAAGTCAACGAAGTGTAAATTCAAATACTTAAATTTGACTTCTACATATTATAAAATTTCTGGTATATTAGTTAGGGAGGATGAAATTAGATGAAACTAGATATATAATATTTGAATGAGTATTGAGATAGACACAATTAGTAATTTATTTTAATTTCAAAATAAAAATGCTCTGTCAATTCATTATCTCGTAACTTTTTTCAGACTTAAAATATATGTCAATGCCAATTATTTCCTGAATAATTTTACTCATTATATAACTAACAAAATAATTCCATGTATACCACCGAAGGAAAGTAACCGTAGCCTGTTGTTAAATATTCATTCGGGAATTTTGTCGGCACCAATTTCCAAAATAAATGAGATGCGAAATATATATATATACACACACACACACACACACACACACACACACACCACGAGGGGGAGCTGTACCCCATGTGGCGCGTCCTCGGGTGGCGGATAGAGGAACGCTCGCTGTAAGCGCATAGTACTACGTACGTAGTGCTGCAAACAGAGGGTAGGAGAGAAATAAAATATCTCCCGCGGACCAAGCAGCTTATTGAAGATCTGTCACTACCGGAAACAAGGTTTGATCTTAGGGTTATGACTAAGCAGGCGCTCGCCGATTGCCGCAGTCCGACTCGACTTCGGCTGCTGAAGGGAAAGGATACGAGACAAACTGGGTTCTGACACTCCCAGGCTGCCGGAAAGTACAGGGGCCCGGGGATGTTTCGCCGACACGCCCTAGCTGCCCTATCATCCGGCGAAAATCCCAATGATCTCAATAGTGCCGGGTGGCGCCCGGAACGGGCCCTATTGTGGTCAGAGGGGGGGCCTCGTTACCCTTTCCCGGAGGCTTTCTGAGTAAGACTTGCGCGGGGGCATGAGGCCAGAATTCACACCTGTGAAGCATAGCTTCGCGGAGAGAGCTCAGTGGAAGGTAGGTGACTAAAGTTGGAAGAGGAGGATAAACAAAAATAAAAATGCATAGTACATCAAAGAAATCAAACTTGGGGACTTCGGATACCCCAAAAAGTGTCTTAGAAACTGGGTTCCCTACCCAGAGATCGGACGATAACAGCAGTCTCAGTAGAGAAACGATTGCCATGGAGTGTAGTCCAATAAAGACTATTTCCGAAAGGGCAATACGGACGGAACAAGAGCAGGTAAATCAAGGAGGCAGTAACTCAAACTGGGACTACAACCTTGAAAGAAGAAATGACCAGCTGGAGCGTCTAGGAGAAAAGATCCACGAACTAAGAGAGTTTATAAGGGACAAAAATAACGTCCATAAAACTATCAAGGACATGGCACGAAGCATTAGTGTCATGTATAAAAGTTTGTGCAGCGCGGAGGATGACCTGCTACAGTGCCAACGTCCAGGAACGGAAGGCAAGGAAACTCAGACAACACCAAGTCTGAAACCGAAAAAGGCGGATAAACCAAGGGAGGCCTTAAATACTCCGCAGGATAGGAGTAACAAAGAGGAGAAAGAGAGTAAAAGACTTAAAGAGGCAACTTGGCAAGAGGTCGTTACAAGAAAGGCAAAAAAAAGGAGAAACAGTTAAGTAAGGAGAACAACAAGGCTCCTGGCGTTAACAACCAGAGTAGGACCAGTAGAGACAAAACACAGCGGGCAAGACCGACCAGACCGGACGCTCTTATCATTAAGGCGCCGGAAGGAAGGAGCTACGTGGACATTTTGTCAACATTGAGAACTGCTCCTTCACTGAATGCCATAGGAGATAGCGTAAACAAAATACGCAAAACGGTGGCGGGAGATCTCCTCATAGAGCTCAAACGCACAAAAGAAGTTAAAACCGCAGACTTCCAAGAAGCGGTTAAAGCAGTACTAGTGGAAGGAACCACAATAAAAACACTGCAGCAAGAGGAGACCTTTGAAATAAGGGACCTCGACATACTTACTTCAAAAGAGGAGGTACTGGAGGCCTTGCAAAGGGAAATAGGAGAAAGAGATGTGATTGAGATCACTGCCGTAAAATCGCTGAGAAAAGCGTACGGAGATACGCAAATAGCTGTTGTGCAAGTGTCGAAAGAAATAGCGACCAAGTTCACAAAGCTAGAGAAAATTAAAATTGGATGGGTCAACTGTAGGATCCGTACATCGAACCGCAGTAAGGGGCCGCTTAGGTGTTATAAATGCCTTGGTTTCGGCCACGTCGCTATCAAGTGTACTGATCCGCAGGATAGCAGCAAATGCTGCTACAAATGCGGTAAGACGGGGCATAAAGCAAATATCTGCCGTAATGAACCGTGTTGTTTACTGTGTCAAAAAAAAGGCGACAACATACCGACGAACCATGTCACTGGTAGCTACTTGTGCCCAGCCTACCAAGCAGCGGTTAAAAAAATCAGGAAAGGGTAATGAGAATAGTCCAGCTAAATCTCAACCATTGTGAGACTGCGCAAGACCTTCTCTGTCAGTTTGTACGAGAACACAAGTTCGATGTCGCTCTTGTCAGTGAGCAGTACAAAGATTTGAATGAACCATCCTGGGAATCTGACGCCTCAGGTAAAGCCGCAATCTGGGCTTGCAAAGACTTTACCTTCCAGGGCAAGATGGTAAACAAGGAAAATGGCTTCGTAAGAGCGAAAATAGGCGGCATACATGTATACAGTTGTTACGTCCCGCCTAGCGCATCAATAGAGCAGTTTCAACAACTACTGGAGCGGCTGGTGCAAGACGCTACGAATAAAAAACCAGCTATAATAGCAGGAGATTTTAACGCATGGGCGATCGAGTGGGGTAGTAGCAGAACCAATAAACGGGGACGAGTGCTACTGGAGGCATTCACGCTACTAGACTTGGTTTTGCTGAATCAAGGCGACACCCCGACGTTCAAAAAACGAGATGCAGAGTCATTCATAGACTTGACATTTGTCAGTAACTGCCTCGTAAGGCAGGTAAGCAAATGGATCGTGAGTGATCACTACACAAATAGTGACCACCTAGCTATAATAATGGAGCTAGGCGGACCAAATAGGAAATTCTGTACAAATCCCAGTAGTACAAGAACTGAATGGAAAACCAAAGAGTATGACAAAGAGTTATTCTTGACGATGTTTGACAATATTCAATTGACGGGATCAGCAGACGACAAGGCTGCACAAATGACGGGCCAGCTCACCAAAGCGTGCGACGCGGTAATGCCGAGAAAAGTGTCCAGTCAAAGATGGCTACCAGCATATTGGTGGAATGACAAGATCAAACAAGCGCGCAGCGTTTGCCATCGAGCTAGAAGATTGGAACAACGGGCAAGGAAGAAATTCTACCGAACCGGTAGAGGAATGGATACGGTGGAGAACTACAACGAAAAAATGAAAGAAGCAAAGCGCAACCTTAAAAGGTGTATAAGAGAGAGTAAACAAAGATGTTTAAGAGAGCTGCAAGATGAGGTCAATGAAGACCCTTGGGGCCGACCTTATAAAATTGTCATGAAGAAGATCAAGGGAAGTTACATACCCCCACCAAAGTGCCCAGAGGTACTAAGCAGGGTGGTAACAACACTCTTCCCAAATCAGCCGGACATTCCATGTGCTATGGTAGAAGAAATAGATGTAGATAATATACCCTTAATTACGGAGGAGGAGCTACTATCAGCCTGCAGGAGGGTTGGAAACAATAAGGCTCCAGGACTTGATGGCATACCCAATATTGCATTGAAACATGCCATCCAGGCTCACCCAGCAGAGTTTATAGACTTGTACAACACTTGTCTCACAGAAGGAACGTTTCCACGAAACTGGAAAAAGCAAAGGCTTGTGTTGCTACCAAAGGGTAGCAAACCACCTGGAGAAGGGTCGTCATACAGACCGCTCTGCATGCTCGATACACAGGGCAAAGTATTAGAGCGCATAATCTTCGTTAGGATGGAAGACAAAACCGAGGGGCCAGAGGGGCTTGCGGAACACCAGTATGGTTTCCGTAAGTGCCGCTCAACATTAGACGCTATCGGCTTAGTGGTGAATACAGCACGGACAGCCATAAGCGGGAAAAGATGGAAAGGCGGGGCGAAAAAGTACTGCGCGGTGGTTACACTTGATGTTAAAAATGCATTTAACTCTGCAAATTGGTGCAAAATTCACGAAGCACTAGTGAGACTAGGAGTTCCTCCGTATATAAGAAGAATAATGTCTGACTACCTCAAGGACAGAACTCTCTTATACGAGACCGAGGAGGGCACGGTGAATTATAAGGTTACCGGGGGAGTTCCACAGGGGTCTGTACTGGGCCCATCGTTGTGGAACATTATGTACGATGGCGTACTCAAGCTAAAATTACCAGAAGGAGCAATGATCGTAGGATTTGCAGACGACATAGCTTTGGTGTTGGTAGCAAAAGAGAAAGAAGAGGTAGCTGAAATTGCTAGTGAAGCTATCATTAAAATACAGAAGTGGCTAAATAATGCGAATCTGGAGCTTGCAAGCCATAAAACGGAGGCAATCCTAATATCTAGCAGAAAGAAGACGGAGACAATCACCTTGAGAATAGGCGGTCATGAAATTACCTCTAAACCGACTATTAAATATTTAGGTATAACGTTAGACGCAAAGCTGACCTTTAAACAGCACTTGGAAGCAGCAGGAGAGAAAGCCGCAAAAACTACCGCAGTGTTGGCGCGGCTGATGCCAAATGTGGGTGGTCCCACACAGAATCGCAGAACGCTACTGGCAAGCGTTAGTACATCAATGATGCTGTATGGAGCCCCGATATGGGCAGACGCTGTACTGGTGAAGGCATATGGACGAAAGCTCTCCTCAGTGCACAGGCGAAATGCACTTAGGGTCGCGTCTGCTTACCGTACGGTATCGGACGAGGCGGTCTGCGTTATTGCCGGTCTCCCGCCAATAGACCTACTAGCAAGGGAGAGAAAATCAATCGACGAAGAAAAAAGACGAGACAGCGGCAAAACCAAGATAGAAATTTGGGATGCCGCTAGGAAAGTAACAATGACGGAGTGGCAAAAGCGATGGGACTCTAGTAGTAAGGGTCGGTGGACACACCGCCTCATACCAAGTGTAGAAGACTGGACAAAAAGAAGACATGGGGAAGTAAATTTCTACCTAACGCAGTTTCTGAGTGGACATGGATGCTACCGGGCGTATCTGCACCGATTTAAATTGGAGGATTGCCCGGAGTGCCCGACGTGCTTGAATGTAATCGAGGACGCTGAGCATGTGTTCAGTGAATGTCCACGCTATGAACAAGAACGAGAAGAACTTGAGTGCTACCTACAGACCAGAGTAACGCCTGAGTCTATTATGGTAGCCATGATGACTTCGGCCGACGGATGGAGCGCCTCTCACCTCTCACTCTATAAGGAAAAAAAAAAAAAAAAAAAAGGAAAAAAAACACACACACACACACACACACACAACTCCGCTACACCGGTCCCAAGCCCGGGGCCCCACTACCCAAGAGGTGGGGAAGGAGGAGGGGGAGGAGTAACAACCTCGCTTAAAAAACCAAGGTGCATCTGGCCCGGATGCTAGCACTTTGTTAAAGGGCCCCTTCCTAGGATACAGGAGCTAACGGTGCTGCCACGAAAGTCCTCGGCACCCCAGCACTGTTTAGAATTACCGAAACATCAGGTATTTAGGGTGGCAAGGACGATCAATCAAGAAGCGTTCTCAAACATATGAGTACCCAGGCAGGCATTACTAATCCTGCCGTCGATTCCGATCGGGTATCAGCCCCGGTGGTCGACGCTCGCCTCCTTGGGGATAAACCCCTTGGATCTGGGAGAGGCGAAAGTACGCTTTCGATGCACAACACAACCAGCCCCGTTGTAGGTAACCTGGCACGGGAAGGCAATGGTAATGCTACAGGAAAGAAGGCAGAGAATATGGAGGTAGACGCAGATGGCGACAAGCGAGCAGAAAGCGCGACCTCCAAAAACGTGCACCTAGATCGCCTTGGCAGCAAAATCGATGAGCTGATCGATTATGTCAGGGACAGACACAATGTGCACAAACAAATTAAGGATCTCGCCCGGAGCATAAGGGCCAGCTACAGGGCTCTCTGCTCTGCAGACGATAACCTTATGCAGTGCCAACGGCCAGGGACTAAGGGCAAGGTGACCCAAACAACCCCTGGCCTTCTGGAAAGGGCAATTAGCCTAGCAGAGGCGAATGAAGTGACCCCTAAGCCGGTCGGCAAGGGGAAACCACAGCAGGCTAGCCGCGTTAGTGGGGCGAGCTCTGCAAGAAGAGTAGCCGACGACAATGTCCACCAGAGGGAGAAAGACTCGTGGCTAAAGGTGGTGACAAGGAAGGCAAAGAAGAAAAAAGAAAAAAGCGTGAACAGGAAGGATAACACTGGTGCTCGTGGCCAAGACCAAAAAGGCACCAGAAAAAGTAGGACGGTAAGAGCAAGACCTCCTAGACCTGACGCCTTAGTCATCAAGGCCGAGGGTGGAAAAAGCTACGCCGAAATCCTAAAGAAAATGAAGGCAGAGCCTAGCCTAGAAAAGTTAGGAAACAGCGTACATAGAATACGCAAAACAACAGCAGGAGATCTGCTACTCGAACTACGACGTTCCAAGGAGGTGGAAACAGCTGAGCTCCAGGAAGCGGTGAAAGCAGTACTAGTGGAAACTGCCACAATCAGGGCGCTGCATCATGAAGAGGCCTTCGAGATTAAAGATCTTAACATGCTGACCACTAAGGAGGACATAGTGGACGCACTACGCAAAAATAACGAGGAAGGACATAATTTCGAACCTACGGCGGTTAAGTCGCTTCGTAAAGCTTATGGAGATACGCAGAAAGCAATAGTACAGCTACCTGCCCAGATAGCCCAGAAGTTTATCAAGGGTGAGAAGATAAAGATAGGGTGGGTTATCTGCCGAATAAGGGCAATAAAGCGAGACACCCGCCCGCTCAGGTGCTATAAATGCTTGGGCTTCGGCCATACTGCTGCAAGCTGCATTGAGCAGCACGACAGAAGCCGCTGCTGCTACAAATGTGGCTCAGCGGGACATGTAGCGAAAGACTGCACAAACCAGCCCAGCTGCATTCTCTGCAGAGGAAAGGACGACGTAGAGAAAAGCGACCATGCCGCAGGTAGCTATAATTGCCCAGCGTACCAAGCGGCAGTGAAAGCCACAAAACAAAGAAGATGAGAATAGTACAGTTAAACCTGAACCACTGTGAGATAGCACAGGACCTTCTCTGTCAGTACGTCCGTGAGCAGAAGATTGATGTTGCTATAATCAGTGAGCAGTACAGAGATCTTGAACAGCCAAGGTGGGAATCCGATGGCTCCGGTAAAGCAGCTATTTGGGCGTGCAGAGACCTTACCTTTCAAAGTAGGATGAAAGTCAAAGAAGCAGGTTTTGCCAGCGCAAAGATTGAGGGTAGACAGGTATACAGCTGTTATGCCCCACCCAGTGCGCCAATAGATCAGTTTCAGCAGTTCTTGGACCGGCTAGTACGAGATGTCAGGGCTAAAAAACCAGCTATTATAGCTGGGGACTTTAACTCATGGGCGGTTGAATGGGGCAGCCGAAAAACCAATAGAAGAGGACAGGCCCTACTAGAGGCATTCACACTTCTGGACTTGGTGCTGGTGAACGAAGGCAACGTACCAACCTATAAAAAGGTGGACGCTGAATCAGTGATCGACTTAACATTTGTTAGTAGATCTCTGGTAAAAGAGGTGAGTAAATGGACCGTAAGCGATCACTTCACTAATAGTGATCACCACGCCATTATAATGGAGCTGGGCACACAAAACATGGTACACTGTACTAACCCTATAAGTACGAAAATGGAATGGAAAGCCAAGGAGTACGACAAGGAACTATTTCTGATGATGTTAGGAAATATCCAATTGACGGGATCAGCAGAACATAAGGCTGAACAAATGACAAAATGGCTCACCCGAGCCTGTGACGCAGTTATGCCAAGAAAAGTGCCCAATCAAAGATGGGCACCAGTATATTGGTGGAACGAGAAGATTAGATCAGCGCGCTCCGCCTGCCACCGAGCACGAAGGCTTGAGCAACGGGCAAGGAAAAAGTTTTACCGAACCGGTATTGGAAGCGAAGCTGTAGAAGAATGCAGCAGAAGAATGAAAGAAGCCAAGTGCACCCTCAAGAAGTGCATCAGTGAAAGCAAGCAGAGATGTCATAAGGAGCTGCTAGAAGAGGTCAATAAAGATCCATGGGGCAGGCCCTACAAAACAGTTATGAAGACACTCAAAGGAAGCTATATACCCCCACCAAAGTGCCCAGAGATACTAAAGAGGGTAGTGACAACACTTTTTCCAAGTCAGCCGGACGCACCATATGCTATAGCAGAGGAAGTGCGGGAAGAAGATATACCTCCAATTACAGTTGAGGAGCTACTCGTAGCAAGCAAGAGGGTAGGAAACAATAAGGCTCCCGGTCCTGACGGCATACCAAATGTGGCGCTGAAGCATGCCATCGAGGCTAAACCTGAAGAATTTGTTGGCCTCTACAATGCATGCCTAGCAGAAGGGAGATTTTCGACGAACTGAAGAAGCAGCGACTTGTGTTGTTACCTAAGGGTAACAAAGCGCCCGGAGGGGAGACATCGTACAGACCATTATGTATGATGGACACTCAAGGAAAAATACTGGAGCGCATTATCAGCAGCAGGATGGAGTGCATAATCGAAGAGACCAAGGGGCTTGCCGAGCACCAATATGGCTTTCGGAAGTGCCGATCTACTTTGGACGCGATCGGCCTAGTGGTAAACACAGCCCGAGCAGCCATCAGTGGAAAACGGTGGAAGGGCGGAACAAAGAAGTACTGTGCAGTTATTACTTTGGATGTCAAAAACGCATTCAACTCTGCAAATTGGACGAAGATACATGAAGCGCTTGAAAAGCTTGAGGTGCCCACATACATCAGGAGGATGATGGCCGACTATCTGAAGGACAGAACTTTACTGTACGAAACGGATTGCGGCATTGAAACCTACAAGGTCACGGCCGGTGTTCCACAGGGATCAGTACTGGGCCCGCCATTGTGGAACATTATGTATGACGGAGTGCTGAGACTACAACTCCCGCGGGAGGCTATGGTAGTAGGATTCGCAGACGACATAGCTCTTGTAGTAGTAGGGAAGGAAAAAGAAGACGTCGCTGAAATCACCAATGAAGCGATCACCACCATCCAGAGGTGGCTGAGAGAAACGGGACTTGAACTCGCTGGACACAAGACCGAGGCGATCCTGATATCTAGCAGGAAGAAAATGGAGACGATCGCCCTAATGATAGACGGCCATGAGATAACCTCTAAATCGACTATCAAGTATTTGGGCGTTACTATAGACGAAAAGTTGACGTTTAAACAGCACCTTGAATTAGCAGGTAAAAAAGCGTCAAGAACGACTGCTGCTCTTTCTCGGCTCATGCCGAATGTCGGTGGAGCTACTCAGAAGAAAAAGAAGCTGTTAGCAAGTGTCAGTACATCGATTATGCTGTACGGGGCACCAATTTGGGCAGATGCAATGGCAATAAAAGCCTATGCGCGAAACCTGTCATCCGTGTATAGACGGAGTGCGCTAAGAGTAGCGTCTGCTTACCGCACGGTATCGGACGATGCAATAAGCGTCGTGGCAAGCATGCCACCCATCGACCTCTTAGCACTAGAGAGGAAGGCCATATACATGGCAAAACAGGAGAACAGCGATAGAACGAAGGCAGAAATCTGGAACGCTGCCAGAGAACAAACAGTAGCTGAGTGGCAGAGAAGATGGGACAGTAGCCTGAAAGGGCGCTGGACGCACCGACTTATACCAAAGATTGAAGACTGGATCAAAAGAAGACACGGGGAAGTAAACTACTACCTCACGCAATTTTTGACGGGACATGGATGCTATCGAGCATACCTGTGTAGATTTAATTTAGAAGACTGTCCAGACTGCCCAGCATGTTTGGACATGTGCGAGGACGCTGAGCACGTTTTTTGCTACTGCTCACGTTACCAGCAGGAGCGTGAAGAGTTTGAACGCTACCTCCAGACCAGAGCAACTCCTGAGTCTATTATGGTAGCTATGTTCGCCACCGCTGAGGGCTGGCACGTGGTTAGTAACTACGCCGCGGTCATCCTCAAGAAAGTGAGGGGTGACGAAGAGAGAAGAAGACGAGAGATGCTGCAAGAAGCTGACGACCGGACGATGCGGTAAGAAGTAGACGGCAGCCTATAATGAAGGTCATAAGGAATGACAATCACATCAAGGAGACAAGGGCAATGTCCCTATGCCCCCCCGCGAAGTAATACTTGACCGTGGTACCGCGGGGGAAAAAGGCACTGAAGACGGAGCTTGGCCCTCCTCACCGACAAATCGGTAAGGAGAGCGAAGAGGATTCGGGTTGCAATTGGATTCTATATTCGGTCGCAAAACGAAGGGTTTTAGTTGGTGAGAATCCAACACACGGTGGCTCAGGCCATGTCATGGTCTATTAAGATTTTTCCCTCCAACCTCTTTCTCCAAAAAAAAAAAAAAAAAAAAACACACACACACACACATATATATATATATATATATATATGTGTGTGTGTGTGTGTGTGTGTGTGTGTGTGTGCGTGTTTTTTTTTTTTTTTTTTTTTTTTTTTTCCTTATAGAGTGAGAGGTTAAGGGCAAATCCATCATGGACGATATGGCACCTACTGGTACCACCTGTGTGGGACTCTCACCCACTAAACCCTTCGTTTACCGTTAGCTTTTGAGTTACAACAGCAACCGAATCCTCTCCGTCCTCCTTACCGACCCTAAGTAAGTTGGACCTGGCTCTTTCTCCAATAAGCCCCCCCCCCGCGGTAACACCGTTTGAGTATTGCTTCGCGGGGGAACTTTGGGCTACCGCCCTCGTCTGTTGATGTGGTCGTCATCACGTTTTCCGCTGCCGTCTACTTCTTACCGCATCGCCCGGTCGTCTGTTTCTTGCTGCATCTCACGTCTTCTTCTTCTTTTTTCTTCGTCCTTTCGGACCTTCTTAAGGATGTCTGCAACAAAATTGTTTATTGCGCTCCATCCGTCGGCCGAAGTCATCATGGCTACCATAATAGACTCAGGCGTTACTCTGGTCTGTAGGTAGCACTCAAGTTCTTCTCGTTCCTGTTCATAGCGTGGACATTCACTGAACACATGCTCAGCGTCCTCGATTACATTCAAGCACGTCGGGCAATCCGGGCAATCCTCCAATTTAAATCGGTGCAGATACGCCCGGTAGCATCCATGTCCACTCAGAAACTGCGTTAGGTAGAAATTTACTTCCCCATGTCTTCTTTTTGTCCAGTCTTCTACACTTGGTATGAGGCGGTGTGTCCACCGACCCTTACTACTAGAGTCCCATCGCTTTTGCCACTCCGTCATTGTTACTTTCCTAGCGGCATCCCAAATTTCTATCTTGGTTTTGCCGCTGTCTCGTCTTTTTTCTTCGTCGATTGATTTTCTCTCCCTTGCTAGTAGGTCTATTGGCGGGAGACCGGCAATAACGCAGACCGCCTCGTCCGATACCGTACGGTAAGCAGACGCGACCCTAAGTGCATTTCGCCTGTGCACTGAGAAGAGCTTTCGTCCATATGCCTTCACCAGTACAGCGTCTGCCCATATCGGGGCTCCATACAGCATCATTGATGTACTAACGCTTGCCAGTAGCGTTCTGCGATTCTGTGTGGGACCACCCACATTTGGCATCAGCCGCGCCAACACTGCGGTAGTTTTTGCGGCTTTCTCTCCTGCTGCTTCCAAGTGCTGTTTAAAGGTCAGCTTTGCGTCTAACGTTATACCTAAATATTTAATAGTCGGTTTAGAGGTAATTTCATGACCGCCTATTCTCAAGGTGATTGTCTCCGTCTTCTTTCTGCTAGATATTAGGATTGCCTCCGTTTTATGGCTTGCAAGCTCCAGATTCGCATTATTTAGCCACTTCTGTATTTTAATGATAGCTTCACTAGCAATTTCAGCTACCTCTTCTTTCTCTTTTGCTACCAACACCAAAGCTATGTCGTCTGCAAATCCTACGATCATTGCTCCTTCTGGTAATTTTAGCTTGAGTACGCCATCGTACATAATGTTCCACAACGATGGGCCCAGTACAGACCCCTGTGGAACTCCCCCGGTAACCTTATAATTCACCGTGCCCTCCTCGGTCTCGTATAAGAGAGTTAAGCCGATAGCGTCTAATGTTGAGCGGCACTTACGGAAACCATACTGGTGTTCCGCAAGCCCCTCTGGCCCCTCGGTTTTGTCTTCCATCCTAACGAAGATTATGCGCTCTAATACTTTGCCCTGTGTATCGAGCATGCAGAGCGGTCTGTATGACGACCCTTCTCCAGGTGGTTTGCTACCCTTTGGTAGCAACACAAGCCTTTGCTTTTTCCAGTTTCGTGGAAACGTTCCTTCTGTGAGACAAGTGTTGTACAAGTCTATAAACTCTGCTGGGTGAGCCTGGATGGCATGTTTCAATGCAATATTGGGTATGCCATCAAGTCCTGGAGCCTTATTGTTTCCAACCCTCCTGCAGGCTGATAGTAGCTCCTCCTCCGTAATTAAGGGTATATTATCTACATCTATTTCTTCTACCATAGCACATGGAATGTCCGGCTGATTTGGGAAGAGTGTTGTTACCACCCTGCTTAGTACCTCTGGGCACTTTGGTGGGGGTATGTAACTTCCCTTGATCTTCTTCATGACAATTTTATAAGGTCGGCCCCAAGGGTCTTCATTGACCTCATCTTGCAGCTCTCTTAAACATCTTTGTTTACTCTCTCTTATACACCTTTTAAGGTTGCGCTTTGCTTCTTTCATTTTTTGTTGTAGTTCTCCACCGTATCCATTCCTCTACCGGTTCGGTAGAATTTCTTCCTTGCCCGTTGTTCCAATCTTCTAGCTCGATGGCAAACGCTGCGCGCTTGTTTGATCTTGTCATTCCACCAATATGCTGGTAGCCATCTTTGACTGGACACTTTTCTCGGCATTACCGCGTCGCACGCTTTGGTGAGCTGGCCCGTCATTTGTGCAGCCTTGTCGTCTGCTGATCCCGTCAATTGAATATTGTCAAACATCGTCAAGAATAACTCTTTGTCATACTCTTTGGTTTTCCATTCAGTTCTTGTACTACTGGGATTTGTACAGAATTTCCTATTTGGTCCGCCTAGCTCCATTATTATAGCTAGGTGGTCACTATTTGTGTAGTGATCACTCACGATCCATTTGCTTACCTGCCTTACGAGGCAGTTACTGACAAATGTCAAGTCTATGAATGACTCTGCATCTCGTTTTTTGAACGTCGGGGTGTCGCCTTGATTCAGCAACACCAAGTCTAGTAGCGTGAATGCCTCCAGTAGCACTCGTCCCCGTTTATTGGTTCTGCTACTACCCCACTCGATCGCCCATGCGTTAAAATCTCCTGCTATTATAGCTGGTTTTTTATTCGTAGCGTCTTGCACCAGCCGCTCCAGTAATTGTTGAAACTGCTCTATTGATGCGCTAGGCGGGACGTAACAACTGTATACATGTATGCCGCCTATTTTCGCTCTTACGAAGCCATTTTCCTTGTTTACCATCTTGCCCTGGAAGGTAAAGTCTTTGCAAGCCCAGATTGCGGCTTTACCTGAGGCGTCAGATTCCCAGGATGGTTCATTCAAATCTTTGTACTGCTCACTGACGAGAGCGACATCGAACTTGTGTTCTCGTACAAACTGACAGAGAAGGTCTTGCGCAGTCTCACAATTGTTGAGATTTAGCTGGACTATTCTCATTACCCTTTCCTGATTATTTAACCGCTGCTTGGTAGGCTGGGCACAAGTAGCTACCAGTGACATGGTTCGTCGGTATGTTGTCGCCTTTTTTTCGGCACAGTAAACAACACGGTTCATTACGGCAGATATTTGCTTTATGCCCCGTCTTACCGCATTTGTAGCAGCATTTGCTGCTATCCTGCGGATCAGTACACTTGATAGCGACGTGGCCGAAACCAAGGCATTTATAACACCTAAGCGGCCCCTTACTGCGGTTCGATGTACGGATCCTACAGTTGACCCATCCAATTTTAATTTTCTCTAGCTTTGTGAACTTGGTCGCTATTTCTTTCGACACTTGCACAACAGCTATTTGCGTATCTCCGTACGCTTTTCTCAGCGATTTTACGGCAGTGATCTCAATCACATCTCTTTCTCCTATTTCCCTTTGCAAGGCCTCCAGTACCTCCTCTTTTGAAGTAAGTATGTCGAGGTCCCTTATTTCAAAGGTCTCCTCTTGCTGCAGTGTTTTTATTGTGGTTCCTTCCACTAGTACTGCTTTAACCGCTTCTTGGAAGTCTGCGGTTTTAACTTCTTTTGTGCGTTTGAGCTCTATGAGGAGATCTCCCGCCACCGTTTTGCGTATTTTGTTTACGCTATCTCCTATGGCATTCAGTGAAGGAGCAGTTCTCAATGTTGACAAAATGTCCACGTAGCTCCTTCCTTCCGGCGCCTTAATGATAAGAGCGTCCGGTCTGGTCGGTCTTGCCCGCTGTGTTTTGTCTCTACTGGTCCTACTCTGGTTGTTAACGCCAGGAGCCTTGTTGTTCTCCTTACTTAACTGTTTCTCCTTTTTTTTGCCTTTCTTGTAACGACCTGTGTGTGTGCGTGTGTGTGTGTGTGTGTGTATGTGTCTGTGTGTGTGTGTGTGTGTACAAATCTGGGGAAAATCCTTAACTGCGTCTAAAAAGAGACCAATTTTTGATCCTATAAGTATATAATAGGAATACTAATTAATGTAGCCACCAAATCCGTATTGTATCAATAATTTTTCCATATTCACCTCTATTTCCTCTATTTTCATTATTATATAAATAATTAAAAAACTCAGTCGTTAACGATTTTCGCGGGATTTGCATATATATATATATATATATATAAGAGCGGTTAGTTGCACGAATGCACGCCCGCCCGAGTTTTACCCGAGGGGATTGCGGCCATGCAAGTTCGCTGTTCCTGCTGCGGCCCGTATTGACGCGCAGCCACGCTTCAATGGGTTCATTATTACACGCGCGCTCGACGACGGAGATGGTCTCTCTCTCTCTCTCTCTCTCTAGCAAATGCGACTACACGCGTCGCAGCCAATTAGCGCATAACGACCAAGCACGCAAGCGTGCTTTCCATTCGCGACTCTGCGGCCCAAGATCTAATAAATTCGAGATTGAAATATTTTCCCCTATATCATTGGAATACGTCGAATACGGTAATTTCTAATTCTGAAGTAGTTGCAGATTCCATCTATTTGATATATGAGATTCCAAAATTCAAACTCATTTGTTCAAATGGAATTAATAGTAGAGACGGAAAAAAGCTTGAATTATATAAGACATTACCAAATATTTGTCGTTCTCGTCTGACTAAATCTAGGTGATACTACTGGACAATGATGTATCTGAGTTCACGATTTAATGAAAATAATAATGGCCTTATTATTTCAAAGTTAATTTATTGAAATCCCACAGATTTCATTCTATAGAAAAAAAATGTTAAGATCCAATTCATTCTAGCTCAATTTTACTATCCACCAATTTAATTTTATTATTTCATTCTATAGTAGAAGTTTTAAGAGCCATAAAAGTGAAAAACATAAAAACTTCGCAATCCTTGGTCCCTAATGGTTCAAGAATGACAAAACCATTATGTCCGAATAAAGAAGCAAATCCCATCGTGCAAATAAAAAAATCGGAGCCTAACGCGTCTTTCTCGTAAAAAAAGAAAAAAAAAGAAAATAACGGAAAATGCGCATGCAACGCGCCGGGATAGAATCGAGCCGGAAAAAAGGCTCTCAATCGTAAAGAATAAACACCACTTATATTTACATACGTATGTACGCGCGTGTTTCCATTTTCACGGGACATTGTCCGCGTTATACTATTTTATACCGTGAGCTCTGCGCGACCCTTGCTCGGCAACTCCCCACCTATATACTATATATACAGCACCGGCTGCATCTCACCAATTTAACTTTGTCCCGGGCGCGCCCGGCCTTATCTGCATTCCAGAATGAGTCCGAGCCCATTTCGGTGCATCTACTTTTACGAGCGGTCGACTCCATTTTCTCGAGCTTCGCTCCCTCATCCCTCGGCTTCCTCCTCGTTTTTTCGAGCCAAGACACGCGATTCGATTCTCGAAGTGCGGAATTATTCCCTCACGGCCCCAGTGGCAGCTCTGAACAATGTCGCGTCTTATGATGATGATCGCGTATCAGTCTGCTCCTGTTCCCGTTTCCTCTCTCTCTCTCTCTCTCTCACTCTCTCAGGCTTTTCCATTTGCACATGCTGTTCTCTGCAGGCTGGATCGATTTTGAGACCCGATGCCAGAGGATGAATTTCGAACTAGAGGCGAATTATCTGGGTCTTCGGATCTATTGAAGTACTTTTCCTGCTGCTGGACGAAGCGATTTTTTAAAGATATTTTGAGAGCTGATATATCCTGAAGTATTCTCCAATCATATTCACTATTTTTATTTAAAAAGTAAAAAATAGTCGACTAGATTAGAAGGTAAAGAGGAAATACATGACTTTTTTTAATAAAAGATAATCTGTTTTAATATAAAAGTTTTTAAATTTTCTAACGACCTTTGTGCCGTGCGTCATCAGGGATATTAACTTTTAATAACTGGAAGTGTGTCGCATCTCCGTAGGTCAAAAATTTTGATGAAGCTTATTAGAATTAAACGTTTCTCGACACAAGGTTACACTAAAGCGGTGCTGTAAACTAGTATTTAAATATAAAAGTTCAGATACGCACTATAATATAATATCTTAATATATATGCGGGAGTTCTAACGATTTCCATTACTGCTCGATTATTTCATCGATGTAGGTCAATTATAAGTAGCAACAGAACTATAGCGCAACCCACAATAATTGTTGTATTCATCTATACTCTAAAAAGTAGAAAGTCGAATTGATGTAAACGACGATGGCAATGTATAAAAATGACCGAAAATATAAAGGAACATGGTAACCATTGGTACGAATTCTCCCGTACAAGACTCAACACACACAAGCCGTAGATTCGAGCATGTCAACGTCCACGTGTTCAGCTATACCTGATAATATCAGCCGTTTACGTCTACTCCCCGATCGAATACGATGTCAATGCGCGCGGAAACCGCACAAAAACACGCTAGTAGCACCCTCATCTTTAGCCTCAAGAGGCGTGTGCGCGCGAGCGCGAGCTTCAGAGAGAAAAGGCAAGCGAGAGATTAAGGTAATCCTACCTAACTGATGACGGTCGTTCCAAAGGTTTCGACAGATTAATTATTGGCGGATCGATCACGCAGAATGCTCATAGCGAGACGAGAGAACCGGAGAAAGTGGTTCTGCTCATGCCTCGAGGGGGTGCCTTATCGAAGCAAGCGCGAGACTGCTTACGTCGCCGTAGGCGGAAATGGAAAATCGTTGAGAAGTTACGTTGCTCTTGGTTATTTGTTATCATGCTTATCCCAATATCCCATATTATAGCTATAGGATCACGTGGTTAACGAACTAGATGTAATTGATATACCTACGTGTATATGGTGCGTTCGATGCTGGTGGTAATTTATATATGTATAATATACGGTGTATCGATTTAGCTGGATTATTGAAGTACCCTATTTTTTTAGATTATTGTGAGAATGCTGATGAAAAAAGCAATTTGAAATATCTGATGAATAGATGAATTGCCAAGCTTGGCGTTGGCCTAAGAACGAAACGAAATAATACAAACGAATCTATATTTATCTCGACGTAGGTGAACAGCGAAAAAGTACAGCGTGAGTTATCATACATTTTACATAAAAGCTTCGAGGGCGAATCGGTGCGAGACAATGTCGAATCTTCAATTCAAGATTTTTTGCGCTAACCATCGTCAGCACGTTATAGGTTGCAGATATATATTTACGTACCTTCGAGCGAATAAGAATTGGTAGTGGAGCAGACACGCATACATACATATTAAATGACATTTAAATCTGATGACAATTTTCGCCTCTATGTAGCTGCAGCGTCACCGGTAAATCCAACATTGATTTTTTACAGCATCTAAATATAATACAGTGTCTGCATGTAAAAATCAATTAAGTTATTAGCTGACTGAAATTTTGTAACTAAATTACAAATCCATTTTAATTATATTAGAGCTACATGAGCCGGATTTTCGATAATATGATCGCTATATATAGAAAGTATATATGAGTATTCGTGTTATTTATAGAATCCAAATAGAGGACGAGGTCGTGGCGAGGGGGAGCGGACAGAGGGAGATAGAGAACGAGAAAGAATATTCAGAATACAGTATTGAACTCGACTTTAATAAAGGAACCAAGATCATTTTAAAGATTTCAGACATACAGCGCCATTACCTTCCGCTCAAATCGGCACTACAAAACTAAACAAATTATTCCATCTAAACGAGACTCTGCGAGGCTCCCTTGCAACTGCAGCAGTGTATAGAGGACGGTGCAGACTAAAGCGCTTAATAGCTCAGCACACATCGCGTCATTATCCCGGAAAAGTAACCCCCTGCATGCAGAGAAGCCACGTACCGCGGACGCAATAGTCTAATTCTCGTTTCCGAAACGCGCATGTACAGCAAAGTTGTAGAGGCTACAATTTCACAAATGCATTATCGAATAATGCATCCCGCTCAATTTATCGCGCTTGCGCTCGAGGACCATGTCCCTGGATCAAAAACAATTAGAACAGTTTTGTATCTTGGCGGCAACCGCGCGGCAGTGGCGTCACAGAACTCGAGCTGTTCTGGTGCCATCGGCATAAAGTCATTATGCGCTCGTCGCCAATGAACATTTCGCCTAATTTCATTTCGCGGCGGGCCGAGGAATGCGCGCAGCTGACAGTTGCAGCTCTCTCTCTCTCTCTCTCTCTCTCTCTCTCTCTCTCTCTCTCTCTCTCTCTCTCTATCTATCTATCTATCTATCTATCTCTCTCTCTCTCTCTCTCTCTCTCTCTCTCTCTCTCTCTCTCTCTCTCTTCTTCCTATTCTACACTTCCTGCACAGTGTGTGCCAGCTGCAAACTCGAAGCGATGTTTCCAGAGTATTTGTATGTTAATACGCTAGACTCGTAGCTTTTAGCCGGCCGTTCCTGAATTACGAAAAAGCCATATAGTTCGCTATGTGTGTTAATATGACTCTCGATTCGGTGAGCAGGATGTCACACGCGTCTGTTCATATTCCTGTCGAGTTGAACGAATCCTAGCTTGGTCTATGCGTGTCATGTTGCAGCACGACGTGGGTTTACTGTAGAATATCCGGTCAAATATAACTTGATGAAGTTGTTTCTGATATTTCGGCTCGATCTCATATTCGTCGTAATAATGGGAAATATATCGGATTATACCTGCGTGGTCACAATTCGTTGAGGTTTGAAATTGTTGTTTTTTTCAGATAATAAGTTTGCTAAAAATACCATTATAGAAACATAAATTTGCAATCATAATGCAGTAAAATAAATGTTATGGCCACTTGCACTTTATCTCCCATTTTGCAGTTTATGTTCAAATGTATGCAGCAAATTGAACATTTGAAACTGAAGAAGGGGCATCGAATTAATCTCGCATTATATAGCATTCAGTAATATGTTTAATAAACTACTGATGATTTATTAATGTTAATTAATTTTTTTAATCATTTGTATGTTATATTTTTAGCTTTACTGCATCGAATGATCTTTTTGTATGTAATAAAACTGTAGAAATAAGTCACCACTGGTCAAGAAAAAACGTCAAGAGTGAATTATGGGGGAAATTTTTTTAACACAAGCACCGATGGGACTGAAAGTATATCTACGCAGAAGTCTCAGAGCAAAGCACAAACGACGTGGCAAGGATCAGAAATAATCTATTGGGGGTTATTTTTCGCTAGTATCTCGTAAGGACTGCTCGAAAAATAATAGCGTTACTAAGACAATTTCTCAGCAATGAAAAATTGAATAGTAAATAATATTTAGTTTTTATTTTATGTTACGAAATTTCTTTGCGGTGATAAACTCGTATCATAAATTTTGTAAAAATTTACATTAAAATTATTTTTTATTATATTTTTTTCTTATTTAACTTTTTTCTTTCACAAATTATGTCAGTTATAATTGCTTAAAATGATTTCATTCTCTCTCAATTCCAAAATATTTTGTACATATTCATGATATATATATATAACTAAATATATATATATATATATATATATATATATTTAGTTATTTATTTTAAGTTATAGATACATCTTATCTTCCGGCATAAGTTATTTATTCAAAATTATTAATCTTTTTCGTCAAAATATAATACTCACATTTATAACGATATTCCTATACCCTGCCAGAAATATGTAGGCATATATATAACTCGTGGAATACATCATATAATTCTGGATTCGATAAGCTCAATTAGAACCAGCGTATTCGTTTTTATCTCATGATAATTGCATATGCTTGTTATTTTTTGTCTAGAATGTTATAAATGCAGTGCCATACACCACAAAACTTTTTAGTCGCGAAATATTATTACCCGTTTCAAAAAAAATTAATTGTAAAAAGTATCCAAAATTTATTCTAAAAAGTACTCAATTACTTTACTTTCCGCGCTTCATTTTTATGTATCTGTTAATTCTTATCCTTTCTAAAAACATATATATTAGACAATAATACAACCAATATACATTTGAATTTTTTAAATTAGAAGACTAAAATAGTTACTGGCATGCATTTATTTGTAGCATAATGATTCAATACGAACTCCTACAAAGCCATCACAAAATTAAGAATTAAATAATTATTTTAGCAATCTTTGACTAATTCAAGTTAAAAATATTAAATCAATATCAAAACATTTTAAATGTTGGTGCTATATTCAAACCGCACGCTATTATTTGTCAATCAATATCAATCACTATCAATAAACGCTATTGTATCTTATCTAACCATGATTTCTCTTATCGTTTAACATAAAAAAGTCGGTCAAAGTTTGACATTATAAAACAACTTTTAAATACATTAAAATAAAAAGTATCCTCAAGTCTCAAGATAGTAAACTTAAAGAATTTTTTGCTCCAGGCCTTTATAAGTTTCTTCTGTATAATACATTACATATTCCTAGAGTTTTCTCGAACGGTTCGAGTACTAACTTTTCATCTTTGGGGTCTTAAAATTTAGAAAGCATTAACACTTATTTTCCCTACTATATTGTTATGTTGAATAGGTTTACAAAATCCATTTATATTCCGCATGCTGCACTTTTATCAACTCTTCTTCATATCCAACGTAATTTTTACTACAACACTGAGAAAAATTTAATAGTAAAAATTACAAAAAAAAATAGGAATTTTTACTATCTTTAATAGTAAAGTGGTTACAGACTTTCCGGATATTAGAATTTACTATCCCAAGATAGTAAAAATTATCATCCAGCAAATAAATATTGAGATTATAAATTTTACTATCTTGTATAGTAAAATTTATTTTTAAACCTTTGTAAACAAAATCGAAAGTTTTATAATCTATTTCTAACGTTCGAACTTATGATTGATCGCTTGCTTATTGATTATGGTTCGCTTATAGTAGAGATTATTTATTGTACATATTTTAATTTCTTAAGCACTTAAAACCCTATTCCTATGATTTCGCAACTACACGCATATCGCACTTAACGCTACATATTTCGCAATGTTCGCATTACAATTATTAGGATGGGGACATTTTTTCGTTCTTATATACTAACCAACCAGAATTCTAGCCACTCGCGAGACGAATTTACCAGACTCCATCTAGCGGGTGAAGTCGATGTTTTACGGCATAAGGGTAAGAGGAGAATGGAAATACGGCGCGTGGGGCGACCGCCGCTGGCATAGCTCAAAATGGCGCCAAGCGCATGCGCTATGCGCGCAATCTCCGGTTTTGCTTTGTCTATTTCGCCAGCTTGTTTTTCAACTCTTGATTTTATTTTCATTTTTGATTCATCTGTATTATTTTACAAAAAAATTGCTATACTATATTTTGTATTCAATAATTTTTATTATCTGAGATAGTAAAAACTAATATCGCCTATAATGAATTTTACTATAAAAGATAGTAAAAATTGTTGAGGAAGTTTCGTTGAAAGCCATAATAATTTTTACTATCTGAGATAGTAAAAATTAATATTTTTTGTAGTAAATTCTACTATAAAAGATAGTAAAATTTAATATCTTTCGAGTTGGTAACTACTTTACTATCCGAGATAGTAATTTTTACTGTCCAATTTTTCTCAGTGAATAGAAATCAATCTGACGATAACAAACATAACTGTAATGACTAATCCTCGAATGATTATCAGCGAATGAAAAATAAAAGCCTTGCGAGCTTTGACATATCTCGCGCTCCCTGATTCTGCATAACGAGATTTCCGATAAAGCTGAAAATCGTGGAAGGTGATATAGCTGGCGGCCAGGCGCCGACAAAGCGATGGCATCAGCTCGTGCAAAATGCAACCGAAGCATCAGCCGCAGGGGACGCGAAAAAGCTCTATCTCTCTCTCTCTCACCCCCTCCCCCCTTTCCACACTTAAATAATCGAGAAGCGTCGCGGTGCTGCTGCTGCAGTTATGAGCATAAACCAGGAGCGTATTCGTATATAGGCGCCATTTAAAACGGGCGAGCCGGTGCGAGCACCGGCGTGGTTTCCGCAATAGGGGCGAGAAAACGCGGTTAACGCGCGGGGGCGCAGCTTCCGTCGCTAGTTGCAAATCGAATCCGCGCACTTGCTCCCGGGGGTCTCGTGCGCGAGAGCTTCGAGCATCTGGTTAGAGCCGACCAAGAGAGCTATATGGCATTAATCTGCAAGCGCGCGCTAGCTGAAGCTGCAGCGAATATATTTCATTCGAATTACAGAGAATGGTTGTTTATTTTAGCTACGAGCGGATGAGGATTAAACCTCCTGCATTGTTCGTACAGGCTATATGAATAATTATTCATCGGAGCAAACGTACTTCTCAATATTTTTACATTAGTCATACTGTAAGCTTCGAACGGCCCTATATATAGGGCCTATTATACTGCGATTAAATTCGATTTCATTAATTTTCTAAGGTGCTTATCAGCTATTTAATGGTTCGATTAAAATTATAATTATATTTCAAAGCATTGATTTGATAAGGGCTTCGTGTAATGTACACTGCCATCAGATATACCTACACAGTCATTGTTGTCGATTAATCTGAAATAATTATACATAAAACATCACGTACGCGCGATCTGGGACGTTCTTATATTATGTAGTTCAAAATAACTGATGCAACGCAATCATGATTATACACTGCAGCCTATTAGACGGTCTTGATCACGCCCTGCTAAATATTTATCTAGCCTGATTTCCTTTTCACACCGGAGACAAAGGCGAATCTCTCTTTTTTCACCTTATACAGCCACGCGTCTATACAGTGCAACACGAGCTACTCGTGCCCAGAACCAAGACTCTCTCAAAGAAAGGCTGAGGAAGCAGCTCGAGGAAGAGCTCGCAGGCTTTGGACGAAAGAAGAAAAAAAACGAGAGCGAACCCACTTGCCTTTGATATCGAAAAGGGAATTGCTGTGAAAAGACTCTTCTTCTCGATTTCGGCTGAGGCGTCAGGACACACGACGAGGTGCAAAGGAAACCTTTTTAGCATTTATATACTCGCTACACACAGTAGTCGAGTGGGAGGAGAACAGCGATATAGCCGCCGATGCGAACGAGAGAATCTTTCGTATGACCTCGCGAATTTCAATGCATCGCCTCACTGCGGTATAGCTCTCTGCGCGCTAGAGACAGCTATCCCGATGAATTGCTTTCGCCAATCCGACGATTAAACAAAGAAGCACGCTCTCGGAATAAAGACGAGCTTGACTGAGCCCTCGGATAAACAGGGATCCGATCATGCGAGAGACAGTGCTCGACCTTATTTTACGTATTATATTATTCTGCTTCAGGCCTTTGAATGTACAGCCAGTGAACTTACGCAATTTTTTTCGCGCTACTTCATTCTAGAATATAAATACTTAGCTGGTGAGCAAAAGTATACACAATGTATTATACAATACAAATTATCTATTAAAAATTGCTGGAGTAAAAATCATAATTTTCACATACAAAATCACACGTCTGGATCCACACATCTGGATTGTAATTCTCAGCATAATAACTGACGTATTGTCGATCAAACTCTCGAGCCCGAGAAAGCGTCCGTGCTAGTCTATATATTAACGCATTCTCAGAAGCTCTCAACTCAATCAACGCTATAGAGGAAATCCTATCAGATAAGGCCGAGCAAAGGGAGCGTCTATCAAAATGACAGATCGCCACTCGTTTAATGTATTATGCATCTGTCCTGAGCGCCGTATATACTCGATCGAAATAGCCAGTGCATAGCAGTATTGCAGCAACGTCTGAATTAAGCCTCTCCCAAGTAAATCCCCTTTCAATGCTATTACTTAGGCGCGCAGCCGCAGCGCAGGAATCAAGCCGAACGCATATCGGCGCCGGACTGCCGGCGACGTGTCGATTTGCAGATTTGATTCTCGAAGATCGAGATATACATCGCCGGATAAAAGCAGCCGGCCGAACTTGACGGATGGCCCGAGAGTCGCAATAGACTATACAGCCGCGCGCCCCCGAGCCTGTGTGTGTGTGTGTATATATATATATATATTCCAAAATGCCGAAGCGCGGATAAGTGAATGCGCGAGGGTGAGTTGTATGCGTTTATCGCTGAGTGAATATCGAATACGATAGATGATTTTGTTTTCGATTATATATAGAGGGTGGCTGCAAGGCAATTAATAAGGCTCTCGTGACAGCTGTGACGGACAGCTGTTGTGTATATTGTTGATAAAATCTTCGCAGTGCTTATCGTTGCGTCTCAATTGAAAGCGATTTTCCGGGTATCCTATCTTGCGTTATGATGTTTTAAAGCGAAAATTAAGCGATCAAGGTTTAGTGATGCCATTGATGAGTATTTTATAATTTATAATCTTTCGATTCTTATCATCTGATCAGTTTCTTAACAATTAATAAATTTTGGCAAGGTGTGCGCGACTTACAAGAAACGAAATAATTGATTATTGGATTTTATTACTTACAAAGGTTTTAGTAGTAATTGAAGAAGACATGCGGTAGGGTGAATCAATCGATAGAATTACCTGGAACAAAAATCAAAGAATTTATTTCTAACGATTGTCATATTTGGTAGGAGAGATGTATAATTGCAACATTTAACCATAATACAATATACAAGATAATTAATCCGTACGAATTTAATTATTGTAATTTAATATGCCTAATTCACCACTGATGACCATAGATGAGTCGCGGAGGAAGAGAGAGAGAGAGAGAGCTTCTAAATTTACTTCTTGTAAAGAACGAATATATTCAATAAGATATTTTGAGCAAAGAATATTTCTCGTCTGTATATCAGTATAAGTCAAATTCCTATTAAGATCAAGAATGCAATAACTCACAAATCAATTAGAATTTCCGTTAACCGCAGTAAAGCCTGGAAACTCTCAGCATGGAGAATTTCAAAATAACACTCATCTATTTGCGAGAATGTCATTACTTTCGGAATCATGTATAGCTCGTGCGGTACGGTTTTGCTCATCTCCATTCGTCGGAAATTTTCCAATATTAACGGGGGGAGCTTATACGAGCTTTCATCATGCCAGGAACTGTATTAAGGGACACATTCGCGTGAGCCGCCTCGCATCCCACATGTATACCCATACCTGTATATACCCGCACGTGTGCACACATGTTCGAATTCCGAGCTATATATGTGTACATTGAGCGCATGTAACGTGGCGTGTCGAACTGTTTTCATTTGGAATCGCGCCACTGCTTCGGGATTGCCGGGAATTAGAGGAAGAAGTGAGCCGCGGTGTTTTTACCCGCAGTATAGCTATATCTATATTTCTCTCCCTCTCTCAGAAAATATGGCTAATGTGCCAGAAACACGCGCTTCGATTTCCTCAGCGCACGGAACTCGGATGAAAGAATTAACCGCTGAGAAAAATCGCCTTTTTCCTATGACTATATCTACCTATTGACCCTCCCTTCCGCGTCGACTTCACTACGTCTAGTATCATATTCCGTGAATCGACCTTATTTTCCATCGAAAGGAGCAGTCTGACATATCAACAGAAGATAAATTCAAACCATTTAGCTACGCTTGAGTAGATGCTTTGTTATGCGCAAGATTTGAAATGATGAAGGATTATTACAGTTTGATAAATCTACGTTTTATATTTTTCAGCCTCCTGAATTTCCCTTTCTTAATTTTAATATCAACGACTTTAATCAAGCCGACGCATAATGGAATTCATAGAGTCGTTGAATAGCTCAAAATCTCTTTGTCTGGCTTCAACCCTTTATGAGCAAACTAAGATTGAACTCCTATATATTTCATCGCGTCGCGTCGAGTGTCTAAATTATAATACGCCTGTACCTTTGCTTTATCGTATTCATAAAATGTATCAATTTAATGAAACTCTCCTTATTAAGTTCGCTTTGAGACTCCATTGAATAGAAAAAAATCCAACCTGGTGATCAAGTGTCTTCTCATTTCTACATATAGCAATGTTTTTTATCTGAATTTTTGTTTGCAGCAAGCATGCTGTTCATTGCTCACGAACACGATGTGAACAAAATAAGTATATTTAACGCGTCGAATATATCTTTGACCCCCTTTTTCCGACTATTCATTTACACTTAACAAGCCAAAAGGGGTCAGAAAAAAAAATGTTCTTAAGTCGTTTTAATGATCATGCATTCAGTAGTCGTGCATTCGCGGCGGTGCCGTTAAAAAGCCGCCAATGCGACTCTCTAAAAAAAGGTGAAAGGAAAGAATCGACCCGGTCGGAGGTGCGAAAAAATTGCATCAGGACCCATTTACATGGAAGAGAGAAAGAGGGAGATAGAGAGCGTGGAAAACGGCAAACTCACAGCGCGAAGTAAAATAAAAGTTGCGAGGACGAGCGAGCCGGTGGTCTACGTGCCCGGCATAATGTGCATAAACCCACAATGATTAATCGCGCTGCGGTAAAACGCTCCTATACACTCGCTCGCGCCCGAGTGGACACTGGAATGCGGTGTTAATGCTGTGTTTCACTTGTTATATTCTATATGTGTGTATACACCTTGGGAGGGGCGACTGGTGTTGGTGTGTATACTCGTGTATTCAAGTTCTCAACTGCATTCGGCATCATTAATCTTCTCACGGTATAGTCGCATTTGTGCGGCGTGCGCGCACAGAGCCCGAGGCTTTATTGGCGCGAGAGCGCGGCGCGACTTCTTCAAAAGTGGTGCGCCGCACCACCTCCAATTTACCAACTCGCTGCGAATTCGCAAATGAGGCCGGTATTTAGTTAAGTGGGTTTAATAAACCATACGTTTCGGCTCTCTTTCGCTCTACCGAATTCTCTCCGTGTTTCTTTTTTCGTTCCCTGCGGCATAAGTACTGCTACGCGTTACCGCTGCGCGTAATTTACCCTGCCGAGAATTATTAAGATTAACCGTCGTTTTGTTGCACGGCATGTAGGATATAGTTTGTTTTATGTTAATTTTAAGTTGGTATATTAGGAGCTATTGGACTCTAGAAATTTTAATACTTCCAGGCACTTCCAGACAACTAAAAACCATATCATGGCCTCGTGAGTATCTGCATAAAAATCGATTTATTTGAGGCGTCTATACGTCTTATTGAAATATGCAATACAGCATGGCTATGTACAACATGCGAGGTATCTTCAGCACAATTTTCCTCGGCCATCGATGAAAATATTAATGTTTCTTATATATACGACGAGATATGCACCAAGAAATGCCTCGATTTCAATTTCCTTTATAGCATTTATCTCGGCTTTTATATATCATATATATATATATATATAACTTATGTGCTCTTTTCAGTTCAAGCGGACATCCACTTTCACCGAGAAACAACAATTAATAAAAAT
Organism: Muscidifurax raptorellus; assembly: GCA_020010945.3. Taxonomy (NCBI): domain Eukaryota; kingdom Metazoa; phylum Arthropoda; class Insecta; order Hymenoptera; family Pteromalidae; genus Muscidifurax; species Muscidifurax raptorellus. The sequence continues at coordinate 19,179,723 of CM052077.1, read as the reverse complement.
AAATTTAGCGAAATGTAGACGTAAAAGTAGTTTTATTCGTAAAAAGCTCAAAAAGGTATAATAATAGTGATTTCATATATCAGATGAAAGAATTCTAATAATATTTCGTCTGTATATATATATATATAAACATGTGATCAAACTTCGATAAATTGCAGGATAAACCGGTGCACACTTCTTTCAGCCGACGTCGACTTTTCTGAAAACATATAGCTAGTCGAGCTAAGAGTATGTCAAACTCGGGCAAAGGTACGCGCGCACTCGAGCTTTATTCCGGGTAACGAGGAAGAAAAAACGTAAATACTTTTTGCCACTTGCGAAATAACGCCTGCACTGTGAGGACGGACGTCGGCCTCATTTGGCCCGCAAAACACGCGGACAAGACGCGTCGCGAGAAATTTCTCCGCTACATGTCTGTCTTTATAGTCCTCATAAACTTCCATATCTCGCCTCCTCTCTTTCTCACTGTATTATATAGTGCACATAGTCGCAAAGCTTTCGTTTTTTCCCTTACTTAGCAAAAACTTTCCGCAGATATCGCTGTGCTACTGTTTTGCGTGAGTCGCAGGCAGGTCTGAAATGCTACATGTATATACCACTCGACAGATTTGCCATTTATAAGTAGAACTCGTGCATTTGGCGCGGAAAAAGCAGGGAATATGTATATATGTGTATATAGACCGTTCACTATAAGCTTAAGGCTCACTGGGGTTTTAGTCATAATGTCGACAGGAAAAACCCTGGTAGAAACGTACTTGATGTACTAACTAAGAATAAACGAATTTTAAACAATTTAGGTAAGCTTTAGCTGAACGAAATCGATAAACCATAATAAACGCTTATGTATAACTCCTTTGTCGATTTAAAAATTATAGACAATATATCGTGATTGGAAATAATCAATATTAATCTGACAAAATATGCATACCTGTTAAACATAAAAAAAGAGAATAATTGTTTTTTTATTTAAGAAATTTACCGAGATACTAACACATCAGTGTCTCAGTAAAGGCTTAGCCAAGTTTGCTTTAATTTTTAGATTAAAATTAGGTAAAAAGGGTCAATTAAAATTAACCTCTTAACGATTTTTCCCGTTAATTTTCTACCACGGAAATACTATATATACACAATTCTGTGCACAAGACAGAGCATCGCGTGGTCTTGATTACAGAGGCATGCGCGTACGGTTTGCGTGTTGTAGAGCCGGAAAAACGTGTGTAAAATATGGTTATTCGATTGTGGAGCAGGTTTGTGTATCGTCTGACTTGTGGATATTACTTGATGAAAGTTCTTTTGCGCATTTCCTGCTACCTGCAGCTGTGTACTTGATGTTGATGAAGTTGGTTCATATTATCGTGCAGCTGAACTCGAGGTACATATATATATAGCAATCAGGTCGCTAATGACATACCGTATTCCTTTGTTTGGTTAATAGCTGGAATATAAAATGATGAGCAATATTTCGATGCTATTGAAGTATAATTAAACAATTTTATATTTATTTATTCGTTCTTTAATATTACTTCAATTTAATTAAAACTATATATAAGTGCATTGTGCACTTTTAAACTTCAATATTGAAAGGCTCCACTGATGTCATCATATTGTTCGCAAAGTACTTTAAGGAAAAGTTGTATACTTTTTTTTAGTTCGGAGAAATTATAAACATCCTCACGCCTCGATCGTCGGTCGCTAACGATTTTCCCTAGCCATCAATACTTATCGAAGTTTCAAGCTCCACTTGAAAAGCTTCGAAGTTTCATCGAGATCGTATAATGCCTTCAAGCGACTGAGAAAAATCCCGAAAGAGAGAGGGAGAGACAATAAGTGCATCAGAAATGTAGGTTGAAAATAGAGACAAAGGGAGCGCATAGCCAGATGATTCAATTGCGGCCAGTCGATCGAAGACTTGCTATAAGCGCCAAGTACGAACCATCGGAAACCTATATTACATATTCCAAAATGCGCTCGCACGTCGTCCCGCCATATCCGGCCCTCTATGCAATTTTGGCCGCTGGCATTAGCGGCCACGCGCGTAAACCATTTAACGAGCCAATGATAACTGGCTCTTTACCGCATTATGCGCGCGAGGCGCAGGCGCTTCGTTTTCTCAACGACGACGCCGACAGCATTGGAATTCATCGACGAGAAGCGCCGCAGTAGACATTCGACTTACGCCCCAAGCATTTCTCCCAACCCTTTGGGAATGTTTACGAGCTCGTAAAGTTGTTAGAGCCAGGTGCAAGTGAGCTATTTTGCATGATGAATTCTAAGATTCTTTTATTGGAAAATGCGCCGTGGAGCGGGTGTCGATTTTTTTGCCGGAAGCGGGGTTTGTGTTCTTGAGAACACGTACACTTAGGTCAATGGTTCAGACGTAATACTTGATGTGTCCTAAAAATATGTCAGAAAGTATAATTTTTAGAAATGCGAAATTATGTAGCTAATGGTATAGTTGTACGATGATTTAATAACTGTTAATAAATTTTTGGATATTAAATTAAAGGATTGATTCTATATATATATATATATATATATATATATATATATATATATATATATATATATATATATATATATATATATTAGCTTTTTCAAATAATAGTACAGATACCGTTAATTCAAACTTTAAATATTATGAAAACGCGACATGGTCATGCAACCTAAGGTTAGGTGAACCACGGCGCGTACAAAGAACATCGCGGTGCACCTAACTCTACCTGATCCTGATCAATCTTAGGTCACCTGACCATTGCGCGCTTTCATAATGTTCAAAGTTTCAATTAACGGTATGTACGTTGTGCAACTAGGGGGAAAATTGGCTTTTTATAGCAAGGCTAATGTTTGAACAGGAGTGGGAGTAGAGTGCTCCAACATCATCCGAGTCTGAAAAGCCACTACCCCCTTGTTACATACCGTGTTTTTTCTAATAAGGGCACGAATAAAGGCTCTTTTCCACAAATGAATAGGAAATGGAAAATTGTAACATTCAAGTCGTCAGACTTTTAAAAATTTTCAAAATTATTCGATTATTTTCAAAAGTTTGAAAATTTCTTCAAATCTTGAAAAAAGAATTAGTTGGTAAAAACTAGCCCCTTATTTCACGCCGTTGAACTTCATATGCGGCTACTCCATCAAAAACGCTCAAAACGATCAATTTTCCATTCGTTTTTCATGTATGGAAAGAGTCTCCTTCCTACACGTATTAGAAAATATAAATTATTTGGTATTAAGCAAACATTTTCTTCCATAAAAAATGGGAAATATTTTATTTTCTTTATGTAAAACTGCCTGCATAACACTCAAAAAGGCAGTCAAACATAATAAATACACCTAAAAAATGCATCTAAGTTTTGAAGTTCTCAAAAATCGTTCTACTAGACTAACAAAATATAGTTAACTTCTATGACAAATATTGAAAAAAAAGTATTTTTAAATTAGAAATATATAATTTGTGGCAACAAAGTCACTTTTTTGTGTGCTATCAAAGCGCAAACAATTTTTTCCACGTTTTAAAATATTCAAAACCATGAAATAGCGTAAAGCACAAGGCTTGAATTTTTCGTGCTTCGAAAAAAAAAACTTTTTCATAAGAGCGTTTGCCAGACTGGCGCACGTGAGCCGATCGAGTGAAAAATTCATCAAAGGCAGCTTGCGCAATCGCAGGCCTAATTCGCGGTGAAATCGCGGCAGCATAGGCGCAAAATCCACGGTTGCTACCCTGCGGCTTTTATATTTGTTTGCTGTTCCAGTCGCTCTCTGCTCTTATTTCGATTAAATTTTTCAAAATTGCTTCATTTTATGGTGCAACTACGAACTTCACAATACTTGATCAAGCATATCGATTTAGGAGTTTTTAAAACCATACGTTTTACCACCTTTTACTGTAAAAATTGTTTTATTTTTTTTCAATTTTCAATCATGGTTCAAAGTATCATTTTTTATATCTGTTATACTTAACACCCTCGAACTCATGGATAACAAATATTCAAAACAATTTCCCTGGCAGAAATCTTGTGGATATATTATAACTAAGATTTTAGATAATATTTCATTTTAGCAAATTAATGCTGACACATGGCTTCTTATTCAAAATTAGCTAAGAATAATCAAACAATGTTTATGGTGTTAAAATTCTTAAATTATGAATAATAATTTGATCAAGCTTATCATTACTTAAGAATCGGCTAAATACTATTGGCGAAAGCTTGAGCTCTTAGCGTTATTGACCGATTAATTTTCTACGAGAGTTTGCTCATGGCTTTTCGAGAAATTTCTTAGGTCAAAGCAAATTACCTCATTAACGAATTCCAAAAGTTGTGAAATGTTGCAGTAAGGCGCCTTTGGTCTTGTCACTACACGTCTTGCACAACTTTTAGCATGTTTTTTCACCTTGAACAAGTTCAAATTAGATTTTATTCTCAAACAATTCGCAAGTTCGTTGCTGAATCCAAATTTCACGACCCAATTTAGCAAAAGTGACTCTCAGTACAAGTTCATAAAAGAAGCTGCGAAAGCAGAAATATTAAATTGACAGAATTCGAGGACATTTTGCTAGGAAAGATTAAAAAGTAAAGCGAGAGAAAAAAGGTAGAGAAATTATCGAAGAGAAAGAGGCACTGACGAGCACACGGCCCTGCGCGCCTTAATGAATTTTCACGGGCTGCAGAAGCAGTATTTCCCCCAAGCGCTGTGTATAAATTTGTAATTTCTGTTTGTGGCGAGAAAATAATTGTACAAGAGCTCGTCGGCTGTGTAAATACACGGCTAACGAGCCGAACAAAGCTCCTTCATCAATTAATTAAATCCATTCGCGCTTATATTCAAAACGGTTCCATTTACAAAACGTTACCGAGCGCGCGAGTTCCTATAGTTTCATTATCACCCCCCCCCTCCTCCTCCGCTCTCTGTCTGCACCATTCTCTCTTTCTCTTCATCATACCCTGTAGTCGCTTATACACTTTAGCGACCAACTCGCTAACAAGTCGAGGGAGAGAGAAAGCGGAATAGCGAGGAAAGAGGCATTCGTTCTGTTCGACGGGGAAAAGCGAGCTCGAGTTTGAAATGTAAATTGGTAATAACCAGTAGTACATCCCAATTTGTAACGAGCTCGCCGCAGCTGCGCTCGCGAATCAGGCCCTGGAGTAACACGCGGTCACGGGAGCCAAGCATATATATATATAGGCAAAAAATAACCAGAGCAAAAGTATAGGAAAGGGACATCGATTCGTTAGGTGGTCTATCCCTGAGTTTTCTTGATTGTAGGTTGCACCGCGTACTACGTTTGCTGTGGCAATTTATATACATTTTGTGCTTTTCATTTTTTCCCATTTCTGCGAATACCTTTTCAAGCTTGGCTGTAACTCATTTTCTAGCGTTCATTGGCTGGTTCTTCGATATTGATTGAATCGAAATTTTACACAGCCAAACCTGTTGAACTTTCATGCAGTTTTCAAAGAAAGTCAGGATTTAAACTTTGTTCAAAGTATTGAAACAATACACGAGCGCTGACGAATTCAAAGCCGGTATCATACAGAAGAAATTTATAAAAATATTATATGTGCGCAAATAAAACATAAAACATACTTAATTTTTAGTTTATTACTTTGCGAAAATTATTTATGTAGTAAAAATAATTAATCATGTATTTTGATGAAAAAAAACGAAATATTCAGGATTTAGAAATCATTCTCTTTCCCTTTTTGCCAATTCAATGCGACATTTAATAGCTGACTGAAGTGCGACTCAAACAGCATAGCAATAATCTCGCGCTCGACCAGTATCCATTTCAATTTCCAACCACTTTGAGTGACGAGGGGTGAGTTGAAAATCACGGTTGCGCGTATTAGTTGTACATTGATGGATGCACTTTCGCGTGTATATATGACGACGAATTTTCTCTCCAAAAGAGAACCTGCTGTCCGCAAACCAAGCGTCAACACGCCTGCGCTATAGAGCTATATGGATTCTCTCTCTCCCTCTCTCTCCTCCTCCGAAGAGAGATCTGGATGTGTGGCCAGTATACGCGAGCGTGCATTGTGAATCTCTCCCGGGTAACAATTTGTTCCTTATCCGCGAGCGATACATCATTTCCATTCAGGTGACTGACTTTATCGTGGCGGCACGTTCAATCGGCTGCGCGCGCAGTACAATTCAAAACTGGGCGCGCGTGTGTGACGCCAGGCCCCGGCGAGAATATTGCACGGTACACGGCTGCACGGAACATCTCGAGCGTGTTGGGATCGGGAATGTGTTTTATTGCCCTCCGCACGGCGACTGATATGCGTGTATACACGTTCACATGCGCACGCACGCACACACACAAGCGCGAAAATAGACGTCGCACTGCACAATGGGTCCCTCTCTTCTGTGGCCTTCTATTTGGCTAGGCTATACAGCAGCACTGTTATTAATCATGGTACGTCGACATTACGGCAGCTCGCAGCCGCGAAGTGGTTCGCGAGACCGTTATACTCACACTGCACACACATATGTATGCGTTATATACTATACGTCGAGGTGGGTATTCTCCTCTTTTGCCGCTGCACTGCCTTCTCTATAAATATGCTGCTACACGAGGCCTCAAACGTACCGACTAAAGATGTGTGTGGGAGAAAGAGATATCTATACTAAGAAACCAGTAAAGACCATATGTAATGAGAGACATCAATATACCCTCGCGTCATGCTACATGGACAACGGAAAGAACGAGAGAGATAGAGACAGACATGGAGAGAGAGAGAGAGAGGGAGAGAGGGTATTATAATGGAGTGCATGAAATTTTACAGGGGATTTACGCTAACTATACGATCATGCTACATTATCAAAGACCATCCATCCTACATATACGCGTTCTTTAATTAACCGGGGGCCCCCGGATAAACGCGATAAATTTCGCCGCTGCCTAATTGAAAGCATAAAAATCGGCTATCAAATTAAGCGTAATCCGCGTTTTATTTAAAGACATTAGCGCGAGAAAACGAGTAAAGTTAGCCCCATAAAAAAGTAAGCCGAAACGGTTTTATACCCCCCAGGGCATTCAATTTACCTTAATTAGTCCGGCCTTATTGCCAGGCTAAACAGCAGTTCTGCAGCTCTGATGTATACCTGTATATAATATAGGTTTAGAGAGCGCGCGGCAACAACATCAGGAGCCCGGCGCTCTCGCAAGCTATATACACTGTCGAGCGAGATGAAATGCTCTTAAAGCGCGCGAAAGAATGAGAAATATCGGCGCGGCGTCGCGCGCCGGCGAAAGAGGGTATGAAGAAAAAAGAAAGACGGGCGGCGAAAGGACATGATTGACAGCTCGTTATTTTCTTCGAAAGTGCGCGCTGCCGAGATAAGAAAAATGAAAGGCGAATAATAGGGGCAGCGTAGCAGCAGCAGTCGAGTGACGTTAAAAAAAAGAGACGAGCGCTTGTGGTATAGTGCTAGTGGCAAAAAAGAACGAAAGAGAGAGAGAGAGAGGGGGTGGGGGAGAAGAAGGCGAGGAGGAAGAAAGAGAGGGAAAAAACGAAGATCGCGAGTGGCCGGCGATTTCCAGGAGCTCCGAAGCAGCGAAAAGTATAATCGAGTGGCGTGTGCGCACACCGCTAGGAAAAAGTATAATTTAGTTCGCGCGAGGAGATGTAGCCGCCTGGATGTGGTCTCTAATGTCGAGGAGTGCGCGTCATGAGTTTTGCCGACGGCAAGGAAAAAAAGCGAGAAAATGACCACGGCCGTCAACGCTCATCTGCTACTATACTATACCGGCTGTCGTCGGCTATATATATATATTCCCTCTCCGCGTAGCACAACGCGTCGATCGTGTGTCGCCTTGATAAGAATCCTTCCCGCAGCGACTATGGCAACACATACGTGACATTAATTTCCTGTTAAATTAAAGAGTAATAGACTGCCAGCAAGAAAAATATATGCTGTTGAATATAACGACGAGGGGGGAAAAAGCGATATTGCAGCTACGACGGCTCGTATAATATGCGCATACGTGCTCGACCTAATTTGTTTGGCTATGCGGATTCCGTTATATACGTCCGGGCGGTTCTAATCAGAACTTCGTTATTTTATAAATATTTTGTCGGAGAGCCAGACCGAAAGAGACTTTTTTCCCTTTTAATCAAGCTCACTATGTATGTATATCTGCATGTATATATACATATATATATATATATATGTGTGTGTGTGTGTGTGTGTGTGTGTGTGTGTGTGTGTGTGTGTGTGTAACTAATTCGTATAGCTTTGTTCCGGGCTTCCGATGCTGATGGAACGCCGTAGTATAGTGGTATGCGATGCATTTCGGCTCTGCTATGCTATTGCGAAATGGACGACGACTGCGGGAAATACGAAGCGCATTATTTAGAGTTCGTTCGTAGGACATTTGTGTCTAATATAGGTATATAATCTGCCCTGACAATACTCAACTACACAAGACTATCGAACCCTTTATACGTGCAAACAACCTTTTACGCTCTATTTTTGATACGTTAAAAATTTTCTTTCATGCAGAATATATTTTCCAAAGATTTATAGTTTACAGATGTTTTATTCAGCATTTCCACAAGTTCTATACATATGCTAATGAATTTTATATGCGCCAAGTACGGAACTATACTTAGTACATTTAGGCTATAACTTTGGTAACGCACTTCTTATAGGGGTTAAGATAAGTTCTTATAAGTTCTAAAGCTGGTTTCCTTTAATTTATAGATTATTTAACGTAATAAAAAAACAAAACTATAATGTATGAAGGAATATTTATGTGTACATTATTTACGTCTAAAAAGTATTGTATTTGTTTTCTTAACATAGTGACGATAACTGTCCTTCAATGCAGTTTACAGCTGTTGAACCAATTTTACTATTATTTAATAATTACAAACTTTATTATAAGATATCGATGTATAGTAGTTTCCCTTTGCCCTTTTTTCAGAGGATTTCCAAACTCATGAGAAATGTACTTTTTCTCTCCATTTATTTAAACCAAATTCGTCTTCAATCAAAATGCTCATTAACGTGTCGTGTGTGCGATCAACGATTTCACTATTATAAATTACGTTAAAAGCATCACATCAGTTAATTACTGAATTATTGGGTCCCTAGCTGTTTATGCATGAATTTGCAGTTAGTTATTAGAGAAAACTACTAGCCTAATGACAGTTACGATCAAACGCGTCAAATTAGTCAATATATATATTTAAAAATCCACGCAGCCACGCGTAAAACGTGCGGACACTATTGCATAAAACGAATCGATGAATAAGCGAGCAGAAGCAAAACTGCCTCTGAAAAATCAGAAATTTCGCGCACGCGCACGATCGTAAAATACGATGCAGCGACTGATTCCTCGCGAGCAATCAATTAGCTCGGAGACCGGCAAATATTTCTATATACGATACACGCGCACATATCAGTCCAGACGATACACGCAGTATATATACGCGTGCGAAGCGCGCAGCGCTATTTTTGCGGACCGCATTTCTACCGAAACTCCGGGGCAGCCCTCAATTATTCGACGCTTTTTTACGCGAGAATGAAATACCCGTTCCAGCCACTTGTCATGCTTTCGCGAGAGAACTGCACTCGCTCTTCCGCGCACACGTATGTGTATCCTGCGTGCGATCGTTTGCTGGCTCTTGCACAGCTACGCAAAAAAAGCCGTACCAGGGACGATTTTTATTTTATTTCACCCGCATACACGGGCATTGCGCGACGCTCGAAATCCGGACGTCCGATTGATATTCCGCGTCAGACGCTGCGCCGAGCCGTGAGATTCATTGCGAGCCTCATAAGCATGTCGCGTTCAATTGAGAATGAGACAAACGAGAGAGTCGCGGCAGCAGTGCCCATTTTTGCGCGCATACGAGACCCAGCGGCAGGTTTTCTATTTTCCGCGCTGTATAGTTTACGGAATCGCTTCACCATTGTGCTGCGCTCCAGGATTGGCCAGATGATTTCGAGTCTTAAGTGCCCGTCTACATTTCCGAATGATTTAAGCTTCTGCTGTTTTTGGCTTTATAAGCTGTACTTTCTGACCGACCATTTTTTGGTTAATAATAATCATTCCTCTGTTAATTTTCAAAAGTAAATTTTATTTTCCGTTGACCTTTTTGAAAATATGCCACGCAGGTCAAAGTATCTGTATGAAAAATAATTTTCATATAAGTCATACTGTTCCGCGAGGAAAGAATATACGCCTTATTGCACTTCTGTGTAATTAGAGCACACAGGATGAAAATTAGCGAAGCCATTTTTCATCAAAGCATGCGTTTGGCGTTCCACTGCGCACAAAAACGTCAATCAGATATCTCTTTGCGCAGCTGGCAGGCTGTTTAATTAATTATCGATATTTAGGTATTACAGGGTGATCCGACCGGGGGCCGCCGCTCGATGTGAACAAAGGAGCTAATACCACATCAGCGACAGCTAAATAGAGGCTCTACAGCCATTCATCGATTAGAAGCGCACTCGCGCGCTCGGCACAGTTATTTCCCCTTTTATATATGTAAAATGATTATTAGTAGCGCCTGGCCATGAAATATCGAACCAGATTATGGTCCGCGCAAAAAGCCTACGCATGCATTTCGCTTATACACTGATGTAAGGTCCCTTTGGTGTTTGCGAGGTTCAACGCACCGTTTAATTAAATCGATCAAATATATACAAAATGGCTTGAATTTCTCGCATATTGGTTACACCGCATATTGTTCAGCTATCAATCTTATATAGAAGCTCTTGGCTATAATTTTTATCGTTTTATCGAACGTCCAAAATTAAAACGATCATTAACGTCTGATCGTACGAGAAGTAATACTACTTGATCTTTAGAAAAATTGGATGTGCCTTGATATAATATTGTTATTATCGTAAATAATAGTTAGTCGAGTTAGACGTTAAAATTCTGGTCGACCTAGTTTTCAGTAACAATAATTTTTAATGGCTTTACATATTGCTGACACCGATGAAGGCATTTATTCTATCTTTCATTAATTCAATCGAACCCTTTTGGAATTCTTTAAAGGAAAAAAGAGAATTTTACAATATTGTATTTAGTTTTTTATAACGTTGAAATGAATATTTTCCTTAAATATTTGGCATTTTACATTCCAATAAATCGAAAAGATAAAAGCAATCAAGCTAAATCTTTAATCTGAAGCCAACTACAAACGACTCTCTCGTTTTTGTCATCAAGTAGACTTCCAGTTCTCCGTCCATATATACATCCATCCCCCGTTCACCCTTTTTAATCTCTGTCCTCGATTTCTTGCGAGCGAACAGCTCGCAAGTACTTAGGAGGGAAATAGGATTTTCAAGGCCTATGGCATGAGTTGCACTACTACTTGCCAAGACTCTGACTCGGAAAGCCAAGATAGTAGTCTTTGGGGCAAAGGAGACAATGTAACGAACCAACGTGCAAAATGTCTGCTCAAGTCGTTGGCTAAATTTATGAAAATTGGGTTTCCGCATGATTCCACGTGGAAGTGAGATAGCAAAGTTATACGCATTGTACATGAATGTTACGATTTGAGTGCCGAATTATAAGTTAATACAACTTGATGCATAATGAACTACCCAGATGAGTATATGTAACTTACTCTTATTATATTTTTATTAAGAAGGTAGCTGCAATTTTTGTTTGTAATGAAAGTTTGCAAATTCACTAATTTCATTAATTCCTTTCACAAGTGTACGAATACGTTTGTGCAATAAGTTAACTCGGTTGAATAGATTGGTTGAATTGGTATGTCTGACATGTTCTGTATCCGCACTGATTTGAATGTTATACAAGAATGTTTTGATGAATACTTCAATGGTATTTGTGAATTAAATTATTTCTAGATGGACCATTTAACTAACCAGGAACGTAAATTCTGGGTATATGAGGCAGATTAATTTTTGTCATAATTCGATTAGCTTGGTTTATAACACATTACCCAACAAGTAATACCTGGAGATTATGTTAGTTGAATTAAAAAATTATCTGGATTAACTGTAAGACGTGCATAAATAACTAAGATTAACCAGCTTAATGGTTTTTTCGGAAAGCCTGATTACGATATCTCTTCTCACATATATATCCTTCTTAAGCTTCATTATTTATTTTAAACAATATTACTGCACCTCGCCACTCAATGACGAAGAGTAGGTGGCTTTTATCATGAAATATCTATTCCGGCTACCTCGCATATTTAGAAAGATTAACGAACTGTGTTTTAAACGTGAGAAAGAGAGTTTAAAAGAAAAACTGCAAAAAATGTCTCTACTACAATATAAATTAATCAAGCGAACAAACGAACTCCCGGGAAATTCACGGCTCATTTTCCTTTAGAACTCCGACCGCACCGCCATCAATTAAGCAACGAAGAAACCAGACCTCAAATGCACGAGCCAATCTTTGGGAGAATGAAAAAAACTCTCAAAGAATTTCCACAGGCGACACGAACACGCTATAATATTTCACCAACCCTATCTAATTTCACTAAGAAATCTTGCTCGCGTACGAACAGCAAGAGTCCATTGTTCGGTAGTCGTGTCGTCGTCGTCGTCGTCGTCGTCGGTCCTCTTGAATTTCCTTTGGCCATCCCGGCGGCTTGTCCAGTGCAGCTGCGAATTCTCTCGCCTCGGACTAGTAGTCGCTCGAATATGCAGCGGCCCGTGAGCCATGATCCATTGTGCTAAGTGCGTACACGTCCATTGCAGCAGGGATTTTCCGCGCCTCTTGCGCCCAAGAGAGTGTATTCGGCACGTGCCAGACGCTGCTTTGAATTCCTTTTCACGCGCGCGGTGGCATCAGCATTAGCACATACACACACACACACACACGCACACACTCACACACATACAGAGCATATCTATATAATGCTGGCTAAGGTACTTATCACTTGAGCCGGAGCCGGTATCGTACGCCATTTCTATATAGATAAGGACTTTGGAGAAAATCGGGATGAGTGCTCTGACCAGTGAGCGTCGATGCGCAGACTATATAGCTATATATACCTACATCGAGAAGAGAAGGAACGAGGAAGAGGCAGTAACAGCATCGTTTCTGCCACTGGCTGCTGAATCGGAGCGCTTGGGACCAGTGCGCCGATCGATTTTTATATGTACACACGGCGAAGGGGATGAGAGCGCAGCGCGACTCACATGCACCTACAGCACCAAGAACCAGAGGGTGCGGGGAAGTAGCTGAGAAAAAGGAGTTCGAAATACAGGTGGTGTTCTTTCGGAAGCGGCATAGTAGCTGGATCAGGGCCATTATCGCGGGGCAAACTTTCCATTTGTCACAGACTGTGGCGTGAAGCCATGCCGTGTCTCCCCCTCCCCTCACACGATAGGTAGGAAAGTCGTTCGTGAGAGGGAAAAGGCCAGAAGGCAAAAAGCCTCTGGAGTATACTCCTGGTTAACGAGAATCTCGGTGAGGATCTATTCGGCAAATTGAACCGGACGCTGCGAGCAAGAGAGAAGAGAGGGGGAGAGAGAGGGTGGACACGACTGCAGCCGAAGCACAGGGAATGATTAAATTTTGCGAGACGGTGTCCGTTTAATCAAGTGGCACACTACGACGACGACGACGACGACGACGACGACGTCGACGACTAGGGCAACGTTGACTGCACGCTGAATTAACGTTTCTGGATTTTTTAAACTCACGACTGGTGAGCTCCGCACTCTCGACGCTGTTCCGTTGAAAAAGAAAGGAGAGACGAGCTTGAGTAGCCGAGCCTTTCATTTGCACCGTTATTTGATTTTGCATTACGCCGGAGAATGTGCAGCAGCAGTGCCAATGGAGAAGTTTGCGCGTTGCTCGTCGTCGACTTTTTACAGCTTCATCGCCGACTGAAAAAGATGAGCTACCCGATGCAGTCGGATATGAACTTTGCCAGACTGAGATGAAATACGTTTTATATACGGCATAAGTTTTCTCTTTCTGGCAGAGATGTAAGGTGAGCCATCAGCGACACACGAGTTTAGCTCGCTGGTGCACAGTTTCAATAATTGCGCTTGCTCTGCAGCTGGGCAATTAAATAAGTGGACCACCGACAAGCAGTGTGGACTCATCGCTCGAGTCGCCCTTGAGAGTTGTCGCTTTCTCGATAAGAGAGCTAGCAAGCTACCTGCGTGAGTTGTATCTAGTATACACTGCCTGCAATCTGTTCGCGAGTAATTTAAAAGACCAGCTTTTTCTGTCCTTCTGTAGTTTCAATTCCCTTATACATAGTCAAGAAAAATATTAATTTATAGGCTGTTTTTTCCAATTTTTGGGTATAGAAAGAGGACGGATCAAGATGAACTGATGTCTAATTTATTCATAGTACAATTTAGTGTCACCTGGGGTCTTGTTGGATGCTGAAGGTAGACTCGTGTGGGTGGCGGCGTCGGTGCAGCGGCTCGGGGCCCCATTATTATTAAAGTAGTTATTGTTTGTTATTTCATGTCATCGATCTAATTACCCAGTTCGTTACAGGGAAGATGCCTGATCAAACTCTAACTTTACTACTTGGGCCGAAACATACTATTTTTGTATACTTAAGAAATAGGATAAATCAGTAGTCGTTGACCATCTGGGTACTTTGCCAATGATAACAGTGTACATCATATGTCGCTCTCTGGAGTATTTATTTTTATAAATGAACAAACGGGTGGCTTTTCTTAACTCGACATTACATAGCCCCATAGTGATATGTTGTGTTGCTAGATGAATTTTAGAGTTCGAAAATTTTCCATCATATCTGAAAAAATCTAATCATTAATACGGGATTCGAATCCACGACCCCTCGGGAGGCAGGTGCCATGGAGCAATCGCCACTTTGAAATATTTACTTCTATACTTATATTAATTAAGATGACTAGTAAACCAGCAATTGTTACGACAATGGTTAAAATCCATTATTTTAGTAAAAAAAACAAATATATTAATTTTAAATAATAAAGCAACTACACTTTCAAAACAATATCGAATTACATGAGATGGGCTCATCTAGCGAATTTGCACCACTTGTTTGCATCACCAGCGTATCCTCATGTAATATATATTTTTCGTATACTAAAACGCATTTAACTACGTTTGTAACAGCAACTGTAATATATATTTTACGCTCAGAAAGATAGCGTCTGCAGACCGGTATTAAGTTTTCGAGGTCGGCGCGGTCATTTAATAACGACGCTAAGCTTGTCAGAAACAGGAGGCTGCAGTCGTGCGGCCTTAGAGAAACCCCGCACTGAAAAGAAGATCAGTTTAAAAGCAGGTTTTTCAGCTGCAGCCGCAATCAAGGTGGTGGACCGCACCGACGCCGAAGGCTCGTCGAGAGCGCGAACGCTTCAAACAAATAGGATTAGCCTAATCCTAATTTCTGATCAACGGGACTTAGGAGACTAACCGAAACGAAATTGCTCGTCTCTTTCTCTCTTTTACTCTCCCAGTTTGATTCGATCCTGGTATGAGGGAGCTGTTGTGGTCCTGGCGAATTCAATGCAACAACGCATCCCAATCTTCCATCTATTCTCTATATAGCTACACTGCGTATATGCAGAACAGTATAGATATGAGATAACTGTACGGAGAGAGTGGGAGAGGGGAACAAAGATGAAGCCACAGCCCACAGCAGGTATAACTCAATTGGTCGATATGGGATCGACCTCAATTCTGGAATTCCATTTGTTCAATCCTCGTCCTGGCGGCCATCGCCGGGTCATTCATGGGGGAAGCACCTCCGTTCTTGCACACATGCTCTCTCTCTCTCCCTCTCTCTCGTCTGTCGCGTTCCTCTTGCGATCGGCTGTATTATTGCGCGTTAACCGTTCAATTAACGGAACAACCTCGATGGACCTATCGGATTTCTCAGTGCCGTTTCCCCTGGCGATTGTCACTCTATCCAGGCCCGAAGGCAGAGAGAGAGAGAGAGAGAGAGGGAGAGAGAGAGAGAGAGAGAGAGAGAGAGAGAGAGAGAGAGAGAGAGAGAGAACGAGCGAGCTCGCGTACAGACGGGGAATAGCAATGTTTAGAATGATTGCTCCTGACCTAATTGTCGCGTTTAATTAATTTTCTGATAAGGATTCACGATCTTCGGATGCTCGAACGGGCGCAGGATTATTAGCTGTGGGAACAGCCAATTTATAGGCGCCCTAGACGCGTTATAATATGTTCGAGGTATGTCGAAGGAAATGATTCGGTATTCGAGATTACTATGAACCGTAGTCTTCGACTGGCTGGATATAGTGTCTTTCCTTGATTGAAGATAGTATATTTCGTCCATCTGTCCAAGCTATGTGTGAATTAATTTAACGTTTAAATATATCATACATTGAACTTGTGTGCATTAAAAATATTTAAATAAATAACTTATCTTTGAGTCAATCGTGACACGTATAGTTGTATGATTTATTCATACGTAAGGAAGGTATATACTAAAAATTATGATACTGCTTTTTAGTTATTCGTATATTCATTATAACCGCGTCAACAAGTAGTTGATTCAATTTTCAAACTCGGCGATAATTCTTAGAGTAGAACAAAGCTAGAAACCAGTTCGCGGCCTACGTTGTTAAAATAATCGCTATATATATATATATCACGGCGTCTAATTGTGTTTCTCATTAATTGGATCCTTTTGCAAAGCAGCTCGCGGGATCACTGTATAATGTCCTCGAGGTCACCCCCGCGGTTTCGAGAACAGTACCACGCGCGGATCTGCACTCCAATTATCGCACGCCTGTTATCGCTGACAACTGTTTTTTACTGCCTCTCTGCGAAAGTATCAAATGTCCTGCAGAACTGCGATATTAGATTGTTAAGGGGAGCGCCGAACTACAGTTGCATGAAATCGCTAATTGTACGAACCGCGATGAGTACGAAAGACTGCGCTATTTTTAGTTAACATTTTATTAGCCTCCAACAGATGTGCATATAATAATGTATAATATTTTTTTAATGGGAATAACGTGTATAAGCAGGATTATTATAACTTACATATCGATGATTTAATTTCGAAATAGCCTGATTAAAAGATGTGTAATGTTATACCTGAAACATTAAAAGGAATAATCATTAACATGTGAAATAATAAACACTTCAAACGTGTATATGTATATACATATGTATCAGTGAGAATTTCAAACTTTTATCATTATTTTAATGCCAAAATATATATAACATGATGGCGTTAAACAAATCAAACACTTTCAAATATTGAGCACTCGTGGAAATCGAAATGGAGGCCATTAGACGCTCACGTAAAAACTTTATCGATATTCGCCAGACCATTAAATACAACCTATTCGCAGTATCAGCAACGTCCGTGAAGTAAGCAACAGTTATACTCTTAACGTTCCGGTACGTTAAAACTTTTAATGGCCATATGCACACGATCTCCCGCGCACGCGGTATCTCTCGTCGGCGTTCACAAAAATAATCAGCTAAAATTAACGACTTCTATATTCTGAAATGATTAAGTTTAACGGCATCAACACACCGCTGACGTGCAAACCCAGGCAGAAAAGAGAGGGACAGAGGAAGAGAAAGAGAGAGAAAGAGAGAGAGAGTTTAATCACCGCGCAAATTTATGAGAAACACGCTATCATAGTCGGGAAAATGCTTGAGGAGAGCTGCTCGGCTAGGTAGACGAAGACAATAAATTGCAATTATGGGTTATCAAGCTCCCCCTTAAAGGGCGCCGGTATATATCGCGCGTGATCGAGCTAACTATATATACAGCGCGCCAGCAGCCTTATTCCCTTCCACTTTTGCAAAAGCACCGCGGCAATGGCACCAGCGCTGTAGCAGCTTCGGCTCCCGATAACGATAACGAGGATTGCTCGTAAAATCCCCCAGCCGCAATCCATTGGCCGCAATATCGGCCCTGCAGTTATATAGATTATCGTGCGCATAGCGAAAGAAATGATCGGTAATCCGATTGCCGTATATATGTATATATACATAGTTGTTGCAGCAGCAGTAGCGGAGGCGGCGGCGGTTTATAGAGCCAACATATAGAAGGGTCTGGAAACAATTACGACGCAGTCGATTTGCCGAACGTATTACTTTTATGTGTGTGTATATATATATATACGTGTGTACGCGTTCGTGAGGGAGAGAGAGCCATTGTCAGCCAAGCGTACAAATTGCCCCTGACCATTTGATTAATATACGGCTCACTATCCACTAGGTTTTGCCTCGAATTCCAGAAGCTTAATGGGCAGTTTTTATTCTATTGTTATTTGGGGAGTGTTGGACGAGATTTTTGTTGCTGAAAATGCTCGATGTATAGTCGAGAAATGATCGTAACCTAATTAAGAAGACTTGATGAATATAGAAAATGGATATGGTGCGAGACGATGGGAAGAACCTTTATCGTGCGGGTGATTTATCGGATTCTTTAAACGGTGACTTGACCGTAATTCAATACAAGAGATAGTGGTGGACAATTTTTATTGCGCATCCAATGAGAAAACATCGCGTATTCGGATAGATTACTGTATATACAGTTAAGTACGATATATGGCATGCCTCTGGATAATATTTATATACCTATAAGTATTATCTAAAATTATGAGTAATTTATTAACTTTAGAACAATTTACATGTTTCTTCCGCTATCATGTTTAAGTCGTACTTAGGTTATTGGACTATCTATCTTATGATAAGATCACAAACGTTATAGAATAATGATATAAACTGTTGTATTAAATATTCTCAAATATGCTACAAGTGCGAAAAACACTTCGCACTTTTTCTCCATGATTCTTATTTTACATCATAATTTAGTTTTTCAAAAATAATTTATACGACAACTTTCCCAACAATTTAACGAAACATCTCTTAAATTTGTAGTTGGTATATAGTTACATATTAACATACTAAATTTCGAGGCTTAATAGCTCAAAATATCGTGTCGCTTGAGGGATGAAAGTTTATACCGCGCTATAAGGAACAATTAATTGAACATATATATACGATGTTTCAGCAATATTATATAAGAAAATTAATAATTCGGGAAACTACTTTAATATAATCTCGTCTCAAATTAATTCACTTTATACGAATCCTACACAAAAAAAAGAAAAAAATGTGCGCAAAAACGAGTGGAGCAAGCCGTCATCATTTTATTTTAGCCACTCTCTTTCTCTTTTGTCCCCCCACGGTCTGTCTGTCTTTTGTATGAACGACCTTTAGACATTTTGCTTTGACTCTTTGATCTCGTATGCAAGACCATTTTCCTTTAGTACTGTATAGCTCCAAGATACTTTGTGCGATTTTACCCAAGAGAAGTTGACTTTTTTGAATTTTCAAGGGATCAAAAGTACCTTGTAAAACAGAATAATTAATAAAATACTTCGAAACACGCGCCTCCTGCCGAACTTCTTTATCTTATAGGAAATGCCTTTGTACGTCTTTCATAAAGTTCGAACTCAATTTTAGAAGTATTGAAAGACTACTCTTTCGCACAATATGTTACCATCTCTAGACTCTTTGCTTCCTTTATCTACTTATATATATTCTCTTCCTCCTGATTATGTAGCTCTAAATGTTTTTAAACGGTTGTTATCACACCGATGATTTTCGTGCGTAGTGATATGTGGGAGTTGAAAAATAATGGAATATACACAAGGATGTTAAGTATATATATTGTGAGTATATTATAACTCTAAGGAGTTACAAAGCTCGAAGCTCTCAGTTTCGAGCCCTGAATAGAACTGACCTCACTCAGGCCCTTCTTCCCACCGCATGGCCGCTGCCGTCAGTCGTCAAAAATATGGCCGCCTTTAACCTCCCCATACAATTATTCGACTGCACTGAAAAAACGCGACCTGATCTCGAGAAAACCTCGACTCCTTCGTCGATGTTTTCTCCGCGTTAATTCGTACCGTCATAAAATCGCCGCGCTCAAGTCCAAACATCCCGCGCCACTCAGACGACTCGGCCGCGCGAACAGGCCGCTCACTCGAGCCTGCCAGATGTTTGGATCCTCGAGTTTCGAATATGAGCCGATTTTTTTCCTTCGTAGAGAAAACTAATAAATCGACCCGCCCGAAAATATGCGAAATCTCGCGACACGCACTCTCCATGCAACGCACTCTTTCTCGAACGCAGCCAAGAACGCATTTATGACAGTTTGTGAACACCTTTAGTATTCTCGCATTCGCCTAGGCTAAGGTCTGTGACGTAGGAAAAACTTGTGTTTTGTCTCACACAAGAGAACCTACGCCGAGAGCAGCAATTACAAAAAATCGGAAATACTATATCTTAACCTACGCGAGCGTTGCCAACTATTAAATCATTCGCACGACTTTCATATTTATTCACTCTTCAGTGTTCAAATTCATGCATGTAGGCTACTTTCGTCAAGCGTACCTTTTCCAGATACAACGCATCTGTGGCTCTCTAAGCACAAGAAAAATACTTCACCTTTCTTGCCTTAGTGCTACATGGCCCGTGTAGCTTCTCCTTAATAAGTCCAATTTTCACACTGACTATACGGAGAGTTAAGCGGCACTCACTCGATTCCTATAAATCGAATCAGCCGCGAGGTTACACTGTGGCTTCTATAGATCCACAGTGCCGATGCGTCTACCTGCGGAAGTGTACATATCGGGAACAATGGTAACAGAGAGAACTTATTATATATATCGAAGGTAAATTAGCTTCATCAATAGAAATAAGGAATAAGCATACTATTTTTTAATTCTTGCTTCGCATAAAAACAATATGGTTATTTATCTAGAGAATAAAAAACTATTCATTGTATCGCAAGATAATTATAATTTTATCTATATATATATTTTATTTATATTTTATCATTTGTAACTAAGATCTAAAAGCACTCAGCGCGAAATATTCGTTTTCAGGATCTATTATTCCTCCGCATTTATTAAATTATCTTTCATTTCATTTTTTTTCGTGCGCATACTTTTCATATTTTCATTTTATCAGCGAAACAATTTAATTTATTTTAATGTATGTCGGTATCAATTATATAATGAATTCTTCGCGGCTTCTCATTTTACACTAAAATAATTGTAGTTATAGTGAGGATTATAATTATTTTTAGTCTATTAATACACGGTTCGCCCTTCTTGCGGTAGACGATTCTCTCTGTGCCCACTTTCCTCGGTTTTCTATTTTCTACGTAAAATCCAGCTTTCAATCTCCATAGTATTCGTCCCAGAGAGAAACTATAATCTAACTAACGAGCTTTGAACGAACAATTAACGCATCTGAATGTTTCTTGAAAAAAGCTTGTCATGCAATTTCAAAATAATTCTATATGGTCGCTAACCTCAACGTTTTGCAGAGCTCGACGTAAATTGCGTACTGATTTTTGTTAAATAATAACTAAATAATACTTTATTCGTATAACGTGTTTAAATATTTTTGCTTATAATATGATCTCTTCTTCTGAAAAGCTCCGAATTTAAAAGACGCCAAGTATATAATAATACCTGCTATATATAATAGTATACAGCCGCACCCAAAGTAAATATCGGTTTTCGCTATAAATTACCACCCCGCATCAGTTCCCCTCTTAAAGAAAATCAAACTTCCAAGAATCGACTTTGTTTACGTTCCATTAAGTCCTCTACACAAAGGAATATATAGCGCTTGTGTATATATGCAACCACTCCTTCCCCACAGCTTTTCGAAAATTTCGACTCAGAGATCGAGGTGTGCCGGTCGATGCACTGCACTGCCGCCTTATCGTCCGAAAATAACTGTTCGCAAGTATACATATATAATTGACAAGCAATGCGCCGCACCTCTGTTGACTCTTGTTTGTGTACATCAGTACTTCATTGGCATTCAAAGCAGACTTTTCGATAATGGACTCGCTAACGCAAGTGGATTAGCAAACTATTCTCGAAAGAGTCGTGTAAAAAGCCATTCGTAAAAGAGGCGCCACCGGAGAAAATGAGATAAAAGTCTCTAGTTCACGCGCGAGAAAAACAGGGACAGAGACGAAGCCAGCACAAACTTGTCAATCGTCCGAAGTCGTTTAGAGACTGAGCAATATAGCGTAGCAGCACGTGCGCGTGGTCTTTTTCTCGTCGCTCATCCATTAATTTTTTTTTCTGCCTTTAGATATATACCCATATATAAACGCGTTTCACTTTATGAAGACCTTGTTTTTCAGCCGGGACAGCCTCATCCATCAAGCAGTCGGTCGTGGGGGTTATACTATACGCTGTTATAAGGCGGCAATAGGGAAATCGGTGGAAGCCGTGTAGAAAGCACTTTGTCGACTATACTGATACCCTTGTGTCACACACACACACACACACACACACACACACACACACACACACAGACATACACACACACACACACATATATATATACAGTAGCGGGAACATGTGCTTCTGATGCGCGCGCGAAGAGTCCAGTATACCCACTTGAAGGGCGAAGACGACACATGCGACAAGCTGCTGCTACGCTGCTCGTATACTGCGCGACACTTCCCGCAATGTGCGAGGAGGAGATATGAGCCGAGAGGTCGAAGGAGAATTCATCAGATAAAACATTTTGAGTGGAAGATGTTGGTGAGGGAAGGAGAAAGATAATTTTACACATCTCGTGAAAAATGTTGGATGTGAATATTTGAGTGGAAATCAGAATTTACTGAAACTTTGTATGATCAGACGATGATAAGTACTTACCTTTTGTATAGAATCAACACAGAGAGATATAAAAGATAAAATAAAGAATCATTTGAAGGGAAATAGGGATTGAAAAAGATTGTGAATTGATTGTACTAAAATTTGCCACAAGCAATGACCGTTATTATCAACGAGAAAACGATGGATTTCAAGATTTCTAGACAAATCCATAATAATTGTAGATTTCTTCTATCTTTCATAAAAACCCCTACGGTCCTAACGAGAATTCGATTGATCAGCCATCAAATTTACCCTGACAATCACAAGCCCTTGTCGCTCGATCGCCATCCGCATTATCCCCCAAGAGCACGCGTCAATATGCAAGATTAAAGGGGCATTAAACAAGCTCGTATAGAATAAATACCCTCGTAAAGTCCATGCTTTATAACGTCACGCCAGCTCGGCAAACACGCTAATCGAGCAAGAAAGGAAAAAAATCTGGCGTATATAAAGAAAAATAAAAAAAGGCTCCGGGCGCCGGGGCTTATCAAAAACTTAACATCGGAATTAAAGCGAAAAAGCAGTTTATAACGCGGCAGTCGAGCCAGCATGATACGCCTCGATAAAAACCGTGGGAGAACGCGCGCGCGCTGTGAAAATCTGACGATATCGGGAATGAGGGAGAGAGAGAGAATAGAGTCGTGGGGGGTCGAAGTAGCTCGCGTCCTAAGAACATATAGATTATATCGTTTAATAAAACAAGGCGTCAGCTTCGAGGGGTGGCGAAGCGAACGAGCTATATAGTAGCAGAGGGAAAAGGCGAACGACCAGGCCAATTTTGCTGGAGCAATTTTCGAACGCGCTGCTTTCTTTCCTCTCCCTTTCGACACACATACACACACACACACACACACACACACACACCCCTGGGCCGAAAATATGAGAGAGTCCCGCTAGGTGAAAATCTGAAAGGCAAACTCTCGCGTACACAGGCTATACCCTTTTTTACGAGACTGCTCTCGCTACAAACGAAACTTATCGCCGGCAATCTCTCTTCCTTGCGCCCGCGCTCTCATTCTCTCTCTCTCCCTCTCTCTCTCTCTCTTTCTCTCTATATACACACCCGTTTCACCGACCTGGCGCGCTCGGTCATCCCCGCACCTTCCGTCTCTCTTTAGTTGCGGCCTCACCCCCGGTTCTGTCTCTCTCCCGCTCTTTTGGATGGCGATGCGCACGCGGGCCACTCGAGTGAGTTTGCCGATAAGGGACGATGAGGAGCCAGTGCTGCTGCTGCTGGCTCTTCTTTTGCTCGCTCGCTCGCTGGCTCTCGGATTAATTATAATCGAGCTGCTTATCTCGGGCGGAGGGGGAAAGCGGTTTCGCCGGCTGGAGAGATGTGACTTTTGGAAATTCGGAGAGTGCCATTAATCGTGCTATCAGAGATTTAATTAGATTATAGTCGGCTGACTGCGAGCTCTGCTTTCTCTCTCTCTCACTCTTTGGGGTTGTACATAGGTATATGTGTGTGCGAGCGTATTAGTATATATAGCTTTGTATGTTCAGGGTCGCTCGCTACTTCTGTCTCTTTGTGTTACTGCTGCTGCGGATAATTTGATGGGGAGTTGAGATAGCCCGTAAGGATAGACGATAATTTATCGACGCTCGTCATGGTTTTTCGAAAGAGACACACGATTCGTCGCTGCTTAACGGGGCTTGTGATTTTTCTTACAGCGCCCGTTGTTCGGGTATCGTTATTGGGCTCTTATACTTGCGACACGGAACATACGAGGAATTCGATATGCACGTCCAAAAGCTTCAAAAAGCAGGTGGTGAATGTATATAATAGATTACGAGTGTATAGCATAGATGACAACGCAAAAAATGGGTTAAAACACGATTCATTATATATCGAGCGAAATTTGTCAAAGTCATCAGCGCGCTGGTAACGTTGAGTGTTATTACAAAAGCTAGCTGCATACCGAAACTTATGGCCCCATTAGCCTTGAATAGCTCGAGTGGAAAAATATTGTGCCCAGGCCGCCATTTTTCATCGCGACGACGACGTATTAGCGCTCCGTCGTCGTCGTCATAACACTTACATCAGCGCGAGCGCACCACGTGTTTCGAATTTCTCGCCATCCCCACTAGAGAGGACAAAAAAGCTCCGCTATACTTCACAACTTTTCCCTCGACGCCGCGCGCTTTTGTTAAATTTCAACCCCTCTATAATAGTAGCGCATACGTTTCCAGACATAGATTGTCTTTTCTATCCCTATCTCTCTCAAAGTTTTCGCACGCCTGCGGTGCTTAACTTACAGCGTGGAAAGGTTGCGCGACACACGATATCATCTCCCAAATGCGTGTCCAAAGCGTAGTATTACGAAATATAGCCTTAGGTAATCCATTACACACAGCATGCCTTGGACTATCCGTTCCTCGGTGGGCGTTAAATTGTGGCCTTAGGAGCCTTTGCTGTCCCCTCGGCATGATGTTCGCACTGCCCCTACACGAGCTCAAAGCTTGCAGGAGAATCTTATTGAAGTACATGCGGGGAAAGCTAAACAGCAAACATGCGGAGGCTGTTTCGGTACAGCATTTAGAAATTCTCGCTAATGAACAGATGTTTGGAAAATAGGGGTTTTATATAGTCAAATCGATTCGCAAGCCTTCGATATAGGGTATCGCGTAATTTGATCGGGAATTATAACTATGTGTCGCTCGGAGCTTTGAGATTACAGTTGAATTAGTCCCTGACTTTGTGCGCAGTGGAATAAAATGTAATGGGAGCTGAAACATTTGCTGCAGCCTGTGACGCGCCAGAAACAATGGTAATCATGCAAATCTCAAATTGCAGTAGCTAAGACGAATTGCGCCTGCCAAAGGTGTAATTAAAGTGAAACATATGCTATGCCGATGCTGCGCATATTGGTTGCACTATAATAATAGTCGGAGGTATACACGGCGGTCAATATAACGGACTGTGGTAATAAATTCAATTAAGTCTTCGCTCTAAAATATTTTGACTGAAATTTCATAGCCGAAAACATAAAATGGAACGGTCCTTTATCCAGTAGTCACTCATTGGATAGTGAATTTTTTACTGAAAACGCCAAGTTAATCTCACTTGGCTTTTTTAGTGATAAGGTTTTCAAAGTAGAATGCAATTGAAATTGGATGGAAAGGTGCGATATAAATGGACTTAGCACAAGATAGAACTGCATGAAAGACTTGCGTAGATAAGATAATGAACTTCCAAGACCCAAGTGCCACATAAAAAAAATCATTCGTTTAATCAATGATTCAATATAGCCGAACGAGTAAATGATGAAAATATAATGATAATAAAATTAAATTCTGCAATAAACTCATTTTGCGACCTCACATTTTTTTCTCTTTATTTATTCGGATTCCTAGAATATATTGTGACGTATTCGCGATTCCAATCTTAACACAGATTTGCAAAGCTCTGAAGAGCACAATATTGTGACCTCTCTGACAAACCTCTTCCATCAGCGTACGACATTCAGAGACTCGACGAAATAGCAGCAACTTACCTTCACTGAAACTCCTCTCCTGACGTCCCAGAACGAGTGGTTTCCGTAATAAAAAAAAGAATCCAAGCAGGAGCATCTCGTCCAACCGTTATATACCTCAATCAGACCCAAGGAAATCCCGCAATGAACCGCAAGGCTCGTCCCGCACTAATTCAGACAAAAATTTCATTTCATTAAATATACGTTTTGGGTGGGCGTATGCCACTCTGAGAAAATAGAAGAAACTCGCTGGTGCTGTCGGAACGGAACGGAATTTCCAAATTGAAATCGAGGGAGAAAAATGCCGAAATAAATTGGCGGTTGAACGACTGGCGATGATAACTCCCGATGAAAAAAGCTCTCCGCAGCCGCGCTATATATTAATCTCGAGGGCTCATCGCTGACTGACACATTTCAGCCATATTTTATATTGCGGAGTATTTAATCGCCTCCCCAAAGCTATCGAATCGACAATGCGCGTCGCGGGATCCCGCACAGATACTGCACACACGCACATATAGTACTTATGTAGAAAACGACACGACGCTTGCGGAACATTACGTATACATGCATGTATTTACCACCCTCCACCCTCACTTACAAAAGTTCGCCGGGGGGTGAGGCCGCATGGGGTGGTCTCTCGCGCCCACCCTCTCGGAATTCGACGCGGTCTCCAGAGGCAGCCATTAAACGCATACCGTCCGCTTTACGAAGCGTTCATCGAAAGGAGAAAGGGATATGTGTGGTAGTATATATAGCAGTTGCCGCAGACGAAACGGAAGATGAGGGGTCGGGCAAAGGAAAATTAGTCGGCACCATCTGTCGCGCTTCGAGGCCAAAAGAGAGCAGAAGAGTGAAATGCCAGATATATAAAGAGACTGACGAAAATAAATATTTTATTCTTCTCTAGTATTTTGTCAAAAGTGTTCTCTTTGCGCGTCGTGCGCTTTGCGGGGCGACTTATTCGTTTATTCTTTCACTCTTTCAAGCGAGCCCTTTTTTTTAATTAACTGTCCGCGTTTTTATATTACTCACGCGTAATTGGAGATAAAGTTGTCTGAAATTAAAAATGCAATTTTTCAGCGCTGCTAATCCCCATAAAACCCCGGAATA
Source organism: Muscidifurax raptorellus (assembly GCA_020010945.3). Taxonomy (NCBI): domain Eukaryota; kingdom Metazoa; phylum Arthropoda; class Insecta; order Hymenoptera; family Pteromalidae; genus Muscidifurax; species Muscidifurax raptorellus. The sequence goes on along the minus strand of CM052077.1, from coordinate 19,152,490 downwards.
TTTAAGAACAGATGTGTGTGCACAGCGCTCTCTGACTCTCTTTCCGTCGTAATGAAGAGTCGTCGAAAAAACGTTAAAAAATGGAAACTTATACATACAAGGATAAAACACGATGAAGCTGCAAAGGCAATGAGAATAATGATATCAGAGCTCTTGTGGAATATGAAAGCAAATTCTGGTTGTCCGAGGGAAAATATCGAAAATTTATGTTAAAGCGCACAGATTATGGAGTTCGATCCCAGCGATATTATTCCAGAATAATGGAGCCGCGCGAATTGCTTTACCGTCAGTGTTGTTAACGTAACGCGATATATATATATATATATATATATATATATATATATATATATATATATATAGACAGTGACGGAAACAAGTGAATTTTACGCGAGCAGAAAGTCGGGACAAAAAGTAGGAGGAAAAATTAGCGAAAAATATTCCAGTCGAACAGAATGGAAAAGTTTCTGAGCCGCAACAAATTGCCATCCACGTGCGAGGCGCTTGCGTTGTACGCAATTTAACGATGACGCGCGCGGATGTTATATAGCAGCAGCGGCAAAAAAAGGAGAGAGTCGCGAGGCAAAAAAATGAAGCTGCCTCGCGCACACAAAGAGAATATGAAAAAGCGCGGAGTGCGGGCAAAAATGCGACTGCCGCAGAAAGACAACGAAGGACTGATATATATATATATATATATATATATATATATATATATATATATATATATATATATATATATATATAGAGAGAGAGAGAGAGAGAGAGAGAGAGAGAGAGAGAGAGAGAGAGAAGGAACTAACGAAAATTGGATAGAACAAGGACAGAGCACACACCGCGATAAACAGAGTAGCCGCGTATATCTAGTATAACAAGGGGAAATCGAAGTGGTGTAGATAGACGCGCAGGGAATCGGCTCGCGCGCGCGCCAGAGAGAGAGAGAGAGAGAGCTAGCCAATCAGCGTGTAATCTGTTTAGGCTTCCTATTTGACACACGTGACTAACCGCACATCGCCGCGACGTTACTGGCGCAGCAGAATTGCCACGAGGAATATTTTATGAGCCCGACAGATGCGCGAAGCCGGGCTTCGGGATTATCTGCCACCCGCCCCCGCTAAACACATACGAGAGATACAGGCTGGGACAAGGACGCCCTCCCTGCATACTTTATTCCCCGAGCGGCGCGCGTACTTGCGTCTTTTGTCTGTGGATACTAGGTACTTCGTGTGGCGGGCGCGCTCGCACAGGCTGATTAAATCTCTCGCCTTTCGCTACGGTGTTTTTCACTTGCCCTCTCTCTCTCTCTCTCTCTCTCTCTCCCTTTTGGATGGCCAGCAGCTTCGAGGAGACGCATTGCTATGGTTTAGGTGAAAATTTATGGTCGAGAGACGAATATGCCCGTGGAATATTGCGCGAGGGCTTAGTCACGCGTGCAGGTTTTACGAAAACTGGCGCCTTTTTTGTTCTTCTTTTATTTACATAATGAGATCCGGACTTTTATGTGCGTTATATCGTAAAAGAGGATTTCGGACCGGTATATTGTTGAGCGCGTGTGGGTGTGTCTACGGTTTAGGAAAAAGGGATCATGTCAATCGTATACGGTTCTTTTTCTCTCGCTTATACGAATATTCCCGGTTGATTGGGGAAATATTATTAATTACCGAAAAAGTCAATACGTTGCTTGGATTTCGAAATCAAATTCATATATTGTATGTACGTATGTCTGTATGTGTGGGAGTATCGAGCTTTACTTTTGAATGGCCAATCAAAGTTTGCTTAGTTAATTAAGCAAACTCTATCGGTTTACTAAGCAACTTTATTTTGCTCGGAATACACAAATTGTTCAATTAAATGATTGATTTTCATTTCATAAAACTTTCTATCCTAATTTATAAAGAAAGTGTAGGAGAACTTTCGCATATACTGCCTAGAGTAACGTGCGTTTGTCTGAACATACCTACCATTTCCTTTAACTTATAATTTATAATTTTCTCCTATGCTTATAAAGTTTGCTGATTAGCGGTAAAACTATTATTTCAGACTTAGTATATTCATGTATATACACTATATATAACATACGGTGTATACATGCCCGTTTTCAAATTAAACTTACATTATTATGATTCCATGCACAGCAATTGAAGACTCACCTGAAACACAAACAAATATCACCGTTAGACTAAAATCTTTATTTGTTTATTTATTATTGGATTCAGTAATGTATTTCTCAGCTAGTGGTCGCATTTATACTACATCAAACGAAACTTTCATTCCCCGAAAATTTTAACTTGATAGCAGCACCAAAATGGCCTAAATACAATGCATGCTTTATCTGTGCACCCACACACTGCTTTCTTCCTTTATTGTTGCACTCCGCGCTTCTATACTATATACAACAAGAATGTCCGCCCGTTGCTCGTTATTCCCAAATATATATATACCCGCCCCTTTTTTCATTTGACACAATTTTACAAAATTTTTCATCCTGAACGTTGAAAATTCTCAGTAGCATCAGCTTTGGAAAAGTCTCTGGCAATAAAGTTCGCGGCTTCTTATCTGCACACCCGCAGTCGCGCGACGAATTTTCCAAGTGTCAAGGAAAACTTCAGCTTGGCACATCTTTATGTATATGTGTATGTGTGTGTGTGTGTGTGTATGAGCCACAGTTTTACCACGCACACAATGCGAAAATTTTCGACAGCTGCGAATATCCTGCTCGACTATCGACGAGTGCAATCAAAAAGCAGTTTTTCCCCCATCGGCTAGCTGCAGATAAATTTACCCTCTCATGCACGGTTCCGCGATTTTCATCGAGGTACAGCGTGCAGAGCAAGCGTAAATATCGCAGGCTGTGCCGCTTACAGCACAATATCGTCGAAACCGCCGCACGATGCGTTATGACCATGCACCTATATATAATGTATATATATATATAGGGAGGGGTATGACTCATCAAAGTTAATGCGGTGTCGCACTGGAGGGGTGATTTTCGGATGCTTTACAGTACAGCAGGAGAGCCCGAGTATTGGCTCAAATCCGATACGCTGAGATTGCTGCACATGTGCCAGCGCGATATATTAGCCATGCGAGCTGGTTCACCCCTGCGCTAGATATATATAGCGTTATTTGCGTCAGATCACGAAATAAAGACTGCCGAGTATACACGAGGGTATCCCTACATATATTAAGTACCTTTTGCTTTGTGCCGCCGGGAAAATAAAAGTTTCAGAATCTATACTCAATTCTCATCGACTAGTCCACCCCCTAAAATGTACCTGTTTATGTCGGCGTACTCTTGTAAATTATATCGCTCTGTTATCGCGATGTAATAATTGCATGCGCGTAAACAAACGTATAAAAACAAATAGGAAGAATCATCGTATGTACCACAGTGTAAACTAAATTAAACACTTAATACGCTCAGAGAAACGTAAATGGTTCTATTCCAAACTTTCCGTTACCGGAAATTGTCATTAGATAAGAAAACATACTCCTAATGATCCCACATTACGGCCAATTACCCAAAGTTCGCGCAGTAGCCAACTTTGCTCGTATACGTCAAGTGTGTCCGAAAGGGAGAGAGAGGGAAAGAAAACGAGTAAAAATAGCTATCTCGATATCAACGGTGTCTCTAGCACATTGTGCATATAATGCCGTGCACATACGTATGTGTGTGTGTGTGTAAATGGATATATACGTTACACCCTCGGCACACAAACTGAACTCGTCGAGCCGAGTCAAGGCAACAACATTCAATAAAAGTCCAAGACCTGCGCCATGTTTTGTTTAATAATATATACGCTGATATCGTTATAGCTGTAGGTTTCGGCAATTATTATGGTAATAACAGACTTGTCACGTGTTTGACCTCTCGAGAACGAGATCCCCGTGAAATTATATTACGCAGTTTGTTTGCCCGTCTCTTACATATATTCTCTCTGTCCACATAAATGCATAGTCACCGAGAGAGAAAGCCACTCGCCGCCACCCTCCCGATGTCAGGGCTGTACTGCACGAGCGATAAGAGCGAGCGGCCTTGCCTTAATAAGTCGTCGGACACGCGCTGATTCCGGATTTTACTTATATATATATCCGTATAACGCCCGTCGACACCACTATGCCCGACGACAATCGATCCCAGCGTCTACTTTATAACAATCTCCAGTCATTAAAGTGCCGTTTAACTATCCAAATTGCGAAATACCGCACTACCCCGCGAGTAAAAGTGAGCGAGAGAGAGAGAGAGAGAGAGAGAGCCGATAAGTACTTGAACTAGTTTACATACTTAGGACGTAGCGCGGTAAAGCAAGGGCGCGCGCGTGCGCCGTCTTATAATGAATGTGAAGTTGCCACGCCGCTGCTGCTATATACTTATATACGGCCGCGGTGCAAAGTGAATCGATGAGATTCATTGGAGGCCATTGATCTTCCATTCGATACATATACATGTATATACACGTACAATTTGATGCGCTCATTTATGCCGTCTTACGCAGCTGTTGGAGTTTTTCAAAAGAATTATTAAGAATTCATCATCAGATAAATTATGCTTTTTTTTGTCGTCTCGTAGCTGGAAGAGAATAGCTGCGGAATTAATAAAGTTAGATTGACGTTTTATTATAATTACCTTGCCCTTAGTTAGCTAAATGACATTTTGCTCGACTCGTTCATAAAATTTATTAACTATGCTACGAAGCAGAACGCTTGTACCAGAGGAAAATATCTTCAAGCTAAATGTATCGAATTTTTTTATTGCATTTTTTTATTGTCCGTTTTTAAATACAAGCTTTGAAAAAATCTTGTACAAATAAATCACGAATAATATAAATGTAAATTTATTCGTTCACAGAGAATAGAAAACGACATTTCGGTCGTAAATTTATAAAGGGTTGCATTTTAAATAGATTCGTTGATGTCGTTGCTGATAGTTATAATTTATATAGGGTTTTAAATTAATTACAGACGTCTACTTTCTAACGCGCATAAATCAAGTAAATCATATATTCTTTATCGAAAGCTCTTTATAAATGTAGTAATATTTACCTTTATCATATACCTATACCAATTCTTCTAAGTATCTATTAATATTAACAAAGTTGCATTCGAAGTGTATATTTGTGCGCTTATGCTTAAAACGACTTCCTGTTTTTAATAAGTTTTAAATATATACGCTATATATAATTGTAAACAATTATATATAGCGTAAAGATATTTCATAACACACTCCAAGATGAATGTGATACCACTTGTGCAATGTAAATTTTTCGCCCTAGCACTGTAAAATATACTAGAGCGATTTGAATTTTTTTACAATGCATAAATAAAATGAGAAGCAGCTAGCGCGCATATATATATATATATACAATCAATTATTCACGAGCTATTCCTGCACGATCAAAATCACATAAATAATCGACTATAACATCGAGTAAATTGCTCTATCGAACTAAATGCAAAGAAAGCCGCCCACACGCTCGACTGTACTTTCCTTCCGAGAATCCGAATTCCCCTCTCGCAGAGTGTGCGGCTACTGCACTTTGACGCTATAGACCACAGCGTAAATACAAAGTCACCGACCCATAGAGAGTAAGAACACCCGACGACGAGCCGAGGTGCGGGATCTAGGCGTAGCATCGCTGCCGTTATATACTGCAGCGATTGCCTGCGGTGGGTGTAGTGCACCCTGCGAAATATACAGCCCCTTTGTATATGCTCGGGCCATCGAGAGAGGGAGCGCCGCTTAATTGCAAGTTCTGCGCTATATTCGTCACGCCATCTGCCGTATCTCTCACCCGCGTGCTCTTTCCTATATGTGTGTGTGTGTGTGTGTGTGTGTGTGTGTATTGACACCAGGGCGGCTAAATTATACTTGGAGCAGACCGCCAAGCTTATCATCGTGTGACGCCATTTATACATATACACATATAGTACATGGCTGTGTTCCTTTGGCGCGCACGCACGAAACCGGAATTTTTCGGCCCGTGTAACTTTAAACGAGCCTTTTGTTCCAGTTCGCCGCGGCGGCTCTCGCTTTTGTGTGACTCGACGTCGCTCGAAATATAAAGCCTGTGTGTCCCACTCCTACAGGAGCCCGCACCTCAGCCACCACCACCGCGCCTTCTCTCCCTCTTCGTCGCTCTCGTCTATTTCACCCCCTCGGGCGAACACCGACACTTATATTGCCGCGCAGACGAGGAATGAGAAATCGATAGTTAAATTTCCTGTGCAAAAAGGAATAACGTACATAACCATATATATACTCTACTACCGCGCACGATATTTTCTTGTTTATCATATATATATATATATATATATACATACATCTGTGTGTGTGTGTGTGTGTGTGTGAGAGAGCGCGTCTGTGTAAATGGAATATACGTAGAGAAGTTTTAAATTTTATCGCCAGTGAGTGGAATATGTATTGGATATATAAATAAGATTCACTACTGTATAATCGATTTCATTTATGAGTTGACAAAGTTCGCCCATGCATGTATATTTTTCAACTTTAAATTTCTAATATTTCTTTGCGGAAATCGAAAGCAACGATGTTGATAGTTGTTAAAATTCCGAGGGAAATTTCTCTGGAATTATTTACTTGAGAAAATGCAAATTAGACATATTAACGTTGTTCATTTGGACCTGAAAAATGCATGTAAATTCCAAAGTTCTAAAAAAGCGTTTTACACGGAACTAAAAAATATAATTAAATTCTATGACAAATTATGAGAAAGGACGTATAATTCTTGAGATTCTTTTGTAATGTTGCTTAATTAAAATTCCAAATTTAAAAATGGAATTAACTTCTTATACGTCCAATATGATCAATTTTCGCAGTAAAACAAAAACAAACTTTGTGATTTTTTTTTAGATAGATTTATATATAACTTTTGCTTGCACTTGAGTTCCTATTTTTAGATACAATATCCGTTTTCCGTTTTTCCGCAGTATAGGAGGAAAAAGCTATATGTATACGGAGCTTGAAAAATCCCATCTAATTCAAGCAAGCTCTACGTACTTTGCCTTTTATCGATTTCAGTCAGCAAAATGAATATTTATTTGCCTATCTCAGTTCTTAAACGAGAAAGGGAGAGAAGATATAGAAAAGCACGTATACGTCGTATGCATGCGTGGGAGGTAAAAACGTTGGGGACAATCAACTTTGCCTCAATACGACAAATCGAATATAATTAGCTGCAGCGCTGAGCATTTTGATTTGAGATGCATATCCGTTCAATAAGCATATGGGATAGGAAGTTCTTTAACAAATTCCCTGCAGGATATTTCATATTTTATAATTGCGCTTTGAAAATTAACCGGAGTAATTTTGAAAAAAAAGCGAAAGTAGAAAAGTTTTATTAGTATCGTACAATAGTTTCCTAGCCTACAACTTTTGCGCCAAAGTTTTTTCCTATTTTTTCGGATGGGGAACAAACTTTGCTATTTTACTATCACGCGCAGAATAATGAATCTCTAACTTTAAATGCACATAATTTTTTTGCTTCCATTAGAACTTTTTTTAATAATAGAATGCCAGTGCTGTGTTCAAATGAAAACTACTTTCTCGTTGGATACAGTTAAGAATGAAATGAGCGCTTATAATTAGAGAACAATGTTTGCGCAAAAGCTTAGAATGAAGTGAACTTGAATTATTTGTTTTAATTTTTCTATATAACAACGCGCGAATAATTTTTTGTGACTATTAACGAAATAAAAATTACTTTTATCATCCGCAATATATTCAAAAAATCTTAGTTTTACAGCTTTGAACACAAAAATAGTAAAGATTCTAAAGCCCACAAAAAAAGCACGTAAGAGTTTCTATAATATGAAGTTGATTTAACAGAATCTCGTCTCGCGACAAACCGCACCGAGCGAACGATGCCGCACAACCAGCTTGTCGTCGCTCGAGTGTTGTACACCACCCGTGGCGATCCTTTCCTCTCGTCTATATATACTACACGCTATCGTGCAGTGAACTGCGTGTAACTGCACGACAGCTATTTAACGAGCTGTGTCACCGCAAAGGCAAAGAAATAGAGACGACTATTATTTTTTCTTTCCTCTTACTGCAATATAATATGTTTTCCTGCACTATTACCGACACACTTGCGCGTGCCGGTCTACAGGCACTCGTATACCGCGAACTCCCATATATTCTTTGTTATATATATACAAAGTCCTTGTAATGTTCTCAGAACTGCTCTATGCGTTACACAATCCCGCATCAGAAAAGGTTGCTCACTATTTTTCACGCGCGCTAAAAACGCCTGTGTCGCGTGTACCTCGACGATCGCTTTATCTCGCTTGCGCTCACTCGAATGCACACAATTTCACACTAACCCGTGAACTCTTTTCCCTCACTACTGATGCAGCCTATATATACGACTACTATAGGCGCAGAGAAAAAAAGCGTGAAAAAATATAGATGACAAGCTGAAGTTAATAGCGAACTATCTATAACGCCGGCGCACAAAGAAATATATATATATATATATATATATATATATATATATATATATATATATATATACATATATAGCTGGCTGATAGATGCGGAAGTGGGAGAGAGAAAACATTGACTGAAAAATCAAAGAAGAGCGACTGCGATAGAGAGAAATGAGAGAGAGAGAGAGAGAGAGAGAGAGAGAGAGAGAGAGAGAGAGAGCAGAGCAACGGCGCGAAAGGAGGGCGGCTCGACGCAGGGCGCAATTTTCAGACAATTTCAGGTAATAACTTTTGCATGTGAAATTGCAGTAATACGTTTTCCCCCAGCGGGTCGGTAGGTTAGTTGTGTGTACACGTATATGTATACATGCATGACCGACCCGTCGTCTATACGTATAGGTTATGCAAAGGCTAGCAGCAGCAGCAGCAGCAGCAGCCTCCCTTGTCCGTTAATGGCCAGCTCTTCGCGAACGGAGGTCAGGCCTCCGGATGCTACTTACTCGCTCTCTTCCTTCCGTCGGCCGTCCCACACGTACACACATTCCCCTTTGCTCCGGCCTTTCTCCCAACCCCTCCTCATGTTATAATATCTGTGACGGAGCTGACCACGTACGTGTATATTTATCGGTATATATAGATCTGAACCTCCGACCTATTCCTAGATCGCATCTTATCAAAACACGCGTTCTTTCTCTCTCTCTCTCTCTCTCTCTCTCTCTCTCTCTCTCTCTCTCTCTCTCTCTCTCTCTCTCTCTCTCTCTCTCTCTCTCTCTCTCTCTCTCTCTCTCTCTCTCTCTCTCTCTCTCTCTCTCTCTCTCTCTCTCTCTCTCTCTCTCTCTCTCTCTCTCTCTCTCTCTCTCTCTCTCTCTCTCTCTCTCTCTCTCTCTCTCACTATGTGCGATGCTCGCTGTGTTCGAGCTTAATCCGTATATATGTATATAGTTTTCGCTTGCGCTTGTTTTCTATATTCCGCAGCTGCAGCTTCGCGCGCGGTGAATGATTTATCGTATCGTGCCCCTATTCCGCTGATCCTCATGCATTTATATGTCCTGCAATGTTTAAGGCAATTTACGGTGTCCGTCCGAGGATTTGGCGGTGAGCTGTTGCTCTGCTAAGGATATTACGGCTGTCGCTACTCAAAAACGAGATCGCGGATATGCGGTACACTAAAATATGGTATATTAGTAATTGTGAAAAATGAAGCACTGGCAAATTAATCGATGCAAATACGTTGAATATTTATTATTTAACTCGCATGTATCAATGTAACTATTATTTCAAAAACTTGTATTTATTCGAGGGATTACATCCATCATCGTTAGAGCGAGAATCAGTGCACATATCATTTGGGAATATTCAATTTAGTTTATATATGCTCTGTGCAAACAACTGTTAAATTCGGTGTAAGCAATGATATTTCCTGCGCTGAAAATTACAAGGATCAATATACCGCATATATATATGTTGAAGATTACGAGATCTTTAATCATCAAAATGTCAGTGATGACTTGTGAATTGGAATGATACACGAAAATGAATGAATTATTTCATGTCGATATAGAGTGTTAAATCATTATTCATTCCGCTTTAATTGCGTGAAAACCAACTGCCAGCACTGACTATGAAATTAGTTCATGAGAATTCGTGAATAATACATTTGACAAGCTTTTGAGGCATGAAGGGCTATATTTAAATATCGTTATATACGGAAGCATAAACTACACATATTATGATAATGTCAATACAGTAGGCTTTACCCGACCCGGTTAAATATTATAATCTAGTTACTTTGATGTACTATGCCGCTCTCTTATGCGGACGGCAAAAGATTATTATCTCATATTTATAGCAAAGGTACTCCTGGATTTAGGCAGTTTACTCGTATAAAGGATGTTAATTTAGGCATTTTGCCAACTACCAGAACTAGCATGTGTGAATAGTCCTGCCGTTAAGTCCTTAAGACCATTACTTTAAGTGCAAAATTTACAAGGCCGTTTGTTTTCGTTTGAACGACGGGGAGGAACTTTTAAAAAATAGCGATACGAATGTTAGGAACTATAAACTGTCTAGATGTAAAGATCCGACTATCGATTTTTTTTCTCATTGAATCTTTGCAATAGAAATCAGGCTCTGAAAATTGAATGTCAGAAAATAATGCAAACCCGTCCATCAATTATCCGAGTAAATATTTCCACAATAAATTGAAGGGTAAACGTAGAGAGCAAGGGATACGCGGCTGCGTGCGTGCGATTGCTTGCTTACAAATCTCGATGCCTCGACAGCTGTTTACATCATTTAGCACGTCATTCGCCAAACGGCAAAAACTCAACTTTTCAGCGATCTCGCTCCGACACGCCAAACGCAATCGTTATAAGCTCGCTCGCGGGCACACGCTTATCTCCGCTGCCGCTCGATTTATCTCCGTCTCTTTATGGCCTGGCCAGCTGATCTTCCACAAGTCCTACTCTCTCTCTCTCTCTCTCTCTCTCTCTCTCTCTCTCTCTCTCTCTCTCTCTCTCTCTCTCTCTCTCTCTCACTCGCCCGCCCGCATGTCCGGCAATTTCGCATTTATCTACGATCCCATGGGCACGCGACTGTCGAGACTGACCAGGCTAACACTGTCTTATAGCCATTCTGTGTATACATTCTCATCGATGCGCGTCTCGATATGGCCGAACAGAGGCAGTTTCTCTGTTTATCTTTCGCAAAATGCAAATAAGCCGTGTTTGTCGACCTCAAATTGTCTCGTTCAGATAGCCAGTGCGATCGACAATTGCTTTTGTTCCGGTTCTCTGACTCTGCATTATGTGGTCTGACGTTCCGTGCAGTGTCAAATGGGACAAGTATGCTTAAAAATGATGACCTAACTTGAATATAGATACGTAAGGATGGTCTGATACTAAAGAAATACATTTTCTTTTAATAACAATAATAATGTTCGTCCCTTTATAAAACTAAGACCAATATATCTTGCTATTTTATCCAAACGATAAAAGATTGTAACTTGCAATTCCACCTTCGATCTGTATATAAAAGGCTTATTTTAATATAAATGTTGTCTCGCAAACTTGTGTAAGGAAATTTCCAGGACTTATGTATATATATATCGATCGGGGTCAGATCAAGAAGTGAGCTCAGCCAGATAATATCTCGGCTTATATCCTAAACACGTGCCGATTTGCATGGAATACCCGTGGGTGGTAAACCCGCGCGAGTCGAAAAAGCACCCGATCGCCGCGTCGGCTCCTGAACCCGAGAACAAGTTATATCCAGATAATAAGGTCGACGAGTAATTAGTTGAACCAGGAAACGAAAACATCAAAAACGATAATACGATTATCATGTATATGGATAAATAAGTGACAGAATTTTTTTAATAATTTCACTTTCGAAATGCCCCATTTCGCCTTCGCCGTGAAGAAGTTCGTTTTGGGTTTTGGTAAAAGCGTTTAATTTTACGGTCTCAGGTTTGTTCTCGTGGTTTAGGTTAAAAATATATTTTTCATTAGAATAAAAAACTTTCTAAAGGAAAACAATATTTTAAATAGGACTGAAGAGATAAATGTTAAAACCATTATTATTATTTAAGTAACAAATGAATAATTGAAAAAAAAACAAGTTTAGCCATTAAATGCGGCTTAACGAAATGGGGCATTCTTCTCAGCGAATGTTAAATGGGTCGATCAGCATCGCGGAAGTGTAAAGTATTTTCGTACGAATATCTTTCTCGTAATAATCTATTTTAATTATCTACGCATTTTAATTATAATATAACAGGTAGATTGAAATCGTATGAGAATGCACGATAAGCCATTTCCGTCCTCATTAATTACGACTGAGCTTGCAAATGGTATATTTATTTTTAAATAAAATTAACAAATTATAACCAGGTAATCAATTTCCTACAATTTTTACAATCATATATATTTGATAAAATACTATCCCGAGCTTTTATCAGCCTTGTCATTTTAATTAAACAGCCAAATCGACAATAAATACCGGCAAATTAAATTGCGAAATTTCACAGCTTTTGACATTTATCGAATGTATTCGTGCAGGATGAAAATTTCACACCTCTTGCAATTACTTGATTACGCGTTGTACACTTGCGATTGATGACGTGAAATTGTTTATCGCACTGCTCGTAAGCCACACCCACATTCCGTCAATTGGCGATTCGTTCTCGGCTGCCGCGGCTAATGAACTCGCTGGCTAAAAAAATTCTGGGTTAAGTAAAACAACTTTTTATCCAGGCACTGTCTGACGCCAGCGCTACTATTTTCCTTCTTTCTCTACCCTCATTGCCCTTTTCCTTCTTTCTTTAATTTTTTCGTCGCCTTTGTTTGCTTGCGTGTACGTGCAGTCTCGCAAAGTTCATGAAACATGTGTATAATCCAGTCGTACGTGTCGTTATTTTTCTTTTGGATGAACAACTAGTAATGGTGCACGTATTTAGGTTGCTTATGGGGTAGTGAACATGTATTTTTAGGTGCATGTGACTCGACCCCACAATGCGTATTTCGTTTCAACTTTTTTGCGTGCTCTCGCGAAACTGCGCAAATTAATAACTCTGCTTTCTCCTGAGCGAATTGTATATTGTTGGCTTTTATTTTCTTCTAACTTTTTATTTTGTGCGGTTAAATGACTTCTGCAGTGTATGGGTGTAGCAAGTCATTTTTTTATGAAGTTACTGCAGACTATATAAATTGCTGAGTAATAATAAAAATGGAATAATCTATGTTAATTAATTTACTGTACAAAATAGTTTTTGTCAAGCCGAACCCAAGTTACTGGAAGTTTCATAATAATTAAAAACAATTATATTGTACCGGGGATCTCACCTCGTCAAATTGAAGCGTATGTACTTTGAGCTAAACGACCGAGTATGGCTCTATAGGATAGAAACTTTCTAGTTTTTTTTATATAGATTCCTATATGAGGGTTTCGGGTGTCGAAAGTCAGCGAATCATCCGATGAAAACAATCAAACAAAATTTGTTTTATATGAAGCTCATATGCAAAAATACGTTCGATCCTTAGATAAACTAATTTTTTAATGATATTAGGAATCCAAACATTACCTTCTGGAAACTAAGAACTGGCCTTCAATAATAGCCATTTTTTCCAACTCTTACGGTAGTAGTTAACATAAAAAGAGAAAAACGCAGTTTGAGAAAAGGGTTCATTACCGAAAGAAAAATATTAACTTTCAACGCTCAAACTAACTCAGTCTTTTCGTGAAGAATAGATTTTCGCCAGCTATTTGCGCATCATGAAGCCATTTTAAGTACCCGGAAGAACTCTTAAATCAGAAATACTCGGAAAATTTCATATTTTTATGTGAATATAGTAATTCTCAGGGCAGAAAATCTGCAGCTAGCAACAAGAACGTTCTGGAAGCAAACGAATTTTCTAATTTATTTTTAAGAATTTACTCGCGCGTACAGAGTTTGCCGTGTCCTCAGGACTCAGTACCTACAGGGAAATAAATACGAAGGAAAACTTTTGTCTACGGGGAAATAAACACTCGACGATTAATACTGGCGGATCGCTGGCAACAAAGTTAACTTTGGATTCGTGGGAGAAGGAGTTGGCAGGAAGGGAGTAAAACACTGCAATCCTCGTAGCCGCTTAAATTGCGCTCATAAATCCTATGAACTGTACTTAATATTCCGACGGCCGGGAGCATTTTTCGTATGAGCTGCATCCGAAAATTGATAATACTTTGGCCGTTTCGCAGATCACCGATCGCTGGTACGAATCTCTCTTTGTCTGTTTGCCGCGTGAAAGTTTTCTGTGTAAATTGCGCGATACGCGATTTGACTAATTCGTATGTTGGAAAGAAAGATGAACGTTTGGACTTGAATTTATTTGAGTTGGTGTATATTTGCACCATATATATCCAAACATAAGAGGACGTTAGAATATGCTTTTATTAATGTTTCTCAAAGTGTATTGTGCGCTTATTTATCGATGCTATATTATAGTAAACTTTATATTACATATTACGGTTTCGTTTTTATGTTAAAAAAATGTCCTGCTGCTGTTACATCACGGATAGTTTAAAAACGTGCTACAATTATCTGATCCAGCGGTGAAATATTAATAATTATAAGCTGTTTTTTTCATACATACCCGTACCTGAAACATATTTTTCAAAGCTACATATATACACTCTGTTATAGACGCGAAAATGATATAAATATACGAGCATACTGTAATATATTATCGTAAATACAAAAATACCAAAAGTCGTATAAATAACGCGAGTATCCCCGTGCGACACGAAGTATCCGCTTTGAATGAATCTGTTACCGAGCGAGATTTTTTCTACACCGCAGACGACGGCCTGGGCAAATGCAGGAATAAATATGTAATTTTTAAGAAATCGTATATTTATGAAAGCATTTTTTGCCGCTTGAAAAAATGTGTGTGTCTCGAGCGAGGGTAGCTCTCAAGTAGGCACGTATTTAGGATTTTTGGAAAAGAAATCATTGTACTGCATTTATTGCAGCTATAGCTTATACGCTCAGATAGAGTCGAACCGGCGAAATGTGAATTGGCACGCATGATCATAAACTTGGTCCCGATGTCGCCGTATTTTCTTAATGAATGCGAGTTTATGTTTGAGGTTTTAAAGAGCCGCGTGCGTACGTTGTATAGTTCGTCATCGGGCGTTGAAAAGTGCAGAAGAGTAGGAAAAGGGCAGTATTTTTCTAGCATTTTGCAGTAACGATGACAGTGTGCATTTGGAGGCGAGGTAGTCACGCTCTGTCTTTTAGCTTATGAATATACGCACATTTTTAAGAAATAGAGTTTTAGAATATTTCCTTCTTTTTCCTGTCGCGCAAATTATACACTGTGTGGAGAGAAACAGAATAATAATCACGTTAAACGTACGTCGCGGTTGTGTCCACATGCACAAAAAAAGAGCAGCATGAAGATTTATTCCGCATAAATGCATATCAATCTCTCTCTTTCTCTCTCTCTCTCTCTCTCTCTCTCTCTCTCTCTCTCTCTCTCTCTCTTCTCTCTCCCCCAGCGATATAAACCCTCCCGTTTATTGCTCTCTCTTGCGTGACCTTATAAGTATATATATATATAATAGCGAGTGATCGTACCAACGAGAAGCGAAATGGCTCGTCGTATATCCGTTATTTGTCGCGCTACGCGTCGCTTTGCAACTTATACATATACCTTTTGCGACGTTTTCTCTTTCGAGTCCTATTTGTAGCTCAGCAGAAACCACTCGCGAGCTTTATCATGCATCGTATTTTTAGAGAGCTTGTTGAATGGACGGAAAATCGAAGAATCAGTTTACATATTATGCTCTATGGACTCATTATTTTTCGCGTTAATTTCGACGCTTATGAGGCCGCGGCCTCGAATAAGACATCGTTATCATTGTCATAATAATGCACTATCTAGCGAGTTGTATTCCAGCTAAAATGGTAATTTTTATTAGGCGAGCGCAACACCCCGTCTCTCTCCATTACCCGTATTCTCTTGACTTCTCTTTTTTATTCTCCCCCTTTCTCTCTCTTTCTCTCATCCCGCCAGACTATCTTCATGCTTCCCACCTCTACCCGACAGCTTTGGTTCATCCTCCTTTCGTTGTTTTTCTTTTGTATTTTCTCGCCGTCTCTATTATATACCCCTCTGTATGTACATCGTCGCTCCCTATTTGATCGAAGAGTATCACAGCTCATATAGTCGCCGCGAAGGGCAGCGCACTTCACATTTTTGCAGCAGACTAGCGCAGTCCAGATTTTTGAAGACTGATGAAATTTGTGAATGCTGGCATCCACATGCAAAGAGCCAGCTAGTATAACAATTATTAAATTATCACAAGTTTTTCTTATACTAAAAAATTACAAGATAAGTCTTTGCCGTGAACTGTAAGGAATCGTCGTTTTTCAGTAATGGCGCATCGATGTATCGCGTGCTGCACGACTGTACGTCGCTGCTAGTGCGCTGGCTTTTCGATGCTCTTTTCTCTATATCGGAGGCGGTTCCGTCGGTTCGGGGACAAGTGGATTTATATATATAGACGAGGCAATGGATCGAAGTCGGGCGTCTTCTTCGCACAATGGCATCGAGTGTTAATGCGGAAAATCCGTGGTCCTAAAGCCCATTTAACAGGCTGAGATTACGGCTAATGCGAACCTCGATAAAGGATTACGACTGGGAAGTCTTGCCGCCGGCGCGACATCGTAAAATAAAATATCGACGACATCGCGGTCTGTCATTATACTGAAACGCTAAATAATCGAAGTAGCGAAGTGTCTCGAGCGAGCCTTTGTGTATCGACGAACAGTGCTATAAGTAGACCTCTGTCGATACCGTTTCGATGCACACGCCCAAAGTGGAGCAATGCCGTTTTTTATCATTCTATCCTTCTTTCGTGTATCTTTCACGTTTCGTTTTTGTCTCATTTACTACTTAATTATAAGACCATCGTATAAGCGTTTAAACCGGTGAAACCTGCGTCATTTATCATTAAAATGCGATCGAAGTGATCCGATTGAATTCTTTAGATGGTCTCATCGAGACGTACCAATTTCATGCAGATCCGCAGGAAATGCGATGCATATTTATATAATTGAGCCTCATCGCGTTCCATTTTCTAGAATTACAACATTGTCACTCATCAAAAGAAAAAATATCTAATATATGAGAAATGGTTATTCAAATTAAGACGTGTATATAAATAAGCGTTTTAAGAAATATAATAATAGCGCGGGAGTAGGATGGGTTCTTATCTCACAAAGTTAGTATAATCGATTACTTAATATAGGGCAGTAAACCTGCAGAGTAGAATGATCTGCTTTTAATAGGGCTGAGACAAAAATAATTATTTGATACTTTTTTGCTATGCGACTAAAAATTAATCTTTCGTTTTTTAGGTTATTTCATCCATATACAATATAGACTCGATACTGCTCTGCTTTAAAATAACTCCGGTAGAAATGAATCTAGTTCATAGGTTCAACCTAGTTTCTTCCTAGTAACTGGCCAGTAACTAGATTCATTGCTACCAGGGAACTTTATACAATTTTATTGATATTGACTGACAACGGCATAGTTCCAGAAATATTACGGTACACGCACACACTAACTAAGTAAGCTCGATCATGAAATTGATGAGGTCCATTTAATCACATAAATCGAATAACTTGCCAGCGTATTCATGGGAGGTCGTATTAAGAACTAGAAACCGTGAATCACTATTAACCTACAAACCACAATCGAGTAAACATTTCAATAGTATAATTGATCAGGATTAGTTCCGTGAATAATTATCGAAATCACGCAGCACTCTTGCTTCCTACCAACGGAATTCAATCACGCACTGCCAAAATAAAATTAATCATATCGCAAAATTCTTTGCTTCCTCTTTTTCCATTGGCTATATATTCATGACTAGAATGCAATTTCATCTGATCAGCGCATCGACTATATTATACAGCCTCTCGTTCGTGCTTAAATAATCTGAGCGATCCAATAGTTTCAGAATTCCAACGACGAGCCGTAGTTATTAATCTAAAATCCGAGTAGACATAACAGACGCGCACATCAGTGTCTGTGAGCGTCTATGGTTAGGCGATTTTCCTTCCTCGATATGACCACGAGCAAATCGCTGCCGAGCCACATGTAACCAACGAAAGGTCATTAATTGTTATCGGAGCGTGTAATAATGAGAGATTAGCGCTGGTCGTCACGGGAAAAGCTCTCGGCGTATAGCGGTGGTTGCGCAGCAGTCGCTGTACTTCCCCGTATTCAATTAAACAGTTAAATGCCTCGATGCTAATCCGCGAAGTATCCCGAGCTATGGGGACCCATCATTATTACCCGAGCGCACACACGATGCTGGCCGAGCTCATCCGGCGAAATTCGATGAACTGGTGCGATTGGGCCGTGCCTTGTTTCGCTGATCCCTTGTAGGCAAATGCAACTATGAATAGCTATTGTAGCAGTCAATTCTAGTCTACTTGGACTTAAATAAGCGCAAGGCAGCTTTAGCTTTATTACTACTGCTTTAGCTTTGATTATTGATTTATTGTTGTAAACTGTGATACCGCGATGACAGCTGAGGTATACGATTCTACGAAAACATTTGATGCTATGACTGCTTGTTTCATACGATTCAACGAAGGCAATTTGATACATATTTTGAAATTTGAAATGTAAGAAGTTATGATTGTTTAGAAAATAAATTTTTGTAGTTTCATTATTAAGTTTTATTATTTTTTTGTCGTTTATATTATAAAAATTATGCTGCATACGATTAAAGAAACGTTAAAGATTCGTAAGTTAAAATTACAAACCGGCGACATACGTATATCCAAAGTTTCATTTCCCGAATCAGCGTGCCGTTCGTCTTTGAAAACTTATTTTACTTTGTATGATAATTTTCTTGCATTTCAAATTGAATTATCATAATTCCAGTTGAGTTCAAAGTTCGAAACTAATCTGTGCCCAACGGAATTACGACACTAATTTCCTCAGCCATTCGGATTCAACATCTTGAGCTTTAATTCTTTAGAACACTTACAAATCCATAATGCTCGTTTTAGTTCAGCAAGTCTGAACGTTATAACAACTATATAGCATTTGCTTTTAACCTGCAAACAATTATTGTATTAATACAGTGCAATCATCTTTTACTTTTTATCTATACATACTCGTTGTTTATATACATAGCAGAAAGTTAAAGAAAGCTAGATAATGTTCAAGCGCAAGATGAAGATGAAAACAAAAAAATTTCTAGCTATATACATTGTTGCATTGACGCTCGTTGATTGCAGAAAAACAGTATTGCGAGTTTTCAAGAGATAATTTTTTTTTTCAAAGGCTTGCAACAACTTTTTTCAGTATAAAGCTTTTTGTACTAAGGGGTAAGTAAAAACTACACAGTCCATGAAACTTTTTCATTTCGAAATGAGTATATTCATTTGCACAGAGCTCTTCCTTTGTTGGAAAAGAAACCGCAGGACTAAAATTATTGTGACTGAAAAAATAGTAATAAACTACTTAAGCTACTGAATAATCCTATACTTATTCCACGATTTTCTAATCTTCGACGATCGATTGATTTCTTCGTCATGAATTATAAAACGTTAACCTCAGAAAACAAGCTTTCCATATTATAGAGTCATGAAAGTTACTCTATCAAAAGGTCGCTCGTACCGTAATATCGATGAAAAGCTCTTACAGTAATTGTCTGCGACGGAACGAAGTGCGAAAGAATCGAAAAAAACGCAGTCCCCAATTACCAGGATAATTTCGCGCTCTTGCGCATAATGCGCGCTCACCGCCGCGGGGGATTAGCCGAGCCCAGCATACGCTCACATTCGCATATACATATACACATATACCTATACGTAGACGATCAAAGTGAGATAAGTCGCGCCGGCAATGGGCCGCGTGCGTAATTTCCGGGACGACGGGATAGAGCCGGCGGAGATCAATGGCTGCGGGGCAATCGCTCGAAATTACCGGCCGCAATGGAAACGAATCGCTACCGCTGGCTACGCGCACTATTAGGTGCTTCTCTCCGTGTTTTCGCGCATTTCACTCGAGCTTTATGGCGCTGCGATAGAGGAGAGATGCCTTCTTTGCTCCGCCATTTTTGCGGTTAAGCCAAGTGCGCATTTCAGGTTTGGGGATGAAATATACACGACGCGATCGAAGGAACGTAAAAAGAAACGTTCCGAATGGAGCGAATTATCGTTTCTTCTAATACCACTGACGCGATTCTATTTTATAAAGTAGCATACGGACATTACCGTGAAAAATGATCGGCGCTTAATATTGCAACGCAATTGATATCGATTATCGCAACTTGAAATTTGAACTTGTTCAAATCAATTATCTAAGCGCGGTGCTGAAGTCCCTCTAGAAAAAAAACCGAGAACTCCTCTCGTATGAAAATACATTTTATCGACGGAATATATGAGTATGTTATAAAATATCGTACTCGTTATTAAATACGCAGAAATCGTATATATAGCACTATCCTGTAAATTACCGAGAACGATAAGCAAATATAACATCGCCCTCTGCCTCGTAAAAATAAACGCTGATTAAATAATGAACAATCACATCGTTACGATAATGATGGATATGTGTTTGTTATGTAATTTAAAATCCATTATATGCGAAAACTTAAAAACAGAAATGAAAATTCTCATCCGCACGAATAATAATAATCGAAGTCAGTGAAGTGCAATTTTCCATATCGAAGCCGAAAACCAAGAGGGAAGAAAACGAGCGAGACGGAGTGCATCTTCGATCGCACAAGTGGCTGAAACGAGAGCTACGAAAATAAGAGGTAAGGGCATCTCCGTATTCTCGAGGCTTCGAAAAATGCGAAAAAGAGCCGATAGATAAATGTGAAATTTAACACCCTGCGGCCGCCATCGAAATAAAAGAACTTGCGCGGAGAAGAGCGTCGGCGGAATTTCTCGGGGCACTGGAGAGCGAGAGATAAAAAGCAGGAAGATTTAGGAGGCAAGCTATCCTCCGTATAGAAGTAATTGTTCAAAATCAGGTCAGTTTCAGCTGAGACGGTGCTGCTGCCGATGCTTCTCGGAAGCGACGGCTGCATTGCGCCCCCGAGAACATATACGTCTCAATGTTTGGATAATCGAACAATATTGGCCCGATGTTAGATCAGCTACTCAATATTAGGCCAATGTTATCAAATGATTATTAACAGTCGGCGAGCTGATTCCAAGTTTTGATATCTATACTAACAAGCATCTCGAGGGATTATAAGATATAACTCTGGCACTGCTGAAGAGCTAAGTAAACTGCTTGCAAAATTCTCATTAGTCAAAGTTATTCAGATGCAGAATCTTATTTATCATACAAATTAAGAGTTGAGATGTAAAACCTTATTTGAATACATAGCTATGAACTTCTTGAAACTCAAATTCGATAAAATAACGGACTTCATATTTTTCTGTAACAGAACTCGGAAACGTTATACATTAAATGGATTATTTCTTTATTCATCGTGCGAGAAGGAAAGTTATGGTAAAATTTACATGCGTTTTTTATGGATCTCACTGGAACTTATGTAGATTCTCCATCGACCCCTGTAAATTTTACATATCTTTTTTCTGAGCCGTCATTTTACATACACGTACACGCACGTATACACACACATACATACGAAGGGTTAGAGACAATCTCCGGTTAGCCGCATATACGGGCGCAGAGGGAACGTTTCCATGGAATAGGTTTTTGGGCTTCATTTTATAAATAAAAAATTCAATCGTACTTCCGCTTTTATGTTTGACAAAATATATAAGCTTCATTATATACGATAACACACTACGCTATAAATATGTATAAATAATTGTAATAACAAGTCAATACGAATGTAAGGTATATAAGCCATTTCTACTATATCATATTGATCTACAAGTATTTCCGTTATAGAAATATATATCAAAAAGATTTCTTTGCTAAAAATATTTCAGAATAATTGGATTGTCGTCATACATTAATCGCCACGAGCCACATGACCACAGAACAGCGTGACGCTATATAGCTACCATTGCGGTTGCGTGACAACTTGTTTTTGTGACGCATGGAAAAATCGAAAACGTCCCGTAAAGTTTATTACTATTACTATATTTTATTTCTCATTTGCCGTTATTGCAGGAGAACAAATATGTTTTAATCAAATGCGTTATTTTCAAATCAAAACAGAAACTAAAAGAAATATTTTGTGTTGAACATACACATTACCGTACTCCCGCCTCAGCTATTTAAGAGGAGAGTATATTGAAATTCAGAAAGAAGCGACTAAAAAATACGTTTGTGGATTTTAAATCCCTGTCAATTCTTTGGCGCGTAGCTTTCTTTAACCTTATGTATTACTCCAATATAAACGTGACTGCAGTAGCCTTGAAAAAGCTCTTTCTTTATATAAAAAATTGTCCGTAAAATTTAAATCAATTTTCATTTTATTTAATAATATTTAAAAGCTGAAAATTGTCCATAATCATAGTGTTAAACCATTTAAAACATTATTAACATGATTTTTATTGCACCAAAGGATAGTGTGACATAACAATCGTCATTAAAATATCAAATTTTGATTTCACTCGATAACACGTATATATTCTGTTTATGTGTCCATAACTGTATTAAATTATCAAGCCAATTGAAATTCAAAGTGGCAAAAAAGTTCTGATAACTATTTCAAAGAGAAAATCGATCTTATTCTAAAACATGTTTTTATTTTAATATTTCTCTCAATTAAGAGCTATAATTTCTTAAATCCCATCGAATATTGTATTACCGTATCGATGAAATAATTCTGCCGATATTAGCCAAATAACTAGAGTTTGTAATGACCATACCGTTTAGACAACCGATGTAGAGATTTTTACAAAACCTCTTACTAAAATGTCATTAATATGATAATGTTTATCTGAAATGAGTAAGCCAAAGAGTTCTTAAGAGCGCGTATTTGGTTACAAATGTAATAGGTTTTATTGACAAATGAAAGTAGAATGATATTTCACGCAAACCTATATTGTCAGTATAGAATCTCCCTATAGTTATATCGATTGAAAGCTATCATGAGCTATAATGTATAGATAATATTTTATGTTGACTTTTATTTGATTTCATAAAATCGATCACATCTACGCGTACCAAAAGGAAATTTTCAGATTACCATAGTAGAGAGTTGCGCGTGACACTAAAAAATCAAGATTAACTACATATTTCAGAGTAGAAATAAATGAGCATAGCTTGTTATGTTAAAAGCACAACGCAGATAAATTTAATGCACCTCAAAGTGATAATACGTGTAGGAGAAATTATTGTGCCAAGTAAAAACGTTAGAAATTCAATCTATCCTGCTCCTGATGTAGATGACGAAGATGTTAATTAAGTGAAATGCTATCTGGCAGCAGAGTTCACATATTATAGCGTCATCACCAGCGATAGATTACTTTGTATATAAATAATCTATACAATAAATTAACCCTAATGAGATGACAAGATTGTTTTTTCTCGTTTAATGTTGCCGAGAGTCTGTCTAACTGCTATTATAATGATATGTATCCAATATCCACAGCAAAACCGAACAAAGTTAACACGTTCTCAAATATTCTACACAATGAAACTACTGTTTTGCAATTAAAAAACGTATTGAAATGAACAGCAACACAATCTAGTCGAACAAGCAGTAATTAACGACTTTCAATTGACGAACGAAGTAAACATTACTTAAAATCTCGCGTTCTGACATCGAAGAATCGATTTCAGCATTCTAAAAATAACTTTGAAAATATTACATTTGATTCGCGTTGGAGCAGGGCAGTACTGTATAACGAAGTTGACCTATTTCTCGCGCAAGTGCAGATTCGAAATACCCAAACTAATATTGCGCCTTTGTATCGAAATTGACTACACCTATACTATATACATGAAAACTTGGCCCGAAATGAAAACCAAACAAAAGCCGGAAGCCATCTGTCATCCCGTCTCTCCGTATTGCTAATAACGCACCGCCGCCCGCGCCGTTACTTATATATATACACCTGTGTATATAATACACTTTCCCAAGTGTACGCCGCGGTACCGAACTTTGCTCGTACACAGGTATATTTATACGAAACTCGCCACAACTCCGCGCCCTGAACTTATCTATATCACCAACGCACATCACCCCGATAACGTACAGAAAAGATGCGCAAGTGCAATCTACTAACGCGCTATATATACTACAAGATTTACGTATATATAGGAAGACAGCGGGAGCTAGGCCACGCTTACCTGAGTAATCATATCCTTGGCATTCTGAGCGCTCGCCTCGCGCGCGAGGAACTAGTTTAGCCAAGTCGGGGACCAGCTGGCGCACTGCTGTTGGCAGCGTCTTTGAAGCTGCTTCGCTCGCAGCCTCGACATCTCCCACGTGTCCCAAATACCGAGCATATACACTCTGACGATATGTGCGCGATACGTCAAAACGTCAATGTAGCAGCAGCGGCGGCGGTCGCGATCCAAACTTTCCCCGCTGATAATTGCTCTCCGATGATGGCACAAAACTGTGAGCTCGATCAACTCGACGCTGCACACGCACTATTATGTTTTATACGCGATACCTTTGCACGCTAAATCTGACATTTATTTTCGAGTTCGACACGACTGATTGTGAGATCTATCATCTATAATATATACACATACACACTTGACACTCGCACTTGTTACGACGATCCTCGCACTCGCGCATATCTTGTCAGTGGACTGCAGAAAAATGAAGGAGAAGAAGCACGATATCGCGGTATATACTTGCGCGTGTTATAGATATATTTAATAGAAAACGTTGAGCGCGTGCAGAGAGCGACGTTGTTTTGAACGCGGCGCCCGGTGCGCTCTGTTCTTGTATATATATACATATAAGTCTGTATATCTATATATATACACACACAATACTCTGCAGCAGCGTGATTTCGTGGCGCTCGGTTTAGGCCGACATGCGCTGCGGCGTACTGCTCAAGAGAGACTAACACCCAAGAGCCGTCCTACACCCCCGGATGACGCGCATGCCCCCTGCCTAGTGCCGCAGCGCGCGCGGACTCCTACTCCTCGCGCTCTCCCTCTCTCTCTCTCTCTCTCTCTCTCTCTCTCTCTCTCTCTCTCTCTCTCTCTCTCTCTCCGTACTATCAACGCTGCTCTCTGACGCTCCTGAGATATGAAGTATAAGAGAGAGCGCTCATCTTTCTCAATCTCCTATGTACTTCTTTCGCCTCTTCGTGTAGGTAATAGTGCGTCGAGCCTGCTCGCTGTGTGCCTTTGTTCGCTGCAGCGACTGCTTTTTTATTAACAAGGGGAATCTGTTGTGCGTATGAGGATAGAGGGAAGAGAGAGATGATGACGAGGGCGAGCAGCGGAAGTGGCCGATCGAGACCGGGATGATTGAAAGGTGTTGCGGCCGAGGCACTTTCGATGCAGCATACAGCTGCGCTACCTTTGACTTTGAATGAGGTGCGTCTATTCGAGAGGTATCTCGACGAGCCTTGTCGTGTATCAAAAATGAGAAGGGAAGACTGGATTGTATGGAACTATAGATTTTTGTAATGCGCTTTTATTTTTCGATTCTCCTATATCCTATTTTGAATCGTGAATTTCTGACGAGGAAGAATAGAATAGAATAGAATAGAATAAAAAGTGACGCTTGCTTGATTCGAGCTTGTTCTTATGCAAGATGAGCACAAATGTTTGCACACCTTTTGACGCTATTTTACTTTTGAATCAAAATCGTTGTGCAGAGAAAAGAATATTTTTGACAAAGTTGTATTCTGCGTATTTCAATAGGGATTGAACTCGTTATTGGATCCGTGACGCGAATCAGCACAAGTGTTGGAAAATGATCCTTGTAACCAATCGTGGGTATGCCAACCAATATGTTTCTTTTATTTTTATTTTATTTTCTTTCTAATGAAGCTTATTGTGATAGTAAATTTTCTACTTGGTCCTAAAAACATGTGTGTATTCGGTCTTATTTTTTATTTATTTATTTGTT